>JAYKQN010000026.1:3570000-4170000 GCA_036785175.1 Eupleurogrammus muticus
TATTTAGACAAAATTAAGTATTATAAGAAAGGAAAAGAAATAAGAAAAAGGCTTAAACAAGCTTTGGACAAGCGAGCAGTCAAAACCGATGAAAAAAAACAAGCATTTCCTTCAACATTTTTCCGACTTAAAAATAGACATATTGAAATCCTGTGTTTTGAAGGTCCTCTCATTTGTTGAGACAGACCGTCTCTTTCAATATTTATTCCAAAAAACACGAATAAAGAAAGAAAAAACTCAGGTTTATCAAACTTCAACACTCAAATCCATCACTTTACCACTCATAGCAGTTAATAAGATAAACAAGTAGAAAACAAACAAACAGTATTTTTTTTTATATTTGCATTAAATTCTAGAATTAAGTTGTCCTGACTTCAAATTCTGGCGGCTGCAGCCTTAAATAATCGACTGGTCTCATAAAGGTTCGCCCGCTTAAATAAGTCACAGTCTTATCAGCGCCGCTAGCGGTCAGGTCGTGGTGAGAACTCGTTTCCGGACGGAGCCTGAGGTAGCCGAGGAGAGCGGCGGCAAACTGCAGCGCAGGAACCCGAGAGGTTCAAACAAGCCCTGATTTAGAGCGACAGAGGGCTGGGTTGAAAAAGCCCCGAGTGGCTGAGCGGCACGTTGAGGAGGATGTTACTCTGTGGCCAAGCTAGGACTAACAACCTTCAGGTAAAAAACACTACTCTGAAATCCAAACCTACACCTAACATTACCGTTAACAGACATGGTTTTATTAGACATTTTTCTCTAGCTTGGCCGAAAGATGGAAGAAAATCTGTAGTGGAAACATTGAAGACAGTTCATGAACGGCAAAGTCTAAAGATGACAAAACATAATCAGGTTATTGCTTCTTCTAAGTGAAACGATGCATCTAAAACTCTGAAAAACAAAACATGTCTATGGCTTTCCCCATTGCTTTCCCAGCAGGGTGTGTGTGTGTGTGTGTGTGTGTTTGTATTTTTCAGGGGACCACAGAGTAGGGTTGATACGGCAGCATCTTTTGTCGCTCATTGATTGCGTAAATCCAAGTAGGTTTGACAAAGTTCAGGTTGCTGTTCTTCATCAGCGCCTGTGAGTGGGAGGGAGAGCGAAGAAGAGGAGAGAGACATCAGTGAGGGTTCTCGTTGGAGCACCGTCAGACAGATAGGGGGAAAAGTACATATCATACTCACTACTCAACTAATTCAAATGCTAACAAGGTCCTTGAATGTCTGAAAAAGTAATTCTGACCCACAATTTCGAACCTTTAAAGGCCACTCGGTCCCAACACTGCTGCACTTTCAAAGGAAATGTTCAGATCCCCAATTTGTTTCAATGCTTTTATTTTATCAGTGCCGACTTTGCAAAATGACAGTAAGTGCTTACTGTTTAAAATAAAAGGGCTAAGCCATTTTTTAAAAATCTTTACTGAAGCTGTTACCTCCTGAGCAAGAAAACCCACACTTTTACAACTGGTTATTAGACATCAAGGAAAGACATCAACTCACGTCTTCAAAGGAGTCCTGCCACCCTTCACTGGTCACCACAAACTGCACCTTATCCGTCATGTAGTCTTCTACCACCCTGAAGGAGAGACAATGCTGTTATTTGTCTTTTCATGACTTTATCTTTTTCCTCATTGAATTGCCATTACCAATTAAAGCTGTGGTGGGTTATTTATAGAACTGAGAAGTGGTTCTCACCCGTTAAAGGCGACGATGTACCGCAGCAGCAGGCGCCTCTCATTGTTAGGGAATTTACCATAGAGGAAAATGTGCCTCCCAGTCAGGAAGTCTGCAAGAAATGAGCAAATGGAGAAGTCAAAGCAGTAATTACAGGCACTCCTTAATAAGGGAGCGAAACAGCAGTGGTTTCTCTGGATTCTGTCAACAGCGGTGCAGCTGATTGATGAATGCCACTGATTTCACACCAGTGTTTCCCACACATTGACATCAACAGCTGTGCATACATGCATACGAGGCGTTTAATTTCTGATGCATTGCTTTAGGTATGAGGAACCTGCCTAATTGAATTATCATGCGAAAGTTAACAATATTCTAGCTTAATATTTACTAATAATGAATTTGATTTGCCACTAGCCTCCATACAATGCATAAACTGTTATTCACAGGGACGCCTGTAATTGTTGTACATCATATTATTTATTTTGTCTACCAAATATACTTTTTCATTCCTTCCAAGAAACACAAACTCTACTTGTATGAACTGTACCTTACAATGTGGAATCATCATGACAAATGGGGCTGAGCTCCACACATACTGGTGAACAAGTTGTTATCTCTACAGAATAGTGCACATTTTCTGTGTTGTGACATTTCATTGTTCAACATTTATCACAACTACTGCTCTATAGGCCTCCAGAGCCCTTCTGGTGTCAAAACACTCCTGGTAAACACACACACACACACACACACACAACTCTACAGATGTCACAATCTAGTCTAGTTAAGCCATTCCACTGCTGATTTGTGCACATCTGGCCCTGTGCTCGCACATCTGCCCTGCTGACAGAAATCCTGAGGGAAACACTGAACAGAGAAGAACAGTACAAGCTTTACGATTCGTCTGTCACTTACTAATTAGCAGAATATGTTTCAATTACTTTTTGTCAGTCTATGCAACGTCTGACACAGAAAGGTGGATACGGGAACAGGAAGAGGCCAAAGCGATGGTAGGAAACACAGATAAGAATGAGGAGCGATGTACCTGGCAGCTCAGGGATGGGATGATCGTCTTCAGCCTCAGCATCTGTGTTTTCATCCGTGGACCCTCCGTATGGATCCTCCTCTTTCACCACCTTCCTCTGCGCTGCTGCTTTCTTCTGTCGGCTCTCATTCTCCACCCTAGCACGAGGACAGAGGTGGTCGTGAATTCAATAGATCTTTTGTTGCATATATGCTGTCATTTCAAGCACTTAAAAGAAGGAACATCCCTGTTTGAATCCTATTTCCCCTCTCATACTACAGCTTCTTTTAATAGCTACCACTGTTACACTGGAAGAACTCTACAGATCACCTTTCCATGGAGATAATGAATCTACATTAAAAGGAATAAATAATTACTGATGTATTGTTGGAAATTACTATAGAGGGTGAAAGCCATTCATTTAAAAACGAGTTTGATTCTATTGCTGCGCCGTGAAGGAAGAGTGGTTAATTAAATCCTCATACACTGAGAGGATGTATGAATGACTCCTTTTGCATTTCCGTGTGATGATCTACTTATTATTTGATTGCAGTACAAGACAGAAGAGCCAGAAGGAGAAAGTCATAAGAAATAATTAGGAATCGTGATTGCGTCCAATTATTCGCTTTTCTCTGAGCTCAGTTTTTCTCCCCACAGACTGCAGTGGAAAACATCTCTTTGACTTCTAAATGCCCAGATAAATTCACATACAATTTTGTTTTTTTTTTAGACATATGTATTTTTTTTTTGCCTGCTGCAACTGAATATGAGGGATGAAAGCCGTGATTCAAACAGTTCAGGGCTGTAGATTCAAGGCCATTATCATTCTCTGCAGTTTTCTTACAATACAAAACATCATCTGATCAGTCATTTATATAAAATTGTTGATTAGTGCAGCCTTAAGTAGAAACTTCTATTTCCTCTGTGCCATGTGTGAGCATTAGTTTGTAATAATAATGGCTTTGCCATAGTTTCCTGGATGGCACTTGTTGTGGAACATATTACAACCTCTTCACCGTGTAGCACAAAGTGAAGAGGTACATCTTGGTCAGTTGTTTGAAGGACTTCAGCACCGAGTCAAGAGGTTGTGCAGAAGTGGTGTTGTGGGTCATTTATGCATTTTTAATCGTTTTTAGACAACAGGCTGTGGATAAACACGACCAGTCATTTGTTCAATGCTGAGATTTGCGGTTACAAACAGCTGACAAGAACTATGCGTTAACACAGTTTAAGTAATCTAGTCTTAGTTCATAAGTGGTCTCATTACAGCTTGTTTTCTCAAAGATGACCTTGTTAGGGAAAACAGGCTCAGAGAAGATTTATAGGACAAAGCTGTTGTGTAATTAAGGTGTAGTGTGACCCTTAATCAAAAGTCAGTTCAAGGCAAAAAGAAATTGCTAATCCAAAGACATGTTCGTCCTCCTTTTACTACTAGAATGACAAGAAATAGGAGATGGAATCAATAAACACAACAATCAATATAACTAACAGCATCCATTACACCATTCATGCGTTTACCTCTGCAACTCATCTTCTGTGTCCACAGCAGATCCGTCATCGTCACCTCCTGGAAAATGAAGCGTTTGCATGTCAATAGGGTGAAATGCAGGTGGCCTTGCAAATTATTAGTAAACAGTTTACTACATGAAGTTTGGATTGTATAACAAAAATGAAAAGAGCCAATTTAAACCTTTTAATGAGGAAAATATCATTTCACTGAAAAGACAAGGTCGCTGCTATATTTTAATTACCATCATAGCACTATGGCGCTAATCCTAAAACTAATTTAGTGTGATTCTCCAATGTCAAAGAATTAAATGTGCTTTAAATTTCTGGTTTTAGAGTTTAATCCTAATGACGTATGTAGTATTTCAGTGGACAGAAACCCTTCAATACATGTTGAGGCTTTTAGATGTGCTACAGATGGAACTACAACTTAACCACTGTTGAGTATTTGATGGTTATTGTTGTGTGAAGGTCTGATGTGAAACAACATAGACTGGGTACCCGAGGCCTGGCAGGTTCGAAGCCTGTTTGATGGATCATTTCAGGGTTGAAACGCATATTTAAAATGGGATTTTGAAACACACAGCAGGTGGATTTAACCTTGTTGCTAACATCATACAGTCCTGTGCTGTGAAGGGGGGGGCAGCTTTAATTAACATGCCGTCGCCCCACATGTGTTTGTTCAGTCAGTGTTTATTGTGTCTCCTCACTCAAGCCCTGGCACTTTACTCCTGGCCTCGCATTAACATAGAAATGAGAATCATGCAGAAGTCTCGTCACAGTGAATATGCCTTGCCTCCGATCTCCCTTCTCCCTCATTCGCAGTCTACAGTACGCCGTTCCCCGTCCTTTTCATGGTAGCGATGTCAACTCATGCAATTCAAAGTGCTTCATAAAAGGTGATCCCTTGTGGCTAATCCCCGGGCTCTCGCGTCGTCGCCTTGCCTCTCAGTTCATTCAGTCCTCTTCAGCTCTATTGCTACCCTCACTCCCTCTCCAGTTATTTCAGCCAACTGTATCAATAATTTTCTATGAGCCACAGCCATAAGGATCAAAAGGTATACATTACTTATTTAAGGCGTTTTCATTTAAAATGTTCTACTTAATTACTAAAAAAAGATGTTCTCCTGACTCTCCTAATTGACTTTCTTTGCATTTTTTAATTTATTGGCAATGAGGCAGTGTAATGTCTGTTCCCACACATACAAAAGGAGAAACAAATCGAATTTGAGGTTCTGATCTTCCACAGACCATTCTAACTTGCACTGCATATTGCGATTCATTTTACACAATTATGTTGAGTTATTCAATTAAAAAAATCTTCAATTGTAAAATACTGTTCAGCCACACTAGAACATGTGAGTCTGTAAATAATTACAGGAGCTAAATGTTAAAATGAAGATGTTATAATCCTGATGCTCAAGCTCCCTTTAAAGGAGCCTATCACTTTAAGAGAATTGCAATTATTGATATAGTCATTAAAATTATTGATTACAACTGTATAGCAAATGACACATTGACTTTAAATAAAAAGTTAAAATGCAAATAATAAATAAGATGCCATACACATTTTACAGAAGAATGTTGTTTCACTTCGACATGCAGGAGAATTTGCTTTTTTTGTTGCTCTCTATTTTCACCATATCCTCTGTAAATCAAAGTTATGACATTGATTTGCTTTTGTTTCTTTACACTGTATCCCTTCTAATTCAAAGTACTACTTTGACCTTCGTGGCCATCCTTCCATTTTCTCTCTTCCACCGTTATTGCCCACGTTTCCCCCTGCCTGTCTGTCTCAGGTAAACTTTAGCTGTCTGTCACCTGAAGACAATTCAAAACTTTTTAAGGATGTCATCTTGTACCCAATTTATGAAGTGATTTCAGAGGCCACTATATCAGGTACAACTTTACACCTGCTGATTAATGCAAACTTAGCAGTCAAGTGGTAGCAACTTCATGCATAAAAAGATTCAGGTGCAGACAAGAGGTTCTGTTGTTGTTCAGACAAAACATCTGAATTGAGAAGACAAGTGTGGCCTGAGTGACTTTGACCATGTAACGATTGTTGGGGAAAAAATCCAATGATCACCAATTCTGTGGCTGAAAATGCTGTGTTAAATGCCACAGTCTACATGAGTATTGTTGCTGATGTTATTCAACTTTATGCTCAGTCTTTCTTTCGGTAATTCTAGTGGAATAAAGTGCATGTCACAAAGTAAACTTTAATCTCTAAGTTATGTTTCCAGCATCTCGCTGAATCAGAGCTGCAAAGAATAAAAGAAAAGTGTGGAATCACAGAGACAGCAATGCTGATTAAATGTTGCTGGCGGATATTAAACCAAACTTTTCCACAGTGAGACTTTCTATTAAACTAAAGTGGTCTTCAAATGTGTTTGCCTACTGATTTCTTATTTTTTGGATGATTGTCAGAATTTAATGTTTCAGATAAATATAATTTAAATATCAGTCAAAGACAACACAAGTGAACAGAAAATGCAGTTTAAAAAAAAAAGATTTTTACTTCTTTAAGGGAGGAAAAAAAAACTCTACACAGCCACATGTGGTGGAAAAAAGGATTATTGCCTTCTAAACCTAATAACTGGTGAGGCCCTTAGCAGCAACTACAATCAAGTGTTTGTAATAACTTGAAATGAGTCTCTTACAGTGTTGTAGAGGAATTTTTACCCACTCATCTTTGCAGAATTTTTGTAATTTGCATTGGAGGGTTGTGGAGCATGAACTTTTTAAGGTCATGCCACAGCTTCTCAACAGGACTCAGGCTTTTGTTTGTTTTTCTTTTAGCCATTCAGAGGTGGATGTGCTTTTTTTATACAGGGCCATGCAAGTTTGGATTTTTTTTGTCCCTTTATAATAAAATCCTTCATTTAAAAACTTCTTTTTGTGTTCACTTGTGTTGTATCCTACCAATAGTTAATGATCTGAAACATTTAAGTTTGACAAATATGCCAAAGAAAATAATTCAGGAAGGAGGCAAAAGAAAACGTGCACCCCATTATCTTTGATGCAAACCTGGTTCATCCACATCAGTGGAGCCGCCGTACTCATCGTCTTCATTCCTCTTTTCTGGCGTCTTTTTGGGTGTAACTTGTCGCTCCTGCTTCTGTGGAGTCTGCAAGAATAAGAAACACAGCAAGAACAGAGTAATCAAAGCTAACTGACCGTTACAAACCTATTTTTCATTTGAACATTTTTATAGGCTCACTTAAAAACAAATTACCTTTATGTGCATTTCCTCATCGCTCTGGTCATCCACCTCCATTTCGCTGTCTGAGCTCGACTCTGCTCCATCCATCAAATACCTGAAAAAAGACAAAAGATGGTTGAAAAGATGCATACGTGTATATTTTATTAATCCAGGTCATCTTTGTCTTGTAGTGTTGTAGAGAAAAGCTGTGGGGTTTGTAGAGTTCGATTAACCTCTAGTCTTTGCTCCAGTGGGTGGCAGGAAACAAACAAAAGGTACTGGTCTGTGTGTAGCTATCAGTACACGTCAGGGTTATTATTAAAAACATGGGAAAGGAGGGAAGTACAAGGATAGGAGCAATAGCTAATGTTCTTCACAAAGGTTAAGAGAAGGTGGGAGAAAATAAAAGCAAAATGTCCCAATAAATTCTTTAAAAAATTTACAACAATGGCGATAATAATAATACAGGAAATGATTTGCACGGACAGAGGGATCCAAGAAAAACCTGCAGACACAGACACAAACAGATGCTTCACAATGAAAATGTGACATTTCTCCCCACCATCTCCATATATTCCCTCAAGCCACTAAAAAGGCAACTGGAGATAATCCGCTTGGAAGCGTGCCGTGTATAGACTTGAAATAGCACCATTAAGGTGTAATAATTTCCGTTCACACTGTCGGGGAGTTATTTTACTGACATACCCTTTTTTTCATAAAACTCAATAGCCTGGGAAATTGGGAAATGAAAAAGGACACATGAGTAATGTGAGTAATGCAGAATATGTTGCTTATGACAAGAAGTGTTGTTTTTTTTCCCCCCAAAAGCAGACTTTAAATTTTCTGTGCTTACAGAGTCTTTGTTCGTTTGACTGGGTAAAATCAAATAAGCCGTTGTTTTAAACATGTTACTTTAAGCAATGAAAATCTACTGTTTTAGTGTATGAGTCAGAAATCTTTAGGGCTTTTTTTTAATGATGAAGCCTTTAAACTAAAGGTTATATAAAGTTAATATGCTACTAATATTTCAGGTTGAATATGCACACCAGTTGCTTTGTTGCCTTTGTGTTGCAGGAAGTTCAAATTCCAAGGAAAACAAGCAAACACCTGCACATACTCATCACCTCTGCATTGATTTATTAAACAACAGAGATATTTTGGCCCTAAGAACCTTTCATGGACACACCTCTGACATGGATGTGGATTATCATACATTGTCACGTGAATGATATGGCTTTGATAAAAGGTCCTTGTGTACTGAAATGTCAAGTCCCTTTATTAAATCCATGCACACATGGTATATTTTTTTGTTCTTATGCAAAATTATTCATTCTTCAGGTGACACACAGTAAAACCCGAATAAGTTATTGATTCTCAAATCAGAATGAACTAATCATTATCATTATTAGATGAATTACTGTGTGATTGTACAGATATTTTGGCTCCAACACTGAGACACTTTCCCAAAACCCCAGAGACCATGTTTTAATGAAAGATTTGTTTTCTCGTTCAGTTCTATTATGATGGGACCTTGTAGAGCTCCTCGAGTGGTCCCTGCTCTCCTCTCTTTCTATGAGTCTTTGGATCCTCAATGATTGGATAATGTCGATGCAGAAAGCATTTCTGGGGTGCATGGGTGACGTCACTATCTCATGAATACATACGCTACACAGTGTGCATGATTGGCAGGACGTGAGTGAAGCTGCTCTTTTGCCTCCAACACGGAGGACGGAGCAACAGTTTGAGAGTGTAAGTGTGTGTGCGTGTGTATTTGTTTGGGTACTTGCCATCATCAAAGTAAGTGGTCCCTTTAATTACCCATAGCAGATGCAGCTTTTAAATAAAGGATGCATCATCAAAGCTGCACACTCCAAGCACCGCACAATAGCGGCGCTGGGCAGGGGAATGGATTATTCTGACAACAAGAGAGGGGGGCGTGGAGCGAGGAGGACGGGGAAGAGGGATCTTAAGCACAATCGGTTGCTGACTGAGAGAGGCGAGTGTAAGGGAGAATGACGACACAGGCTGTAGTGAACTCATTTCAAGGCACTTCTTGAGACTGAAAAGCAAGGATCTAAATTTTATTCAATCATTGCATTACATATGCACTATTGTTTTCAAATTGTATTTATTTCAAAAGCTTTCCACATTTACTCCCAGTCTCTTTGCTAGCACCACAATTTTCACATTGTGGCTGTCCTCAGTAATCCCATCACAACATAAATCTGTCTGCTTTCATATATGGCTTTAGAGACTAATCTGAGAAAAAACACAATTGCTATGCACTAGTATTATCACCACATGTGTCCCGCCGGAACTGTGACATCCCCATCTTTACTTGTAACTCAGGGGCTGCACATACTATCAATTGCTTTCCTAAATGATTTAGATTATATCTCGATTATGAACATCAGCTGCAGGCTAATTTTGGGTAGCTCATTCCAGCAGTACAAACAGAGACAAAACCTTACAGCTGTCTGCCATTGAAGCCCACCCAACTAAAGAAACCAGGAAATATGACTCCACTTATTATGAGATCTAAGAGCATGTTCTAAATATTCATTGTCATTGCTGGACCGTATAACATAGAGAGCTCTTTGAAAAAGATGAAGCTGTTGAGAATTTTGATGTATTCTATCTACAAAGGCATTGAGGGAGCCTTTTTTCCTGGACTAACAACATCATCAATCATACAGAAGATACCCTAAATATAGATATATATAGAAATCCATCAGTGCTGCCTGTGAGAGGACTGTGAACACTCTTCCGTCTTAATGCCATTGCTTTACAAATCACAGCAGAGAGAATAAAAGACTATAAGTTAAATATCTTATGAACAATGCAGCCTTTTATCTGAAAAGCCAAAAAGCCTTTTTAACATTGAGGTCAGTAATCATTTAGATTCTATGTTTGCTAAAGAATATAAACAAATTAATTTCATGACTTTTGCAGTGAGTGAGAAAATGACCACAAAACCAGTTCTTCATATTAAATTGATTCATTTTCACACCACAATCATATGGAAGTGCCAAATTCCACATATAGTATAATAAGATACCTACTATATTACTCCAATTAGTTTGGATCTTTGCTTTTTTCTTCCTCTTTCAGGATGATATTGCGTGTTCTGCTCTACATTTTTCACAGATTTACATGGAGCAATGACAGAGGAGCTTGATGTTAGCGTAAGCTCCCCCCCTGTAATGAGGCACATACTGTAATTACAGAGCTGCTGGAGCTGGCTTGTATTTGTGATCACAGCAGGCTTCGGCTGCTCAAGGTTACAATGTTCTCTGTGGGCATCACTGCTGTGAGGCGTGTATTTTTGGATGCTTCAATCAGTGTGAGTGCTATGCACAGATTGTACTATGTAGAGATACAACCGTGGCTTACGAGTAGATATTAATCAGATGTGGATTCATATACCAGACACAAAAATTCCATACAAGCATCTATACAGTCTGGCTTTACTACTGCTGCTATAAAATCATTTGCCTGTCTTACCGCTTGTAGGAGATCTTCTGTTTCCTCTTATGGCAGTCCATCACCCATTCCTTCCGTACGATGATGCCCCCTGCTGATTTCACCTGGCTGTACTTGGGGGTATTAGCGAAGGCACAGCTGGAGATTAATAGGATGAAAGAGACATGCAGACACACACACACACACACACACACACACACACACACACACACACACACACACACACACACACACACACACACACACACAACTGGTTACATCGCTGACAGCAGAGATCAAGATGCAATCAAACTGAATTACTGAGAGTGCTAACTGGGCTGTTACACAATCCTCTAACAGCCCAGTTACCTTCAGTGATTCTGCTCCCTAGATCAAAAAAATACCAACTACAAATAAAAATCTCTTTTGGAAGGACATCTCTGGGACAATCTGGATCATCATTTTAAAAGCATGTGTTGTGCTTCATATTAATGTAATTGATTTGGTTATTTATTTAAATTATTTTCTATGCCTATCATTAATGTCATAACTGAACGAGTGTACACTGGTGCAGTAATAATATCATTATAGAGCCATGTCTATGTAATATTCTTAATTATTATTTATTTATGTCTATAGTTTTTCTACTGAAAATGATTGTTCCTGAAGCAACTATAAAAAAAAAAAAAAACAGTTAACTACAATAATCATACATTGGACTTATAGCTTTTTCTAAATACCCAAATATGTTTGAGTGCAGAACATGTATAGAACAGCAACTGAAAAGTTCCTTTTACTATATTAAAGTTACCTTTCTACTTTATTGTCACAGTCTGGGGTTTCACCATTAATCAATATTTTGTCATATCTGCACTTTTTTTGCATTTGCATCCTATTTATGTGTCGCCCTACAATAACAAAGTTTTCTTGCTTGCTCCTTACATAAGGTGAGTTGAGTCGGGTGTCCAGTCAGGCCGGTATTTGGCTCCCATTTCCAGAGCCTTCTCCCTCAGCTCCCCTCTGAAGGGGTTTTGGAATCCACTGAGGACAAACACCACCCCCTGCATCATCCGGTTGAAAGGAACTTGCTGTGCATTCTGGGCTGCGGCTTTCTGCGGTTTGTGTTTGGACTCGGGTTTGGACTGACTCTCCCTCTTCTTGTCAGCAGACCTCTGTGCCGGCGATGCTGTCGGGATCAAGCGCAAAAGTCAAAGACGTTTTCAGTTAAGAGAACACCTGTAGGCGAGGATTCAGACAGTATGTGCAGAGTGAGGGTGCGTGTGCCACCTTTTGAGGTGCTGGGGCTGGGGGTGCTCACTGGGCTGGGTTTGTGTTTGAGAGTCACAGCTTTGGCCTCAGGTGAACCAGCTGGGCTTGTTGTTTTCTTTGAGGTAGAAGGGCCGGGGGCAGACTGCCGCTCTTTGCTGAACTCAAATTTCCTCTTTGCTGGTGGCTATGAGGAAACAAATAAAGTAAGTTGGTAAAAATATGCATGATTCCATCCTTAATCTATTAAGAGGAACAAATGCACCATAATATTTAAATTAGGTGGGTTGGAGGAGATACTATTGGATGAAATAATGGAAAAACAAGTCCAAAAATAGTTACATTTAATAAACCTCCCTGGAGCTCAGACTACAAACCTATAGTTTTTCATTTATATACAGATATGCATGCAGATCACCCAAATTGATCTTTTAGCATTCATTTTTTTTCTCGAAAAAGTCAAAGTGACATGCAGCTGATAATTACAGTGTCACTGCCTGCATGATCAGTTGCTCAGGGAGAATCACTGATGCGTTTTCATCTGTAATTGGAAACAACAGAAGCTGGCTGTCCTTGAAGTGAGGAAAATACGGGTGACGTTAGTACCTGTGGTGACACAGAGTTGGAGGAGGAAGCTTGACCTGATGAGAGGGAGCTGCCACCAGCCTGCAGGGTAGCAGCAGCGTAACTCAACTTCTCGCTCTGAGGAGACACTAAAGAGAGAAGTGCAGACGGTCGATGAGTGAACAAAGAGGAATTATTCCCAATAATAAAGAATAGCTTTGTAATCACCTCTTGTTGTGCCTCCCTGCACACTTACGCTCTGAATGAAAACCTAATTAGTGCTCTGGTGGATTTTTTTATTACTCAAAATGATAACTACTTTATTATTACAAGGACCCAAAGAATTTAATCAGGCTTCAGCAGCTGGTAATTTTAAATTAATGGATTTACCTTTGGTTGAAGGGCTGGACTTTGTTGTATTGTCCCGACTGAAGAAAAGACTGCCAGGTTGTAGGCTGGAAGCTGAAGGAGACTCATCCTTTATCTTGAAATGTCCCAGCTTTGTCAGTTTCTGACCAGAGAAGAAAGGCAAGAGATTGAGAATACTAACATGTTCACAAGTATAACATTATACAAGGCAAAAAAATGCATTACTTACTGGGGAAGATGCTGGAGGAGGATCATTTTTGTCTGGTGGTGAATGGAACTTGACAAAGGCCAGTCCATATGCTATGTTCTATAAAGTACAGAAATAAATTAATTTCGTATTTCACCTAATGGACAGCAATGTGCTTAATACTACATTTTTCACGGTATTTTGTAATATTTAGTTATCAGTGAAAATACAAAATTGATGCTCTGTAAGACATAAGCATATAGTAGCTCTGTGCATTGTTCTGGTGGAAAGAATTATTATTGAAAAGATTTATAGAGTTTTAACAAAGTGGTTCTTTTTTTGTTTTCTGTTATAATTTTTTAACAAATTGAGCCAGAGTTACAGAAAATGTGCTTAAACATTTTAGGAAAAATGTACTAAGAAATATTTTAATTTCAAATACATATATTGTACCTGCCATTAATTGTGTATTCAGTTGTTTAGGCATAGATGGATACATGATTCACACAAAGCTGAAATACATTTTCAGTTACAATCAACATTGTTTTTACTAAATGTGGATGACTACAACTCCTGGGTGAGCTGGTTCTAACCTTGCTGTATGGCTGGCTGCATACAAGTTTCACTCTGTCCCACTTCCCCTGTGCTGTGCTCTTCTGCAGCTGGTTGGGTCCAAAGAAACGCACGCGGTTCAGGTTGGTGCCATTCCGGCTCTCCGTGGGGGACATGAAGGAGGACGTAACCAACAGAACCTAAAATAAAGAGGGAGAAATTGAATAGAGGAACATTTTATATTATACATTTCTATATAAAGAGTAAAAAAAAAAAAGCTGAGCTTAAATCCCGCAGAGAAGTCATGTACTAGTATTTGTGGTTATTGTCGCAGCCCATTATTCATTGGTTTAGACTGAAAGAATACCTCATAGTCCTGGTCTCTGACAGCTGAAGAATTTCCAACCAACACCTCAATGAAAGCCGACCCTTCATTTCCGATATCGATGCTGTGCACCTGCTCCTCCTTCTCGAACTGAGAGACGAAGAAAAAAGAAAAGAAAAGATCTAAAAACAATAAAATGAAACTTGTAACCATGTCCATGCAAAGGAAACACGACAGCAAAGATAAACTGTTCCTAAATGACACAATACATATAAAGTGTTCTACTATTACCTTGTTAATTAAAAATCCATGTTGGCTCATGAAAGGGGTTTAAAAGATCCTGAGATACTCATGCAGCTTTGAAGCTAAACACTGCTACTTGCAAACAAGAGGAGCTCCAATATATCAAATGCAATTAAATGTTATGTTTATGAGCATATTATGATCTTGACTCTAAGAAGTTCACCATCTTTTGGACAAGCTGTTGGCAGTAAACCAACTTTAGAACGCCCAAATAAGAAAGACAACTGCAACCACTGTGAAAATTAGCTATGGTGTAGATGTCTGAAAGGGGAAATAAAATCACAGCCAAAATCAAATCAAGGTTGAGAGGATGGCCTGCGCAGTAAGACAATGCAGACAAGGCGGTTCCCAAAAAAAGGACAAAAATATATCAACAAAGGGGAAGCGAGAAGCCACTTACGTAAATGCCCATGTTGCTAATTACGTATCCAGACACATGCACCATGATACAACTGGCTTCACTCAAATATTTTAACAGCACTGCACAACTTTACAAACAAAAGGCTTATTAAAGACTAGATAGAGTCAAATAACAGGCAGCCTGTGGACCAAATCAAGCCCTCTAATAAAAGATTTTTAAGAAAAGATTAAGATTCCCTTTTATAGATGGGAAATAATATTGTTCATGTGACTTCATAAATATGCATAAGACGACAACATTAAGACACGCCTTGGCCTCATGTTAACCTAATATGAAATTAGTTGAAACATACATGTACACACTTGATTTAGCCTCTATGACCATGACAGCTTCATGTCAATAACAGCACTTTCCGTCAATCACAAATGAAGCAGGCCACTTTGTATTGTGTGAGGATAATCTGTTACATTTCTCTTTGCGATCACCTACGAAAGAAAAATCTGTCTTCAGATACAACCCTAAAATCAATCAAGTCTATTTCTTGATTAATTAAAAGAAATAAACAAAACATTGGCTGAGACACTGAGCTGTGTTTCCACCTTCGCATGACGCCAAAGCAACACTTTCTGTATTCCCGCATACATACGATCAGTGCGAATAGGAAGGTGAAATTAAACGTACCTGCAGGATGACGGACGTCTGCTTCTCCCCGGATTTAGCTGCCTTCCACTTTCTGTAAGTGTCAGAGCTCAGCAGGTTGTCTGCTTTGTGGGTCTGTGTGACATAACAGAAGTGAGTGTGTGAGAGTGGTTAAAGAAAAAAAAAATCACTGTATTCCAGCCAGAGAGATGTTTTTAATTTTATTCTTTATTTTTAATCTTACTGGTTATGTATCCTTACAGAAGCCTGTTGAAATCGACTCATTTTTTACTTAAATTCTGAATTTGTTATCGATTGTTAATTAAATTTCCTACGTACATTCTACAATTGTGTCATTTTAAGCTGAAGCCTGTAACACAGATTACTTAAATCCACTAAATGTTGTTCTATATTGGGTACAAATTAAACCCGATTTGTTTCATAGGTGGAAGGAATGCTCCCCTTTGGCTAACTAAATAACTGAGACCCAATTAAAAACGCTAAGTGTTAGCTTTTTCTTTCTTTCATCTTTATTTCAATTACAATTTCAATGCAAGTGACAGATGAACTTACAGTGTCCTCGGTGCTGCAAGACACAACGTGCTTGAGTTTGATTTCTGGCATGTTGTTGTGGATCCTGACAGGTTTAACACTGATGTAGCAGCCTGTTTAAAGTCAAATTAAACTAACAGGCACTTGTTTTCCCTCTAAGCGTTATCCTAACTAAGTAGTCAGACATGAAAATTGTTAAAAAAAATATATATAATAATGCAAACAATACTTTAGTAGAAGTAGAGAAAAATACTACTTTGTTTCAAGTCAACGTCCGACAATCCAGTGGCTAACGTGATAGCATGCTAGCACACAATAGGCAGAGTGAACAAAGGGCGGTTACGCTGCCATATTTCACACACGTATGTTGTTGACCCACGGCCGCTTACTTTGGCGTTATTGCAAACGTCAGAAAATACATATTAACGAGTTACTGTTATTAATTTTAAGTTAAAGATACGTGGTGCACAACTCATATTCCCACCAAAAGCCTGATGTGTGTGTCGTGGTGTGACGCGACTTCCTGCTGACGTGACTTCCTCGTTCTGTCCAATGACAGCGGCCGATTCTTCTTCTTCGGGGGTGTATGGACGGCTGAAAGACAACGGCTTGGTGCACTACCGCTACCAGCTGGAAGGGGCCGGATATGGATTTCTCATAAAATCCTAGTATTAAATCTTATCTGAATGGGGTCTCTGGTCTAATTTGTACCAGTTTACGAGTCCTTGGTTTTAAGAACCACTGCTCAAAGAAACTAAAAAATAAATCGATTGCGCTCACTTTTGAGTCCTAAGCCCAATAAATCCTGGTAATAAACAGGAATGATATAAAGAGTAAATTGATTTTAAGCAACCTGATCCTCCTAGTGACATTTTTCATCCACATATAATAATAATATAATAATAATCTAATGTAAAAGTAAACTAAAACCCCCAATGTAATATTGTTTCTCTACTTATTCATCTTCTGTCATATAATATTAATCATTATTTGATTTAGTTCTGTTTTTCCTTCAATAACAATTCTGTTACCAGATTCTATATTCTGTGGAATATAGAAACTCATATGTTACTCATCCTGTAAAGTTTGAAACCATTTTTAAGTAATCACATGGCTTCCTGTTAAGTGACAGGCTTCATGCAGCAGATTTATTATTAATATAGTTAATAATATCAGTGCGTTTCCTGCAATGATATTTTCTCTCATTTTGCTACACTTCAGTCACTGATGTAAAAAATAAACCAAACACATTTGTATTTAATTTTGGTGATTTCTACCTCAAGAGAGACTTTAATATCTTCCTGAGGATCACTGACTCATTAGGTCAAATCAGATTTGAGGGTCTACGCTTATGTGCATTGTGGAAACCTTTTATAATTTTCATTTTCATAAAAAAAAGTACAGAGGTAGGTCACAGGCCAACATTAAAAAAGGAGTCAGAAATTGTTCATTATGGAGGTTATGAGAAAGATTAGCTATTTATGAGATCACACTGGAGACATATAGATGATAAGTATAGAAAATAACCTTAAAACTGAGCTACTTAGATGATGATGTAAAATCTTTGGGCCTGCAAAAAACATCATAATTGAGAAATCTGTAGTCCAGGTTAGTAATCAGGTCAGAACTCAATCATCCAGCCCTTCAGAGAGTTGGGGCCGGTCAGAGAAAACAAGTCAAATTCTAGCCCCGTAGGAAGAGGGGCGGGGGGGCTACATGGATCCAGAGCCAGTCTGGATCCATTTAGCTTAACTTCCCCTCCTGTGACATCACAACCAGAGCTGAATGGCCATCAGGAACAGCAGATACCTAAATATTTACACACAAGTAGCAGGAAAAAAATCTGTTTTTTTGCCATGGTATGATCCCTTTAATAGTTGGCAACGAATTGTCCCACCGCTTAAAAAAAACAAACCTTCATCATCAGAATGAATCATATAAAGGTGAATCATTTGTCCACAGTGATTTTTTAGAGGATTTCCAGGTAAATGGCTGTCTCTGCGTCAGCCACGGCGGTTCCCTGCACTTCCCTTGTGCCTGAACCACCGCGTCTGTCTATGCCTCCACGCTCTCTTCCTCTTCTTCTCTCCCCGGCTCGCCTCTCCCCACCTCTCCTGCCCATTGGACGGATCTGCAGAAAGAAGTCGCTAATTAGCCAATCTTCACAATAAGAGACTTAGGGATGCAATGTTCCTGTTTGACAAGAACCTCAAAAATCATGTTAGTCAAATACCTGTTTAGCACGGACAAATAGAGGCGTGCAGTTCTGGTATACAAGTTGGTAGCTTCCGTTGGCGTAGATGTGGGTCACTTCAGTGCAGTTTATGTAAAGGGGCATCCGGTCCTGGTAAATTCCCAGTCCTCCAGGGTACACAGCTGGACGTTTCAAGACGTGTCTGAGAGGAGCAGGAAAGAGACTGAATGTGAACCCAGTAGCAACCGTGACCAGTAGAGACACTGAAGGGCTGATTTATTTAAACTTACTTAGCGGCCCTTTTTCGGCAGCAGCAGAAAATAAGAGCGAGAAGGAACATGGCCAAGCAAGCCACAGCAGGCAGCACCATCCACAACAGGGCTGCTGTCGCTGTAGACGTACAAAAGAATATGAAATATGAAATTATTACCCCTGTCACTCAAGCTTGACATAGAAGCTAATAAGATAATTCATGATAATAACCTTAATTTTAATTAATACATATCCAGAAATGCACTCGTGGTTCGAAAAAGTCAAAACAGCTTTTTTTTTTTTGCAGATGTCATATTGTGTAAGGAAAAGTACAAACCCTCTCCTCCCTGCACCAAAGTCAGGGAGTCATTTCCAAGTGCGTTGAAAGCGAAGCAGATCACTGTCTGCGGTTGGTCCATGTGACCCCTCAGGGTGGCTGTTAGCCTGTCAAGCTCTGACGTTACTGACAGGTTGTAATCAGCGGGGGGAACGGAACCATTAACGCTCCAGGTGACCGCAGGTTTGGGGTTGGCGTCGACCAAACAGTGACAGAGCACTTCCAGCCCTTCTACAACACAGGTGGAGGACAGCTGGAGGATAACTGGCTTATCTGGAGGAGAGAAAAAGGGCTTTTTACGCTTTTTACTTATTGGTTTTGCACTATTCTGGTTTTATATGAATTTTAAAAAAATTAGCCATTATTTAGTGAGCTTTAGGCGTGCTGTTTCCACCTGTTTCCAGTCTTTGCCTTAAGCTACGTTAACCAGCTGCCACAGCAACAGCTTCATATTTAACATACTGTAGACCTATGGCTAAACAGGTCTGAAGAAGGGGGAGGCAATTCCAATCCTGAAGGACTGGTGTGGGTGCAGTTTCTTTTGACTTGATTCTACTAAGGAAGGTCCTTAGGAAGGGCTCTAGTGGTTGATTAGTAGCATCAGGTTACTGCTTGGTTAGAACAAGAGCTCCCACCCACACCGGCTCTCCAGCACCGGAGTAGCCTGCCTCTGGTCTAAAGGAAGTGTGATTACATTGTATGTTTAAAGGTGTGAGGCGCGACTCTCCCCGCCCGATCACGTTCTGAGCCGAGCATCGGACCCTCATGTCTCGGGTCACGTTGTACACCCGGACTGAGTGTGTGCGCCGGTGGAGGTGCACCATGCGGCCGTGTTGGCTGTAGGACCAGCGGTACTCTGAAGCCGGGGGGTCAGCTTTACACGAGCAGACCAGCAGAGCGCTGCTCCCCTCCTGCACCGTCAAGGACTGCACCTGAACCTTCACGTCTTTCGGCGCAACTAGAGAATGAGCACAAAGCGAAAAGGTAAGCTCCGAGCGTGAACCGAGCCACGGAGCACGAAGACACTTGCAGAGCTTTGCTTACACGTGACGTGCAGATCCTTCGAGGTGGCCATCGATCTGGCTCCTGCTTCGTAGCTGACTTCACATCTGAGCCTGGGCTTCGACCGGTGTGACACAGCAAAGGTCAGCGAGGTCAGTAACATCGGCCTGTGGACCTCCGGGTACAGAGTCTGGACGTCTCCGAGCTCACTGCGGTTGGGCTCAGCTCCTTTCTCCCAGTGCCACTGGATGGCCGGAGGTCTGGAGGGGCAGGGGTATCTGACGGTGCAGTTGAGGGTGACCAGCTCTCCCTCCGGGGCTGAAAGCTTGCCGCTGATGACGGGAGCCTCAGGAGTATCTGTCAGTGAGGATTTCATTAGATTTCATTATTATTATGCATTTCATACCAGACAGTAGAAAGGGCCAGATTATGCATGGACAGAACCTATTTCATCATTCATGCAGTCATTTTTTTACACTTACTGCTCACTAGAGTCAAGAGGGCAAGAATCAGAAATACACTTTGTTCCTAAGGACAATTTGCAGTCTCCAATAACCTACGCATGGCTTTGGACTCTGTGTTAAAGCTGGAGAACCCAGAGGGAACCCACGCAGACACATGCAAACATTTTCTTCACTCAACACATATGTGGTTTTATTTCCCTCAATTTATGTTTGATGTATTTCTTCATGTTTCTGTTTTGTCTGCTTTATATTTCTTTTAGGACTTGTCCAAAAATGCTTCTTTATTGTTCAAAGTATCTCAAGACATGTACTGTCCTCCTGGCAAACCCAGACCTGTCCATCAGACAGTAGAGTCTAGTTGTGGCACGCTTTACATCACTGCATCCAACGCTTTGCATTGACCTTGGTGATGTACGGCTTGGCTGCAGCTGCTCGGCCATGGGAACCGATTCCATGAAGCTCTCTGAGCACTGGTTTTGAGCTAATTTGAAAACCACATGAAGTCTGGAGGGCGGTAGCGATTGACTCTGCAAGAAGTTGGTGACCTCTTCAGGCTATGCAGCATCCACTGACCTCGCTCTGCCAGTTTGCATGGCCTCCCACGACTGGTGGCGTCCTATCACTGAGCTCCTGAGAGCGGCTCCTTCTTTCACAAATGTTTGTAAAAGCAGTCTGCATGCGTCAGTGCTTGATTTTATACACCTCTGTCCATAGAAGTGATTGGAACACCTGATTCTTATTATTTGGAAGGGTGAGCGATAATTTTGGGCAATATAGTGTAGCATGTATTATGTACTATTTTCCCATATCCTGCAACTTTTATAAACATACATGATTGAGTCATTAAATAGCATATTCAAAATAACCAGTTTTACAAGAGTAAAAAGAGACAATGGGCTCCTAAACTTACCCACAACATCCAAGACGAAGTTCCTTGGCTTCCCCCAAAGTAAGTCATCACTTCTCTTCAGCGTGACCTCAAAGGGCCGTGCGTCATCTGGACTGATTCTCTGGATCTGCACGGAGCAGTCCCCCTCTGCCACTCTCCCTACGAGTGACGCCCGGCCTTGGAAATCCCTGCTCACTTGATCCCTGTTCTCGCTGTTGAAAGCAATGCTGCGGAGGGGGAACAAGTGGCCACCACCTCTGAACCTCAGCCGGACGTCCACCCTCTCCCTGTTGCCCTTAAGAGGATGGGGAGCTGCAGGGGTGAAGGAGCAGGGAATCACCACGCAGGAGCCCACCAGTGCGCGGACACGGTCAGGGACTGAGGGTACAGGAGACAAAGGCTGCACCCCCCTCCACAAGGCTGCTGTGATGGGGAACAGAAAAATCTAAATTACGGATCTGATGTAGCTGTGCATTGTTAATGGGAGACAGAGGGTTTGTTATTGAGCTATACAGACATGAAGTTGTGACATATAACTGTGTTATTATTGTTTTTAGCACCTTTTTAGTTCATGTCTGACGACTGTGTAGCCAAATCCAATGTCCTATATCCATGGGATATTAAAATCAAAGTCAAAGTCAAAGTCAAAGTCAATTTTATTGTCAATTTCTTCACATGTACTTGACATACAAAGGAATCGAAATTGCGTTTCTCACTATCCTATGCGTTTACATGTACAACAACATGTTGTATGTTGTTTCCATTCTAAACTATAGGGCTGCTACTTCCATCGGAAAATGCAGAAATAAATAATACATTGAAAACAAAGCTAGATGTACACGTTAACAACATGCTGCATTTTAGTGGTCTGTTGCACAAGTATTTTGCAATATAGCTATTTTGAGAAAAGGGAAGAAGGTAACTGTATTTTTGACTCTGGAAAGAGCAGCCCTACTATTTAAATAATGATAAAAAAGACCTTTTATGTTATGTTGAATAGGTTTGCACATTATCAGCTAATAGATAAAAAAATTGCATCTAAAAACAACACAATGATTTTTTTTACTTTTAAATATGCTGCAGAAAACAACCAAAACCTCTCAGAAATGACAATGTTGATAACAGTGTTGCAACAAGTCCTAATCTACATCATCGATGAGCTTCCTTGGATTTCCTACAAAAATAAGAAAAACATGCATACCAACAACTCCTTCTCCTTATCAATAAATACTTCTGCTAACAACAGTAATATCTAAAATTCATACAAAAATGGAAACACAAAATTTAAATGAAAATAATTAAATAACACCCAAAATGGATTGTGTTACTCACCAAAAATCAGGGGACACACTAGAAAGACAGTGTCCACATGCATGACTGCAGCCCTGCTCTGCCAGCGCAGACAGAGGGGAGATGAACAGTGGAAAGAAGAGGGGGAAGTTGGATTGTTTCATTGTTCTACTGGTGCAAAACGACTTCACTCTGATGCCTCCTCTTAACCATATCTTTATAACCGCATTTTTTATATAAGTTGAAAATCGCCCCGTAATATTATTTCATGATCAATACCAAGAAACAACTTCTCACTAGTTTGAAATATAAAAATAAAAACATCCAAATTACTGCTCATGTGGTCAAGTGGGGAATTGTTTGTCAGGGAAATAAAGACCTCAGCAAGTATCTGTGACACAGCACATGACAATCGGTGAGTCACCCTCATGCTGTTAGCTATTTCCTCAAAGGTTCCCTGATTCCTTTTGTCTGGACAAACCGACCTCATTAAACCACTAGAGTGATATAATGGTGGCTGAGATAAAAGTCTAATAGATAGTTGGAAATAAACATAGATAGATAGATAGATAGATAGATAAACTTTATTGATCCCACAACGGGGAAATTTGTGTGTTACTGCAGCGTTACAGATAAAGAAAAAGAAAAATAAAGTTGAAGAAGATAAAAAAACTATAAAAAAATAAAAAAAAACACACAACACAATGTACAAATTCGCAGAATTTGTTAATCCGCATACACAGTATGCATTATCGACAGAATGGAGAGAAAATGCTAATAAATAGTAAGAAAAAAAGTAAAAAGTATACATAAGCAAGGCATATATACATACATACATGGACGTACATACCTACATACATACACATACACACATATTTGCACATACCCACATGTACACATACATAGCTAATGCACACTTAAGGTGCAGGGAAAGAGAAAAAAGTGACCAGTGAAAAAGTGACGGTGACTACAGTGAGGTTTATGTTTTGTTATAAAGTCTTAAACAGATTAGTTATTAACTTTTCTGCTAGAAACCGATTCACTGCTATACTGATAATAAATATCCCTGAACAAGTAAGTGTTAGTGTTTCAATCACTCAGAGGTCAAAATATTTGATTATTGGGAGTTTCATTTTTTAGCACAACATGTTCTGAACAAATGTAATATGTCTCTGAACGTGAGGTATGTTTATATGTGTGGGAGTTGCATGTTTCTGCAAGATCATATAAACCTGTGTAATCAGGCGCGGGGACAAAGACTTTTCTATTTGAACTATGGACCTTTTCAATTGCTGCCTAAGCCACCTCCCTGCATCTTAAGGCAGAACACACAATGCTTTCCTGCAATTGACACTACGAAATCAGAGAAAAGCAATACAGAATGAGGAGATCAATCTTTAGTTCAGGTGAGTATTTACAAACAAGTTGCATGTTATTTGCACAGAATACCTTATAATGTTTCTCTTAGTATTTTGTGTCTCGTCTTAAGACAGAATATGGAAATGCTTCATTTAAAGCCTTAATCAGTAATAGAGTAACACTACTGTTGACTCATACTATTTTTTTGAACAGTCAAGCAGCATTCTCCAAAGTCATGAACTCAGCACAGCAGCTGCTCCGGTCTCACAGAGATTTGCTGCTGAACTGGACTCGTGAGCACCCAGCACCCTTGCTGAGATGGTTGCGCAACGCCGAGGTGATTTCCTCTGCCCACTACCTGTCTCTGCTGGAGCGGTCCCCTTCCAATGCTGTGGCCCAGGCCCTAGAGACAGTGTGCGCCACTGAGGAGGGCAGTGAAAAGTTCCTCCAGGTGCTGAGCGAAGTGCAGGACTATTACTGCAGGGATCTGCAGGTGTGGGTGGAGAGACACTGCAGGAACCATGCCGTTAGCAAGCCAGAGCCCGCACAAGTCGAAGGTGAGGTTGTTTCACCATGCAAAAACCCATGCAGACACACACATATATATATATAGAGAAGGTGATATCTTGTATATAAAACATGCGGTGCAGACTAGTAGATGATTAACATTATATTTTAAGGTCTGCATTTTCCACACTGCAATAAACTAGTTGGTAATTTTATTACCAGTATATTATTATATTGTGATAGCATGCCAAAAAATTGTTGCTGACTTTGGAAATGGGGCAAGATAAACCCTCGAAGAGCATTTAGCTCAGCTGGTTTTGTATGTTGTGCTCTGGTAATCTGTGATTATTTATCATTTTAAACAATATTAAACACACTGTCTCCTAATTTGTGCCCCACAAAAAAAGAAACCCTACCCGAAACTACATTGTGTCGTATTGCACAGTATATAAAAATTTACTCTACAAATCCTATGATATCCACAGAAAAGAAGCCTAAAGGCCCCTTTGCTAAACTGCTCAAAGGAAAAAATGAGGGAATCGACATGGTCACAGGTATCAATTTATTATTACCAAAACTACATTTAAAATTGTATTTACTTCTCTCTATGTATAATATGTTAATATGGAATGTAAATTGAATTTCCTCTTTATTCAGCTACAGAAGAACTGAGTGCAAAGTTTTCCAACATTCGAGGTGTGTAGAGTGCATGTAAGGTGATTGTTTTTTAATTTTAGATGAAGAGTGATTACATTTTTTATTTCTGACGTACTACTCTTACTGTCTTCCATTGCAGTTTCTATTTCTGCCCATAAAACCACCTTATTGAAACGCACAGAGCAGTTGAAGTGTTACTCAGAGGGCGAGGGAGTAGCTTTAAACTCAGCCTCTCACATCGAGATCCGCTACACTGACCTCTTTGTGACAGAAGATGATGATTTAATTAGCGGCAGCCAACACGAGTACTTCGATCTGGCAAGCAGGCGAGCTCGCATCTATGTCCACCAGGCATGCCAGCGCATCTGCCCGCGCCATCTACTGATCCCCCAAGGGCCATCAGCACGACCACCGAGAAGGGTCAAAGTGAAAGGTATCGCTGGTATCGGAAAGAGCGTCGCGGTACAGAGACTGGTCTATGAGTGGGCAATTGGGGAGAGCATGCGTGAATTCACGTGTGTTTTTGACCTCCGCTTCAGAGAGCTCAACCAGATCGAAGAACCACAAAGCTTACTGGAGCTGCTTGGAGACCGTTTCCGGTACCTGAAGGAAGTTTTATCTGACCTCTTCACACCACCGAGCTCCTTGCTCTTCATCTTAGACGGACTGGATGAATTCAGATTCCCCCTGAACTGGAACTGTCCCGACAAAGACATCGATGTGAGTTCCAAGGTGCCGGTGTCAGAGCTGGTGGTGGCTTTGATAAAGGGAAGCCTTCTTCCTGAGGCCTCACTCATTCTCACGACAAGACCATCCACTGAAGCTCCCAAGCGGTTTTTCCAGAGATGCTGTGTTGTGCTAGGCTTTGAAGACGACCAGGTGAAGGAATATACCACCAAGTTCTACAAAGACGGCGACATTGCCGGAAAAGTCAAAGACTACATATTGAACAACGACAACCTGTTTGTGCTGTCCTTCATCCCTCTTTATTGCTACATCATCTGTACCGCTATGGCGGAGTTCTTCTCTTCAGGGCCTCAAGATGTTGGTGAAGCAAAGTCTTTGGAGCTCAATCCACCCAGAACAGTCAGTGAGGTTTACTTCTGCTATCTGTTCACAGCGGTCAAGCACCATGCACTGAGGGGGAGTGCAGAGAGAAGCACCCCTAGATCTGAGGTTCTCTCATTAGCTAAGCAGCAACTGACAAATCTGGGAAAAATGGCTTATGAAAGCCTTCTAAAGCAAAAGATCATGTTTAACAGAGCTGAGCTGGAGAGTTATGGGGTTACACCTGCCGATGTTCATAGCACCTTCCTCTGTCACATCCTCCAGCCTCTAAAAGAGGAGACAGTGGAGATGTTTTCTTTCTTCCACCTGACTGTTCAAGAACACCTGGCTGCACTTTACTGTGCAGTCAACCTCTTCAGCCAGGAAGACATAATCCAGGCTCTGGATTTCTGGTGCTTTGGCGTGCCTCCGCCAACCTCCACTGCTGCACCCCTGCAAGACATAGACCTCAACATGGAAAAGCTTGAGAGCCTCCAGATGTTCACACGGTTCTTCATGGGAATGCTACGAGCACAGCTGGAGGGTCAGCTGGAAGGCCTTGTTCTCCAGCCCGTGGAGCAAGAGGTCGGCATCCCTGCCAGGCTGGGTTTGTGGTTCCGAGACCAGTTTAAGTGCAAAAAACTGGAGAATCAGACAGCCCTGAATCTTCTCCACTGCCTGACGGAGTTCCACATGGATGAAGCCACCAGCATCGTAGCGCCAGAGATCAGGAAACTCAACCTGTTCAAAATGAAGCTGAGTGTTGTGGACTGTGCAGCGATGCACTACGTTCTGCAGTTCTCGCCACACAAGCTGGAGGAGCTCAACTTAGGCTACTCAAACATTGGCAACAGAGGACTCGACAGGCTGAGGCCGATCCTTCATCGTTGTGAATCTCTCTAGTGAGTATCTGATTTGATCATGAATCGACTTGGGCTAGTATCTTGTGGCGTCTTTGTAGGGTTCACTTCTTCTCCTCTAAACTGATTCATGTCTTGTGCCCAGTGCTCTTTCATAAACCTGAGAATGACAGAAACAAAGTCAACCTAACCGTTCTTCTATTCTCTTTCAGTCTGAGATACAACTGCCTGGACAGGCAAGCGGCTATTTTAGAATCTGAGATTCTGAAATCAAATAAGTGTCAAGTAAAGAAGCTCTTGTAAGTGACTACAAGTATTTATTGATATCAAATGAGGGCTGCCAAATAATGCAAAAAGGACCTAGCATACCTACCACCACTTGTATTTGCAATAATCCCTCTATTCATTCATGCAGTATGTGTGGCAATAACCTGGGTCCAGAAGGGGTTTTGGAACTATGGAGGGCACTGGAACAAAACAGCACTGTGGAGGAGCTCTATTTGGACATCACTGGCATCACAGAGGAGGGAACAGAAAACATTGTCGACCACCTCAGCAAAAACACAGCTCTGAAGACTCTGACGTGAGATTAAAACACACGCACCTCCACTCGGTATCCTCAGAGCTAGAACGTGTGAAAACGCCGCCATCTAGTGTGAGTCAAACTAACTGCTACTTTTCTCCTTCCTCAGCATTGTTGGAAATGACATCGGAGAGTTGGGCAGGAGAAGGCTGAGGGAGCTGGGACAGCGTCGACCGGGGCTCCAGATCATCACAAACTTCGTGGATGACCTCGGGTTACTTCAGGCCTATCTGGACTGGGTGGAGGAGATCCGGGCTGACCGGGACCAGATGGATGCTGTAAAGAATGCAGATGCCCTGCATTCCGTGCTGATGGGGCTCCAGGTGGAAGAAAAGGTGGAGAAAGGCGAAAATGCAGTGAAAGCCAAGGAACTTCAGACAAAGATCGAGGAGTTGCTGAAGTCATCCACAGATCTGATTGGAGGAAGATGGGTTAAATAGTCTTATGTGTGCAAACTGAAGTTGCAGCTGCATCACAGCAGCCACCATAGGCTAAAATAATGATATCAAGCTTTAAAAAAATTATGTTTTATGACTCCATATATGTTAATGTGAAATGTCAAGTTTTCATGACTTCTGTTTGTGGTCTCAGACACCTCATCTGTTAAATATGGTTCAATGTAATTTATTTTGAAATTCAAAGTCATTGTGTTGAACGCTGCATCTCACCTTTACCTCTCCTTAGACTTACAATTGTACAGAAATAATGATAGCATTTATAAAAATATCACAATACAATGATTCATTACACTTGAGAGGATCATAGCGTATATTTGAAAACATATAACAACAAAAATAAGTAGGTTGTGGTTTTGAAAATGTATGTTTGTCACCTAAAGATTTATAGATTTCAAGTAGCAAATAAAATATAGATCATCTCCTCTTCTCATTGTCATCTTTTGTGAAATGTCAGTCAAGTCTGCAAGAATTTTAAATAGTTTAAAGTAATATTATTAATCTCATCATTATTGCTTTCTGCCTTGAGAATGTTTCAAACACAAAGGATTGCCCGTTGTCCTGATTTGATATTGCTGCTACTCTGTAAATCTGTTTTAAACTTGAGCCTCTCCTGAACAACAAATATGGCCAGTACTCTGAATCTTTTCTTCTGATTGGCTGCCCCAAGGGGAGCCCCAATTTTCTCAGGCCACAATAGTTACAGCTATCAAATTCAACAATTTTATAGATATTTTACTAGGTCAATATCTTAGAAAGGCATTGACGCAGTGCAATGGTCTCCCTAGTGTAAATTTGTATGTACTTTTTAATGTTTCAGGTTCCCTGTGTCAGGAGTTTAAAAACTTTGTTCTAAAGTCAACCAAGGTTCTGATTAGATCTCCTGCGTCTTTGACACATCGAGCAGTAAAGCACACATTACCATCACATCAGATAACACGTAAAGCAGTATGGGGAATATTAATTAAAGTTGAACATGAACGTGTTAAAGGGTAAGTGCACCACAACCCTGAATACCATTGGTCCTGATCGTTTATTCCTCACTGGGGTCACGGGGGTACATTTTCATATCTATGTACTGACAGTTCATGTTTCATTAATGTGGTCACATAAGCAAGTCAGCTAGTTAAATGTATGCCTAAACATAAACCAGGAAATTAATAAAAGCCACCCCAAAACAATGCAGGAGTCTCTAACACTTTAAAGCACACCCAGTGAACATTTCCATCAGGTGCTCCAGCATCCTTGTGCATACCTGTATGAGAGGGTAAAAAGGGCTCTCTGCTGCAAGCTGCAATCTCTTAATCACCTGCTGGTCACATGACCAGGTTTCATTTCAGTGGGTCATGTGACTGGGTGTCAAGCACTAAGGCATGTGACTGTGAATATCAAATCAGACCCCTACATTCCCACGTGAACGTATAAATATTGCTTTTCCAGATCAGGGTAATATGGAAATCATTTTTTGGGTGTAATTAATCTTCAGTGTTGTATGTGCAATGTTCCCTCTGCTACTAATCACTATGAAATGGTGCAGATTTGAACTCACTTCTGTTTTTTTTTTTACACTAAAGAAACAAACTAGTGTAAACATGCTGTCACGTCAACGTCTTTTTCCATGACATTGAAATATTTTAGTCTTCATTTTAGATCCTGGACTAGGTGGAGGACATGTATGGTATTATAAAGTGGATTTCTTCAAGTCAAATGAGAAAAAATGAGCGATAATGAAAGAATTACCCTACAACTGTGCACCGTTTATTCGTAGTGCATGATCATTAAAGTTGCATGTGAATGTTGAAAACGCAGTAGATACCTGTGAGAACATGTTAATACACCTACGTCAAGTGCAAACTAACATGTGATCTGCCCTGAGGATCTAAGTTGTTATGAAGATGTGAGTGAGTGTGATTGATGTGAAACATTATTAAGTAAAGTCATTACTGGTGAATTTTCCACAGTCGCCATCTCTGACAGAATGTTTTTTTTTTGCTCAATCTCTGCTTGACCTCTGAGTGTGAAGCACACTGAATAATGAAGACACGTAAAAGGGGAAGTTCAGTTTCTGTCAGCAGAACTGTAAAGCCATTTTGAACATCCTCTACTAGCGTGATGTGTGCTAACAATCCATTTGAGACAAAATACAATCATCATCTATTTAATTCTAAAACAAATGAGTTTGAGCTACAACGTTGTTGCGAACATAGATGTAAGTGCAGTAAGAACCAGCACAAATATTGTGGTACTGGTAAGTTTCCTGTAATAGTTCTCATATATTTTCAAGGCAATTGTTGAGTTTATTTGAAAATACAGGCTCACAACTTTTCTGCATCTTTGATTCATCTGATCAACAAATCTAATAAAAAAATGTGCATCATACCATCAATATACAGTGGTGGAAGTTGTCAGATCCTTCACTTTATAAAGAGTCAGACACTCACAATCCTACCTCAGTTAACGTATATAAGTAACTATACAGCTAAATTATTGGAAAAAAATAGATTCCAAAACTATGTTTTGCAGAAAACTGGGTTGTGACTTGTGTAATAAATACATTTAAAAGTTAATAATTATAATATTCGCATTTACAACAATGAAAAAAAGGAAAATTAACTATTGACAGGGGATGGATTATTGTTATTTTATAATATGATGATTTAATATTACACATGCATGCATGCACACACATTTTTCATTTTTAAACTGAATCGATGATTTGTTTAAACTGAAAAAAATGTCAGAAAGTAGATAACATAATACATAAAAAAACTGTCTCACCAGCAGTTGAAATTATATTAACATTTAGGTTTTTATTGTGGCAGAAGCATGATCAGTTTTACCTTCACAAAAAACCCAAACCTCTTCCTTGCACGATGTTATCAAATTACTGCAGTAACTTTTAAAGCATATTGAGAAAAAACCCAGAATTAAGTCAGCGTATTGTGAGCTGCAGATATGGAAATGCTCATCTCATGCTCACTCACTCTATTTGAGGGTTCCTCATTTTCAAGTCGATTCACTTCTGGGGAACTCGACTTCTTTACGGATCCCGAGAAAATGTAAGTCCTCTGAACAGCCAAACCATGTTCATCTCTATGCTAGAATTAACATATTTATATATACAAGGCAACATGGACCTTTTCTTTAAATTCACCATGTCAACACCTGTCAACATGTCATTTTAGAATTTGTAAATTAATGTTTATTTGTCATTTCAAAAGCAGTAACGTGTAGTGGTTTCTTTAGCCAGCAATAATTCATTTTGTCGTAACAAAACATTGAACTGAATTTAAGTTGTAACATTTTGAGAATCTTAAGAATCTAAAAAAATTAAAAAAAAAAAAAAAGTTCTTCCGTATAACATCAACAGGATGAATATGTATTTATTTTTATATATTGAACATCAGCAATATATAAATAAATACAAAAAAAATCATGAGCAATTATTATTTGTTTCATATGATCCTTTAATGAACCCTTTGTTTAAAAGAGGAAGAAGAGGAAGCAGACGGAAGATGGTGTTAACATATTGTAATCATTTCATCCCTGTGTCTCCAGACTCCTCTGAATGTGAGTCTCTGCCGTTCCTAACAACGATGGTCAAAGCTCTGAAGCTGCTTCTCACTGGCTGTCTGCTGCAGAGTGGGTAAAAAATCATCCGTCTCATCCGTGATGTTGTGGATAAACTGTATCGTGATGCTTTTTCAGGAGGCAGCAATAGATCTCTGACTTTCTCACTGATAAAGTTTTCACTTCTTTGGTTTTTCAGCCATCCTGTGTGGGAAATGGGAGGCTGTGATGCCAACATCTCTACGGGTTCTGAATGGATCCTGTGTGACCATCCCCTGCTCCTTCGATATCTCATCTACCAGTGAATTGGACGACTCCTGTAAAGCTATGTGGAAAAATTCAAAGGGCAAACACGTGTTTGATAGCAGGACTCCTACATCAGATCAGATAAAGGGACATTTGACAGGAAGTTTAAAAAGTAAAGACTGCAGCACGACCCTCATTAACATGCAACATGGTCACAGCGACAGCTATTCCTTAAGACTGGAATGTAACGGTCCTATTAAATATACTTATCAGGAACAGCTGCAAATTAAGGTTGAAGGTAAGTTTTAATTTCAAGGTACACTTGCAGAGTTGCTTTGACCCTATTGTAGTCACTGCATCTTGCAAATGGTGAGGCTTAAAACACGTCTGTAGTGATTATTGTATTGGAATCTGGTTTTGTGACAGCGGATCCTCCAACACCGACCGTGACTCCGTCCTCGGTGAGTGGGAAGGAGGGAAGCTCCGTGACGTTGTGGTGCTGGGCTCCAGCTCCCTGTCCGTCTCGTCCTCCGACCCTGACGTGGACCCCCGGCCTGGGTCACGGTCTGGAGACCCTGCAGGAGAATCAGGACAGGACTAAAAACCAGACCTCGGCGCTGACCTTCACCGCTTCTCACCTCCATCATGGACTGGAAATCTCCTGCACTGCTGCATACAGCAAAGAAGATGGCACCACTAAACCAGCTGTTAGCAGCAGTGTGAGCATTTCTATTTCATGTGAGTTACTTCTTCCTTCATAACACTGTAACATTATGTCAGGTCATCGATGTGTATGATATAAAAGTACTGCAAACAGTTGTTTTTTAATAACTCAGAATTACATATCAATTTATTATTATTACAAATAATAGGACTATTGGTGACTAGAATGCAATCTGCAACTTCACCATGAGATGCCACTAAGTCCTTTATTTCTGCACCAAGTGTTATCCTGTGCTCAGTATTCATCGTGGAAATGTTCTGACTTTATTTCATTTTGAAAAAAAATATTAAAAAATGTATAAAAATTACAGTACAGGCAAAGAGGTGTGAAGGTGAAGGTGTGTTTAGTATATTTACTGCTTTACAAGGGCAGACACTGTATAGTAACAGATATCAGAACATGATACCTACCAGTCACATGATTCATTGTTCATGTTCAGATTCACCCAAAAACGTCAGCGTGTCAGTCAGTCCCTCTGGTGCCGTTCCAGCGGACAGTGTCGTCACTCTGACATGCAGCAGTGACGCCAACCCAGCAGCAACAAACTACACCTGGCACCGAGCTGATGGAGGCCAGGAGGCTGTCATGGGCAACGGAGCCAAATTAAACCTTAAAGCTTCCGAAGGCACCGCCCCGTTTTTCTGCGAGGCTGAGAACATTATTGGACGAGGACGATCCAATGCCACTCGGACACATGTTCAATGTATGTGTCACATGATGACATTATTATTCTATTACTCTTGCACTAGGGCAGAGGGCACATTGCTTTAAATTTAAATAAAAAAAAATAGCTGTTGATTAGGTCTCATCACTGAGACTGCTGAAGCAATGGGAGTCAATTGTTTAAATGTATATGTGTCTTTTATCGTTATTAAGTCATATATTATTAAGTCTTGCACAGCTGTCTTAAAATTATTTTTGCTTCATCTTGCATTTTGCAGGCAAAAAAAAGAGATTTTCCATTTTGGCCCAGCCCATATTAGATTTGGCACTGAGTAGCATTCCTTTGGCATAGTATTAATCTTTTGGTTATTTCAAATGTTTGCCTCTGTAATCTTTGGCTACATTTTCTGCTTGATTTTTTAAAGACACATGTTGACTTGGACCTGCAACTACCAGTACACTTGTGTCATTTATTTTTTTTTACCTTGCTCTGAACTCGTCCTCTACGCTTCACACTACAGTCGCCCCAAAGATCCTGCTCTCGTCTGATTGTGCCAAGCCTGCAGACCCGATCAACTGTTCCTGCGACACTGTGGGAAACCCCGCTCCCACGATACGCTGGTACTTGGATGGGTTTCCGGTCAATGGCTCTGAAATCGTCACTATCAAGAAAGTGAATGGCACAGCTCTGAGGAGCATCATCACCGTGACTCGACCAGAGGAGAAGAATCTTTCCACCCTGTTCTGCCTCAGCACCAACACGCTGGGATCTGCCACTCATGCATTTTGTGTGGACAGAGCTGGTCAAAGTCAAGGTCCCTTTCAAGGTGTGTATTTGGCAGCTGGTTATAAAATGACTCAAACCAAATTATGAGAGACTATTGACTAAAATATACCTGATACAAGTAAAAGCTACGTAGTAATAACAAATATATGTGCTTTGTTTTGTGTATTATCACCTCAAGTAACACTTCACCAAGGTTAATTCTTAATAACTTACTGGTAAAATTATTTCTGCCTGAATCATTATATCCTAAACTCTGCTGACTGTATCCTGCATGTCTCTGTTCAGGTCCAATGATGATGATGGTCTTCATCACTGCAATTGTTGCTCTACTATTACTGGCATGTGCTCTGCTGTATGTTATTAGGTAGGGAAACAGCTTTAGATACCCACATATACATAAAAAACCTAAAAAACAACAGTTTTTGTGTCGCTCTGACAGTTATTTTTGCAGATACTGACTATGCAGTGTTTGCTTAACCCACATATGTTGAATAATTTATATTTTCAGGGGTCAGAACGCTCGTCTTAACCTTCAAAACCATGACGCCAGCAAAGTTGCTATGGGACATCTTGTAAGAAGTGAGGAGGAAAATGAGGTATGTCGACTTTGAGATTGTGGAGGTGGAAAGTTTTCTGCTTTGGTTAATTAAACAGTGACTGTATGACTGAGAAATTATCTATAAATATGCTTTAATTGTAGGTACCTATCACAGTAGACAATGACATTTATGCCAACACCAGTGCACTGAAACAGACCAACGAGCCCATCTCTGGCAACAGCACCGACTTGCCACGCTTCATGGCAGAAAATACTAAAGGAAATGGTCAAAGCCCAGAGAAGACGCACACGGGGGGAGACAATGACGTGATTTACTCTGATGTGACCTGGACAAGCAAGAAGAAGGAGGAGAAAAAGTCTGCGATGGAACCAGAAGTTGTGCGAAAGGCAACGGAATGTGAATATTCTCAGGTTGAATATAAATCGAAGGAGGCTATGAACAAATAGCTGAGACTGCGTGACTGATATGAGATTTTGTTTTCATCACATAAGAAAACCTCCATCAAATTTAATAACAAATTGTGTTAATGCAAAATACTGTAAAACACATTTGTATACTGGCATTGAGCATGTGTAAATTCAGAGAGACTTAGAATTTATTTCTGCATAAGTAAAAGCTTCGTGGTTATTTAATAGAGTTTTGTACACATAGTGTATAATATCAGGTGGAGTGACTCTAACAGTAGAAAATAGTCTTTGATATAGAATGTTTTACTCCTATATTGCTTTCATGCTACTTACATTCTTATATTGCCTTATGTTACATGTTTACCCTTCACGTTTGTTCCCAGCAAGTGTATGAGCAGTGTAGTATGATCCTGATTTAAAATGCAAACTACCTTAGAAAGAGAGAGAGAAGTATTGAAGAAGTGATAAGAGTCAGTTTTCTCTAACTGAATATATGATTGTGATTAACCCAGGCTGTTGTGTCTTGGTATAAATCCAGGAAAACGTGTATGTGAAGATGTGTGTTATTCCAGAATAAAAGTAGAATAAAAAATCACTCTTTGTAAATGCAGCTTTAATGTTTTCCCTATTGTCCTCTGGCAATAGACAGGCTGGCTGCTTTGAAGCAGCTTGATGACTTTCCTGTTTGAAACTGAATAGAAAATTGGGGTAGTAGAGGGGATTAGGTGGTATTGTTGAGCATGTTAATAGATCACAGACACATTCATTCAGCAGCTCATGTGGCAAGGTGAGTCATGTCTATAGAAAACACTCCAAGAAATGTATGAATTGAGACATTTCTTTCTTAAATACCTTCACACTATTGAGATAATAATAATAATGATCAATAGGACCAATACTGCTCACCATGCACAGTGTAGCATGGTGCCCAAACACTTGAAACAGCTGTGAAACAGTGTAAGTCACCTTCTGCAGGATGAAAAATTACAACACAGACTGGCCGTCTCTGCTACTAACCACAAACATGAATCATGTGTAAGATGCCAGTCTGTTGCAGGATTCTCAGCTCTGTGGTTAATAAGGCCTTCACAGAAATATCTGTGTTCTCGTTTCTTCCCAGCAATAGTGAACAAACAACTGTGAGTACCGCTTTGTGTCTTCCATTGTATAACAACTTTGTCCTGTCACCTTCCTTTCCTATGTACCCTTAGGGTTAATAATGTGCAGACACTGGACAACAAACTTATACATATGTAGATCAATCCAGGGTTCAGAGTAAGTATTGGTTTTGTTTTTGCAGATTAAATATGACTATTCAGGGGGCAAGTATTCATTCATCCCTGTGAACAAGTTATAACAACAAATTAGGGACTTGATTCCTGATTTACTGCACCACAGCCGGACTCAAGACCATTTAGGATATTTCTATGATTATTCCTTCAACAGTTGCAAATAACACCTAAAAGCTATGAATTTACAAACACAGCAAACTATCTGGACCCTAACCTAGAGGGAAAACCTACAAATGAAATCCACATACATCAATTCGTTACTCGTTTTAACTTTCAGAGCAAAAAACTTCCATTATCTCCAATCAGAAGCAAATAGTGGACAGGGAGAGTTTTACTACACCTGCCCTGCCTCACTACCTTTTCTTCACTGGAATATAAATCCATTCCTGGAAAATTCTACTTTAAGGGCTTTCAAAAAGGAAGTACAGGGGCAGTGGTTGTCTACAGAGACACTGCAAGGGATGGCAATATATAGAGTGCATAGATGCTCTGCACATTTCAGAAATTTCAACACAATGAGTCAACATCTAACACCCAGCATTTCCATTTTTTTTCCATGAAGTTAATTCAACTCAGAAAAGAATGCTATTTTACAACAGTATGTAAAATAGCATGGGCAGTATGACTGGTTGGATACGAATGTTCAATGTAAAATTCTTACATATATTTACTCTACCAGAACCTAATTAATGTAATTATTATTTACTCATTTACTTTTAATTACACATGACACGATTATAAAATAATTATAACCATCAAGTCATCCATTGCACTTGTAGTTGGGATATTTTGTCTCTGCCTCTGATTGGCTTACCCTGGGATTCATATCCCAACCCTAACCAATCTCATCTCTATTACATAGCCCCACCCACAAAGGCCACATGTACATGTGCAATCCAAGGCAGTACATCCTATTCATTGTGATGGTATAACTACCTAGTCATCGTGGTGGTATAGCTACCTAGTCATTGTGATTGTATAACTACCTAGTCATCGTGGTGGTATAACTACCTAGTCATTGTGATGGTATAACTACCTAGTCATCGTGGTGGTATTACTACCTAGTCATTGTGATGGTATAACTACCTAGTCATTGTGGTGGTATAGCTACCTAGTCATTGTGATTGTATAACTACCTAGTCATCGTGGTGGTATAACTACCTAGTCATTGTGATGGTATAACTACCTAGTCATCGTGGTGGTATAGGTACCTAGTCATTGTGATTGTATAACTACCTAGTCATCGTGGTGGTATAACTACCTAGTCATCATGGTGGTATAACTACCTAGTCATCGTGATGGTATAACTACCTAGTCATCGTGATTGTATAACTACCTAGTCATCGTGGTGGTATAACTACCTAGTCATCGTGATGGTATAACTATCTAGTCATCGTGATGGTATAACTACCTAGTCATTGTGGTGGTATAACTACCTAGTCATCGTGGTGGTATAACTACCTAGTCATTGTGGTGGTATAACTACCTAGTCATTGTGGTGGTATAACTACCTAGTCATTGTGGTGTTATCGTGGTGGTATAACTACCTAGTCATTGTGATGGTATAACTACCTAGTCATCGTGGTGGTATAGGTACCTAGTCATTGTGATTGTATAACTACCTAGTCATCGTGGTGGTATAACTCCCTAGTCATCGTGGTGGTATAACTACCTAGTCATCGTGATGGTATAACTACCTAGTCATCGTGATTGTATAACTACCTAGTCATCGTGGTGGTATAACTACCTAGTCATCGTGATGGTATAACTATCTAGTCATCGTGATGGTATAACTACCTAGTCATTGTGGTGGTATAACTACCTAGTCATCGTGGTGGTATAACTACCTAGTCATTGTGGTGGTATAACTACCTAGTCATTGTGGTTGTATAACTACCTAGTCATTGTGGTGTTATCGTGGTGGTATAACTACCTAGTCATCGTGAGGGTATAACTACCTAGTCATCATGATGGTATAACTACCTAGTCATCGTGATGGTATAACTACCTAGTCATCGTGATGGCATAACTACTTAGTCATCGTGATGGCATGACTACCTAGTCATCGTGATGGTATAACTACCTAGTCATCGTGGTGGCATAACTACCTAGTCATCGTGGTGGTATAACTACCTAGTCATGGTGGTGGTATAACTACCTAGTCATCGTGGTGGTATAACTATCTAGTCATGGTGGTGATATAACTACCTAGTCATCGTGGTGGTATAGGTACCTAGTCATTGTGATTGTATAACTACCTAGTCATCGTGGTGGTATAACTACCTAGTCATCGTGATGGTATAACTACCTAGTCATCGTGATGGTATAACTACCTAGTCATCGTGGTGGTATAACTACCTAGTCATCGTGGTGGTATAACTACCTAGTCATTGTGGTGGTATAACTACCTAATCATCGTGGTGGTATAACTACCTAGTCATTGTGGTGGTATAACTACCTAGTCATTGTGGTGTTATCGTGGTGGTATAACTACCTAGTCATCGTGGTGGTATAACTACCTAGTCATCATGATGGTATAACTACCTAGTCATCGTGATGGTATAACTACCTAGTCATCGTGATGGCATAACTACTTAGTCATCGTGATGGCATAACTACCTAGTCATCGTGATGGTATAACTACCTAGTCATCGTGGTGGCATAACTACCTAGTCATCGTGGTGGTATAACTACCTAGTCATGGTGGTGGTATAACTACCTAGTCATCGTGGTGGTATAACTACCTAGTCATGGTGGTGATATAACTACCTAGTCATCGTGGTGGTATAGCTACCTAGTCATTGTGATTGTATAACTACCTTGTCATCGTGGTGGTATAACTACCTAGTCATTGTGGTGGTATAACTACCTAGTCATCGTGGTGGTATAACTACCTAGTCATCGTGGTGGTATAACTACCTAGTCATCGTGGTGGTATAGCTACCTAGTCATCGTGATTGTATAACTACCTAGTCATCGTGGTGGTATAACTACCTAGTCATCGTGGTGGTATAACTACCTAGTCATCGTGGTGGTATAACTACCTAGTCATCGTGGTGGTATAACTACCTCGTCATTGTGACTGTGCCTTGGCCTGCTCTTGTATAAATGAAAATGATGATGTTTTAAACTTTCTTTGTTTAGTTTTGTCCACAAAAAATCCTGTCTTGAGGCAAAAAAAGTCAAAGTAACATTTGCTTGTGGAAATCCAAGAACAGAAGGTTAATTTAAAGATAGCATGAACAAACAACTGTGATATCCTGAAGCAGCATAAGAGATAGAAGGGGGGGGGGTGCACAGAGAAACAGACTAAATGCCATGGATTAAGTTATATAGTGAACATAAACCATTTCCTTTCATCATAATAAAAAACAAAATAATACAGTCAAAGGAAGTGGTCAGATAAGACCGTTAGTTGCGTTTCACTTGTGTTTTTCTAGACTCAGGCTCAGGCCCCTCATGCATCCATATCCTGGACTGTTGAGTCATCCCCCTTCACCTCTGTCTCCACATACATGCAAAGCTCAAAGCCAGATGAATGTAACTTGCATAGCCACAAACTCACTTGGCGGTGACATCAAGTAAACATCCATAAACTGTCCATAAACATTTTTTAGGCCCCAAATGTTTCCTATTTTCCTTTTTCAGCAAAAAGAAGCTGGTGAGGGAAAATAGGAAAGATCTAGGATGTTAGACCCACATCTACAAACAATAGATCCTGTGGGATGAAGGTATGTATTAAGAGGTCTAATATTAAAGGCAAATGAGCTAGTTCTGCCTTTCAGTAATTATTAACTCATTTGCTCACTGTTGCATAGAAAGGTCAGAGCCCACACCGATCTTGACTTTTGATTCAGGTTTTGGCACTGCCTTATTGTGGTCACTGCGCAGCACCAGAATTCCCCACTTACAGTCACGTTAATGTCTCACAACATTTTATCATCTCACTGCAGTCACAAGTCATAAGACAGATCGACTTTGATCAAAGGGACAGCCAGGCAAAGTTGCTTTTCTCCCATTTTTTCAAAATGTCTTCAACTGGGTAAGTAAAAATGCTTATGTTATGTTATATTATTCAAAGTGAATATGATGGATATAGTAATTATACATCTGGAGGGGTGTTTTTATATTCAACTTTAAAAACCATAGATGGAGTCTTGGTTTTAGAGAGGACTATGGTGCATGTCTTTTGGGATTCTGATTCATCTGAATATGCTCTAATATATATAATATATATATATATATATATATATATATATATATATATCCTCTTACAATTCTGTATTCATTCTTTCATATATATGTATATATATGTATATATATATATATATATATATATATAGGTACAACCACTCTTTGCTTAGTAATAAAAAAAAATGGTCATTCGTGTGGCTAAATTATATAAAAACTGTAAAATAATAATAATAATTGCCCAACACCTAAGTCTATTAGTTTCTAAATTCTGTTTGTGGTTCATCTTGCTTTGGTTCAGAGCCATAACTGAACCAGTGGTGGTGAGTGAGGTCCTTCTCTCGGTGTACATCGTCTCCTTCCTGATCGGCCTCCCAGCCAACCTCCTCGCTCTCTATGCCTTCAGTGTGAAGATCCACTCCAAGCCACTTCCCACAGACATCCTGCTACTCAACCTGATTGTCTCCGATCTGCTCTTCTTGTTCATCCTCCCCTTCAAGATGCACGAAGCAGCATCGAGGATGATGTGGAATCTGCCCGACTTCCTGTGCTCCATCACCGCCTTCACCTTCTTTTCCACAATCTACACCAGCTCCTTGCTGCTGACAGCAGTGAGTGTGGTCCGCTACGTGGCGGTAGCTCATCCTATCGGCTATCGTCAGCTGAAGAAACCTGTGTATGCAATAGTGATCAGTGCTATTATTTGGTTCTTCTCAACAGCACACTGCAGCGTCACCTTCATCACTCAGCACTACTTTCCAGCGTCCAACAACAACTCCAATGTATGTTATGACGACTTTACGAAGGAGCAGTCGGATTTCCTCCTCCCAGTACGTTTCGAGTTTTTCTTTGTGCTCTGTCTTGTACCCCTTCTGATTAGTACATACTGTTACTTGGGCTGCATCTACCTCCTGTACAGCCGCCCCAATATATCCCAGATGAAGAAGCAGAGGGCCATCGGCATGGCCTTGGGGACTCTCGCTGTGTTTCTCATTTGTGTGTTGCCATACAACTTGTCTCATCTCGTGGGTTTCCTCCAGGGTGAAAGCCCCAAATGGAGGCACTACACCCTGCTGCTGAGCACCTTCAACACCTGTATCGATCCCATCATCTTCTACTTTTCCTCCTCCGCCTTCCGCTGCACAAGTGAAAAGACAGTTTTCAAGAAGGGTAAATTACCTGTTACAGGAAGAGAGGACACAATCAGTAACTAAGATTAATATGTGATTTCAATGCTGTACAGGAAGCAAAGATTTAATGCTTCTATTGTCTTGTATGTTCTTAAGGATGAATAAATATAATATTATAATATAAATACAGATAGGAAAACTAAAAGTGGTATGGATTTCCTTACAAGGCTCTTTTCTATACTGTATATTCTATACAATGTTAAGTACAAGTGCATGGATGTAAGTATTTTTTTCTAGTGTACATAGTTTACACTGATGTGTCAATTTAAAAAAAAGATAAAGTAATGATTCTAATGTGTTTGAATCTTGTAAAACAGCAAATTGCACCAACTTTAAGAGTAACTGTAAATACAAATTGAAGGAAACAATAAAAATAAAACTGTTCATTTGACAACAGTGTGTTGCTTTGTTTGCAAGCAATACATATATGCTGTGTATTGTCTACATTTGCTATTAAAACAAACCTGCAAAAAAGGTCATGAGCAGTGCCACCCATCCTAGTATGTAGGACCAAGAGAAGCGCCAGTCACTGAAGTGCTTGTCCAGGAAGTTCCCTGCCAACCCTATGGAAATGGCCATTGTAAGCAAAACAAATAGAGCTGGCATTTGGAGACAGGGTGACACGTTTTTAAATGGATACATGGGATAATAAATATCTGCTCAGGTGAAGGTAAAAGAGTTTCTATAGCAGGTCTAGTTGACTTTCTATGAGATTTACATGACATGCAAATTCAGATAATATTCGAGCATTGTCCGTAGAGGGCGCGACATGGAAAACAACACTGTTTTATTTGGATAATGTGACAAATCTAATGCACTCAGTGTCTATGTCTCCAGATGGCAACCTAATACCCTGCAAATTGTTTAAATTACTTGAAACAAAGAACATGATCCCAGCAGCAAATGAACCTTTCAAAGGCTGAGAAGTGAGCAAAGGAGAAAGTTAACTATGAATATATGTGCATGGTGATGATGATATGCACTTAGATTGCACAAACTATCTGGTTTTCCAGAGAATTAAAAAATATATACATACAACATTTAGGTTCTCTACAGTAGCACCCTGAAAGTGCATGGCCTATTTCAAATGTTTTGGTGCATTACTTTTTTGTAATCAAACAGTTTTATCAGATTTGAGCGTAGCGGGTTCAATATTAGAATGCATACACAGTAGTAGAAGTGAGTTTTCTTTGTTATCACATCCTGTAAAAAAATGCAATGACAGGGAGGAAAGAAGCACAAAAGATGTTGCCAAGCATCATAAAACAATGCTCAATGCTCACTGACAAAAACCTGAACCCAAAAAAGGATCTTCTATGTTGGAATAAATGTAAGTATTTGAAGTGATGATTTGTTCTCTAATCTTTTTGTATAGGTGTAACTCTGAATACATGCAGGCTCATGACCCAGAAAGATAACTTGAATTCAGATGTTCTGTAGCAGACGTGTTATGGAGTTTCACAAGTTGCGAAGACAGGATTTCCTGGTCAGATTATGTGATTATTTTGATTGTCTTTTAAAGTTAAAGACACTATATTCACAACCAAACAGTCAAACATGGATTTTGTATTCATGCCTTTTACTCAATTTGAGACAAGTCAATATTGCAGTACACAGTTATGATGCCAAATAGGGAAGTAAACATGAGCGATAGTTTTGCATTTTTGTTAATATTAACCAATGACCACCAGTATGTCACAGAGGGCTTAAATGTGATTCGCTCTTTCCAGCTTACAACATTCTATACGTTTATTTTTGAACACACTAGTTAAAGAAGGTTCTCTTTGATAAAGGCCACATCCAGGCGAAAACCATAGTTGCTTTTCTGAAAATTTCTTCAGCTACAGTAGGTAACCTAAATATGTTTTTCTCGCAGATCTAGGTAGTTGTTGTAATCATACATAGGGAGCAGTGTTTTTTTTATTTTTATTTAAAAGCCTTATGTAATTGGAGTCTTGCTTGTCAAGCGAAGACAGGATTTCCTGGTCAGATTATGTGATCATTTTGATTGTCTTTTAAAAGTTAAAAAACACATTATTCACAACCGATTTTGTATTTGTGCATTTTACTCAACTTGAGACACATGAAGCATTGCCATTTTCCAACGCTATGCAATAAAGGGTGATCATGCCAAATATAAAAACAAACATCAGAGATAGTTTTGCATTGGAGTTAATATTAACCAATTAGATTCTGCTCGCTTATCATTAAATGGCCAGATCAGTAGTATGTCACAGAGCGCTTGAGTTTGATTCGCTGTTTCCAGCGTACAACACTATATATCAGTTTGTCTTTGAACTCACAAGTTAAAGAAGGTTCTCTTTGATAAAAGGCACATCCAGGTGAAAGCTACAGCAGGTGAGTAAATATATATATATACACTTAAGTCCAAAATTATTCATACCCCTGTAAAAATTTCTCATTTGAGTAGTTTTCAAGTCAATAAATATTCGAACTAATCAATAGTTTTCCAACACCCGTGTCTCTTAAATTCTGTTTCTTGATGCTCTTGGTTTAGGGTCAAAATGACACTAACGGTGTGGAGTGAGGTCCTTCTCTCGGTGTACATCGTCTCCTTCCTGATCGGCCTGCCAGCCAACCTCCTCGCTCTCTATGCCTTCAGTGTGAAGATCCACTCCAAGCCACTTCCCACAGACATCCTGCTACTCAACCTGATTGTCTCCGATCTGCTCTTCTTGTTCGTCCTCCCCATCAAGATGCACGAAGCAGCATCGAGGATGATGTGGAATCTGCCCAAATTCCTGTGCTATATCAGCACCGTCACCTTCTTTTCCACAATCTACACCAGCTCCTTGCTGCTGACAGCAGTGAGTGTGGTCCGCTACGTGGCGGTAGCTCATCCTATCGGCTACCGGCGGCTGCAGAAACCTGTGTATGCAATAGTGATCAGTGCTATTATTTGGTTCATTGCAACAGCAAGCTGCAGCGTCACCTTCATCACTCAGCACTACTTTCCTGCGTCCAACAAAAACTCCACTACATGTTATGACGACTTTACAAAGGAGCAGTTGGAATTCCTCCTCCCAATGCGTTTAGCGTTTTCCTTTATGTTCTGTCTTGTACCTATTCTAATTTGTACGTACTGTTACTTGCGCTGCATCTACCTCCTGTACAGCCGCCCCAATATATCCCAGATGAAGAAGCAGAGGGCCATCGGCATGGCCTTGGGGACTCTTTTAATGTTTCTCATTTGTGTGTTGCCATACAACTTGTCTCATGTCGTGGGCTTCATCCAGGGCGAAAGCCCCAAATGGAGGCACTACACTACACTGATGAGCACCTTCAACACTTGTATTGATCCCATCATTTTCTACTTTTCCTCCTCCACCTTCCGCTGCACTGGTGGAAAGACAGTTTTCAAGAAGGGTAGATTATCCGTTACAGGAACACAGGACACAAACTAAGAGTAAAACATGCTTTCAATGGTATACGGTAAACCGAACTTCAATGTATTTATTGTATTAATAATTCTTAAGGATGATTAAATCCTGTTCTCCACAAATGCCACTGATGACAAAACCACAAGATACATTACGGGTAGGTGTATGTGCAATTCCAAATTTTATTATTATATATACATCTGCTTTTTTTAAATGTACATTTTTCCCTATGACACATTATATCTTCATCATCTTCTATCTTCTGTACTGATGCATTCTGTAGGCACTCAGGTAGAATAAACCTGCATATAAAGGAATAGGTATAAAGTGTATGCTGTTCACCACAAAGCTCATTTCTACATACTGTATAGTCTGTTTAGTACAAGATAAAAGCACAATGGAAAATTTTACAGATTGTACAGAATTATTTGTCTTCTAGTGCTGTTTTTAAATATTGTCAAACCACAAGTTGCACTAACTTTAAAAGTATCTGTAAACACAGACTAAATAAAAATTGAACTGTTCATCTGACAACAGTGTGTTTCTTTGTTTGTGAACAATACACTGAGATGCTGTGACAAGTTAGGTCAAATAAGGTCATGAGCAGTGCCACCCATCCTAGCATGTAGGACCAAAAGTCACCAAAGTGCTTGTCCAGGATGTTCACTGGTTTGCCTGCAATGATCAGGCAAAACAAGTAGAGCTGGCATTCGCAGACAGAGAGTGACGTTTTTAAATGAATATCTGGTCAGGTGTAGCTGAATGAATTTCAATGGCACGTCTAGTGGGACTTTCTATGAGATTTACATGACATGCAAATTCTCAGTTAAGTAAAGCATTGCCAGTAGGCTATGTGACATAGGGAAAAAACTAACATAAGTAATGGTATGATATTTGGATAAAGTATCCCTGCATGTGTGTGAGTGTGTGTGTGTATGTGTGTGTATGTGTGTATCCCCCATGATGCACAATGGCCTTGGTACAGGAAGGTGAGTGGGTTGATTTAGCATGGTGATTTCTTTTGACAAATTAATGTGTAAAAATGGCCATTGATGAGCATTTTTAATTGTTTTCATTTTTCTACAATAACTTATTGTTTAATTTCAGTGTGACCGACAGCAAAAAAAAACTCACAATGGCTTATGAGAGTTGCTGATCCCTCAGTTTGACCACGATGGGATCTCAGTTTTAGGTTCTGTGCTGTCTCAGAAACTGTTTTCCCACCGACTCACCTCACGAGTCTGTGAATGTCTCAGCATGCTAATATGACTAATGTGAGTTCTAACTGTCTTGTTTGTTACATTTGGGATCTGAATTTCAGGTGACAGCCCCCCAGACTCCTTCAGCAGCAGTGGAGGCAGAGATCAGCCTGTACAAAGTCCCCCCAGAGCACATACAGTAGTTAATGACCTAACAAGGCATTCGACTGTAGGTATAAAGCAAAGCGATGGAATGATGTAAGCAGAGAATTTAATTTGAACTATAAATCCCTAAGAAACTCAGTGTCTATGTCCAATAGAAACCTTTAATTGGCCCCAGGTCTGTACCTGCTTATTCCTCATGAGTGAGAAGCAGAGAAACACCCCGGACAGGTCGCCAGTCTATTGTGGGGCACACACACACACACACACCACTCACTCACACACTCATACCTATGGGCAAATTAGAGTCTTTTAGAGTTTTTCTGCTAGTGTTTCACTCTCTGTCTGTGTAGACAAATCCTAAGCATCTGAAGTGACGAATTGTTCTTTAATCCCTTGGTATAGGTGTGTACGTATTACATGCAGGAACATGGGCCAGACAGATACCTTGAATTCAGATTTGCTGTAAACATGTGTCGCAGAGGTTCACAAGTTGCTTGTCAATCCATGATAGAAAAGAGAGAGGCAGGATTTCCTGGTCAGATTATGCGATCATTTTGATTGTCTTTTAAAAGTTAAAGACATATTATACAACCAAACAGGGAAAAGTGGATTTTGTATTTGAATTTGTATTTAACTTGAGACACATGAATCATTGCCATTTTCCAACGCTATGCAATAAAGGGTGATCATGCCAAATATAAAAACAAACATCAAAGATAGTTTTGCATTTGAGTTAATATTAACCAATTAGATTCTGCTCGCTTATCATTAGAAGGCCTGATCAGTAGTATGTCACAGAGCGCTTGAGTTTGATTCGCTGTTTCCAGCGTACAACACTATATATCAGTTTGTCTTTGAACTCACAAGTTAAAGAAGGTTCTCTTTGATAAAAGGCACATCCAGGCGAAAGCTACAGAGTTGCTTCTCTGAAAACTTCAACTACAGCAGGTGAGTAAATATATATATAACATGAATACATTACCCTGCAGATCTGTGTTTTTATTCATTTGAGTAGTTTCCAAGTCACAAAATATTTAGGTCATGGATAGATGTATAAATAGAAACTAATCAATGGTTTTACCAGTTCTAAAACACCCGTGTCTCTTAAATTCTGTGTCTTGATGCTCTTGGTTTAGGGTCAAAATGACACTAACGGTGTGGAGTGAGGTCCTTCTCTCGGTGTACATCGTCTCCTTCCTGATCGGCCTGCCAGCCAACCTCCTCGCTCTCTATGCCTTCAGTGTGAAGATCCACTCTAAGCCACTTCCCACAGACATCCTGCTACTCAACCTGATTGTCTCCGATCTGCTCTTCTTGTTCATCCTCCCCTTCAAGATGCACGAAGCAGCATCGAGGATGATGTGGAATCTGCCCGACTTCCTGTGCTCCATCACTGCCTTCACCTTCTTTTCCACAATCTACACCAGCTCCTTGCTGCTGACAGCAGTGAGTGTGGTCCGCTACGTGGCGGTAGCTCATCCTATCGGCTACCGGCGGCTGCAGAAACCTGTGTATGCAATAGTGATCAGTGCTATTATTTGGTTCATTGCAACAGCAAGCTGCAGCGTCACCTTCATCACTCAGCACTACTTTCCCGCGTCCAACAAAAACTCCACTACATGTTATGACGACTTTACAAAGGAGCAGTTGGATTTCCTCCTTCCAATGCGTTTATCATTTTTCTTTGTGTTCTGTCTTGTACCTCTTCTGATTAGTACGTTCTGTTACTTGGGCTGCATCTACCTCCTGTACAGCCGCCCCAATATATCCCAGATGAAGAAGCAGAGGGCCATCGGCATGGCCTTGGGGACTCTCGCTGTGTTTCTCATTTGTGTGTTGCCATACAACTTGTCTCATCTCGTGGGTTTCCTCCAGGGTGAAAGCCCCAAATGGAGGCACTACACCCTGCTGCTGAGCACCTTCAACACCTGTATCGATCCCGTCATCTTCTACTTTTCCTCCTCCGCCTTCCGCTGCACAAGTGAAAAGACAGTTTTCAAGAAGGGTAAATTACCTGTTACAGGAAGAGAGGACACAAGCTTCAGCTGAGACTTAAACATATTTCCAGTGCAGTGCACCCAGCTCGTTGTTTTTTATTGCATTGTGTGTTATCAAGGGTGTTCAAATCCTGCTCTACCCAAAAATCCCTCATGACACAACCACAAAACACATCAGGTGTATATGCAATTCCAAATTTTATTGTTTATTATATATAAATCTGCTATTTTTAAATGGTAATTTAACTTTGACACATTATATCCTGCTTGTTTTAACGTGGGCCAGCCACTCTTCTGCACTCATGCATCCTGTAGGCACACATGTAGAATATACCTGCAAAACAAAAGCATAGGTGAACTGTAAAGTGGTGTGGAGTTCAGCACAAAGCTCATTTCTACATACTGTATAGTTTTAGTACAAGATAAAAGCATATTTACACATTTCATAGAGTAGATTGGTAGCATACATAAATCTTATTGATGTGTGAATTGAAGTGTTGATTTCGATGTGTGTTGGTGTTAAATCTTGTAAACCAACTTTAAGAACATCTGTAAATACGAACTGCGAAAAAAGGTCAAACTGTGTGTTTCTTTGTTTGTGAACAATACACAGAGATGCTGCAACAATTTCAAAGTTAGTCTCAGTTTGCTTTAAATAAAACGAACCTGCAAAGAAGGTCATGAGCAGTGCCACCCATCCTAGTATGTAGGACCAAGAGAAGCGCCAGTCACCGAAGCGCTTGCCCAGGAAGTTCACTGTCACCCCAGTGTAAATGGCCATTGCAAGCAAAACAAATAGAGCTGGCATTTGGAGACAGAAAGTGACATATATTCAATTTAATTAAATTATTAGTTCATAAAGATATGCTTGTATCGAAGGCAAAATAGTTTCTTTGGAAAGTCTCTATGACATGCAAATTTAGATAGGCATAAGCTGTGAGAATGTGTGACGTAGAAACAATACTAATGTTACATTCTCTGGGTAATGCATCTGTGTGTGTGTGTGTGTGCATGTCTTGTTTTTTGACTCACTTGAAACAAAGAACATGATCCCAGCAGCAAATGAGCGATTGAACCTCTCAAAGGCTGAGAAGTGGGCAAAGGAGAGGATTCCTGCGATGATGCCAGCAAAGCATGACATGGCAGAGAGGATCATGAAAGCACGAGTGGCGTTCCAGTAGGCTGGGAAGGAGTGGAACAGGAGACAGCTTACGATAAGGATATGTGCACGGCGATAAACGACTAGCGATGAAGTCTTAAAGTTTGATTAAGAAGGGCTTCAATTCAATATGCACTCACTAGAAATGAACCAATGTCAAGAATAATTTTAAGCATACCAGTACTTTTATTTACATTTTCTATGAAGTTAAAACATTTCGTGGACTTTATTTTAGAGGAGCTTCTCTCAATTTGACACATGCATCTGTTTATCTGATAACAACAGCGAGTGTGATAAGTAGGTTTGTCCAAAGAAAACACAATGCAGTGAATTAAACTTCTATTGCGGATTGCAACAATTACTTTTTTACAACAATTACTAAAAAGCAGGGGTGGGTGTTTTTAAAGGACATTTGACACACGAACATTGTCTCACAACAGGAGGTTGTCTTTCATCCGGAATTTGGAAAATATTTTTACCAAATAAAAAATGTTTTTTTAAATTCAGTTTAATTTTGATGTTGTGAATTGTTTTTTAATATGCTAAAATAGATTTATTGGCGATTCCTAGTGTGTACAACCTGATTAAGTCCCATTGCCCTAAATACACTGACATGAAACTGTCCTGAGACTATGTTTACAACCTTTTCTTATGCTGTATAATTTCATATATCTATTGTTTATGCCATTTTGTGTAGTAAAAACATTCAAAATATCTTTTACCATGTCAGTGTAATATTTTATGCAGAGGATTTATATCTACCAACGGCTGTGCTCGGTGTGGGAGTGGGTAGGCCTATCGCTAGTACTACTACTACTATTACTACTACTATTACTACTACTTATATTACTACTACTACTTAGATGAGCGGTTCAATTATTTGTCAATAACAAATCCTGACAGGCTGCATTATAGCCGTGTAAAGCACATTTTATATTTGTTCCAACATCAGGCTATGAATAAAATAATCAAATAAAATCAAATAAAAAGAGACTAACCCTAACCCTATAGTCGCTAGAAGTATTGTGATTGCATTTTGACATGTGTGTATTTTGCATTACTGCTGTATTGTGTACCGATATGCATATAAATTTGGGGTTATGGCTATTTTCCGTTTTTTATTCTTTTATTTTTTAAATGCTCAGAATTAGGAGTCAAGAGAAGAAATCCCTAGGCAGGTGTGTCAATGCTGACAAGATTTATTATGCATTGCCTCTGATCAAATAAAAAAAGTACAACGATCTTCTTGTCTTTATTTGTTAAACTCTACTTTTAGTTCTTCTCTTACATTGGTTCCTTTATAGCAGTGTGACAGCATGCATTACTCTTCCTATAAAAAACTCCTGAAGAAGTTCCTCTTGCTCTCCCTCAAAAGTTAAGGACATTAATCTGATCACCAGGGGTAATTTCTAGCAGGGAGTGAGAAGTATTGTCCCACTTACCGATGCTGTCAGTCTGCATGTAGCACTTGCCAGACATGCAGTACCTCCACAGGCCCTGATGGGCAAAGCTGCCTGAGAGACGGTACTGCATCCAGTAGTCTGTGGCTGTGGAGACCACCAACAGGATGTTCCCCACAATGGCACAAAACAGGCCCCCTCCCATGAAGCTGTACATCATGAGTGACACTATGACAGCGGTTAAGGCTTAATGCACTGGGCAAAGAGAAAAGAAGACGGGGGTCAGTGGTGGGAAGTGAGCTTGTGGTTATGAAATAAGTCATTTCCTATAGCAGGGTTCAATCGGAACGTTTCATTCAGTAGGAATCGGATTAATGAAACAGGCCTCGAGGGACTAGAGCGGAGCCAGGGTGCATGGACACATGTCGGAGCTGCCAGAAGTAAGCGTGCAACTCCACAGGTAGAAAAGAAGCTTTATCTCAGAGCTACGGTGAGGACAACATGATGACATTCATATAGGAATCAAACCAACATCCTTCCTAGAATTAAACATTATTAAAGTAATCACAACTCAAGCACAGAAATTACTTTAGGTGCTTGTATGACCTCTATAGATATCTATAGCTATATCTATATATACATATATATACAGGCATACAGTATTCTACTAGCAACAGTAGCAGATTTTCATTAATTTACAAGTTACATAAGTGTGTTGAAACTCATCCATCCATGCATGTTTTGTCTTGACTCTGCAGTTAGCTGCAATATCAAAGCAGCACAGAAGTCAGCGAGAGCGTGGACAAGAAGTCTACTCAAACCACCTGCAATACAACCGGCTAACAGCAATATGTTGCTCTATGTGTTTAAAGACTTTCGTTTAATACTGCACTTATTACCGCAGCCTGCCGTTCACCTCCCCTGAAGTGATGACACAAAACCCAGAGGAGGAAATTACCCAAGAACACCACAATCAGCAACTCACAATGCATTGGAAGGGCCTGTCACCGATGAGAATCAAGCTCTAGAGTGGAACCCAGAATTAAGTTTTGACATGAGTCAGTAGATTAAAGCATACGATAACTTCTCTGTGAGCTATCCTGGCTCCTTTCAAAACAACCCAACAGGTTATACATTGTCCCTATATGTGGCTGTAGGCATGATCTGCTTCTTTAGGTAATAAAAACAAATTGGTATGAACTGGCCATTGCAATCACAACAAAAGTTATTAGAGACAACATACACTAATCACACTTTGGACCAAAGGAGATCTACAAACATTGAGAACTATCAAGAAATGCATTAAGTAAAAGCAATAGTTGTGCTTCAAAAGAAACAGATACCTTCCACTCTTTGAGTGTAAAATCCCTGAAAGCTTGTCATTATCATATGGTGAAGGCCGCCTTGGCCTACCTGCGAGATATACAGCCAATGGATAGCATGCCATGAAATGCTTTCCACGTTCTTATTCCTCCTACTTGTTCCTGGCATCTAAGTGGCATCAGCCACTAACAAAAGATATCTTACCTGAATTCCTCAGGATCAATAAACCCTCTTAAGTATCAGCCTTTCCTCAGGGAAAGAGTGAGAGAGAGTGCAAGCCAGGAGTGAGCGAAACGTCAAAGAGGAAGCCCTAGGCTGAATTCCAAAAAGTTATCCCCTCCACTTTTCTGTTGATGGAGGCAAAATCCTTTAAAACAATCAGCACAGAACAAATGCACTTGAGCTGGTGGGCCGAAGCCCACGTGACGCTTTCACAGTGAACTACATGGGTTTATTTGAGGGGGTCGGGGGAGCGATGGTGTTTGGGGATGGGGGAGGGTCCGGGATATGAGGCCGGTGCAGCGCCGTCCTTGTCTGTTGTTCTATTAGCCATTCTGGAACTGTGGATGTGCAAAGGCTTGCAGTACTGCCGTGGTCAATGGAACATGCTGAAGCGCACATTTTCTTTCAGTGTGGCCTGGGGTGTGGTCATGGGCACCGATACACGCTTAGGACTGACACATGATCAAAGTGTCCCTTACTGAAATCTCACACTGCATGCAGAGCGCGTTATGCATGTTCACCCTGAATATGTGAGGACATCGCACTGACAATCAAAGACCAAGACCAGATGAGTGTTACCACAGCGAGCTACTGAACATGCAGCAGTCTGATACACTCAGCGTGCACACTTTGTGCAACAGTCACAGCTGTGGATACATACAAATAACTAACCCTAAATATGTGTGCATGAGGGCTGAAACTGAGTTTAATGGGTTTAACCAATGCATCATGCTTTACCGTGCCTTCCACCCACTTAAGAATAATAAGGCTAAACAGTGTCTTTCCATTTCATTCGATGTCATAACATTGGCATCAGCATTCTTTCACAACCTTATATGACTAAGCTCTTTCATTTCGATGACCGACCGTTTACCTCAAAAACAAATGCTATGATAAAAAAGCAGCTTGTTTAGGTCAAATTATACAAATACACAGAATAAGGAAGATTTAACAAGGCACTCCCATGAATGTTCTTGTGGTTTGGTTCAATGAACTATATCATGATCATCTGGATTATATCAACAGTTAAATTGCAATGAGCATCCGGGTGACCTCGGCCTCACACCTGACGACCTCATTTACCACGAAACAGGAACATCATAGCGAGATTGCTGGTCATCTAATGAAAATATATATTTTTTTAAATGCACAGCTAGCGTATGCAAGTTTAAAAATCAGCACAAAGAAGTAAGTCCGCTCCACGTTTGTCTTCCATAAGTCTGCCCCTCTCTGTTGAATCTGAGAAATGTTCTCATTCACACGTGCAATCAAGCACCTTTCTTCTTCTTTTTAACTCCTTGGACATGTTGTTGAGTGAGGCTGTGACTCCTACAATCAATCTACAACCTAAAAAAAACAAATGACTCCGTGTGTAATCTCACTCTACCCATCAGCCTTGCTCTTAATGTCAAAGTGTCTGACAGGAAGTTCACAAGGGCAGAAACCATTATTTTGTCAGTAGAGATACAGATAATGGGGAGAGCTGAAGTCGAATTGAAAAAAATAATTTTATCTGTGGTAAATTATGCGTCAACATTAGTCAAAGCTAGATGTATTGTATCTGCAAAGTTACACTTTGCTCTTTTTATCTCATACGGCAAAATGTACTTCTTTAAAGAGACAAAGATTTCTTAAAGGCACAATATGAATTTTTTTAACAGAATAAAACAGCATCATCATCATTAAGACATTTTGTCTGTGACTACTTCTTAGATTATTAGATGTATTATATTAAATTTGAGAATAGCAGCAGGTTTCAGCCTTTTGAATTTTTTGTAGCATGCACATTCCTTTATCGTCAACATCTGGATAACGTGCTCATAAATGTTAAAAACGCAGCGCTTATGACTTCCTTTGGAATTTGTGGTAAACAAAATGAAAGTGAAATATGTTGTACTGAATTACTCAGATCCTTCAATTAATTATTAGACTACAGGAGTACTGGGTAAAAGTACCTATTATACAGAATGTGTTATATTATGTATTATAGTATCTGTTTTATTTATCATTGATGAAGCACATGAAAGCATTTTAATGTTGTAGTTCAACATGGAGCCAATTTCAGATACTTTGGGTAGATGATTAGTAAAAATAAAGAAAACAAACAATTAAAACACTAAGAACAAGTAAGAACATTAAAAATATTTATATCAAATCATCTGAAAAGTGAGTTGAGGACTATCCTTTAGCACCATCTACTGCATGAATATCAATATCAGGTTTGTTTGTTTTAAAATAAATTGCATGAAGTAAATGCTATTTGTGGTCAAAGAGAGTTTTTGTGAAAAATGTTGAACTTGTAAAGAGCAAAACAGGAAGAAGTTTTTTCTTTTTTTTAATAGATATTAGAAAACTGTGATTATCAATAAATATTCTAACAAAATGGATTAACACAAAACAGCAGAAAGATCATTGACACTGGAAATAGATAATGACAATAATCCTCATTTTAGTAAAAAAAAAAAAAAAAAAATTGATACAAACGTATGTTTCCTTAAAACACAACACATAAAAAATAAAGCGACCTCTTGAACATTAAAATACACCTCTAGACGCGGGGATTCATACAGTTGTAGCAACTCTGAACGGAGGCGGAGGAACAAAAGTGGGGAGATCCATCGATCTTTCAGAGGGCGCCTGAAAACCAAAACAGGAACAAGCCGTTAATTCACCGTAAGCTGGAAATAAACAATTTTCCACCATGATATATATATATATATATATATATATATATTTTTTTTATTGCAGAGACTACCTGCAGTCTGTTATAATCAGGGGGGGTCTTCAGCCCTCCTGTCAGCAGGTTATGAGGCGTTACCGCTGGTTGGGTTGTTACCGCCTGTGAGTGAGAAGAAGCGACGCTGAACACAACCAACCAGAATGAAAGATGCAGAATTTGTCGTGCAACACACAAATACGTTTATATCTGATGCAGAACATGCACCCGACCTCCCCAGTTAATTAATTATTTCATATCTGTTCACTACATAATGACGCTGGCTTGTTACGGAATTCTAACCTTCTCCACCGCTCGGGACATTGGGTATCTTGTCTGCCGGCCTAAAGAAGGGAAAAAAGGCAAAAATACTTTCTCACAAATAGTAAAGAAAATAGTATACGTCAACCATGCGTAAACCTTGATTCAGATTTTCCTAACTGAAGATACTTAGGCTACTTTTGTTCTTGTTGCAGTAGACACCGAGGTAGAATAGGCCGCACAGCAGGAGCAGGAAGAGCAGGCTACAGGGGATCCCAGCTGCAATGCCAGCAACGGCCGGGCCGCTCAGCCCCTCACCTAGCACCAGAACACACACACACTTTTACGACTCTGGGAACGCATCTTCGTGATCTATATTATGAGGCACGCAGTCTAACATTTCATGATACCTGGGCCGATTAGACGGGCCTCGGATGGCTTTCCTTCTGTCGTACGTGCTGTGGGGATGACCCGAAACCGGTATGTCGATTTGGGATCGAGGCCAAAGATATCCACGGTCCGAGTAGCGCCGGGTTTCTTCAGGATTGTCTGGTATCCTCTTGAGCTTCCTTTAGCTTGGGTGCGGTTACGGTTGCCGCTCAGGAGACCTGGTCCTTTCATTTGGATGTCAAACCCTGTGTAAAGACACGTGCACGAGTCATACAGTAATTTCTGCCCCAGCCAATTTGATAAGCAATCGCCCAACTAGATCTCAAGATGTTTAAAGCAGGGATGGGCAATCCTGGTCCAGAAGGGCCTATGTGGGAGCAGGTTTTTGTTCCAACCAAGCAGTAACACACCTGTAGAATCAGATATAATAGAATCTGTTACTGCTTGCTTGGAAAAACCTGCAGCCACACCGGCCCTCCACAACCAGGATTGCCCACGCCTGGTTTAAAGGCTATGATGAGCAAAACTCTTATGTGATACAACAAAAACTGACATTTTCTTGCCATTGCACATTTAACCTTTCTCCCAAATCCACCACTGCCTCGCTAGTGGTTTCACACATTAGTCAATATTTACACCCCTATCTTCTCTGTCAAGTTTTTGTTGCCATTCTCCCTGAACTGTTCCGATGACATGTATAAATTCAAAACAACAGAGCTGGTTTCTGTGTGTGCATGTGTTCCCTAGAGGTAATCACTGCTTTACCTGTAATCACAGAGGTAGACGGGACGTCCCAGGTCAACGTGACGATGGTTCCATCGCGATTGAGGAACACGCCGAAATCTGAGATGGACGGAGCTGAAGAGAGAGAGAGGGATTTGCGAGCGATAGGGGAGATGCCAACCTTTAAAGAAAGCTGTGTTTGAAAGGGTAAGAGTGACTTTAGCTGTGTGTCTGAGGCCCCATTGTTTCCCGGCGAGCTGGTAATGCTAGTAGTCTAAATCAGAAGCGACGGAATCCTTGGCATTCCGCACCAATATCAATGTGTCCTTTTACATTAAGTGCAATGTCTTGATCTGTGTGGAAGTTGTAACCCACATAACACACTTGAGTGAAGTAAAAGCACATAAGTTGAGTAACCTACTTCCTACCCTCGCAGGCTACAAACCAACAGCAGCAGTAGTTTACCGAAAAGTCAACCCTGTACCTTGTAGCTGAATTTCCCTCCTCTCGCTTCCCAGCGGGTTACGGCAGGTACAGGTGTAGTTTTTCTGGAGGAAGACGCTGACATTGTGGCTGCTAATCATCAGCTGTGTAGTGTTGTTGCTGATCTGGTTTATGGTGCTGTTGCTGATGGCTTCGCCGCCGTTGGTCCAGGACACCACGGCCTCGGGCGAGGCCTCGCTGACACAGTGGATACTGACCACTATTTTGCCCATGGAGTTAACTGTGGTTCTCACAGCTGGAAGGAACTTGACTGGACTACCTGGAGGGGATCAGGTTCTATTTAGCAAAATCTCATATGCATATGCAGAATTTATAATCTGCCCGGAGAGATGACACTCACTTGCTGTTATATTGCATTTATTCCGTTGGACTGGGTGGTCTGCCATGCAGGTGACAGTTTTCCCGTTCAGGTTGTCCGAGGGAGTAACAGTCAGGCTGAAGTTTCCTGCGCCACTGCTGGCGTTACTCAAGTCTGGGAAAGAAAGCCGGGCCTCGGGAGTTCCCCCTGACCAGCGACAGTGGTACTGCAACTTATCGCCATTCCGCGACTGGACGGAGCACAGCGGGTTCACCGGCGGCTTCTCTGCCCAAAGGAAATTAAAATGAAAATCAACAAATGGCTTGCAAATCACAAAGGGCCATCTTTGCAGAAAGCAGTCTTACAGTGCAGATACTACTTCTCTTTGACAAAAATGTCAAAGATGTTATTCACATTTACATACCATAAATGGATAACGTCATGTTCTTTTGGCTCTGTGCATGGGTTATCATATTGCGCAGCGTGCAGGTATAAACGCCTCCTTGACTGGTCTGTACATCGGTCAGAAAGAGAACCCCTTGGACGGCAAAAAGGTTCCGACCACCAAACGCCCACTGGGCGGTCGGTGGGGGGTCTCCATCAGCCCGGCAGGATAGGCGGAGTGAGTCATTTGATACGTAAAACTGCTTGGATGGACTGGCTTCAAGTATGGGCTCATCCGGTCCATCTATGACACGCCAGGAAGGGGAGAGGTTAGAAACTGAGGGGGGGACACCGATTAATTCAAGACACATGGATGCAGCAAAGGAGGATTAATCTTACACAGCACGTTGACATTCACGCGAGTGGTCCTGTCGCTGAAAGGGTTGGTCAGTGAAAGCGCGTACTGCCCCGTGTCACTTCTGTTCGGCCTGTGGATCACGAGGCTCCTTTGCTCTACCGAGTACTTGGAGCTGTTTTTTATCTCTCCGTCGTTGAGGAACCACGTCTGTTGCTGCACCACTCCGCGCAGCATGCTGTAGTGCAGGGTGAACCGGTCACTTCCCTCTGTGGTGACGGCAGGATGTTGGCTCAGAGTCACTTCCTGGAAGATTTCTGTGAAAGGAACAGGTGGATGTCTACATATTTGTTTTTGTTTTCTACTGTAATGCAATTGCAGCTGTTGTGACCTCCTCCTTTTGCTTTCTTGGCAACATTTACTGTGCAGGAGCAATAACACACTATCACCCTTTAGAGTCTGTTAATTCAAACATTTTATTGAGAAGGAGAATTACATGATAATAATTACAAATTAAGACTCTAATGTGCTAATTATGATAAAAAAATATGAACTCAAAATAAGATAAAGCATTTTAACCTATGAACAGAAGTCCATGAACAAATGTGTAGAGGGAGATTATTCCAGTCTGATAGAGCTGTAAACATGAATGCTCTTTTACTTATATTAATATTGTTTTCTTCACTGAAGGAATGGAGAAGGAGTATTGAGATGAGTGCCTTAAATAATCTATTGAGAAATACAGAGTCAAATATAAGCATAAGACACATAAGCATATAAGCACGTATACATTTAAAAATAAATCGTAACCAGTGATTATGTCTTCTTATACAGAGTTTGGGCCAATTAAATTATTATACATGATACAGTGTAAAATAAGCAAGTGTTGAGGTGCAGAAGATTTGGAAATGCATTTATATTTACTAATCAAAAAATGGTAACATGTTGTATGGATATTAAAGATTTTATGATTTTACAATTATAATCAATGTGGGGTTTGAATATACATTCTGGATAATAATAAGTATAGGAATTGCTTAACGCTATGCAGACTTGTACCTTTGTCACATGATATTACTAAGTTATTGTGATTTTATTTTTGGGATAAGTTTAGCACTGAAGGCCATGGGGTAAGATTTGATATTATTGAGTAGCAGTATATAGGAGGAAAGACGGTTTTGTAGGATAATTAAGTCTGATTGAAGGGCATTTTGTATTTGTGAAATATGAGATTGCTGGTAGGGATGCAATTTCTTGCTTTACGACTTTTATATACAGCATAGTTTTGAATATATAAGGTAATCAAGTAGACAAACATGCTGTTGTGTGTCATTTTGTGTTTCTCTTTTTCCTGTGGCTAAAACATGGTTAACGTTCTGCACGTTTGTGCAGTTATCAAATCCTAATCTCACTTCGGCATCACTCATCCAAGTTCCAGTCAGGTACTTACCAAATACTTTCAGGGTAAAATACACGGTGGCTGTTCCCAGTCCAGACTTTGTCATTGCAATTTTATAGATACCGGTGGCGTTAAGGAGCACATTCACAAAGGTAAGAGATCCGTCTTGCTCAATCTTCAGCATGCTTTTAAAGTCTGTGGCTATGTCTGGGGGGAAATCCGAGCCAATAGTCCAGGTGACGAGAGGTAAATTACCCTTAAACCAGGCGACTGCTGGGTCAGAGGCTCCACTGAAGGACAGGGCCAGTGTCACATTGTCGCCAGCTAGAGCGTTCACCTGAGTAGGACCAGCTGGAGAAAGGACCAATTCACAGTGAGCACCTGTCAGTGGGAAGACAAAGCAGTTTCTATAGATTTCCAGTCTGTTAATTCTTGCATACATGCGTTGGAATGAATATCACATGTCCCTATTAAAATAAATCTAAACAAATACTTCAGTGGGGTTCAAGGGTATTTCTCAAAGTTCATTTCCCACCTCTGCAAGGTCCCCAGAAAAATGAAATCAAATCCTACCTTGAGAAGAAAAGATGAGAATAATCATTAGAATTACTTCACTTAATTGTTCAGACTGATGCAGTCGCTCCATTTTTACGGCAATAAAAAAAAACAGAAACAGCCAAGCAGTCCACAAACTCAAGACATGTCCTTGAACAGCGGTGGCATTGTAAACCTCTCTGAGCAGAGGAGAGAAAGGCGCTCACCTGTGCTGAGTCAAAGCCTTGATTGTGCAAGTGAGGCCACACCCCCCATCTAATTACACAGAAGTGTATCTACTTTGCCTGTGTTTTGTTAGGAAACCAGTGTGTGTGTGTTTTATTAGTATTTATAATGTATCATATTGGATAGGGCTTGGATACGATGATTAGTGTATAAAATACAATCATGATTAGTACATATTACTTGCCTAAATGTTGAGCTCGGATCTTGCTGGTACCCTCAGCAAATCCAACATGACAAACCGTAACGTGGGAAAGACGTGAGGAGACCCTGATAGCACGAGACGACCTGCATGTCTTCTGACACGTCAGCTGTAACGTGAGCATCCGCCGACTCACTCGATGACGCAGTGATGCAGAAACTCGTTTCTGGATGAATATATTTTATAAATAGATGTCAATCCAGGGTTTTGGTTGTCGGTCAGCATTATGGGTACTTTTAAATACAATAAAAGCTGAATAGAAACAACAACAAAAAAAAGATAATTAGGTAGATAAGATGCGACAGCAAAACAGTGGCAATAATACTGAAGGTTGTAGTAAGTTATTAATCAAATTTTGTAGAATTTATTATCACAATAGTGACATAACCTTATACTTTCAGCAGAATATAAGGATCAGTGCAGGTTTTACACTGTAGTAACGTAACAGTATATTACTAGCAGTCTATAAAAGAGTGGTGCAGTTATTTTTAAGAACACTGCTGCTCCAATAAAACACGCTACAGGACGGAACACATCTGCCCTAATAAATCCTCCAGTCTCATTACCACCACTACGATCTTCTACCTCCGCTCTTAAAAAAGATGCAGGAAAATAAAGTGTTGAAAATTTGATTTTTAGGCAACAAGAGGTACATTTTCATCAGCTAAATCCTCGAAGTACCGAGAGTTGAGACACTTATCCCAAGAAATTCAACATATAGGTTTGCTATTTGCAAGAAGACTCTTACCCTGTGGGGAATGTTTCCCCCTGAGAGACATGCAAAAAATACCCAGAAAAACAGACACAGACACAGGTGGATGTGGATATGAAAAAGACTGGTTACTTTATTGTCATGGTAATGTTCTGTACAAACAGAGAATTGAGGCGCTTATGGTAAAAATCAGATCATCTTCCCCTGCTCATACTGAGAGACACAATCCAGGCAGTTCGAAAACCCATTTTTAAAGCACAAAAGACTATAAAACTACTATCAGCAGACATGACATCAATCTTGTAGTCATTGCAATGTGTTTGGGTCCATATTTACAAATATCATTTACAGGAACCGCTCCTCGAAATATGTGACTACAGATTTACAAGAAGAAAGCGGCTGGATCGAGTACCCGCTGGTAAGGATGCGTCACACTGGTGGCATTTATGTACACTGCAGTACAAACATCAGCGTGAATGATTTGAGGTTTCTGGGTTTAAAAGTATTGCATTAAAAGACTGGAGGGCACTCCATATCAAGATGTTTAATGGTAGATTAGTAGCAGATGAACAGATGAACCAGCCATGCAAATTAAAATGCACATAAAAGACCAGACGATCCTTTTGGGTCTGCTGCAGGACCGTGTTTCTCAGTACCCCTCCGCTCCTGTCAGTACTTCTCTGCATTCCCCCAGGAGTCACAGTCTCAAACAGGGGGATTATATAGATACATAAGCTGGTCCTCTGGGTGTGCTTACATAATGTAGTCCAGTTATTCATTGGAGTCCTACAAGGAGAGAGAAGAATTAAGACAAGACAAGAGTTGGAACTAATAACTTAAATTAGTTTTGCGTCTCCTCACAAGAAATATAGTACTCATACTCACTTTGTCAAAGTAATTAATTAGTTTTTTTCTTTTTTAAACAATGAAAAGTTGGTGATATAAAGGATATAACATTAATATTCTGAGCAAACAAGGATATAATTCATCACTGGAGGTAACTTTGCTGCATGAATACAGAAGCTTGGAGTTTATCAAGTGAATGGGTAGAGCTTTGTCTAGAATTATTGAATAATTTTGATATATAGGTCTCCTTAACATATTCAATGATGGGTTATTGCACCATTTCTTTCATAAACTCTCCCTCAAATAAATATTGGCCTATTGCCTACCTATAAACATATGAGGGGGGCACAACAACAACAGTCTGAATGCCATTGATAGCAAGAGGAGCAGTTTGACAAAATTGGGACTAAAGGGTTGAAGATGAAATCCAGGGTAAGCAGCAAAAGAGGACTACAAAGAAATGTTTTCAGAGTTTGGAATAGTGCCGGGACGAGTAAAATGCATCACAAGGGAAATGCTTTGAAGCTGATTAAAAAGATACTACTAAAAGATTTATAATAATATAATTAAATTATGTAACAATTCCAGGCAATATAGTTCCCCCCTCATAAATAAAGCAATTATAATATGAATACTTATGATATATAAATAAAGACTTTTTCCTAACTTTCCCCCCCATAACTAAAATTCAAAAACTGTACAGGGGAACGTGAATATGATTTTATATCATCTTTACAAATCATTGCAAATGAGCTGATGGCTAAATCTAAGGATCCTAGCAGCTACGTTGATACTTACCCCGCTGTCAAATCCTGCGCTCCCTGGCTTATGCACTGGATTTATATCCTCCCTGCCTCCTTCAGTTTGGCCACCAGATCATCCACGGTCTCCACCTTCACTCCCGCCAGCCTCTGTGCAGGCTCGTCCACTCTCAGCACCTCTAACCGGGAGGTCAGGTCCACCCCTAAGTCTGCAGCTTTCATGTTAGCGATCTTCTTCTTCTTGGCTTTCTGAATGGAGGAAAACACGGGAGAGGAGTAAAATCTGTGTTTCTTCATGTCTTCCGAAAAGCTGCTTAGAACCAAACTCTGAACTCTTCTTCTACAGAATAAAACAAACAATTTCTGAGAGAGCTCATATGATTTTCCTGCCTCTTGAGTTATATTTCCTGCTACCTACCATGATATTAGGCAGGGTGGCATATCTGGGTGTGTTGAGGCGAAGGTCTGCGGTCACCACAGCTGGCGTGTTGATCTTAATGGTCTCCAGGCCACCATCAATTTCTCTCACCACTTTAATCTTGTCTCCTTCCAGTGTTACCTCTGATGCGAAGGTGCCCTGCAAATAACAAGATGCAGCACATATTGGGGGGGAAAATGAAACAGGAACATAATCAACACTTTTCAAAGACGTACCTCTGAAAAATCATTTCTGAACCAGGAATGGGAAGGAAACAAATATGGTGCACAATCACGTCTGGTTACTCCCAAACCATCATCTTGTGGACATTACAATTCCCTGCATGCAATTATGCAAACAATGTGTCTTAATCAGCCTAGGACTGGGCTGATGAATGATGCCATCTGCAGTTTCTCTAATAAGAAACATCAGTATGATAGAACAGACATGAAGAGTGTAGAACATACACTATAAAATGTCTTTATTTATGATAATTGAGCCACAGATTGCTCTATTTGTGCTGCACATTGTGTGATAACATGTCAAAGTGCGCCATCTACTGGTGAGTCAACAGAACTTTACCCTCAATGTCCAAGCACCTTTGGCCTGCTTTGCTTTCTGACATGTGCAGGATCACTGACTGGAGCAGGATACTGACACAAACTGGTCTCTGCTAACCTTGATAAGGCATACAGGGACATAGTCGCATATCAGCACTGCTGCACCACACACTGACAAAGGATTAATTATAATCACTTAATACGAGTCGTGAATATTTTTAGATTGCTTATTTTTTGAGGGATATGTGCCATCAGAGCCTTGAATAAACAGAACAAAGCTTTGTGGTGGCAGTGGTGTTGATTTTGCTTTGCAACTAGTTTTCCTATGTTGCATGTTTGCTGACTGTAGTTGTGAGTGTTTGTCATTGAGTATGAAATCTGACTATTTAAATGGCAAGGTTCACCTGAGGCCAGTCCAGTAAGGCTGCGGTCATCTGGCCAGTCTGATTACAGTCATCATCGATGGCCTATGAAAGCAACAGAAGAAGAAGCATTTAATGGAGGTAAAGCCGGTGTGAGACCTTGCTTTATAATTAGCATAATAAGAGAAATTAATGGTGATTACTTCACCTGTTTGCCAAGGATGACAAGCTGAGCCTCCTCCTTCTTGGCCAAAGCAGCCATGATCTTGGAGACCTGCAGTGGCCCGAGGGTGTCATAGTCTTTGCCAGACACTTCCACGTGGATCCCACGGTCTGCCCCCATGGCGAGGGCAGTACGGATGGTCTCCTAAGGGAAGGAAGACAGACATGCCAACCGGAATCATCAGGTAATTATGCTCTCCAAATATAATATGCTGAGTGTAAGAATAACTACTTATAAATACATCTGGTCACAATATTCCCTTTGCTTCTGAAGTTTGTCCTGATCCATTAAAACACGACACGATTAACCATTCTGGACTTGAAATTCTTGTTTATGTTGTTAGAAACATTTTCGATACACATTAGATTCCAACTATTTATTTTAAATACAATGTGTACATTAAGTAAATTCAATACTATAAAATACCAAATAATAGCTGGGGCCTATTTGTGTCAACAGATCAGCCGTTCATTTGAGACCTAGTGGCAATTTGGGGCAGGCGATTAATTCCTTCATCATGACAAAAATCTTGTTCAACAAAACCGGAAAATGTGGCAATTTACTCAAATTATTTTACTAAGCCAGTATGACTAGGGTATAACATACTGTATTTTTCAAAAGTTAAATTTCAGCAACATCTTGAGGCTTCTTCTCCCAAGTTTGATGGTCCCAAGAAAATCAGGCACCATCAGTGGTCAAGTCTTCCTTATTTTTTTTTTCTTCTTTAAAATAAATTATGCTCACTGTTCATTCAGAACCAACAGGTATTTATTAAAACATACACCTGCACCAGACATTTAAAGTGGACAAGGTGGGTAATTAAAGCTTGGCTATCTGGTAATTTACTATATGTACAATATTGTATAAATTTAAATAAATCCTGGTTTTAATGATATTGGCAACATAGGCAAAATAACATTAAATAAGTTAGATCCACTGAGGTTTTCATTCGTACTAAATCATAGTAACACTGATTGCAGCATAAACTCATTTAAAAAGAGAAAAGAGAAGGCTACAGCTTATCTAAAGGAATAAACTATAAAAGACTGGAACCACTAGAAAGAGCCCCCTCAAGACATGCCAGCAAAGGCTGTACATTGGTTAATCTGCCATCTACCGACCTGTGCCTGCTGCGGCCCACAGCTGACAACCACAACCTCCTTAATAAGCTTCTTCTCCTTCAGCTTGACCGCCTCCTCCACAGCGATCTCACAGAAGGGGTTCATCGAGTGCTTAACGCCATCCGTCACCACGCCGCTGTTGTCGGGCTTCACACGAATCTGAGGAGAGATGGCAGGACAGCGTCGTCAAGGGTTTGCTGGGTAACAACCCAGATAGCATAGGCCGCGCGGCGGACTGTCAGATGAGATGACAGGCACACAGGCAGTGATCCGTGTGTGAATGTGAACGGGAAAGGCATCTAATGACGCTTGATTAAGCAAAGGGTATACACAGGTGTACAAGTGGCTTTATAACGGCCTTGATTCCTCCAGAAGCTTCTCATAAAACACTATGGCCTGCTGGCTGAAAGAGTCTCCCTCCTCGTCGAAAAGAGCATGTTATGTGGTCTGGCACCGATATGTATGATAAGGCCTGGCACGCAGTCCAAATTCATATCAATAGGCATTGGAAGGGAGGGTTGAAGTTAGCACTCAATGCAAAGTAGTCATATTATTCTACATCAAAGTGGGAAAACAATGTCTTTACAGACCTGGCTTTGTGCTCAGAGGCATTGTCTTGCTGAAATGGTAAAGAGAAAACAAAGGGGCAAATACAACATTATAGTACACCAGCCTATAGATGGATGCAACAGATACCCAATAGAGATGCTAACCTGTAACCTTCTGCTAATGAAGCCTAGGATAAAAGGACTTTAATATTTAAAGCTTATGTTCAGTCCTAGTATTAATTGTCTATCATGTAGGTCTATGATTTGGATGGATACGAGTTTTGAATAATGTTGCTTTACCATATGTGGACACCCACAAACACAATTATGACTCAGTATGCCAGTATATGATTTATTATACATAGAATGTTGACCTCAGTATTTTAAAAGTCCAGACTATGGCCTTGCACCTCAGTACCTTTTGTCAAATAATGCTGCATAAACAGCAGGACTCTTATAAAAACAACTGCTGTAAAGAATTAATGTTTGCGAAGTTGAATCAGCGAATGAAATATTGCAGAGAATATAAATAACTTTTAGAATTGATATGGTACTGTTGCCTGTCTAAAAAGTTCTTCTTTAGTCAGGTTAGACCTTGCAAAAAATCTTTCGCTAAATAAAAGAATTGTATATTTCACAATATCAAAGCGTTGCTTGTGTGGTCCAAAAAAGGAAAAAGGAAAATCGCATTTGAGAAGCTTGAACCAAAGAGCATGTAGGTTTTTAACGCGTAAATGATTGCATCAATTAGTCACCTTACAAATCTGTTTCAGCCTAAGTTTTGTTTAAAACAAATAATCGACTAATCAATGCAGCTCCAGTCAGGACACATCAGCACTGAAGCTGTACAGATCCTGTTGAGGGCAGCTGGTGCAGGAGTGTTCCTGTTGCATCATGAAACAGCTGCAAACACATATCGAAGACAGTGTTGTGCTTCATCGTTTAGTGACAGTGTTCCATCTAGAAGTGAAAGTAACAACTTAATATTATAATAACGTGGCGACAAAAAACCTCCTGGGTTAATGCCCATACATTTGTAGAGGAGCTGTCAGGCAGTAGCAGACAGCTGTTTAGGTGACTAGAAGGTGCACGTGCATTGTAACGTTGCTAAGAGACACTTCATAGTCCCCATCCTGTAGTGGGACGACATTGCGACAAGTATGTGGTCCAGTTCCAGTCAGCTGGCCCCAGCAGGCTAACGTTAGCTAACTTAGCAGAACACAGAAAGTCAAGCAGAGAGGGTTTTCTTTCAAAGGCGATAATATGTCGGTGGAAATATCGAACAGGTTACCTTCACCGCGTAGTCAATGACCCGCTTGACTCCGACGAGAACGCGGCCAGACATGGTAGCAGAAACGTTCGCTATTTTGTGGAGCCGGGTTAACGCGACACAAGTCACCGCAATGAACCTTCACCCGTGGAGGTCGGAATTATTTTAGAGTGATTCCAGAGGCGGGCGCTGAGGGGGACCGCCTGCCGTTCCAGCCAATGAGAAGCTAGAGAAAGGGACGTTCTCCACACTGATTGGCTGACACGCGCTAGGAGCCACTGCTGAATTCACCTTACAGTCAGTTTTGCCTCGGAATAAATTACTACAAAGTATTAGAACTTTGGGGAATTTATCCTAAATGTTTTCCAATGTCTATTATCTTGTTACTAAAAAAGATTAAAATGTATGAATAACGACACAAAATAACCCGTAAATGTCTCTGGTGCTCCTCTGATCTGTGTCATAAACAAAACCTACAGAATAAAAGTTCCGCTTATGTGGAGCAAAGTTCACAGCAGAGCTTAGAACGACATCATAAGGTTAATGCCACTTTAGTTTAAAAAATAAGACAATCAATCGGTCAATTTACACAAAACTAGTACAGGGTGATATGGCAATTCATAATTTAATGATTAATCTAACAATTTGTATTTGTTCTTTTAGTTATAGAGTGGTGAACCAAACAGGTGAGAAGAGCCAGTGATGTTTATAACATGTAGAGGGGCTTATAAGAAGAACAATTCTGCTTTATTAAGGTGGCTCTGGTATCTAATAGCACAGATTTGGATTATGATATGTTCAAAAAACCTCCTATTAGTATTTAGTATTTAAGTCCAATCATGCACTAATATCAACCATGTAGAATCATCAACATTCATAACCATGACTACTTTATTCAAGGTAAATTTCACATTATACCTATCACATTATTTTCCCTGATTTCAGGCCATCATAGGTTTATTGGAATGGAAAAATGTCATTCATATAATCCTATGATAAATAAATAATGTGCATTGTATAGGATACACTTCATTTTGCAATGTTTTATTAGTCATTCTCTGAAGTCAATCATCATGTAATACAGCCGGTAAACATTTCAGCCTATAATGCATGTTCAATTATGAACCAGACCCAATGCTACCTTTACTTCTATGTATTTGTATCAAATAACAGATACATTTTGCAATGTTATATTTATTTTAGGACACTAACACCTGCTGCTGCTTCATGTGTGTGTATATGTGTCGGTGGACATGCATGGGTGTGTAAGCTGTGTCAGGGATGGAAGGTGATCCTGTGTTTCATTGCATAGCTGTATTAATGCTTGTTTCGAATTATGCATAATGGGTCAGTGAACAAGGGTATTCTATTATCTTGTCTATGTATAGCTTTATTAAAAGGCTCATTATATTGGTGCTTTATAATTATTTCACTTTTTCATGTTTTGTGTATGTGTTCTCGTCCGCTCGACCACCTGAACTTCCCTTTGGGCATAATAAGATTTACCTTGAACCTGACATTGAGTTTTTATATTAGCATCCAATGAACATTTTAAATACATGCACATTTTTCTGAAAGGACGCCTGTGGATTATGTCCCCTGTCATTTACAATAGGGGTCTTTTAACAGCCAGTGCAGGAGGAAATAATATGATTAAGTAACATATGTTTTAGTGTTATTTTTGTATAGACTATTTAAGATTTACAGATTTAATGTCACATTAAATATGTTTCACAGTGTTTAGTAAACTAACAGATGCAGATGAAATCTCTTCTTTTCTATTCTCAACAAATATTGACGAGTGAAGCTCCATATTGTCCTAAAATAACATTAAATACATGCATATTTTTACTGAGATAGCTAGTACAGGTTAAGAAAAAAACACGTTTCAGTGTTATTTCGACATTGACTACTTAAGATTTCATGCCTCATTTTTTACATGTTGAGTAAAGTAACAGATGCAGATGAAGTCCTTTTTACGAAATAAATTCCCTCTTTTAGTCTCGACAAATAGTGTTTTCCTGCTCAACAGTAGAAGAATATTAATAACAAAAAACCTGGAGTTTTAAAGATACCTACATGATCTGATCTAGAGACGATTAAAGCCATATGTTGGCTAAAAATAACATTTTAAATACAATAGATGATAATAATTACAGTAGAAAAAGGAACGTTATTCATTTTTGGCAGCCGCCTGCAGTTTTCAAGACTCGACGAATTGTGGATCGTGGTTTTCGTTTGCTCTGTACGCTGTTTTTCTGGTGCTCGCAGTCACCTCGGATCACCCTGCGGGCAGCGGAGCGGCAGCAGCGGCCTCCATTTTAACTCCAACACCGAGCTGCACCTCACGTGTCCTGGGCTGTCTCTCTCACATGACCCGAGTGTTTGTTCCCGTGATCAGCACTTCCATCTCCGTCTGTGACACCGAATATCATTTTTTTTTATTTGAACCCTGATGGATATGCTCGAACAGAGTCTGGACAGCGCAAGGTAACCGAGTGGTGTTAAAATGGCTAGCCGGGACGAGCTAGCTACAGCATGCTACGCGGATAGCTCGTTTACAACGCTAACTAAAGGCCTGACCTAAAAAAACTGTTGTCAAAACGAATTAATTATTAAAAAACAGGAAAGTTAGCAAGAGAAGTGGACGACTTAGCTTAGCCGCATAGCTGCTTATTTATATTCTAGAAGACCTGCCGTGAAAACATTATTAGTAGCTAAAAAGAGTGACCGATATAGCAACCTAGTTTAGCTTAAGCTAGCTATTAAAACACAAACAACTGTCAGCCTCTGTAACGTTAGGTATTAGCTATTAGAGAATAGCTGCAATGCATGTTTAACTTCGTGAATGTGTTGAAGGTTGTAGCCTAATGCTTTGTTGTACAAGTTTAATAAATATAAAGTTGTGGGTCACTAATTATCCTTTATTTTTTCTATCCAGAAATAACTGAGTTTTTTTGTGCTTCTGGTCCGCAGCCAAGAAAAGCAAGAAGAAGAGGTTGTCCAGGCATCTGAAGGTAAGTTAATAAAATCAATCTTCCTCTGTATATTTTGTATGACAGCCAGCAGCAGATGTCTGGTGGCGGTCATAGAAAATATAAATTGCTTTAACTGGCAAATAACAGATTTAACATAATCCAGCATGCATTTTCCTCATGCCAGTAACATGCTCTTATTGCACCCGGGGCTTGGTGGCTGCCTTTTTTTGAGTTTTCCTTTCTTTCTCATAACTGTTTTCTTTTTGCCCCTGAGACGGAACAGGAGAAGAGCAGACAGCTGTTACAATAGCCAGTGTTCAGCAGGCTGCAGCATTTGGTGACCATAACATACAATACCAGTTCCGCACTGAGGGTGGGCAGGTAAGAAAATAATGGACAAATCAATTTATGATTATTGTGTTTTGTTTTGTTTCTTTTCATAACTAAGGCCAGGAAGACTCTAAAGTGGCATATGGTCCTATATGAGTTTTATGGATGAATTATATCCATTCAGCTCCAGCTTGAAATCCTTTGCTAGAATTACTTGGATGTTGGGTTGAATGAATGTACAAGCAGCGTTTGTGCTGAGCTGTGATTATCTAACAGAAAGACATAGCTGCGTATTACCTATTGATAAATATGGTAGAAAGGATATGGTTGCATGCATAGTGAAATGTGACACTTGGAGTAAACAGCATTTCATGCCACACATTTTTTTATTATTTATTATTTAAAGTACTCATCGTAATTATGGCTTTGCATTATAGCATTTTGTGTAAGTGCCACAGTGAAAAGTAATCCCTTAATTCTCCTCAGTCTTTTCTGTGTTAGGTATTCTAAACACAAGTCAGGAAGATAACAGGCTCTAAATTGTTTGAGGGTATGATTTTGCATTTTTATTTTTCTAGTCCCACAATCGACTAGTGGCTTTTCAAGATTGTCTCCTTGCTTTCCATTTATACGATACTGGCTTCAGCGGGAGCCCGTCATGGACAATGGGACAGTAATTCAGGAAAAGTAGTGCGACATTCAACTTGGTTTATCCTTATTTGGATGATATACACTGGAGGGAGTTAAGTCAGTGATCCATGTGGCTCATTTGGCGTAAACAGGACGTGTGTGTGTGTGTGTGTGTGTGTGTGTGTGTGTGTGTGTGTGTGTGTGTGTGTGTGTGTGTGTGTGTGTGTGTGTGTGTGTGTGTGTGTGTGTGTGTGTGTGTGTGTGTGTGTGTGTGTGTGTGTGTGTGTGTGTGTGTGTGTGTGTGTGTGTGTGTGTGTGTGTGTGTGTGTGATCGATCATGTGATTTTAGTCTGGCCTAGGATTGGCACGGGGCCGCTGTCACATGTCAGTCAGGAGGTGAGTCACATGATGTGGGGATACAAATACTGATTCTTAGAACAAACAAGCTCATTTTCCCTACTTGTTTTTAAAATCTAATCAGGGACATTCTGAAGCATAAGCATATTGTGTGGGATGGCTAAATCAGTGCACTGCTGAATTCAGAACTAGACTGTCAGACACAAGGCTCGGCTGAACTGAAGCATAGGATATGATAAACAAATCTACAAGTCAGGTAAGGGTGTCATTTGTTCAGAGTGCAATTGAGATGGTACAAATTTACATAAAAGTTTGTTGTTTTTCACTGATTTTCTGTTTTACTTGTCTCTCTATTTGCCATAATGCAGGTGACGTACCGTGTTGTTCAGGTGACTGACCAGCACCTTGAGGGAAGAGATGATGGGGGAGGAGCAGTGAGCGTCGTCTCTACAGCCGCCTTCACTGGGGCTCCTCAAGCTGTGGCTCAGGTACTACAATCCCCCCCTTTTTTTATTGGTTAAGATTCAGCCGTCTTTTTAGATATTTCAGCTTTTTAATTAAGTCCCAGCAATATTTCTAGATGCAGCCTGATGATAAAACACCAATGATGTCCAAGGATTATTACAAATGAAGTGAAACAGACGTACCATTGTACTCTGCTAAGTATTCTGTGTGATTATGTAGTTAATTCCTTTCAGCTTGTCAGACTAGCAAAGCAGTATAAACAGAGAAACCTGTGCCAGAGCAAGACGTCTGCCCAACACTTCAGTGAGTGAAAGTGGGTAGATGTTTTGGAATGTGTGTGCCAAATTTTTCTTGCAAGAATACATCAAATATGTTATAATTTGTATTAAGCTGGTGGCTTTACTAACCTTGCTGTTGTCCTGCTAACAAGATCACGGCTCCTCCTTTCTCCTCTGTTTATCCTAGCTGTCAGGTGGCACTGTCTTGTTCAGGGTCTATAGGGGATACCCGTGTTGACTCTGACAGAGACTGAGGTGTGCTTTTAACTGTTGTGACTGCTCCATTGCTACTTGCTCAAGCTTTTCCCCCCCGTTTGTCTCTTATCTGTCACAGGCTGTGATCCAAAACCCTTTCAGTAATGGAGGAAGCCCGGCAGGAGAGGCGGTGGGAGGAGAGACGCGTTTCGCATACTTCCCCGCAACCGCTGTGAGCGACGGGACTGTGTCTGTGCAGGCCACCACGGACCCCACACTCACACAGGCAGGGGGTGAGCCAGCTAATGCTCTTTATTTGGGTTGAAGCCTACCGCATTGGCTAATTCAGCTAATCTTTTCTGTGACAAACAGAGGTGTATTGAGGTATCGCCCACTGAGAGACCTTTTTTCAGTAGTTGTAATTAAACCCTGATTACAGCATTGGCTGATGTGAAAGAAAGTACAGAAAGGTTACACGGATGCTTTCTATTAAAGGAAAGCTTAGGTATTTTTCAACCTGGAACCTACATTATCTTCTCCTCATTTTGTGTGTAAGAGACTAATAAGAACAAACAATTTAAAAATTTTACCAGTACATATGAAATGGGCTGCAATGTAACCCCTAGAGGCAATTACAACCGTGCAATTATTAAAAATGCTATTTTTTTCCATTAACAGATTCAAAGTAATATTTAAAAACTCTCCTATCAGAATTCTTTTCTAACCATGTAGATCTAAGTTTTTGGCCACCCTTGTTCTTTTCATCCAGTGTGAGTCTGTGGAGGTGTACAGTCTCCATGATGACAATCTTGATTAATAGAAGTTACATAGCTGGGATTCCTCTCATCTGTAGACGATTTAAAATTTCCAAAGTCTGACTACAGAAAAAGTTTTCGTCTTTACTTTTCAGGAAATGAGGGCAGTAACTGAGGCATCAGTTTATCTGAGGTTACCAATACTATACGTTGTCTTTCTTAACAGTCCTGTTGCCTTTCTGCCTCCATCCTTCAGTTTCTCCTTTCAGCCAATCGCATATTATAATAACAATCTAAGCCCATCAGTGCCAAAAACTAGCTTTTTTAGTGTTCGTGTTTTAACAGCTGCAATTGCCCTTAAGGATTTCATCGCAACCTGTTTCACGGCTGCTGGCTGAAGCACTCTCGCTCAATACTGGGCCAATTTCAAATTGTTTTCTCCATTAGTCACTTAAACACAAAATGATGGGAGGGTAAAAAGCTTATCCAGGTTGAAAAACACCAAAGTTTCCCTTTTTTTAGGTTTTGCTCACTTTTAAATATTGAAATATATTCTGGCGTTAACTCAACGCCCGCACAACACATTTTTTTGTCAAAAAATACAACTGATAACCCACACTGTAATATGCTTGAAACATTTTCACCCTGGATAGAATATGTTTCTTCTTATGGTTAGCAAACTAAATAAGTTAAATATTATCAGTGGCCTAAATGAGATAAGCTACGCTGGTCATGTTTACTATTTAATTCATGTCACATGTCCTCCCATTTGTCTTTTTTTTTTTTTCTATTTCCTCTCTCTGAACCGCCATATGTTGTCGTGTGGTTGTACTAACTGTCCCTGAGCTTTTATGGTGTCAATCCAAAAGAGGTCGGGCAGGGCATCATTAGCTGTGGGCTGCTGTCTTCTGGATGAGGGTAGTCAGGGTTTGGTTGATACTGGAGAGTAATGACGTTGGCTTCTGGCTCTGTTTTACACAACAAGAATCTGCTTATTCTCTTTTAAAGAGCCTGATTTAAATCAATGTTGCAGACACACACTCGCAGATTGTTGGTAGTTTTAAAGGGTGGATTGTCAGTTCTCTGAAGGTTATTTGATGGAAAGATTAGTGTATGGACTCTGGGCAGTGCTTATGGGAAGAACTTGTAATTCATCACCTATTGTTTCTGCTGTTGGCCTAGACTGGAGGTGTGCACAGGCATACAACTGAGATACAAATGCATCACGTACCTGCATCTTAAACCACAGTCTGAGTGCACCACTAGCTCTGCCAAATCTGAAACCCAATCTGACCCGATCAATGTCATATTTGACTTATTTCATTTTTAAAAGAAAGAGCTTTCTTTTATTCAGACATTCATTCAGTTTTTATCAATACAAATATAATACATATATCCATACAGAATTCAGCATAGCTGACCACTGCTTCAGTCACAAGAACACTGCATCTCATAGTGTTTACACCACCGGCCTTACCTTAATATTATACTCCTAATCGCTTTTCTCAGTGTTAGAATGATTTGTGACCATCTTTTGTTGTTCTTGCATGACATGTCTCACTTCGGGGGAAGTCAGATGTGCTTAATGACATTGAGCCATGTCAATAGATGCACCTCATTTATGCACTGCAGCAGGTGTCAAATCATGTGACTTGTAGCCAAAGAAAACAACACAATGCTGCAGTGTTTCTGGGTCCTCGGCTCTCTACGTTTGGTGCAGGTGATGTAGGGAGTAGTGCTTCTGGCATCTTAAAACATTGAGATGGGAATTTTTTTTGCACAACAAAATGCAACCTCCTGCAGCAGGTAGTCAAAATCATTGAATCCTCGGTCAACAGACGAGACAGACCCGGCTGATCTCATTAGAGAAGTTTTGTTTTGTTTTTCTTTTGGGTGTTGTATCTGGTTGCCTAGTGATGCCACAGAAGAGAAAGAAGACCATTTATTTATTGTAGGTAACCAGGGGCCTGTAGGAGGCTGCTGTCTGTCTCCTCTGCGAGCCCGTGGGAGACATGATTCACTTGCCGAGGAGTGCACTGTAGGGTGTATGTAGCGAGTACTTTACAAACTGCTGTCTCCTGTGAAGTCAGCGATAGTGTGTTGGGCTCTGAGCCACATCCTGACAAGATTCAGAGGTGGGAAAGAGCTTGACCTTGCCTTGTTTTGTCAGAAAGATTTGTTTTTATACTTTGAACTATTTTTTTAAAACCAGAAAGACCCCCATGTTGTTTTTTTTCATAATCACCATTTCGATTAAAACTAGTATTTATGACACAAAAAACGATGATTGTTTGAGTACTCAATGATTGAGTACTTAATTCATAGATATCATCTGTTATTTGAATAACATTTTTAGTATTTTTTTTTCTTGTACATAGGTGACAGTAACAATTTTCATTCTGTGGCAAAGCGCCACACAATGTTTAATGTGTGGGAATCCCTGCTATTTTCTTTTTCTGCCAAGTCACCAATTTGACTGTATGCGGCTCCAGCAGACTCCCGTGACCCTAGTGAGGAAAAAATGGGTATAGAAAATGGATGGATGGATAGAAGGACTTTTCATGCTACATTAACCTTCTGCCTGTCTCCCATGCCTTCCACAGGTCAGTTTTATGTGATGATGACCCCCCCTGATGTCATTCAGACAGGCACACCACGAACCATCGCCCCACGCACACAGTCCTACCCTGCGTGAGTATCAACTCAATCAGTTGTTTATATGGCAGGACACATTTGATTTTGCAGTCTGAGGCACAGCTATTTCTGAAAACAAACTAACTGCTGATCAGTTCTCGAGGAACACTGTTGTAAATGCCACTTGAAATAGGCCATTCAGTGATTGTAGCAGACAGGTTGTGAATTGCTCAGTTGGAGTTTGAAAGTGAATTTTGATTGTTGTATAAAAGTGGAACAGATTGCTTTTTTAATGTTCAGTGTTTCACAACCATTTGCTGTTATTAATTAAATGTGGAGTTCTTCAGTTTGACATTTTCGTCAAGTTTTTAACCCTTTATAGCGACAATAACACACAACAGTTTGGCAGAGTGGCTATGCTCCTACGACGCTCCCCAACAAATCTGCACCCACTTGAAATAGATCTGTCAGAGGCTTAGGGATACAACATATCAGTAAAACAGTACACTTCAACTCTAATGAGTGGTAAAATGTGAGGAATTCAGTGTAAGTGTAAATGCTAATGCAGGAGGAGGCCGTGTATTTAAGGCTATAACGCCTTTAATGTAATATAGTCAGAACCTCAGTTGATTCAGAGGATTTTCCTCATTAATCGCCTGATTTTTCTTTTGAAGGAGGAATTTGTAAATTAAGGGTCTTCATCACATCCTGGCTTGCTTGTTTTCTCCATCTCCTCTAAAATCGTCATATGTTGTTTATCTCTAGAACTCGCCACACACATCATTATAATCGCAGAGCCAAAGGAATCTATCTCAGCCTCTCCCCAACTGTTAGCCACATGCTGGTGATTGCTGTTATTATGATAATCAGCAGGCCCACCTGAGCAAAGACAAACAGGCGGATTGTTTTAATTGTGTGATGCTTGCACAGCTCTGACCTGCTCAGGATATATTTGCAGGAAAAAGGATTTCGATTTGTTTTACTTCTAATTCAGAAGACACTTTTTGTGCCAGAAAGACATGAACAAATGAGCCATATTGCTGAGAGATGCAAGGAGCTAGGATTTCTCCTTGTTAGGCAAAAGCCAAAGCACAGCTATTTGCTTGTGTGGTCACCCAAAATGAGCACATGACCTATTGTCAAATTGAGTTAGCACTGACCTAAGTGAATATTCCTCCATTTCCCACCAGGCTTACAATTAACCATTAACTCGTGCAACCGACTGCGCCATAGTCATTTAGCTACTGCTCCATTATGCTGCCAGTTGTTGTTTTAAACAAGGACACAATATATTGATGCAGGATATTGTAGGGAGCACATAAATTCCTGCTGCCCCCCTCGATAGAATTAGTTTAACAAGAAGACACACCACACCATTAACTACCTCTGCTTTTCATTTGTCAGTTTGCGTATACGCTGTGTATGGATTGACAACAAGAATGTTGTGCTTCTGTGATTTTAAGAAATTTAGATTTCTCAAAAGATTTAAGCTCCTTTGTTGTGGGCAGCATTACGGGGAGCTCTAGATCTGCCCTAAATTTGGCAGCAGCTCTGCAGTTTTTTTTATGTTCCTTGATGTTCTCAGTTCCAGTGTTTTCCAGTCAGGAGTAAAGAAAAGCTTTGTTGCAGTGTATGTCTGCATTTCTGTTTCTGTCTTCAAATGTGAAGTGAATAATTTTTTTTCATCTCTCAGAATGCCTGTCTGCAATATGTTTGTTTCTATTTATTTCCTCTTGCATGAATTATGTATGATTTGTGACACATCCTCAGTTATATTTAAATGTGAACTAATGAACAGTGACATTATAGTTGACTGACATGTGAGTGAAATGAATAAAAAACTTCCAACCCTATCTGCCGTTCGCAGAGATGAAAACGAGGTGCTGCAACATGAAGGTTTAAACTGGTGAGGACAGCTTCCACATTTCTCCTACTCTCTCCTTTTGCAGCAAATGAACTAATCAAATTAGATCACACGAAGAGAGAAGAAGCACACAATCCTCAGCCCCCATCCTTCTCTTCTCCACCCCTCCCTACCCACAAGTCCCCGGTGATTCTCCCTGGTCTTGATGTGTGAGAGAATCCATTGTTGTTAGTTGTGCTTGTTATAACCATATTTTCCCATTTAGGACTATTTTTTTTTTCATGACAAAAAGGCTATTGTTCTCTATCTGGAAACAAATGGCTCCCTCCACACTTTTATTCTAGTATCGTATTCAAAGATCTTGTTTTTATGTTTGATTTAGCTTTTGTTTTTCATAAGTTAGTTGTAAAACTGTTTGGACGTTAATTGTTTGTAAAAAAAAATTTAAAATTTGTTGATATGACAGCAATATAGGGAATAATCAAGCTAGTGAAAAGCATGCAATGTTAATTTGATAGTCGTTAACACTTTATAACCATCATCTATTATTGTGAATAGGCATTTCATTGTTAATGGTTAATAATTTGTTTGTAAACAGTCTATAATAGCCGCCCACATACACCATGACATGATCAACACGGTGTGTTTAGTTAAACTGTTCGATGATCCATGATGGCTCGGTGATCCTGGGGGTTGAATGGGCACTGATTGCTGTTTATTGATTTATTTAAGCTAGTTTTCCAACGTTGTCATAACAAAAAATCAACCAAATGCTCCCCAAAATATAGCAGCAAGCACAAACCAGTGGGGATAACTCATCATCTCAATATAATGTTAACCAAAAAAAGTGATTGTTAAAAACTGCATCTCATTGAACATTTCCATGCACCTTCACCCTCACATGTATCTGCTTTAATTTAATTAATTTACAAATTACTTGAATTATACAATTTTAAATAAATCTGCCACCAATAATCAATAACAAAGAATGGAGTCATATTGGCCAATAACAAAATAAATTTGCCCTCTTTAAAAATGAAATGGGTCAATAACATAATAAAAGTCCTGAACTGATAAGGTAATGACTTTTTTTTGCCGATAAGGTAATGACTTAAAGTATTTGTTCAGTTATTACATTTGCAAAAAAGATTTTCTCCTCCAGGCCATTAACCTAATAAATGGCCTGGTAAGTTAGTTATTATGTTAAGAGCCAAAAGGTATTACCTTATTTTTTCAGCACTTTTATTGGACATTTATTATGTTATTAACCAATCACGTTTTAATTGGGCTGATCTAATATGTTATCTGTCATTATTACCTTATTGGCTGTTATTATGTTATTGGCTGCTATATGATATAATCATAAGTTGCAACTTTTTAATTGCATCCAAATAATGCTTTTTACTATGATGGTTTATGCTTCAATTTAACTATTAACAGTAGGTAATAATTGAAGTAAAATAACTTTACAAAAATGTAAGTATCCTTACTAAACATTTTATAGATGATGGTTATTAGAAAGTGTTCCCCAACAGGGGTTAATGACCATTAAACTCTGTATTGTTAGAAGCTGCAGCTCCTTGTATTTCAATGCACACTTTTTTCCTTCTAAATACAGTTGAATTCAACTGACTCATTGTCCAGGCCGTGGCTCAGCATAATGCTGAAGCCTAATGATAGGGGAGGGCAGATGGAGTAAAAATCACATTTCTATTTCAAGGATCAATATAGGACTATACAAACTAAGTCTTCTTTAAATCCGTGCTTCAAGTTGTCAGATAAATTGCCTTGACAGTGGATTTCTCTGGAAAAATAACTCTCAGGAGGCCTTTAGATGATGTGTGCCTGTATAAGTTGTGAGGTGGGGGGCGGGGGGGTTGGTTAAAAGACATTCCTCTAGGCCTGTACATTTACTTATTCATACAGTCATCCACATTTTTCCCCCACTCTGCCTAAGAGTACTGCTGAATCCATTATACAGCTGAAATCCCATTAAGATGCGTTGAGATACAAGAGAGACTGCAGTTTGGCTTGGCTGACTATCTTGAACCAAGATATCAGAAGTGGAGTTGTGTTGATGGGTCACAATTTCACTGCCGTAGAATAAAGACGTGCCCCGGGGGGGGCGGAAGGGGAGCAAGAACGACCTTATATGACATGAGTAAGCAGAAACCGATCTGATTGATTTTGAACCCGGGGGTTTTTCTAACAACATTCTGTTTAGCAGTGAAGTTATTCTTCAGCACCTGTGTCTATTGCACAGATCTTTAATTTAAATAGAGTGAGCGCAGGATTAATTGTCTTGGTTCATCAGGCACCATTAGAAAACATGGTTAAGATATTAGGCCACCTAATATTTAGATGTGAGTGTTACTGGCCTGTTCATGCTGTAGTGGCTCGTTGGATGAGTCTCCATGTCACGTCTGAGGGACTTAATTAACGGAATACCTGAGGGAAGACACACAGACAAGAAGCCGTTGTGTCATTAGCCATACGCCCAGACTCCAATAGACAGCATCTGGTTTTGTACAGTGTTATAATTTCACAGCATAATAAAACCGTGAGCTCCCTCCGGGCCACACCTAGGAACAGGACAGCCAGAAAGATTAAGGCGGGTCGTGTGGGTCCTTGTATTCCAAGTCAAAGCATGCCAGCCTCAGGCCAACAGGGGCGTCAGGACTGCGTCCGCGACCACACACAGCTGTGCCTTCATCACTTCTACCAAAGACACTAGGCAGTTTGGGCAGCTTTTTTATTATATGTATTTATTTTTTTATAGGCAAGAGCTGTTATTACAAAAAGCATGAATTTAAAGATAACCGTAAAGGAGAAGGGGCACAGGATTAGATGAATTCAGGGGATTGGATCCGTGCCTGATTGTGTGGTAGTCAGAGACGGGACATATTGTAGCGCATGAAAAGTGTTTTATTTCCTGTCTTTCTGCAGGAAAATGGACGGACCTCGAACACCAAGAGATGAAAGGAGAAGAGCGCAACATAATGAAGGTGGCTAATTAGCTCCGATGGCGGCTTTTGATTTCATCAGACAGTGAAACACAATGTGGTGGTGGTGGTGGTGTCTAGAGTTTTTTTCTTTTGTTGTTGTTGTTGAAAGAAATTCACCAAGCCCTGTCAAAATATCCTGTTAAGAGTAGATAACAACATGTGTTCAAAGTGGCCACTAGAGGCTGTTGTTGAGCTGTCAAAGTCTGGCAGCTTTTGATTTCTACAGCTGAAATTGTAAGATCGAAGAAATTGAAGCTTGTTTTTCAAACAAAAATCACCACGCATCCCCATCTAATCATGTTGCTAACTTAACATTGATATGCATTTGCTGTATATATCCTATCTTTTGACCTACTCGATTTCATAACATTCCATCAGTTGAGAGGCGGCGAAGAGACAAAATCAACAACTGGATCGTGACCCTCTCAAAGATCATCCCCGACTGCAACATGGACAGTACCAAGACTGGAGCTGTAAGCGGCCATTTTTCATCGACTTCGCAAGTCTGCAACCCTGCGGTTTTATTTTTAATGCATCGCCCTTTTAATTTGTCTGTCCTTGTAGAGCAAAGGAGGCATCCTGTCCAAAGCTTGTGACTACATCCGGGAGCTGAGGCAAAGCAACCAGCGGCTGCAGGAGAGTCTGAAGGAGGTGGAGAGGATACAAGTGGACAACGAGTTGTGCAGGCAGCAGGTGCGAATATCAGGCTTCGCTGCCAAGATTTAGAGTGTTTTTTTCTTTTATAAACTTAAGTGGAGCTTCCAGGGCTTGAATAATGGGTAAAGAAGGTATAGAAATGATAGTGTCAGAAAATTCCTTTCAGGTGTTTGAGTGTAGGAGATACATGAGGCTACCTATAATAAGGCAGCCATACTGGGCCGCATATGTGGCTGTGTAGATTGCTACTGCATTGAATAGATAAGTTCCCTGTAGAGTGCACTGCAGCGTCCTCTCACTTAAGTCTCAGAAGCATGAAATCCACCTAAAGCCCATGTGCATCTTCATATCCTTCCAAAACAAACCCTGTGAGATTGCAGCCTGTATACAGTGGCTGATCATCACAGCCCGACAAAGAGGATCAAAGAGTCTGCGCTCGTATAACGAGAAGTGTTACCTGAAATTATCGCTTGGAGAGGCTGTGGGAATAAGATACACTGGGCTTGTGTGAGAACTAATTGCATGCTAATGCACTCAAATATTGTGAAATCTTGCTGCTCCGATGCCGCCATGCCGCTCCATTGAATCCAAAGCCTGCGAGGCATTCTCCAATATATTCTTCGCCTGATGCTCAAAGCTCAATATCCTTCCCTCAGTGGGGAGGCAGTGAATTTGGGACTCACCCAAGAGAAAAGTAATAGAGATGACACACCCTGCGATTTTATCCATTTGGTTGTGGACAGGTGGGGCGTCTTTGAAAAGGGCCGCATACATTATTCTTTAATCCAAGGGATTGCAGAGCCTTGTCTGTACATTACATTCAGCCGGCGCTGCCAGTCTTCAAACGGAAAAAAGTTTGGTCTATAAACTCGGATCTATATTTAGCTGTCATGGGGGATGAATATATCGATAATGAGATTTCTTTTTTTTTTTTTTGTTCTTCAGATCGAGGAGCTGAAGAATGAGAACGCTTTGCTCAGAGCACAACTCCAGCAGCACGGCATTGAGATGGTCGGAGAGACACCGCCGCAGTGAAAGACATAAAGAACAGGGAGGAGGAGCACCGCCACTCAGAAACATAACTGACACCGTGGACAAGGAGGCGAGATAAAGGACTTGTGAAGAATCACTTTCTTTTCACTGAATGAATGAATCCTTCCCTGGATTTCCAGGTCGTGGACCCTTCGCCTGCCTATCGTGGCTGTACTTGACCGTTCCAATCCTATTGAGATAACCACCCGTTACAACTTGGTAGATATGTGCTCCAAGAAAAGATTCCTGCTCGCCACCATCAGAGTGCTTCACTAGCACTTCCTATGAGAGAGAACACCGCTGAACTCCTCCCTTGTTTTGTATTTATGTAAACTCACTCATGGACTATGTTTGTCATTTAATTTTGTTCCTGACAGTGTTTTCCCCTTGATTATTAATTTTGACTTAGTTCATGCTTTTGTTGTTTGTGTTTTTTTTTTTTGAGTTCTGTATTAATGTTGTTTTTAGCTGCTTTAATTTATTAGACCGCTTGCTGACCGAAGTCGTGATGGAGACCAGTTACTTTGAATCTCAGAGAAGCAAATTGACTTTTTAAGTGAGGAAACATCAAAGTGTGCAAAAAAAAAACATTAAGATTGAGATAATGTGATATGCATAGCTTTCCTTGAGCCAAGGAGCTGGGTTGGCCTTTTGGTTCTGGACGATTTATGTAAATATGACTTCTCATGTTTTAATTTAGATGCCACACAATGTTAAAGCAGTTTATCCCAGGAGTAAACAATCAATAACTCATTAACTCTATGCTGGCCCTTTTTGTCATATTAATTACTATGAAGTGTGTGCAATGATAGTGAAGCGTGATTTGGAAAAAAAAAAGTGGTATACTTGAATTGTTGGGCATTTGCATTACCAGGAACATAACTCAAAAAGTTAACAAATTCACTTTTCAGCTATTCAGTAACAAATGTGGAGCATGTGGACGACTGCCCAGTCCAGTGTGCATGGCTGCGGGCTGGAGAGGGGTGCAGTGCAAATTCCAACTTTTGCCAAGCTGTATACAGTATAGGTACAGTTAGTTTTATGTAATCTTTGATTTACAGGTGTCTTGCGTGTAAAAAAAAAAACAAATATTAATAATTCCTTTTTATTTGGAGCGGTATGCTCCATTCTGATATTGAAACACTTAAAATGGAGCGCAGCGCATGAGGTGGGGGTGGTGAAGGCACCCCGGAGAGCAGCACTCTAAGCCTCTCAGCTCACTATTAAAAAAAAAAAAAAAAAAAAGTACATAGAAATTCTTGTGCTGCACTTGAAGAGATGTGAGTAGTTGGGGGGGAAAAAGGGGGAACTTTGAAATTATCTCACATTACATCTCCACCCACTCAGGCGAACATTAAGTAAACAGTAATTGGTTGCACAAACAGCAAAAGCAGATATTAACGTTGTCTGTAAATTTTTTTTTTTTTTGGATGAGCATACATGGTGTGTTTCTTTGCTGCTCTGGGTGATGAGAGGGAAAAGTGTAAGAAAGACATCAAGCCTTTTCGGAGCCACTTATTAGTGCATGATTGCGTCTCCCTGTATGAACAGCTCAGGATCCAGCAAAAGCAAAACGCTCAGACCTCTTTGTAGAATCAGGCAGACGATCACATTTTAATATCTGAGACTGTATGCTAACAGCTTGTGCTTTGGAAGAGCTCTTCTGCTACTACTGCTAGATTCAAACCTGATATGGATAGCGCAAGTGTCTGATCTATCAAAAGAGGCTCCTAGCCTACGTTGAGTGATAGATGTTTTCCTGTAGAATTTTTTTTTTTGCCTTTTATTATTTTTTTAACACAACTCAGCAGGAGGAGAGCAGAGAATGTGAAGACATGAATAATGCTTTTGAAAATGGATGTTCACAAATGAAAAGGTCACGCGTGGTTAATTTTTTTTTTTTTCCTTGTTTCTTTTTTCGAAATGGCAAAAGGAGGAAAAAAAAAAAAAAAAAGACAACTGTTCTCTCTCTGTAGCAGCCTCACTGTTCTCAGGTTAGATTGTAAGACATCTTTTTTTTCTAAGTAAAAATGGTGGAAAATAAAACTTTCACTAGCTCATAGCCTTAATGGACTTGATTGTGGCTTGTCCTTCCCCAGCTCGAACAGAAATCGGTGCTTTACTGCTCCTGCCGAGGAGGTGGTGTTTCTGCATGCGAGTGTCTGTTATATCTGAGAATCTGTTGCGGATTCGAGCGGAATGTGTGTCATTACATTTTAGGCCACGCTCCTGCTATGGGATATCGAAACACAATTTTTGTTAGGAGTCCAAGGTTTTTGGATAAATCTCTCGCTAGGCCACTTTCATTTCATCTCCAGTAAATTTCTACATAAAAACAAATATATATGAGCCTACAATAAAACACCTTTAAATTCTTATAGGTGTTGGTGTTTGATATTGACTGCCACAGTTTGTGTGAACATTGTGACCAAAAACATGTTGAGGGATTTTTGAAAATAATGATGTTGTGACCGATAGATAATAGTTTAAGTCAACTGAAAATTGTAATATTCCTGCAGAGATTTTCTCGACCTAAAGAAGAAAAAAATCCAATAAGGTTTTTCAGAACAAAGATTTATGGCCACCGATGTATTTTAGCACGGAATCAGATCTGTTCTCAATCCTGTTGCTCAAATAAAGTTGAAGGACTGCACGCCCTTTGAGAAGTATGCACTCTGTGTGCTCTAGATCATAAAATCGATCGATCAACTCACTAATAAAACTGAAACCAGTAAGTAGTTAAAACACACGGAGGGCACCTTGGGTGAGAAAGATCAATGGTGGATAAAAAGCACATCTAAGCCCTCGGCGAGATGGAGTTTGACGCCGCAGATCTGAGGCGTTTAAGTATCTCAAGTATCTCAAAAAGGGGGGGGGGGGTGCGGCGCATGATTTGGATAATTTCAGAAAAAAAAAAAAAAAAAACGCATGCTGGGATGCAGCACACGTCCAAACAGTGAGATTATATCTAAAAGACTCATTATCTATCGGTATTCTCCCCATGGCGCCCGGCATGTCAGCTGCCAGTCTAACACACGGCTCGCCAGGCAGGCGTCTGCGTGTCCTTGTCTCTGTTTGAAGTGGCTGATCTCTGAACCCAAGTTCCCCTCTGATTGGTACAAATGTACTCTCTGTCCGTCTCTCTGTCCGTCTCTCTGTCCGTCTGCCTGCCTCTTTCACCCCAAACCTGCAAACGCCCTCCAAAGGGGGGGACGCACGGTGAAATGAAATGACTTTCAGAATAAAAAATGGTAATGTGAATGGTATACAGACATATGGGGGGGGGGGACGAAAGGGCCACTTCGCCCTCTCAGAGGAGATAATTCGCTTCCTATTAATTGATGAATTCATTGGAAGAGGAGAGTGTGTGTCACCTTTGAGCAACCCATTGTTATAGCTGGGATGGTATTTAATGGGTTTGAAACTGCAGCGGCCTGTTTCTATGTTTGCCTGGGAGGGCTGGACAAAGCCGCCTATAGTAACATGCTTTCTATATTGGAAAAAAGTGCTGCTTTTTAACAGCTGACTGGTTTTTATTGAACTTACATTGGCCAACGCGTTCTACTGAAAAGCCTTTGTGCTTTCCGAGCTACACGGCCACCCCATCAGGAGCCCGTGTTGCCCGCATCCCTCCTCTGTCTCACCCTCTCAGAGGTTGTTATTTATTGAAAACGGCTGACAGGAAGATTCTCATTCCGCCCGTCATACGACGCGCCTCATACCTGCGCCCCACGCCGTTCCCGGGCTTTCTCCGGCTTACATTAATAACTACACAGCACCTGTCTTGCTCATAATGGTGGGATCGGCACAAAGGCAGGTATTTTGCGGCTGTCAGGGAATGCGGGATAGACATCATCTAAAATGGTCCACGCGGTAGCAGGCTCTGATCAAACTGACAGCAGGATCTGTTTTGCATACATTGAAAGGCCTATTTTACTCCACTTTAAAGCTCCAGGGCCTTCCTTGCATGTCGGATTGCACCCACAAAGAATAAGAAACAGCCGGGAGTTTGTTTTCTAACATTGATGTTTGATGTAATATTTCAGGGGATAAATGTTTGAGAAGATTCAGATGTAATTTTCTCTGTAACGATCTTTTCTGCATTTAAACCCTAAACCTCAGTCACATAGAGGCTATTAAAAACAATCTTTAAACCACCTTTTAAACCTTAAAACAGTGAAATCGAAGTGTGAGGCAAGTAGAGAAATACTGATCCAGCCTCGGCTTTAGATTCTACAGCCAAGCTTAGATAAGCCAAGCTTATCTTAAAAAAGTCAGGGCTGATTGTTGTATCTGACATTTACATATGTATATCAAACTCTGTTTATACAAAAAGAATTATACGCAAGGTTTTAAGAACAAAAATGTAACATTTAGACTATTTAGTTCACTCAGTGGGGCCTATTCAGTTCATTAAATGATTTATAATAGAATATAATATAATAGCTTGGCAGTAAACAATTGATTTAGCTACAAAGAAGCTGCAATTTATGGAACACTGAAATTAAAGAGTATAGATTTTACTTTATTATAAATACTTACGTAGCAAACATCCAGTGCAGCAACTCATTGCAAAAAGGTGCATTGGACTCTGATTTCAGATTTGCTATTAAGATAATGTGGGACATTGTAGAACATTTTGTCAAATTTTTCAAGGATTTTTTTTTAGGGGGGGGGCGCATATTGAGGAAGCCGCATTGACCTCAGTGAGCTATGATAAAAAGATATTTAGAATTCAGATTTTTTCTCAGAATTCTGCCTTTTTCCCCCCTAGAATGAATAAAAAATGACCGCTTATTGTTTTTCCAATCCTTTTTTTTTTTTTTATAAAGGTTTGGCTTATTCTTGCGTATAATCGAAGTGGACATTTTCAATTATATTTTGGGAAGTTCCACAGACATTTCGCAACCTGTGCCTCTCGCGCCGCTCGCAAACTGGTAAATTCCTTCCCCCTCGGTCACCAATCGCAAAGCCCAGCAACCCGTTAACCTGAGCTCCACGCTGCCCCCCCCCCCAGTCTGAGGAGTGACATTGCTTTTTCTATTGGTCGGGACCTGCATATGCCAAGAAACCCCGGCTATGGCGTGATCTGTTTATTCACAGGACCGCCACTGGTTTCATCTGTTAGCCCCGTTTTTGGAGGGAAAAAAAAAAAAGATGTAAACACCTGGGGCGACATTTGTTTGTGTTGCCAGACAAGACTGGAGCAGACAAGCTGACACAGACATCTTGTTTCACATGTGTATGGTCTTGCAGCTCCACATAAAGCGCATAGGGGCAGAGAGAGAGGGGAGGGGAAGGGGGTGAGAAATGGACAGCAGCAGAGGACGATTATGAAACAGTGACAGACGGGGACAATGCCCTCGACTACGGGAAAAAAAAAAAAAAGAGGAGAGTGGCGCCTGCTGAAGTGAGTCTATCCGCCGTGCTGGTGCCTGGTTTGTTTGGCCAGAAGATTCCTGCTGATAGCCTCCGTGGCTTTTCAGAGTCCTGTGTGCTCAGGAAAACACACGGCAAAACACGCACGCTCGGCTCAAGTATATCCTCTCACACACACACCCCTCACGGAGATTCCGGGTATAGCCCAATATTTTTACATTCACCTTTTATTTGTCAAGCAATGTCATAACATTCATATATTGCTCACGTGCTGAGTCATGCTTAGCGGAGTATGGAACAAACAAAAAGTCACCACATGAGTGGACACGACGCGCCGGTTCCAATCGTCTCTTAGTCATAAGCGAGGACTGAAAAAGCTGTGGGGGGGGGAAGAAAAGGATTACATGATGTTCTCACTTCATCCGTTTTTTTTTTTTTTAAATACGCTGATTCCTCACTAAGGCCACAGTAAGAGCCAGGGATACACCCCGTGACCCTAAGGCCCCAGGGTCAAGGCCTTGAACCTGCGACCTTCTTCCTGTGAAGCAACAGCGCTGCCCACTGTGCCACCGTGTCACCCCCCCGTGGTCCCCGCTTCGTAGAAGGAAAAAGTCGCTGGGTCGATTCCAACTGATGTGGAGCCGTTTTGTGTCTGTATTTATTGACACTGATGTTATGGTCACCCAAAGCAAGCACACGGGCCAGCGGGGTTATCGGCGAGCGAGACAGACTGACGCAGGGGTCCCGTGACACGTTGTCTCGCTAATTAAGTCAGCACGGGCAATTTAGAAAGACTTTGACGTTGCGATGAGAATTCAAATGGCCCCCGATTTTATCAGCGAGCACAGCTCTTATCAGTTTGTACCTTTATTTTGCACTTTTTTTTACTTATTTCATTTCCACCATTATTGATTTGTTTTTCTAATTTATTCAGAGCCTGTATATATATATATATATATATATATATATATATATATATATATATATATATATATATATATATATATATATCACTCATTCAATTAAATAAATAGTTAACAATTTGGTTGATTATAAGGATATCTCACACATTAACAATCTTCTTATTACAGACGTTTAGTTCTGATATGTTGTGTTGCAGGTAAAACTCTAATACAGTACTTAACCTCATCAGATTACGTTATATTCATCTGTAACTACAGCTTATTGAAATACCTTGACTCTCAAATAGGAGTATTTAATCCTAGCTACTCTGCGGTTGCTCTCAAAAGGATTTAATTTGGTTCAACTGCGGGTTCCTGTGTATTATGCAAAAACTGAATGTGTTAAACATTAGGGGCTAATTATTCTATTTGAGAGGTTGTAATTGCATCCTTTAGACTCAGAAATGGATGTTCGAAAGTGGCTCCCTCTCCTTAGTGAAGGATTTCGCGGGTCAAAACGAGTGCGGCTCAGTCGGCCGTGCAATAGATTGACCCATGCTGCCTTGGCCTTTGCTGTGGGAATCTCCGAAGCTCTCTCCCGCTTCCATCCACAAAAAGTCATATTTTTAAAATGAATCTGTACGAGTGTGAGGCGCCGTGTCAATTTGGAATACATATTGCCCTCATATATTGTAAAACTGATGGTTCTCCGGCAGCGGCGGCGGCTTGTTCATGTGTGGAATTATGTGTTCTGTCTGCGGAAAGTAATTTAATTTAAAAGTTCATAGTTGATTTGATATTGCTGAGCAGACAGCAGGGCCTTACAATCAAAAATAGATCAGAGAATTTCCCTCAGTGTTGCAGAACTATGAAGGGGGAGAAAAGAGGAGGTCAAAACTTCCCCATGTGCAGTTAGGTAACCGCTGCCAGGAATGGGCCGGGCCTCCCAGGGCGATGAGGCAACGTCGCCCCAAAGTGTGTATAAATGCACGCTCGGTACGACCGACCATCAGACGGTGGGGACGACTCCAGATAGAGCTGACAAGGGTCACCGGAAGATCTGAAGAAATCCACTTGGCCAGACAATCACCATCCATCACTGGAGCCGAAGAATAAATCGCAGCTATCGCGGCGCTCCTCGGTGGCCTGACACCCATGAGAGAGAAGATCTTTCAGCTCTAATCTTCAAAGGATTTAATAAGTGAACCATTTAACCCCCGCTAAAATGAAGGCATTCAGCATTGCAGTTGCAGTGACACTCGTGCTCGCCTTTATTTGCATTCTGGAGAGCTCCGCAGTCCCGTTCGCCGGGGTAAGAATCTGACTTAAAGTCACTTCATTTACTTATTAGCCATAAATGTTTTGTCAGGATGCGGAGACGTGACTCTTAAATGTGCATAATTCATTAACAGGTGCAGGAGCTGGAGGAGGCAGGGAGCAATGACACTCCAGTGGCGGCGCATCAAGAGATGTCAATGGAATCGTGGATGGTATGTTCAATTGACTGAATGAATTAAGGCAATTAGCATGAGCAAATTAAAATTTAAGTGGTTGTGTTTTCCCCACGGAGTCCGCCCCCCCCAATGCTCCTCTCCAACACGTGGAGACGACAGAACGCCTCGCTCACCTCGCCCGTTGTCTCTCACACAGATGCCGAACACACGCGTCAGGCAGAAGCGGCAGAGCCACCTCTCCATGTGCCGCTGGTGCTGCAACTGCTGCAGGGCGTACAAGGGCTGCGGCTACTGCTGCAAGTTCTGACGATTCCCCGCCACCGCCGCCAAATATTAATTTATTGCTTTTTTTTGTTGTCTCACACCAAATAGTGAACTTCTTTTTAACCACTTTATCCATTGCATTGTCTAAGCTACATGCTTTAACATTTTTTTTTCCTTTTTTGTTTGTAGTGTCATATTTCTCAAAGGTGTGGTTTACTGATCAGCACTGGCAAAAAAAATGGCTACTCCTATTTATATTGTATGTTTCTATGTTTTTTCTAGATCAAAAATACATGTGTTTGTAAAAAACTCATCTTCTCAAATAATTTCATGGAGTTACATAATAAAAAAAAAAAAAAACAGAAAATATTTGTGTTCATTACTAAAGGAAATATTGAACAATAAGTTCATTATACTTGGATATGCATGTAGGTCTACACAGCAAATTACATGTCATGATCATTAAGAGATACAGTAAATATTGTGCTTGTTATGCAATAGGCAAGTCATTTTTATTTGTATAGCATATTTCAACAACACGGTAATTTAAAGTGCTTTACACAACAACGCGTCAAGATACAATTTTAAAACAGTTGATTAAAAAGGGAAATTAAAATATAGGGAGAAATTAAACAATTAATTAACCTGATTAAAATTAAATGAGATGAAATACCAAAAAATTGAAATTAAAACCAAATATAATTCAAAAGCGGTTGATTAAAATTAAAACTAAACAAGAGCAAAGTTACAGTGCAGTGAAAAGTAAATAAGAAATAGCATTGATAATAGGTAGCAAACAAAAAAAGTCTTTAATATGACTTAAAAACAGTGAAAGGGAAATTTTTCATAGAACGTGAACTCAGAACTGGAGATATAATCTGTTTTATTCGTCTTAGTGAGGACTCCTCTTTAGAGAGGCCTGTATTAGATAGAGAAATAAAATGTCAAATAAATCATAGTAAATGATAAAAAAAATAAAAGGCAATTCATAGCACTCCGAATTGTAAATAAACTTTTACAGTTCTGAGAATACAGGTGCATTTCAATTCATTAAAATATTGTGAAAAGGTTCAATATTTTTTGTCAATGTCAGAGAGCAGAACTCTACATAAATGTATAGATTCATTATTTCAAGCCTTTATCTCTTGTAATTTTAAGCATTATATTTTACAGATAATAACACCAAAACCATTTCACAATATTCTAATTATTGGAGATGTTTGTCTCACTGTTAGTGATGTTCATTTTTTAGGGATTGCAATTTACTATGATACAAAATATATTCACACTTAACATAAACACAGTAAATAACCCAAGGAATTATCAAAAAAAAAAAAAAAAAAAAAAGTGAAAGTATTGAAGGTCACAATTTGTCAGTGTGAGTGTGTTGTCACACAAGTTGTCATTTATATTTATGAGGCGCCATTTCAATCAGAGGAAAGACTTATTGATATAAATAAGATAAACATGACTATTCCAGTTATTCCAGTTATTTACTGGGTCAACCTTTGAGAAATCTGGAGCACAGCAAGTGATTCATTTCATGTTTTGGGCAAATTCAGGAGAGTACTGGCATTTTACGATTACCAGTACGGACAGCGTGTCCTCACGCTCGCACAGACGGGTATTTTTCAGCAACAGCTGGCGAGGAAAATACGATCCGTTAACTCAAAGATGTAGCCGTCACTATTCCACCTCAGCGAGTGTGATATTCGCCATCAAACCCTGGCGAATCGGGTTAAAAGCCGGTGAAAATGAAATCAGATTTTTCTGGGTTCCTGTTGTGTTTGCACCGAGAAAAGGGACGCTGTAGCGGCTGCCAGGTTTAACAGTAAGGTTACACAGGAGGATGTGAATTACTGACATGAAACCTCATCAATAAGTCACTATCAGGGAATAAATATTAGACAAATAAAACGTCACATTAGTATTTAAACAATAATGTATGGATTCATATAATAATATTTTTATAATCAGTAAGGTGGATGGATATCTAGTCTTCTGTTTGCAAAAGATGATGAAAGTGTATAAAAACAACAAAAAAGGCACACAGTCATCACAGTGCTCCAAATATTGTTATCCTTTTATTCTATTTCTACAGTACATACACAAATGGCTGACAAATTAGAAGGAAAGGCAACGTAAGCGGTTCCTGTTGGGTGTTTCGCACTAACATGATTGTCAAACTCTGTGGAAGCCAGAGGAAGATGAACAGCACTCCTCCCAAAGACGTCGCCTCATTTGATGCATTGATGGGAGTGGAACAGAGCACCGTTAAACACGACGAACCAAACGCTTTCTCTCTCTCTCCCGGGGGGGGAGATGTGGAGTCTGCAAAAGGCCACAGCACATGATGATTCACAACATTTACATACATCAAACCATTCAGTTATATATAAGTCTAAGCACACACACACACACATCAGTGGAATTAGTCTATTTTGCCGGTTAATTATTTTCATCATAATCAATGTCTAATTATGGATGCTAAAATAAATAAATTAAAAAATGCCATGTCATCTGTGTATTGTCAGCACCGTCATTCAAGTGCAAGATTGCATCTGACATCCTTCAGCATTTATTATGATCCAAGTGCAGCCATTTTTGTGCTGCTGTCACTTTTTTTATTCCATATTGTGGATGCAGGCCAATGTAAAACACTTTTAAACATTTTTTTTTTCATCCCTACTATTTGTGTTTTTTTTAAGTCTGTCTGTGAATGAATGCATTATTGGGAACAGTTTGGGTCCTATTTAAAATGCAGGTGAAATGCTCATCGCTGTGATGTAAATATTAAATACATTAATTTCACACAATAATTTCCTAAAGCCAGAAAAACTTTCTACTATTAAATAAATACATGTTTGAAAGCTTTCCTTAATTGTAATTGCATTTATCATTATTACCATTATTCATTATTTTTTTTGTGTGATGGTGCTTACACCTCTTGTTTTAATCCAGGTCGGTGCCCTTCCAAACAGTTCATCCACCAAGACCTGGAGTTATTCCAGAAATAAAGTGGCTGCCAGTGGTCATCCGCTACACATTACAGGGCACCTCTGAACAACAGGGGCAAATAATTGAATAAATTGAATAAATTCAGGAAGAGCTCACCCTGATCCCAAGTTCATCCAGTAAAGAGTGTTGGGGGAGGGGGGGGGCTGTGGCTCATAGACAGCCTGAGTCATTCACTAATAAGAAGACTGCAGGTTCGATCCCTGGCTCCTACCAGTATGCATGTCGGCATGTCCTTGGGCAACATTCTGTGCACCATACTGTTGCTGGGGTGGGGGTTTGGGGGGGGGATGAACGAGCATTAGATAGATCCTGATGGGCTGCAGCAGCAGCCGCCGCCGCCATTGTGTGGGAAGAGGTGAACGACGGCATGTATTTGTGGAGCACTTTGAGTGCTCGGAAAAGTCACTACACGAATGCACTCCGCTGCATTTACTCCTTAATAAAGCCGGGACCTTGGCCTCTAATGTGCCAAGGGCTGTCTAGCTCTCAGAAACAAAAAAAAAAATAATCGAGGGCACTGCTTTTCACCATTTTTCAGATATGAGGCAGAGAAGAAGCTAAAACAATGGAAGAGGGAGACAGGGATAACATGCAACGTCTCTGGTTTCATTAGCTTAGTGGTTCCCTTTCAGGCAAGTCTATTTATTGGATTGTATTTAATTTGTGTTACTTCATTGTGCAGGAGAAAGATGCAGTGAATGGTCCAACTTGGGGAGGGGGGGGGGCATTGGTAAAGAGACAGCGGGCAACAAGAAAACCAAACTAACTTTGCACTTGGGGGAAAGGGAAAAAAAAAAAAAGTCAGCAGGCGGGCATGAACGGCTCAGAGAACAAACACACTCTAACAACCCAAAACGACCTGACAGAAGTGCAGGGGAGAACAATTCCTCACTATATACTAGGAGTTAATGAGCAAATGAGAAGCAGCTGTGCAGGCAGGTGGTTGCTCACCAAGGCAGACAGGTGACCTACAGGAGGGGAACTACCTCATGGCTTCTATCGAACAGGTATGACATGACAGCACGATGCTAACACGTTGCGTCTCCATCCCAATGTCTCCACCTAAAGCCCTGAAGTCCCAGGGAACTAACTGACATCACCTGGTTAAGTGGGAGACGCTTAAAGGGCCTGAAACGGTGTAGACGTTTGTAATTGATTGTTGGTTTGGGAATTGTTTTACTCTTTGTTTTATTACCAAGGTACTTAAAGGTACAGTGTGTGATATTGAGCAGCATCTAAGGGAACAGACTTGGCAGAAATGTGACATATAGGGTCAATAAGTATGTTTAATTAGTATATAATTCAATCCGAATTGTTAGATTGAGTCGCTTTTTTTCCTTATATAGGTAGCTAGTTCCCCACTGTGAGGCCGACTATGTTGCACCACAATGTTTCTACAAAAGCCCAGACTTGACAAATCAATTAATGCCTCTAGTAATGGCTTATCTTTCATGCACTTTTTCTAAAACTTCTCTCCCATCGCAACTCTATTGAGTCTGCAGCTCACGTGTTTAACTGTAGGTTTAGCCGATAGAACAGATCCTTATCCTGTAAATTTAGATGCAAATAATATTGCTTCTAGTTTTCATTTTCTTGCATGGGGAAAATTTAAAATGCATAGCAGGACCTGTTCTATAATTAAGATTACATGTTGGGGTCATGTGCTCACACAGTGGCGCTGGAGGTTCAGTCCAGTTTCTGTCTATGTGTTTGTTGCCTTGGCCACATGTGGAGCCGGAACAACCTGGTCCCCCTGCTCTACTCGACCTACATGACCTCCAGGCGGTGCCCACAGACCCGCATCCACAAACCTGTTTTACCCTTTTAACATTGCTGCTTAACCAGTTGAATCAATTCTTCTGCCAAGAAGGATTTTCATCAAATTTTCAGCAAACATTGGGGCTCTTACAATGAACAGATGATTAGATTTTGGTAGGTGCAAAATATTTTGGCTTATGCTCGGTGGAGGTCTGCACTCTGTGTGCTTTTTTTAGTTTAATTTAGTGGTCATAAAAAGCCATCTACAACTGTATAATTTCCCACTGTAATTCCTGTTCGAGATGGGACCAATGTTCTTTCATACTCAAGGATGCAATTGTACATGCATTTCTGTCTTACACTCATGAATCTCGCTTAAAGAAAGCTCCTTAAATATTCATGCTGGAGAGATCAATTCAAAGAAGACTGCACTAAGACAGTCAGTGGTGCACTGAGCACCGGGTTCGGCCCAGCTAATACAATGCAATCTTGGAGAACAGATATCATGTTAAAATAAAACGAGGGCTTATTTGATCACTCTCTGTGTGCCTGTAATTCCAAGTATGCATGAGAACGTACAGGCTCCACCGTATATGTAATCAACCCCTAAGTCGGGGGCTGGATTTCTTTCCCAGTACACCCCAGAGACGGATCAAAAGCGAACATGTTTCATGTCCTGCAACTGTGAACTGAGAAATCATTTGATTTAAGGAAATGGAAATTCTCTAATTCATAGCTGCACATATATGAAAACACGTCAAATTGAACAACTCCATAGGGTTGTTATTCATATTCCAAAATAAAATTAAAAAGCTTCTCCGTTGACTTGATATACAAAGATGTGGGTAAAGGTGTCCGGCTGCTGCTGTTTTTTCTGTTCGCTGTCTTCCTCCCTTTCCTCCAGCTCTCCCTGTCTCTTGTCTTGCATTTCTGTGTGCTTAGATAGGGGTCAGTGGATGACCCTGCAGCTCAGGTACGAAAGACCTCATCAGGCTCCTCTGCAATATCTGGTGAGAAGTCAAGTGCCGTGGCAATTATGTTCAGGGACTTGGTGGAGCCTCTGTGCCCCAGAACCCTGAGCACTGCCCCTAAGAAAGTCCAGTTCCTCGCTGTCACGTCCCCACCTTCTATCTGATCGGATCTGAGTCGGTGCTAACATCAGATCCTATGTGAAGGGTGTAAGAAACACGTTAAGTTAACACGTTACGTCTCCTGATAATGAAGATTCACTATCAAAGCAAAGCCGTATCTACATATACATGTGATCCAGGGGCCCATCCATCAGATAACACCAGCTAATTGGTTTGCCCTAAATGTTTTCACGAGGCTTTCCCCACTCCTTTAGTGACTCGAATTGTTGAAGAGATAATTCTCCAAAGCCTTCTCTTTTATGACCAAAGTGATGAGAGTTTATTGCAGATGTTTATAGGAGATGTTGGCTTCAGCTGTTTGTGCTTACCCATTGGCCAGCTAAAATATCATAAAGGGACATTTATATAAGCTTCACTAGCTAAGTACTTACTCAATACCTTGTGCAAGAAGCACGTCTGTGGCCGGCAAAGTGCGGCTTGTGCTCCACCCACGGATAGATGGATGGATGAATAATTGAATCAATCTCTAATTATAGAGCAATTTATATACACATAATGTAGCACACATTGATTTACATGTTAGAACCCCAACCACATCAACACACACATATACTTACCTGAGTACATAGTTGTTGAATTGGAGTGTTTGTTGGCTCTTAAAACTAGAAAAAAAGTTTTAAAAAAATCTATTATTATTGGATCAGATCTGATGAAAGCATATTTCAGGATCCTCATCTCATAAATCACCAGTGAGCTTTTTATCTATCCCTATATAATTGATTCATCCATGTTTGTTTACTCTTTTGGTTACTGCCCTTAAGGGCTTCCACTGGTAACCCACGCTATGAACTGTGGGTGAATCCCTCAGGAAAAGTCTGCAGAAATACAGCGTGATCAAACAGCTCAAGAGCCTGTGAGATATTCCTCATGCACTTGAGGATTTGAAAGTGGGACAGTCCTAAGAGGCCATGAGCCTCCAAGTCCGGGATCCGTGAGTCCTTGCGTGTGGACACTGGGATTGGGAATGAAGACCCCGACCAAGGGGCTATATTGATCCACCATTTAATTAACCACCTGAGGCACTTCCAAAAAATGAAAGGGGGAAAGAATGTGTGAAATTTAATTGGGTTCTTATGGTTAATAGGGACTGTTTTTTAATATTCATATATAATTGTTTTTCTCATAAAACAATCCATCCATCCATCCATCCATCCATCCATTGTCTATCCCGCTTATTCCCTTTCGGGGTCGCAGGGGTCTGCTGGAGCCTATCCCAGCGCGTTAAGGCGAGAGGCAGGGATACACCCCAGATGGTCGCCAGCCAATCGTGGGGCACACACACCATTCACACACCATTCACTCTCACACTCACACCTATGGGCAATTTAGAGTTTACCAATTAACCTGAGCATGTTTTTTGTATTGTGGGAGGAAACCGGAGTACCCGGGGAAAACCCACGCAGACACGGGGAGAACATGCAAACTCCACACAGAAAGGCCCCAGACCCAGGCCCAAGGCGGGTCGTGAACCTGCGACCTTCTTGCTGTGAGGCAACAGTGCTACCCACCGCACCACCGTGTCGCCCATAAAACAATCCAATTAACTTAATTAACATTAAATCAACAATTTCATAAAGAATGTAACAATTACTTTGGGAGGTGGGAACTAAACTCATTTTGGATTTTGTGTGTGTGTGTGTGTGTGTGTGTGTGTGTGTGTGTGATATGAAAAAAAAAGTTTATAGCAAAATGTAGATAAAGAACAACATTAGTTAATTAAATGCAAATTGCATTAAAAAACAACAAATTAGCCATTTAAATATAGCTATTACTTTATGGACAATGTCATATTGGAACATTCCCATATAAAGCTGAAACGATCAGATGGTGCGTGGCTGCAGGGGTGGGTCTCAGCCTCACAGTTTCTGTCCCTTTCTCTCCCTCATCTCTCTTCTCTGCTCTTTCTTTTTTGCCCTACTGTCTGTATTAAACGTCTTTAAACATCTAACACAGCTATACTTCTATATTTCCTTCATGCATCTTTCACCTTTTCTCATTTGACTGTGTGCGTGTTCGGTGTGCGTGCGCGCGTGTGTGCGTGTGCAAGAATGCATGCATGTGTGCACACAATCAGCTCATCATCAGGCTCTGCAGAGGCCTGATAACGTCCCAATCATTTGAACCAAGTGTGTTGGAGCAGGGAAGCATCTAAAACGGATGCCAGGACCAGAATTGAAAAACACTGCTGTGCAGCACGGCAACAAACACTCTTGTCACTGCCAATTAAACTTTACAAACAGCCATTAAAAATGTTTTTCCTGAGATCTGATACAGTACTTACGTTTTATTTTCCGAGCTCTTAATTTTCCCACAATTAACTTAATGTTTTCTAGCTGTGAGGAGTGAGTAGAGCCACTGTGAGAAGCCGCTGTGTGAAGTAATGAAATAAGGGGAATCCTTTTTACAAAGAGCACAATAGGATCATGTCTCCTCCCAGTATCGCAATCAGACCGGATTTCACATCCTCATTCACATGCGTGTGGAACCGCGAGTTCACTAGAGTTCGATCTCATTGAACTTTCACAGACAAAATCAACAGACTCACCCGTGTTCAGCAGGGTTAAGAGAGGAAGTGGGAGTGACGTCATGATGAGGAAATATCAAGTCTTTATTCTTGTTTTATAAGGAGAGAAAGAATTTAAAAACGAGAAAGAATGTTCACTGCTGTGATTAAAACATCATTCAATTTTTTTTTTTTTTTTTACCGTAACCTTTACAGACATGAATATTTTTCTCCTGGGAGTTCATTACAGACAATTTGTTGTCCAGCACCACGCATCTCATCTCAATTTAAATCTGGGAGCAGATTTATTATTATTCTTATACAGACTGCCACCACCTGAGTAATCAGTGTGCTCAGCACGCTGATGTGTTCTGGGCAAACCTTGATCTATTACATTTATTGGGAGCTGGTACTACAGTGTGCAGGTCTTCTGTCTGGTTACTGCAGTGTGCGCTTTTGATTTACTACCTCCTGCAATCATTTTCCGAACATGCATGTCTCCCTCTCTAGTTCCACTCTAAAGGATGGGGTGTCCATGAAATGCAGCTTTTGCAGTGCAAATCCAATATATCCCCACAGTATCCAACCATCCATTGTGCACCAGTCAGTTGTTTCAAGTCACTGAAACTTGTAAAGCTGAGAGCTATTATGTGCCTACTTTGTATTTATCAGCTTTCTGCCTTCAGGTGAGCACCTATAACCGGGGTGCCATGGAGCAATGAAAAAGCCGCTGACCGCAGTAAAGGAAAAGCAGCTACCGCCTCCAATGTTTTGTCTCCAAAGCAGTCTTTGCATCACAGTGGAAGTTATTTTGCCGCATCCACTTACGATTGCATTGCCAACTATCCATCAAATGTTCATCTTAACTTTATCCTAACGGTATGTCCAATCTGTAAGTAGCACAGTTCCCACATGTCACATACTGTTTGAAAACCCTGCCTGTGGGTTGTCATTGGAAATTTTCATTCTAATGTTGTCCATCAAACTGCAGGTGGCTAAACGCAGTCCTCATTGGCTTTAAAGCTGTGTATCCTCTGACCCCATGCTTCAATTGGCTTAAGCATTGTGTCAATTGATGTGAAACAGATTTGAGACCACAATTGTTGCATGATTTGCAGATAGAAACCAACGTCTAAAACATAGTATCGCTGTAAATGACCCACCTCTGCTACCTTGTAACACTCACAGTACAGTGTCTCTTAAGTTGACATGGATATGCCAATAGTTTGAGTCTGCTTCACAATGTTTGGGTAGGCTAGAAACCGTTCCAGTTTCAGTCAGTCTTCTCTTCATTATTGTATCACACTTAATTTCGCTTCAGGTTCCAAGAGAGCTGAGCCCATAGCTCCTGGAGAGCTACTGTCCTGCTGCTTTATGATAATTAGAATCAATTGTGTTGGAGTGGGGAGATGCCTACAACATGCAGGACAATAGGTCTCCAGGAGCAGGGCTGGGCAGCCCTGCTTTAATGCGACATAACCAGGCTGCTGGCCACTGATTGGACAGAGATTTATGTCACGGGATGAGTCATGATGAGTGTTGAGCTTTTCGAGCATGTTTTGTTGCGACGCCCGCGGCCTTCTGTCTTCTGCAACGATGTGTCACTATGAACCTCGGACTGAGCAGCGTGTACGCTATCATCTCTAGGGTCCTCTCTGCGCTTTGCGTAGCTAACCAAGCTCCACGGATGTAAACAAACACGGATGTGTCACGCGTAGTTCCGTACATGCATGCTATGTCAACCCATCCACGGTAACTTTTGATTGAAGGACAACGCACCTGAAGACAAACCAGGTCGTACCTCACTAAATTGTGGCGAGTCCAGCTGGTGCTAAAGCCGAGCCAAACAAGGGGGGCGCTTCATAATTCAGCTTTTTATTAACTTTTATTAGGTTTTGAGTCGTGTTTATGATCTTGTACAACTCTTGGAGCAGGTATCCACTAGGCTCCACCAGATGCACATAAATGTTGGGACTGGCTCCCAGAGGCCAAACCATCACCAGGCGATTGCTGATGGGTTCTGTGATTGATGTGACGCTGGACCGTCTCATCTGCGGAAGCGGCACAAGTGTTCATGTCCAAGAAATGGGATACAGCATAAAAGTCGAGCCTGGTGCAGATGTGACCAGGACAGGTTAGTGAACTGGGGAGTGTTTTCTTAGCCCTGCAGAACTCTGGTATTATATTTTATTACCCTCACAACCTAATCTGCAAGTTTTTATGTTTCAAAGGGATAACCATCCTCAAGAAATCTCTTTCGTTACACTGATCACTGGCCTGTGGCCTTTGTATCTACAGCATCTTTGACATGGCGGGGGGAAAGCTTTGATGCTGCAAAAGCTCAATACTGCAGGAATCTGCAGGAAACACACCAGCTCCCTCTTTCTGTGACATACAGGGACATACAATTTCAGTAAATTCAGCAGTGGGTGTGTGCGCGCGAGTATCACGTTTTCGAATCTTTTAATCTAATCTCATTGTTTTATGTTTCAGCTGAATGTGCCCATCAGAAAAGACCATCAGTGCTTCAAACTACCTTTTACTCAAATCCATTTTCCAGAATTAAATGTGACCATATTTTACACTCGTGATACTGCCGGCAGTTTCAAGATGGTAACTATTTGTCATAATTATGGATCTGTGCGATGCAGGCTTCGGGTAGCTCCACACTCCACTGTGTGTGTGTGTGTGTGTGTGTGTGTGTGTGTGTGTGTGTGTGTGTGTGCGCTAGAGGGATGCTGGGATGACCTAAGGGCTCTTGAGACCTGGTGTGATTTAAAAAGACAGGGGTAGGAATAGACATAGTTGCTCTCTCACTCTCTCTTCCCATCTTCCATTGATTACCGTCTTCCTCAAAGGCAGAGGAAGGAACATGTTGATCGACTCCCTAGCTGCTGAGAAACAACCTCCCCCACTCCCAGGCTTTTGGAGAACATTTAGCCTGATACCACTATTGACCGACGGCCATCATTGAGATTCCACCACCTCCACTGAAAGAAAGGATCTTCTTCCTTGCTGCCCATATCGCTTCTCCTCACACCTTGCATTATGCATCGCGCCGCACCATTTGCATTTAGATCACCCCCTCTTTTCGTGCCTTGCACATTGTGTGCGTCGGAATCCGAGTCGATCCTGCGGTGGGCTCCTAAGGAGAATGGATGGTGGTGGTAATGAAGGCGAACCACCAACACAAACACGCCGCCCGGCCGTTCCTCCGCCCGGCACCACGAGGCACCTGGAGTCGTTAGTTTTAATTAGCGGAGGGGGGTGATAGGAGTTCCTTCCCTCTCCCACCCACCCACTGCCTCAGAATACTGATGCTCCCTCATATTGCCGCATATTTATTCTTTTCTTTTTTATCATTGGTGATTCAGAAAATGATATGCCCTCATGTTCAATTCAAAAGAGTTTGATTGTTATTGTGGAATGAAGAAACGGATAATCAGGTCAACAGTCGGATTGGTTAATTAAAACCGGCGTATGCCAGTTCTCATAACAGACAGCAGCGGTGCAGCGTGGGATCCTTTGTGGTAAACTCTGTTGACTGTTCCTGGAGGGAACGGAAAGCACGTTGGTTGATATAGTCTGATATACGGTTTATCAAGTGAGAAGCTCTTGTGGAATTAACCTCCTGACAGTAGGAGGAAGCCGAGCAGCGTTTCCAGCATTCCTTAAACGTCGCCTCCCCTTTCTAACCCCGCTCTCAACACTGATAAGACCTGCAGTCACCTACGCTGCCCCTGCACTCTGCCCACACACTGCTGCAGGGAAAAAAGCAAGTGCGCTGTCCTCTAAATGCAGTCCAAAAGCTACAGATTAGCCGGCAGGCAACGATAATATCGCGTGATATTTCTGAAAACAGTATTGCACATCTCCTGTTTGTCTAATATTACAGTTCCCGTGATGGCTCCTCCAAGCTTTATCTGTTTCATTCTTATTCAAAGCTGCATTTGGAGGATTTGGTTCCTGATAGAATCGCTCCGATCCAGCCCCTTCCCTCCTCTCCGCCGAGGTATATTCCATGATTTACATTACCTATCAAGTCTCGCAGCCTTTTGCTGTCAAATACTCAACACAGTTCTTGCCTACTGGAATAGCTTAGGCTCCAGCTCATCCTCTCAATGCATGTATGCCAAATTGTGGGGGGTTGGGCAGTTTCTATGCAGGTTTTTGACATACTTATTTCTGAAAAATAAGTTCAGTGTTTTGGAAACTGAAACACTCTGGCAGTCCCATTGGTATGTTAAGTCCTATCTTGGTGCAGACACATGGAACTTTTTTTCCCCAATTTCCAAGGCTTTTTGAGTCCCAGCCAAACTGTGTAAATGTATACAGTGCATTGCACAACTATTGTTTGCACCCACTTCGGCCCACATTGGGGGGGAAAAAAAAAAAAAGGAAGCAAATAGCGGGGGTAAAGTGATGCATCTGAGGTGAAGCGTAGCCAGTGGGCCAGCATCTGACACAGTTTGCCTTGGCAGAGCTGAATACACCCTTGGGCAATATTCTCTCTCAGATCATAAGCTTATAGACACTATACATGCGCACACACACACACACATACTGTTTATGCACACATCACAGAGCTGCCTTTAAATCTCATCAAAACCTGTAAAAATTGTGTCTTTTCACATGTTCTATCGCGCAGAGCCATGTGTTGAAAATCTGCATGAATCATGTCCGTGTTACTCAGGCTTATATTACCCTTGGGAGGGCTGTGTGTTTGAGTGCTGCGCAGTATCCCCTGGTCCAAGTTGATTATATCAAACAATATGGAGCAAGGCTAGAATGCATAAGGAGAGCAGGCGCATCCCTCCCCCCGATGGCTGAACTGTGCAAGAATCCGCTTTATCTCAGGGCTCAGTTTAATACGGCAGACTTTGGAGGAGCCACCCTGGGGTGGATAGATAGGGCTTGTCATTGTTTTACTGGCTCACGCTCCTCTACGGAGCCGTACGGGCTCCCCTGTGTGCCTCTAGTCAATGTAACGGCGCTGCAAAATCATACAGGATAGATTTGTCACTCGGGCTTTCACGCACGTCTCATCGCTTACCAGCAGATGTGCGCGCCGAGACACTAAAGTGGGTGACATTTAATGTGGCTTCATGAATGTAACCGATTCCGATCACTGTGAAAGGTTAAAAAAAAAAAATAAAAAAAGAAGGGAAAAGATAATTAGGTTCTTTTTTTTTTTTTCTGGAATCAGACCTGTAGCGAAGAGATCATATTGCAAAACTGTGAGAGCGTGGACAGAATTGAGTGGTCAAATTAGCCCGGGATTTATATAACAAACTAATACACGGAATATACAATGCTGAGGGATCATGCACCAGCGCGTTTTCATGTAATACTTTAATGCCGTAGATGACTTACTTAATCTGCTCCCCCCCCCTCTGCACAGGTCTCCCTCTCTTTCTCTGTGTCTCCTCCTCAGCCTTCATTCACATCCATCACAATGAGCGGCCAGCGGCCTGAAACAAGCTTGCGCTCGTATAATGGATGATTCCGATTAGCAGCCTCCTTGTGTATGCGCGCGACAGAGGCACGACGACTTGAGCGCTGTGATGTTAGTCATTCGCTTAGGTCACGTGCGGCTGTACAGTTGGAAGAAGGGGGGGGGGGGTCGCGGCGGATATTAGCAGGCCGTTTGGAGTCTCAGGAGAGCTGTTTCCTGCTGACGCCATCACATCCGTAGGCAAATGTGTGTGTGTGTGCGCGTGTGTGTGTGGCTACTGCTCCCCCGTCCCCAATGCTACGCTTCTTGCACAAATAACTTCCTCCCGGACTTAAAAATGAGCTCTGGGTTGCCATCGATCCAGTGCTGCTCCTCCCTCTCTCCCCCCCCTTGTTGGCAAGGTCCCCTCTCAAGGCACCCCGCTCTTATACTTCTGCTTGCTTCCCCGTTACATAAACTGCCCCCTATGTCATTTCCTTTTGGTCAAAAATGCAATTTCACTGCAGTTCAGTTCAGATGGCACAGTGGAAGAAGACTGGATGAGTATGAAGGAAAGGGAAAAAACAACACATGATGTGGAGCTTCTCTCAAAAGAAGCAGAAACAGGGGAATTTTGTTATTTTCTCTTAATTTGAAAATAGGTCAGTAAACAACAAGAACCGTGAATGCATTTTAGTAAATCGTGCATGTGCTGACTTGTGGCCGGCTGAAAATCTGTATAGCTCATCTCTCGTGGCGCAGACTCTCTACGGGCGCTCCAGACCGAAGCGTTTTTGGGCAGAGGAGAGAAGGAAAGTGCATTTTGAAGATACTGCTGGAGGAGAACCATCCCTAATTAAGAAAGCCCGTGTCTGGTGTCTTCACTGCGCCGCGCTCTCATATGCATACGCCTTCCAAATTCCTTACATCCTCTTATGTAATTCTGATCTGATTCCCTAAAAGAGAAGGCCTTAGAGGGATTTTCTAAGCACCTCTTGAAAGCAACACGTTAAAAGATAACAACGCGTTATTATTTGTTTTTCATGTCACCTCGGAGGGATTTCAAGGAAGGTGTTTCTGTTTGTTCTCTGAGCAGGTACTGAGCTTAATCCAAGCTTTGTAGTGTGCATGTGTGCATGCGTGTGATGATTCACTAGTTTCATGACATTTAACCACATGTTTTCCTAATTAAGTGACTGCAAAGGTTGCTTGACCCGTAGGAGTGTTTTCTAATCTGCTACAGTCATTTATCTGTGCTTGCTAAAGTGGATGCAAATCGTCGTTAAAAAAAGGTGTTTTATGTAAAACGAGCAGAATACCGACATCTAGCGTCTCAAAATTGTTGTTCCAACACCAAAAAAGAAACAACCCAGAGGTTGGGTTGGCAGGTTTGCTGCCATCTGTATCAAGCGATCAGCCTGCACCATGCATTGTATCAGATACCACATCATAGCTAGGGTCCACTCCTATGATTAAAACAGCTAAGGAGGGATTTGACCAACAGGTAACTTTAGCTAAGTTAGCAAGCAAGTCAGATTAATTTACAGATTGAGGAGAAAAGTTTCCATTTCCATGAGCTGTCTTGTGTAAATCCTTGACATGAGTCCATGCATATGCTTCACTGATATTAGTTCTAGTTTTTGCTCTGCTTTGGTCACTCTGCTTCTATGATAGCTAACGCACTGTTGGCCAGGTCTTTGGAGCTGCTGCAGGCGAACATAAAGTCATTGTGGACCTGTCAAAATTTTCAAAATAATCAATTCACACAATATATATACTTTTTATACTTTAAATTCTACATATTCAACCTAAGCCACAGGCCTGTTTTTTTTTAGTTTCATGCTATAAATGATAATAAATATGAAATATCTCTAAAACCACAATGTTAGCTAGTATCAAAAGAAAACCACTAACATAGGTGAGGTGCCTACAGAGTCAGAATCAATTCATGTTGCTGTGAAAGAGCAAATATCGCAAATACAAGCAATATTATAGCAAATGAAATTAGCTAAATTATCTGCAGTGCAAAGGTCAATGATTAATAAGGTGAGAGTTCAAAGATCAATTATTTCTCCATAAAACCATAGTAATCATCACTGAGTGAATGTAATATGTAAAATGTTTAAAAAGGACCCAATTAAATCATTTCACAAACGGTTAAAATCTAAATTAAATAATTCTTTTCATATTGTATTGATGATGTGCATATTCACAATATATATTGATACTAGATGCATAAAACTCAACACTAGAATTTACTATTAGCACCTATAGTGTTGTTTGACTTGGGCCGACAGGATCCAGTTTAACCAACCTCTCAGTTTAACCGCCAGTCTTCAGGGGGGCCGTTCTCATCAAAAGAAATTGATCACACAAGATCCAGACGGGGGGGCAGAGGCCTCCAAAAGGCTTCCCCCCCCCTTCTCTCCTCTGGGAAGACGTTGGGGCGAAGACACCGACTTGAAGAGGAGTTATTTATTAGACACACACGCGTCTCCCTATCCTGCTGACTCAGCTCTCTGGTGGAGCCGCCGGAGCACAGATCAGCAAAGCCTCCTCTTCCCAAACGTCTGTCTGTCTGTCCCCTGCACCCCCCCCCCCCCCCCCCCCCCCACACACACACACACACACACACACCCTACCCCCCAGCATTTTGTCTTCTGCTGCAACCTGAAAAAAAAACACACCGCCCGCACACAGGCTTTTCCTGGGAGGTGATGATTGCACTTCATAAGCCAAAAAAGGAGGAGGAGTGTGTGTGTGTGTGTGTGTGTGTGTGTGTTGGGATGGGGGCCACCCTTTGGTTCTTGAACGTGACTTCATCTCGAGGAAAAAGGGGGGGGGGGGGGGGGGAAGCATTCTGTGCTCGCCGCAGCGTGACAAACTAAATGGAGAGGAAAAGAGTTTTTGGGAAAGCGGGAGCTGCAACCAGCTGTTCCCCCGGCCAATCCCGGGCTCTAGTTAGTGTACCTTGCTAATCCACTGCCAACACACCTGTCCTTCCAAGTGCTTACGCGCCGCCGCTCGCGTCACGTCGCGGGCCGCCGCTCTCCCCGGCCAGCGATAAGCGTTACTGAAGCCGTCAGGGCCGCAACCCTATGAGGGGAAAACCCGCCACACTCACAGAGCTTTTAAATTTTCCCATCTCCTCCTGAAACAGTTTGTGGGCAGATAAGGTCCCTGGGGGGAACTTGTATTAAAGCCACTTCCTGCTCCTCTTGTTTTATGTTCTCCATTATTTCTAGCGGAGCCGAACAACTCTGCTTCAGCTTGTCAAGCATCATGACCTTTAGCTTTTTTTTTTTTTCTTTGCTTTTTTTGTGGCAGGACAAAACACATCCACTGACAATTCACCAGTGACTATTTACTCCTGGTTTATGCTATACAATATGCATTAGCAACATCAAACCTTTTCACACGGTATTAATTTTTACTAACTTCCAGGATTCCACCAGTCTCTGATAAAACTTTCATTTCGCTCAGGATTTTGTGCTATATTTAAAACATTGAGATCACCAGGCAGAATGGGACAGCCCTTAATGGCTTCCTAACCATCCAACTACCTTTGTGTAATGTAATTCATCAATGAATCATAAAGAGCCGTATTACGACGGAGCCTCTTTATTCCATCGCATCCTGGGTGCTTGGGATATTTTTATAGAGCACTTCATCTATCAAATGTAATATCTCTTTCTTCTCCGCCTCCCGAGCCTCCCTTAAAACATAAATCCACTCCAGACCAGCGTGCTCCGCAGTCCGCAACGATTCCGCCGTCTCGCAGATTAAGGCAGAGTGATCCAAACAACTTGGCAACACTCTCTCTGACACCGCGCTGATTTGCAAACTGATTACCATGTAAGATGGGGAGAAGAAACGGCAGTGAAGCTGAAGAGGTGTCGGTTTTATTTTGTTGGGTTTTTTTTTTTCCTCAAAAAACTGAAAGTGTGAAAGAGGGAGGAGCGGGGAAGGAAAGGAAGGAAGGGTGAGGAAGCGGCTACGTTAGCGCTGATTGGGATGACGCATGCCACACGATTGTGGAGGGGAAAAAAATGTGAGGTGACAGAACAAAAAAAATGTTGTGTGTGTGGCAGTGGATGAGAGAGAGAAAAAGCTATTTTTTTTTTTTTATTAATGAGTAACGTGAGGAAGGAAAAAAAGAACAAGACGCACAGGTACACAGCGTAGTTACACTGGGCGAGACAAAGTCAAAAGAATAAAGGGGTCAACAACAGAGGAGGCAACGCCAAAAAATAAATGTCATGGAAACTACTGTGTTCCTCTGTTGCTGTGGGAGAATCTCACGCCGTCCGTGTGTGTGTGTGTGTGTGTGTGTGTGTGTCTCGGCCACAGTCCAGAGAGTTCAGGTAATGTGACGGATCGTGCCGCTCAGGCCGGTGATGCTTGCAGCTCCCCCCTTTTTGCTAGATTGTTTCCCCAAGCTTGTTTGGCCAGGCTGCCACGCTGCCACAAGATGAATAGACCCCCCCCCCCAAAAAAAAAAAACACCCCCACCCCCCTTTTTCCCAGCCTGTCCGTCTCTGATCCGTCCTCGCCGCTCCAAGGTCGGCCAGCCACGGAGCTGTGGTGAATGGGAAATGTAGGCGAGGGCCGCTCGGTGAGCTGGCTAGAGGGTGTGTGTGTGTGTGTGTGTGTGTGTGTGTGTGTGTGTGTGTGTGTGTGTGTGTGTGTGTGTGTGTGTGTGTGTGTGTGTGTGTGTGTGTGTGGGCCAGAGAAGACAGTTGTCAGGGAGTCTACAAGCTAGGTACATGACTTGGGTCTGAGCAGGTCTGCGTGCGCCCTTTGTGTGTCCTATGTGCTTTCTGTTTGCTTGTGTGTGTGTGTAGTTTGGGGGGGTGTGTGTGTGTGTAGTTTGTGCGCGCGCCAGGCAATAAAAGTTGTGAGAAATGCGGACGGAACCTGCCAACATTTGCAGTTTGCCGGGATCACCCGCGGTTAAATGCGTTGGTCTCGCTTTGCTTTCTGTCACATGAAATGAGCCAAAGACAACTTCCCGCATTCATAAAGAGACATTTTTGCCAACCTGGTTGAACAACAGGGTTCTGATGTCTGCGAGTAGATGTTTTTTTTTTTTTTTTGTATTATTTTTTTTCTGGGGCTACAGTTGTGAGAACCAATTAGACTTCTGAACATCTTGACAGAGGACCATTTTCCGTGCCAGACGGAACGGTGATACTGGATGACTTGGCAAAGCTCGAGATTATATTAAATGCAACCCTGTCTTCTAGAAGTTATGTTTATATGCTGCAATTTTTTTTTTGAAGGGGGCCGCCTCATACGTTTTGTGGTCAACATAAACGCTGTCCTGGAGTATGTTCGGTTGCAGATTTATTTCGAGTGCAGGAAGCACAGCGTTTCTATCTGGTTGCAGGTTGGTTGCATGGACACAGGTTCTGTCTGCGGTTAATTGTAGGGAATGAAAACACTTTAGTTACAGTTAGGAATATTATGAATTAATAATGTCTTTGTGTTGATTCTGACTGAATGAATGAATATTTAACCATGAGTCATGACTATGATCTTTCTGTGTGAACATAAAACCATAAAAAATGCTATTGGCTTGTATTATGGGGAAACAATTTCCATTTTATAGACATATGTAACATAGCAATTGTGCGTTTCTTCTTATGATTATAAAAACAGCATCAAGGTGACAAAAGACAAATAAACAGGACAGCATTTTTGAAAGTTTAATGCCAATACTTTAGAATATTTAAACGGATAGTTCAGTATTTTGACATCTAGCCCCATTTCTCATGTGAATCCAACCGATTTCTATACCTGTTTATATATTTATATTATAAGGTTCTGGTTGAACAGCCATGTCAATTAAAATGAATGAAAATATTCATTTTAATTGTAGAATGTCAAAAAATATCCAATTTTTGCCATTGCAGCCACTTACGCTGCATTCGATTGCCCTTCGGAACTCGGGAAGATCCGACCCCCCAATCAGAAAAGTGCAATTGAACTTCAGATTGCCTTCACTGCTGCTTTCTCATTGATGCTCAAAAGACATGTACAGTAAACAAACATCACATTACTGTGGCACGATGAAACGCATCTACGTCGGAAGTCAGAATTTCCGGCTTTTTATGAGTTCCGAGCGTAATCTTTACCTGGAGCCATTCCTTGTGTACTTGGGTTACGCCCCACACAGGCCCACACTCATACCTACAGGCAATTCACCGCTTCCAATTAACCTCACCATGGTTTTTGGCTGTGGGAGGAAGCGGGAGAACCAATCCAGCCCTATTTCCCATGTACCTGACATACCTGGAGCATAGAGACCATAATTTCACCGATGCCTCCTGTATTTCCCACAGACTGGATTTCAATATAATGACTGTGCACAATGGAGATTTGAATCCTAATAGAAAAACCAATTCAACTTTGTCAAAAAACTGAATAAACACTGGTAGGAAGCGCGGTGTGTAATAGTACCCATCTCAGAAAGCTGTACCAGGTAATGGTTCCCATTTCCTTCTTTTTTACTTCGCTTTAAAAAGGCCTGGGAAAGAGTGTTGCTCTCCTATTTGTGGCAGAGCGGTGGAGGTTTTACTGGAACTGTACTTAAAATCATAAGAGTTCTAGAACAAATTGAATTCCAATATTCGGTTAGCAAATCACTTAAAATTGCAGAACAACATATTGACAACAAGACAGATTAACCTTTCTAAATTTGCCCCATGCACTTCAATTATATGGAAAATTGCTGCAAAGCTCAATAAGGGAGGGATTGGTGAGAGCTTGTGGTCTCTGTACTTTAGAGAAAGATTAATATTACAATTTAATTACAAAAAATAAAGTAGTGTTGCATCCATAAAAACGAACCTCTGCATCCGTACCCGTCTACTTGCTCGTGAAAAGCAAATCCTCAACGTGTCAGGCTGCTCCAAGCCGAGGTTGTTTTAGCTGGTCCACACCTCAGCATGAGTGTGGAGCGTTTTCAGCAAACGGATTTGGCTAATATGACATTTCTGGGACAGTTTTAATCAGCGCGGCTAATGCTTCCCGTACCCAGTTGCTGCTGTTGTTATTCCCGCTTTTGCACCACCTGTACCACTCCCATTCGGAACATCCTCTGCAACTATCAGACTTCTCACTTTGTGGCGAGAGCCGCTTCTCTCGCTCCAGGAGGAGGAACGTGACTCACAGAGTGAGCAGCATGTCTGGTTTACAAGGTTTATGTCCAGAATCAAAGAGGCTTTTTTTTTAAGCCATTTCGCAGAGAGACTATTTTTTCACTGGTGTAGTTATTGTCCTCATGATACTTGACATTCTTAGTTTTTTTTTCTTCCTTACATCGTAATAAACTTGCTTTCAGTTGTAATTTCTGGGTGTGCATTAGCGTTTGTGGAGTGCGTGTGTGTTTGCATTGAGTGTCAGTGTGTGTATGCGAGCCTCATGAGTGTACTGTATAAATGTCACTAGATCATCTCTTTGTGGATGTGGCTGAGTAAGCATAGCTCAGAAAAAAAAAAAAATCTATTTTGTAGCCCATAAGGGTAAAATAAAACCACATAACACAGTGTTCGCTAAGCTTTAGAGTCGAAGCTCGGCCCGTAAATCACGTCATTTTCTCTGCTGAATAATGCAGTCCAACTACAGGGTTTACTACTGTTTAAACAGGCTTCTAATTGAAATGTGATGTGAAAAATCACATTTAAAGGGATGTGCGGGGCAGACTTGTCGACTTCCTTTTGTTGATTGCGACAACCAATAATAAGAATTTCTCAGTTTTTAAATGTGCGGCGTAACGCAGATGCCTCAACATGCACATTCCTCAACTTATTTCATCAGCCGTTACTTCGCCCTCGTCCTATTCATCCGTTCTCATAACTAACTCCCCCCCCTTCTCCCGACAACCACCACCACCACCCCCCCTTGTTCAATCTCTGCACTGTCAGTTCGCGGCTCTCGCCTCTCCTTCAGTCATTGATCACGGTGGCAATAGCGTGGTGTTTGCCGGTCTGGAAATGTGTCTCGGCGGGGAGGGAGAGGAGATCAAACACTTTAATTACCGCCGGCTTGTAGGTGGCGCCGGCTACAGGCGGCAGTCATGTAACAAGGACAGGTAGGAGAGGAACGCCCGGGCAAACATGGACGCATCAGAGCAAAAAAAAAAGGAAAAAAAAAAACCCTGCTGTGTCTTTCTCTCACTTGCTCGCATGCATATACAGAACATCCAGCGACATGACGTTTTCACCCTCGTACATTCTGCTGTCATGCATGGGCCCTTGGACGTGCATGCTCTGAGGAAGAAGAAAATCACTTACTCGTGCTTCCGTGTGCAAACACCACAAAAGCATTATCATATGCAAACAGTGATACCCGCCGCGTGCAAATACGGGCGCGCATACACCGCCATAAATCATCTTTCCTACTTTTTTTATCACACCAACCTGCACTATAGGCAAATCTTTCACTCTTAAAAAAAAAAATATGCAAACTTATATGACCTGAACCTGATTGTCATTCGGCTTTTATCGCCTGGCTGATTCATTTGTGAGACCTGCACGGACGTGGCAGAGAAGTACATGAGAAAGAAGGAAAAAAAAAGGCTGACACAAACTAGTGGTGTGATTGATGCCCTGTGTCGCTTGTCCCGGTGCTGATTCAGAGCTCTCGGCCTTGTAGGAACCAACTCTCGGTTGTTTTTATTTACCTATTTATTTATTTTTATTCCTACCAGCCCGAGATTTGTCAGAATTACAGTTCTTTTTGCAAGTCCGGGGTAATAAGTTGCCCGCAGAAAGGCTCGTTTGACCTCTAGTGATCAGGGAATGAGTGCGGAATGCCTCTCAATACGTGAATGCAGGCTTCAGGGGGGAAAGAATTATAGGTTGTGAGTGTATAACAGATAGGATTATAGAACAGGTAAATCAAAAAAAAAAAAAAGTCAATTACTTTAATATTAACACAAATTGAGCAAGATAAAGTATGAGCATTCTAATTATGCCGCGCTACACAAAGCCGTTCGCTGGTGGGATTTTGTCATAATTGTTCGGGCTGCTTTGTTTGTGGATTTCGGGCTTAATGAGCGAATTATCGCAATACCCGATTTTAGTTTAGTCTGCGATGAAAGGTGTTTTTTTTTTTTTTTTTCCTGGGAAAACGTTGAAGCAAGAGGGCAAAAATGTAATCAAGAAAAGTGATTGTATCTCATTGTTTGTGAACACAATTTCTATTTCCTTTGAGATCCTCCGTCCCTCTAAGGCCACAGCGAAGAGATAATTACGGTGATATGTGAAATAAAACATGTCTGCGTTCATACCTGCACTGGCTGCTTAAAGGTACTGCTTCTACAAGTCTGTCAGGGACTGCCATCAGCTTTATGTTTTTTTTTTTTTTTTTTTTTTTTTTTTGGTCTGACTTGCACCACAGAAATTGATTTTTTTTTTTCATTAAGAGGTCTTTGATATAGCGGATCAATTTTTCAGAAGTGTTTTCCTTTGATATAGAGGGAAAAAAAACTACACACAAGCAAAGGTTTTGGACCTTGCCCAGTGCAAGTTGGAACAAGCGCAGTCAAAGAAATTATGGAGAGGGAGAGGGAGGTGAAGGGAGGGAGTCTGAACAGATGAAGATGGAGGCAGCGGCAATGAAGAGTAGAGAATAAATATTTATGTCGTGTAATGTTTCTGCATGACAGATTCTATATTATATTCGAATGTGGTGCTACACCTCAACCATGAGAAATGTGTTTGCAATGAATTGCACAGTGCGCCAATAAAGAAAGAGGAAGGGTAAATATATAGGGGGGTTGCACAGGGAAAGAAGTGGGAAAGCAATGAAAGATGAGGGAAGGAGGAGGGGGGGAAGGAAAATAACTGATACGAAAGGAGGAGCGGAGGGAGGAGACGCAAACAAAGCACCGACGGACAGGAATTGACATCACGGCTTCTGCAAATGGGACGGCGTACATCAAGCAGATAGAGATAGTGTACACAGGGAGGGATGGCGAAAGAATGAGAGGGAGAGATTTGTGGCTCGTGGAGTGAAGGGCATGAAATGAACAGAGCCACGGGGCCCGCTGGAGTGTGTCCAGGGTGTGTGTGTGTGTGTGTGTGTGAGGCTGGGTCAGGAAGTGAGGAGTGGGCTGCGGGAGCTGGGACGGCGGCGGCCAGGGTCTACGGAGCCCGCTAAAGGAAAAAGAGAAGAGACAGACAAGGCCCATTAACCCACGATAGTAGCTAACCAGGATCGCCGAGGGAGGGGCAATGGTTTGGATCTACACTGATGGCAGAGAGGACGGAAGAAGGATGTTAAAAAGTGCTAATCTGCAAAACTCACCCGTTTTTGTTTTTTTTAATTCACATGGGGTCATCTCAGGTAATGACTGGTGCTGGCTCGTTTCACACAGAGCTCACTTCTAAGAACCAGTGGCTTTTTTTTCTGTCCATATCAAATATTCTTTTTTTTAATTTTCACACGAGGCCATCTATAGGGCGAGTCCTGCAGCATAATCCCAACCAGTGCATTTTTTTTTTAATGATCATCACCACATTTGAGTGTTTTTGCAAAGAAGAGTAAAAAGTAGAAGTACTGCATCAAGAATCTTTTCTTAAGTAAAAGTTTTCAGTTTTAAATTTACTTTAAAGAACAAAAGTACAAGCGTTCACACAATGGCTTGTCGGTCCCTGCGCTGTGCCATTATGATAAAGAATGTAGACGTTTCGACTTATTTATGCCTCTGCAATGTCACTGCTCAGTGCTCACAAGCAATATATGTGCATTGAGAAGATTGGTGCGTGCTCTCTGCAATACTGTGTATACTCTTAGTGAAAATTCCTTCTTGAATTGTTCTTGGCGTGTTTGAACTCAAATAATTTATCCAAATACGGCGGTGGATGGCTGGAACAGGAGGGATCAGGATCAGGCTCCGTCTCTGTGTCCGCTGTTGACTGTTCGGCTGAATATTTGTCCTTACTATCTCTCATAGTGAATTTGATCTTTGTGTTATCATTTTTACTTAAGTAAAGTACAAATACAGAAAAAACATACCCCACCTCTGCTCGCTGATGATTTTTCTAAAGGTCAAAGGTCACCAAACTTGTTTTTTTGTTTCAGTACTTACCTGCTTTCACCTGCCTGTGCAGTGATTGAAATTTGTTTATCAACACCAGCAGCTGAAGACCATGAAACTTCATTTTTTCAACATTATTTTTTTTTTTTTATCACATGAATGCATCAGATCATTGTCTATGTTGTGTGTGTGTGTGTGTGTGTGTGTGTGTGTGTGTGTGGTTTTTTAGGACGTTTAACCAATATGAAAGCATTAAAACCGATTAATAAAGAAGTGTTCCAGCATCGCTGCACGCTGAAAAGTGGATTTAGTTATTCAGATTTCTATTCCATGGATTACAGCTGCCTATGAATGTCTGTGGAGGCTTTGATGACACGTATTTGATGATGTAACGTGTGTGTTTTGCAAAACCTTGTAACGCTACTTGAGCTTCGTTCGGCTTCGCGGAGGTTTTGATCAGGAAGGCAGACCGCTGTGGTGATGTAATGCGATGCCCGTTACAGCTGTTTGAATCAATGAATGACAAAATCTCATATACCAAGTCTTTACAATATATTTGCAAACAACTCATTCATTCATTATATGAAGACACTGTGCCAGCTATGCTCATGTGAGGTTAAATTAAATTTAATTTCATAGCCACAGAGACAATATCAAAATGTTACACTGACCATAAATATAAACACTACACTTTTGTTTCTGCTCCCATAGGCAAATATTTTTCACCACTCTGTCTGAATCCGCTTTGCGGAGATAATCCCTCCCACCTCGCAGGTATGGCACATCGAGATGCTGATTAGACAGCATCATTATTGCACAGGTGTCCTTAGGCTGGCCCCAATAAAAGAACAATGTAAAGGATCAATGGTTTTGTGTAAGTAGGAAATAAAATAAGGGTGCAAAAAAAATTTAGATTTTTGTTCAGTGTATAATTCTTACCTTCCAGATGTCATATGCTATGAACCTTTGTTTTTAAAAGAAGAGAGCAATAGGGCCACAGTAGCAAACTAGTGAACACAGAACAGCTTCTGGTTTTAGTGGGTGTTGTTAAAATGATCAGTACATGCTTTTAGGTGTGCCTCACAGGAGCAATTTAACTCTTGTAAAAAGCTTTTAAAAAATTAAAAGCACATGCTGTCAACTAGTTTTATATTCTAGGGTGGTTAAATATTTAAAACTCATCATTCTAGTTCAGTTTTGCCATTTGATAATTTAAAAAAAAAAAAAATCACACATGTACATTTTGAACGATTTGATGAATTTGTTTTAAAGACTGTTATAACTGTTTAATTACTCTATTATAAAAAAAAAAAAAAATTGGGAGTTTCTCATCTTGCCAACCATGATTTGGCCCTCTGTGGATTTATTGTCTGATGGACAAAAAAAAAACACATGAAATTGAGGTTATAAGTCAGCTCTCACTCCATTGAATGAACCCACGAATAGGCGAGTTCCAACAGGCACGAGCGAGGAAACGCGACACATCGATGTTGTAGCTATCACTGTGGTCATATTTACTGACCCACACACTAACACACACATTTCATCATTCCAGAATAACACACTACCACTTGTTTTCCTCATTATGGACTTTTCTTTTTTTCAAAAAATCAGTTTCCCCTTTTTTTTCCGCACGCCCTGGTTGTGCAATGTAGGTCAGCGGGTTTCATGAACATGTGGGAGTCATACATCAGCGTGTGTGCCACTGATAAAAGTTCTTAGGCAATTGTCCGCGGACCAGTTGATATCAGGTCCCATCGGTAGATGTATGGGGGGTTGGCTTCATCGCATTTGCACAAATTGGCCCATGTTTGGTTGCTTCCTGTTTGCTTTTATGCCCTCTTTGGGCCAATAGAGATTAACCCAAGAGCGCACATTAAATCTCTCGCCAGTGAATTTACTGCACAACGTTTAGTGAACAGAAAACAGTGTTTGAGTGTTTCCCTGTCACTTGTGGGGCGCCTTAGAAAGGTAGTACACTTATATCACTATAGTATGTTGTTGCTTGGCATACCTATTATTTATTTTTCGTGTTATTTGACTAAATAATTTAATGTCAGACATGTCGTCAGGCTTTGTAGGCCCTGGGATACCTTACTGTTTCTGTACAAGTTGGCCTTATTCATCATGGCTGATGAAGAAAATTATAGTTCTTTGTGTGTTGGTTTCTATGACATCCCTTATTTTTTTCAGTCTTTGTCTGTTCAACGACAATAGAGGCCGTCCTCTGAGCAGCCTTGCACGACTGTTCAAAAGAAGTTTGGGGTCACCCAGACAATTTAGTGTTTTCCATGAAAGGTCACACTATTTTATTACAACATTACAAATAATGATTTTTTTTTTTAAATAATAAACTTTACTTTAGTATTTAGCTCCATCTAACCAGTTCAACTGTTTTCAGCTGTGCTAACATAATTAAACAAGGGTTTTCTAATCATCCATTAGCTTCTAATGCAATTAGCAAAAAACACAATGCACCATTAGAACACTGGAGTGATGCTCGCTGGAAATAAGCTTTTATACACCTATGTAGGTATTGCAGCTAGAATAGCCATTTACCACATTAACAATGTATAGTGTGTTTCTTATTAGTTTATTATTTCCATTGAATAAGAACAAACATAAGTGACCCCAAACTTTTGAGCAGTAGCGTATATGGAATTGTTTCCCAAGAATGGAGAATGGGAGAAGTTATGTTGCAAAAATAGTGCTAGGAAAATTAAAAAAAACAGAATGCGAACTGGGATATAAACATAATACAAGATGCATAATGAGAATTATAGAAAGAGTGGAAAAGCCTTGATGCACATGTGGCTACTTTACTGGGGCATATCGAGTAGTCTGTAATAATAAGTGGGCTTGATGGTGGTTTTAATCCACAGGGAACTTCCCCGTGCCATGAAAAATGGAGGCAGCAAGTGATGGAAGCGAGAATAACGTACCGGAAATATTAAAATCTAATAAAGCCGTAGAGCGAAAAGCATTATAGTTTTATATTAAACGTGAAATGAAATGATTCAGTTTAATGTGAAAGGGTAACTGTGTAGTCTGCTGACAGATCTACAGGTAGTTCCGTGCAGTTTTCAAACGCGTTCCCCTCCCCGCCTGTGGGTGCTGGTGAATAATGTCGCATCACTCCCACTCTCACCGTCCCCCGTGTATTTAACTGTGGACATCCACTCCCAGATCTCATGCACACACAAGATGATTGTTGGCTTCCTGCCCAGTTTAAAATGGTGGAGAGCCAAAGTACCCGAACATCCAGCAAGACACAGAGAGCCAGATGTTTTTTTTTTTTCTCAGGAGTTGGTGGACCAAACCGTGGGAGAAAGAGCCAAGTGTTGGACTTTGTTCAACAGGTGGCGAGAACGGGGACGGCAATCGAACCGCTCGCTTCTCCGTTTCCTCATTGGCGTTAATGCATTAGCCTGGTGATACATTGAGAGTTCATTATGAAGTATCGCTGCGAGATTTGTTTGTGTTTACTCTCTGCCAACTTCTGATTAAAGCGAGCTTCATCCCGAATTTATTTCATTATCCCGATGTGTAAATGTTCGAGCAAGTGCAGAGATTTGAAGGTGATTCCCTAGATAGTGAGGTCCCTGCATAATAGCCCTTGAGCAATTCTTCCCGCTCTCGCATGTTTCTCAACACCAGGACGATTTAACTTTATAGTCCGAGCCTTCTGCCGTCGGTGATGCAGCTCTGGTCTATATGCACGAGTGTGCCCGCGCACTTTAATGCCATACAGAAAAGCACTGGGCTGTGACAGAATTGCCTGACGTCTGGCCGAGCACTAGCGGGCCATATTAATGGAAGCGCCTTCCCTGCTTTGCCTAAATGCGCTCAGACAGAGACAAAGACGGAGGCTGCTGACTGAATCCCTGAAAGGGCCGGGGTAACGCCGAGTGAAAGTCAAACAGTCTAGTGCCGAGTCGCCGCCGGAGCTCGTGCTGACCGGCCCATTAACGGGGAGTCAGGCGGCCGAGCACCGAAGAAGCTGGCAGACGCCAAGCGAGAGGCGTGAGGCCAGAGCCTCGGCCTTCGGTGTCATCCGTCCTGACTGGGGGAGGCGTGCACGCTCGTTTGTGTGTCTGTGCATGCGTGTGTGTGCGTGGGCTGTTTTGCAGTTGCCAGAATTATAGTCCAGAAGAACTGATAAACAGCAGCTTCCAAACAGGTGACTGGAATAGAAAATAATAACACGGAAATATGCATATGGATGAGTCTTTTATAGGATTAGCTGAATTAGTTTTTCTTTTTTTTTTGTCAATATTTAAGTATTTAATCTTTTCTGAAACAATATCCCACAGAAGTCCTGCATTTGAAATTCCATGTCTGTTGCCAGACTGTGAAATCACTCTGGCATGGATGTCTGATATAAACCTTCTCCATCCCAACCCTACCTTCCACGCTCGACGATTTTTTCCAAAATTCATAGTAATTACCCAGATAGGTTGAAACATAAAATCTAATTACTTGAACATTAAAGCAGCTATGATCAATATGACGAGGTGTAATGTGAGCTAATGTGAAAGGGGTTGCCCGTAGTGACAGACCCACAAAGAATTATCGCCCGACGCTGCTGTTTCCCTCAGCTCGGCGGGGCTTTATAGCGGTTTTCATCTCGTTGTTTCAGCTTTCCGCCTCACAACTCTCGCCATTCCCAATGCATAATTTTTTAGTTTAGTGGACAGGGCCGGATTAAAAATTCAGGGGCCCCGGGGCCAGCCAGGCAATCGAGGAGCCCCCCCCCCCTACATCCTTACATGTACACACACACATTAGCCCTAATGTGTCACTAGCTATTGCTGTTGCATTATTACAACACGGCCTACAGGACTCAAATATGCAAACTCATAGCCCACTGCTGCCCCGTCTCCACCGCTATGATTCATCTGTTATCAGCAAAAGGGGAGAATAAAACACTTTTACGACTAGCCGGTGAACATTGTGGACCTTTTTGGCAGATATTTTTGGCAGGAGTTGGTGGAGGCCGCACAGAGCAAATAGAGTGAAGTCAGAAACCCAATCCTAAAAAAATCAAATGCTAACATTGCTTCATGTCTGCGTGATGTGGTTCGCTCTATCAGTGTAAAATGTGATAATACATCAATGTTGTGGAAGAAGAAAATAGGAGATATTTAGAAGAGAGAAGATTTGACATTTACCAACAGAGGAACATGAGGAAGGAGGAAAATCCTTTTTGAACTTTTGTCAAAGCACCATTTATCACAAATTTAAAAAGTAGGTCAGGTTACAGCTTTGGTTATACGGTGCAGCAGTGTGTATAGGGATGTATACTCTATAAGACCTGTATTGCATTTAAATATCAACATTTGCATTTGGATAAAAGAAAAAAGTTCAACATTATCTGTCAGAGGTGCGTTCAACCTTCTGGGGCTCGCAGCAATAAAACTATATAAGTCTTGTAAACGTTGTCACCGCGGTCTGAGAAGCGGTTTCGGGAGCGTATCGTTTGCGGCCGTACAGCCGCTCCGTAGGTTGCAAATCTTACAGTAGAAAAGTAATTGTCACTAAATCTGCATCATCCTGTCATCAGCAAAACCTTCCCTCACAGGAGGTGGAAAAATGCTGGCTGATAAAAAAAAAAAAGAGAAGAAAAAAAGAAAAAGTGCATTCAGCAGAGCAGAACATCAAGAAATCACACACACTCGAGCACAGCGGTACTAGGTTTTATCATTCAAGTAATGCAAGCAATTTCCCGTCTTATTTGTCCTCCCTTTTTTTCCCCCCCTTTTTTTTTTTTGATGACAAGCTGCAAAGCCGGGGCCTTACACGACACGTATTCTGCACTTTATAAATACTCCTTGAGATTCAAGGCATTGTCTCGCAGCAGAATGATTAGTAGTAGAGGAACTCACAACCTGTGATGTTACCTTTATTCCTTTTGTAATCACATCAAGGTACCAAACTCAACAATAGGGCACTGAAGGAATTCCAGGCTCAGTTTGAGTGCAGATACGTGAATATTGTGTAAATTAACTATGTACTTTAAGGTGAATATGAAAATTAAGAGATAAGATAAGATATGACTTTATTGATCCCACAATGGGGAAATTTGCTTGTTACTGCAGTGTACAGAGTAAAGAAAAAGAAAAGAAAATAAAAGCTATAAAAAATAAAACTACACAACACTATGTACAAAATTCGTAGAATTCGTTGATCCGCATACACAGTATGCATTATGGACATAAGAATGGAAATAAAAGGTCTGCTGTTTTTTTTACTTATTTATTTTATCATATTAATTTTCAAAACAATTCACATGGATCAAAATTATACAAATTTGTGAGTTTAAAATACATTAAGTCCAATTATTATTGGTTTCTACTGTAAATCCCCTTATATAATTCACTTAAGTGAGGCCCAGGCCTTTATAGGAAACAGGCCACAATTAGAGACAGGCATCTATTTTCTATTTAACTAAAATGGACTATCAAGAGAATAAAGACAAAATACATTGTGTGTCTACTTAAACCTATACAATATGGGATAAGTTTATTGAAGAAGTAAAGTAACATTACAGTATGCACAGAGAACAAAAGGCGACTGAATGGTTAACATATGTTACCGCTCTAAAGTTCAACCATCCTTTTAAAAAAAGTCCAATTCTGCTTAATCCTCCTCCTCCTCAGCGTCCTCCTCCTCCTCTTCATCCCTCCTGTAATCTCCTCATCACTCGTGCCGGTCTCTACAACAAGCTCCGCAGCTGCCATGGTAACGACGTTAGCCTACGGGTGATCTGCTGTGTGTCAGGCCACGGCACACGTCACATGACCAGGCCACGTAGCCACGGCTTGATATTCTCAGTGCTCTGGTGGCTTTCTACTGAGCTAAACAGTGTCAAGTGTATACCTTTGCATTCACATTGGACTGATTAGACACATTAGACTAGACTTATTAAAAAATGTTACTTCTAATATTAGCCCCAGCCTGCATCGAGAATTTACAGTAGGGGATGGGCAATGCATAAAGACCTTTATTCACCTCCTTTTTTTGATGTAGCCTCTTTCCTTTTGCCACAGGGCACAGCATGTCATCAGAATGCTGCCATGCTGGGCAGGTATTGTTGACAGGGCGCGACGTTTAGGCACAAAAGCCTGAAGGTCATTGCAGGTCATTTTTAGTTATTATCACACTGTGATCACAGTGAAATATTCTCCACAGTTGTTAACGTGCGTAGAAAAAAACATATTAAGCTTACCATGAATCAGTCTGCCAATAGACTGACTTTCTCTGCTTTCCGCCTTCCTCTGAGCTCTCCTGTTGTGCTTTAAATTATCTAGCCAGATGTTGATTTGCTGCTTTTAGAGATTAAATTGCTCTTGCATCCGACTGATGGTTACTAATAATAAATCCACATTATTGATGCCTTAAAGTTAAATTAAAATTATATTGCCTTTTACACACATACATTAGATTGCCCCCTATAAAAGTGTGCACAACATAGAATTCAAATTTAAGTTTTACTGACATATTTCTGAAGGTGTAAAAGTTTAATGGAAGATCCTTTTCATGCACAGTCCACTCGGTCTTCATTTATTTATTTTTTTTCAGTTTTCAGCAATAACCTACCATAAACGTTAAAATGGGTTTAACATATAATTTTTCCACCAAATAAATTCTAAAACTCAAACGCCGTTTGACTCGCCGGCCATCTCTGAGCGCACACACGCTCCCCGTGAAAAGGAGAGCGAATTACCAGGGAATTGTGCAGAGCAAAGAAACGCATCCCACTTGATGGAAGACCAGCGGTGCATCTTGAAGCTTAGCTTTTGGAAGCAGCCACCCAGAAGTGGTGCCCGGAGCGAGAATTATACCACTCCACTCTCGGAGTCAATCTTAACTGTGGGGAAATGGGCACTTTTGGTCTCCGTGAGGAGGCTCAGCGACCGACACCTGCTGCAATGTGGGTTACAGGTGCACGTTGTCCCTTCAAGGCATTAGTTAGCAAGCTTTGACTGGTGTCCAGAAGCTAAGCCTGGAAGAGACACGACTAAAGCAAATGCATGTCAGGAGTTGTCTGATGAACTCTGGGTAATGAAGGATACATGAATGGTTTACTAATCAGCTAATGGTCAGGCATTGCATTATATAGAGGAAACATGCACTTGGGAAACTGAATAATACATCGTATTTTCATGAAATGGCAAAGATTCTAAATCCAGGCTGCGTGCATTTCTCCAATTTTATTGAGTATTTGATGCCTGTTTTATATAACCCGTGTGAAAAACAAACAAACATGAAAGTGCAATATATGCATGACATGGGATCTTTAAAGGTTACCTCTCAAAGGTGTTGATTGATAAAGACTACAATAGGAAAAAAAAATATGTTTTTGCAAACAGAGCTGAATATGAACAATTTACGCAATTGTATCCTTGTATTTTGTATAAGCACGTCAGTCTGGAGATTGCTGCCACAATGCAATCAAGCGGCGTATGCTGAGATGAACCCGGCACATTCAGAAGGAGCGGACGTGTCTAACAACAGATCCTTAAGAGCAACATTTTCAAGGCAGCCTTTTTTCCATCGCCTGCCTTCACTGTGTGGAGCCTTTTCACAGCGAAAACGCTAAGTGCTCGGGACTGAACACGAGGGCCATCATTCACTGATGCCTTCTGCCAGAACCACTTTTCACCGATGGAGCTTAGCACATCTTCTTTTGGGTACAGTCAAATTCTAAGCAGCCTTTTTAAAATGTCAAATCCCTGTGTCGCGTCGCTTCAAAGACAAAAGGCCCACAGAAGTCCTGGAGAAGACCGTGGAGCGTTTCTGCTGTGGCAGGAGTTTTTCTGAAAAGCACTGTGTGTGTGTGTGTGTGTGTGTGTGTGTGCTTGGCCTGTGTGTGTGTGGCCGTGGGTGGGAGAGGGCACAGAACAAGATCAGTGAACAGCCTTTTCAAAAGGTCACGGTGCCAATTCACGCACCAATTTACATTGATCAGCACTCTCCGGAGTTGTTTATGCACCAGGAGCTTTGCCCAGAAAAAGCCCCACCATAAATCAACCGGCGACCGAATCCGACGTCAAGAAAAATCCCCAAACCCCTTTTTTTTGTTTTCATATTTGCAGCAGCAAACAGACTCAGCCCCCCCTCCCCCTCCCACCCACCCCCACCCCGGTCCTATCTCTTTGTGCTGTTAGGAACCGCTTGGTTTTTCCCTCCCCAAGTTTAGTTTGCATTTGATGTAGATCAAAGCGCGGCGCGCGTTTCACAAAGAATCACGCTGTGAATCCCAGCGGTCACTTGAAAGCGCAGACAAAATAAATAAAAAAAAAAAAGAGAGGGAAGATAAATTCCACTTGACGCGCGTTCAGTCAGTCCGTGTTTCAACATCGCGGAGCTATTTGTCTAATTAATATATCAATGTTGACTAGTTTAGCTGGATAAAGTGCATAATTAGCCGACTATTACGACTCAATCATGTTTCACCCTGTTTTGCTTGATGAGGCACCTATGTGTCTTTTTTTTTTTTTTTTTTGAGCACCCTTAATTAGTTTTCCCTGGATACCGGATATTAGACTTTCATGTGGAGCCGACTGTATATACATAAGACAAACATAAGCTCATGAATATGAACGTGCACATCCGTTATTGAACAGTCTCATTTAATTACGATTAATCCCACTAGTTTATTATTCAGCGTTTATTCGGATCCCCCATTAAATATTTCCATGTGCGGTAGGATTGAATGGGATTGGGGTTGATTGCCACAGACAGGTAATTAAAAGAGACAGCTTTAATGCGTTGCTCATTCAAGCTTCTTCATGAGATTTCCTGACAACCTGAAAATAACAACCACGCCACGGTTTGGTCTCCGCCTCTAAACAGGTGGCACGCCGCCATCATCATGACTCCATAATAACCGCTCCTTAAGATGATGCGAGGTTTGCAAATGTATGATAATGAGATCCGTGCTGAGTCTCAAATCTGTTTTCTTCAGAAACGTCGGCGAACAACAGCTGCTGACCTGTCATGACAACTCTATCGAACAAGACAGAGCGTCTGGTCTCGGGATCCATTCTCCAAACTCTTTTGTATCGCTTTGAGTGATGATATTACAGTTTTCGGAGTGCGGCCCGAAAACTTGGAACACGGCATCTGATTAAATATGATCAATGCGTATCGAGCGGAGAGATATTGTGGGACATCAAAAAAGATGGAAGAAAAGGGGGCTGGAGGGACCGAGGTGAAAAGATGGATATCAGCCAAGTGATTGAGATGCAGAGCAATGGGGACGGACAAGTGGAGGGGCTGGGTGATGCATCATTGATTGGCACTCTCATACAGCCGGGACAGGTTCAACAGTGCACCAAGGTGTTTGATTTAAAGTGTATTGACAAATGTTCCCCCAGTGCTTGGAAACAAGAGGATGTGTTTAATTAGGGCCAAGAAAAAAGGTGTATATGTTACCGGATTAAGCAGGGGCAGGGCAGCGGGGTGGTGCAATATTGCAACTCTTTTACACAAATCGCAGAAGCTTGGCAGTGTCTACAATCAATACGGTAATTACGGTAGTGTGTGATAATCACACAGAAATGTTGATGACAGGCCTGCTTTGATTAATGATTTCACCGGGACTCGGTCCAAGTGCAAATGGAGTGTGCCAGAACCGTGACATTAACAGCATAGCGTTTCCGGTGTACGACTGTTTAAATGCGTATTGATTGACCATGGTGAAAAGGATTAAGAGACAGTGAAATGAATGGCAGCGCCATAAACAATCAAACATTTAATTGCACATTTCTTTCCACTTAGCAAACTCTGGATGGCTGGAATAATCAATTTAAAAGCCACCGAGTTAAGTCTCGGGAGTGCTGAATCAGTTTTCGGATACATTTATTGCACTGTAAACTATCACCATCATGTCTGGAAGCCTCCACACTTCAGCTGTGCATAGAAATGATTGAATGTTTGCAACTCTCTCTCTCTCTCTCTCTCTGCGTGTCGACCCTTTACCTCTGAATTGCATCTCTGTTTTTGCCCTCCGTTCCTTCCTCTCCGAGCATTACAAATACGGCAGAAACCTTCCGAGAAAACACAGCATGGCACGGATTGATTATAAGTCTCCGCTAATACATTAGAGACCCGCACATTGTACGGATGTTGCTGAGCGTCGAGAGGAAATGGATGAATCTACCCGTGTACGCTTGTCTGATTGCACTGCACAAACGGCTGACTGTAGCTCCTTTTTTCGTCCGCAGCACTTTTCTGAAAATCTTCATGATTTTCCCCTTATTTTCTTTCTCCCCCTAAAACTGATGTTTATCTGTGATGATGATGAGCGTGGCGTACCTTTTTTTTTTTTTTTTTTTTTTGTATACATCACTGCTTGTCAATCTAACAGCTGCTTATAAATTCTGTTTCATTTTTCCACTCAGCAGTTCTTTGCTTATTTCTAAGCAGCTGTTTGAGTAGCTTACTAAGAGACAACTGTCAAGCAGACAGAATGAAATCACAACTCAGGATTCCAGGGTTGAGTTAAACGAATCAATATCTGTATCCCTGCACCGCGCTTGTTTATTATAGGGCGAAGTAGCGCTGAAGTTAATGCTACAAAACAAACTAACATGTCATTCAGTGAACTGGAGTATGAGGGCTGCTAACATTTCCTAAAACCACAAATCATCTCTTTGGTTGGATTAAACGCAGCCAAGAGACATCTTTATACCTTTTGGCTGCCAAGTAATGGGCAGCCACTGTCCAAATATTATAGATATTATATTATACTCCAAAAGAGATCTAAATAAAGCAATAAGAATAAGTCAATATAATAGACGTATACAGCCTATATGACACTCAGGTGTTTAGTGAGTCGTCTTTCTGGTTTGAGTCTTGTCCCATATTTTCCTGCTGAGGACTTGGCAGAATAATAGTTTCATTCGTTTTTCTGAAATGATGATTTTTTTTTTTTTCCTGCAACTGCAGGAATGTAATCACATGTAGAGGGTTCCCACCTCCACACCTGGATATACACTAAAAATCTGATTTCTAGATTTCTTTACCTAGTTGAACCAGTGCACTATTGAATTTTAAAATACGACGGCTGGGTTTTTTATTTTTCGGCTATATTTTGTCCATGATAGAGTTGATATGTCGGCACACATTCACGGCGGCTGTCATAAACTGCACGTAAAGCGTTCATGACTGTTCCATGACACGCGACTCCACATTCGTACCGGAGCTTCTCATAAATGTGGGAGACAGAACTTGTCAAAATAAAAGTCCCAACCACAGCTGATCACACGAAAAACCTGATCGCTAGACCAGTGCCAAAGAGTAAGAAACACGGCCAAGCAAATCGTTTTTGTTTCATAGGAATGTATTTTTTTTATAACGTAACTTAGCTTTTTTTGGGAGCCCACTGAAGCGGTTTACTGAAGGCCGACCCTGGTGTTATAAACACACACTAGGTATGATAATGCCGCTTTATGAGCTTTTATTTAAATGAAATCTAATAATAGACACAGTCAGTCGAGATTGATTAATGGAAATTCAATTTGTTGTCTATTTATCATAATGGCATTGAGCTGTTCTCGTCATTATCTGATATTTCTCCAGCCAGACGTCCTGAAACAAGACAAATTGACTGTTAAGCATTCGCTGGCTCCATGTTGTTGCCGCTATTATCAATACCAATGCAATCTCAATTATTTCCAGACTGACTTATTTCCTCTGTGGAATTCATACAGAAGATGTTGTCAAAATATATACAACATTTTTTTTTCTCTCTTTAACAAATGTATGGTTTTACAGGACCTGGCTATGTGACTAATATCAAAACCATTCGGTGGCTTTTAAAAGTTTTGAAAAGGAAAAGTTTTACGTGGGGGGAAAAAGCAGCGTCTTCTTAAATGTGCCCCTTGTGACTTTGTCCGCTTTGCCAAAAAATCCCCACGGTTCCACTCCGTGCCTGCGGGCAGCGTTTGGCTACGTCAAGTCGACGAATGTGATTATTTCGCTGCCAGAGCCGCTTTGTCTCTGGGTGATGTTTGCATCTCTAAAATTCTAATCTGTAAGACATCTGCATGAATGCTAATGAGGCAAGGAGAATTAATAAGTATTATTCAAGCATATGTGGTTTAGAAATGTTAATTATGGCGCCGCAGCTGTTAAAATACAAGGTATTCAAATGTTTACTTTAATGGTGACAGGGGCAGACCTGGGAGGAAGGAGGGAGGAGGAGGAGGAGGGGGAGGGGGAGACGGACAGATGACAGGAAGAGATGTCACAATGCTGACAGAGTGTCAAATTTGTGCAAAAAAACTTTTGAAAATATTATATTCAATCTGCATTATTATTTCTGTTCTTTAATTTGCATTCAAATATACAAAGCTCTGCATCACCTATTAATTCATCAGCGATATAATGTAATTATGCTTTTTTTTTTTATTAATATTCATCTGTCCATTTCCTCTTTCTCACTTACAGCTCACAGTAAGATTATCTGTCCCCCGGTGGTTGATGGGATGAGTGAGAATATCCACAGAAGTGGAAACGGCAGCACGGCTGAACCGCGGCTGCCTCATGTCTTTTGACAGCGCGCATGTCCCCGTTTTGATTTTTTCATTTTCCTATCCGTATGAACCTTGGCAGAAAAAGCGTTGAGAATTCCTCGCGGGGCTAAATATTTTACCATGCTAAGATTATAAATGCATTTATTAAGTATGGTATGATGAATGCTTATAATAACCGTTGATGCAGCCACTATAAATCTTAAAACAATAAGCGATGAATTATTTTCTCCCGTGCATATTCTGACCTTGCCTCGTGGTGACTGCAGCAGCTCCATGTATTATTGCGCACGCCGTCTCTGTTTGTCTGTCTGCCACTTGCTCTCTGCGCGCTCCCTCCTTCACTCACCCATTTACTTTCTTTTTTTTTTTTTACACCTCGGGGCAAAAAAAAAAAAAAAAAGCGAGGTTGCTATCCTCATTAACCTCCTTGTCTCTCTCCAGCTCACCTCAGGCCAGCCCCACCTTAAGCCGGGCTCATTACTGCGGAATCAAGCTGCTGAGACAGAAACTGAAGGTTGGGAGCAGAGAAAAAGTAGGAAAGGCAACAGACAAATAGTCGGCTCAAAGAATCAAGGAAAGGCAGATAAAAGGAGCGATATGCTTTTGGTGTGGTTAAATAAAAAAATACTGAAAAAAAACAGGACAAAAGAGACAGGGGGAGATGGATGGCATGGGCAGGGAATCCATTAGGGAGCTCGGGAGTGGCTACGATGATGTGTGAGCCAGTCATAAGCAGACATGCTCAAAGCTTAAAACTATGGCAGTTGGCTTGGTTATCCATGATAGATATCTACCTCCAGAAATCGGTTATTCATCAATGCCACATTTCCGTTGGCTGCGAGACTACCAATGCAGGCGCAGAACGAACGTGCCGCGCCGCCTAAACGTTGTGACTGGACTAATATGAGCCAAAGCCGCCTTTGTGGACCTCTCTGTCGCTGCCTTATGGCTGAGTCAGAGTTCAATAATCCCCACAAACGCAGCATTGATTAATGAGTTCCTGCTTAAACCGCAACAGTTATGGATACAAATGAATGCAAAAGTACTCTTGATGATAATGAAGCCCCCTCCAACTTTTCCAATGAAAAGTTCTGTTCTTTGCTGCCCATTTGTTTCAAGATCTATTGGATATGTGGATGATTAATGACATGAGTATTGTTCTTGAAGTGCTGTCATTAGGTTTTTTTTTTTCCATTTAGCAGGGAGTGAGACGATGCACTCATGCTTTGACTGTAGGGAAACTAAGAAAAAATGACAGAGCTCAGCAGCAACATGTTTCTTCGCTGCCAGAAGGTGACCAGTAACTACTGATGTGACATGAGAGTCGACGTCCCTCCGCGCTAATAAAGTAATCACGCCGATGTTTGTATGTGTCATTGTCCTCCCAACGCCCCGTGTCAGCTGCTGGCGTCTAGAAAGTCGCGGGCGTCGCAAGTGACGGAAACTTTTTGATGCGGCGGGTTCAGGGCAAATGGAAAATGGCAGCCGCGTTTCGAAAGCTGTAAAACACAGAACGGAGACAGAGGGAGAGATAGCGTGTGTGTGTGTGTGTGTGTGTGTGTGTGTGTGTCGCGGCATGATTAAATTCCATCATCTATTACAACTGGGCTCGTGGCTTTGATCTGGCTTCAAGGCCGCACTCTCTGATGCGCATCGGGCCCCCATTCACTCCTTAAAAGGTGACTCTCCCTGTGCTGTGTTTCATCATTCATTTACTATCCATCATTCTCCGCCTATGGGGAAACGCGTTCATTTATATACCCGCGTGTGCCCTCATACTCTTACCCACACGGTGATCCTCTGGTTAAAGCAATTAGCAGCCTTGACCAAGATGGAGTGCGGCATTTACATTTTGACCTCCAAAAGGAAGCAACCTTCTGCATTTTTTTTCTTTATTTGGACTTTTTCCTTCTCTCTCTCTCTTTATTTCTTCTCCTCCGCCGACTTTGTTCCTCTTGGGATTTTTCATGCAAGATCCCTTGATTTCGACGTGCCTTCGCCAGCGTGGCCTGTTGCAACAGCAGCAATCAGCGGTGAAAACAAATGTGTGCTTAAAGAGGATGAAAAGCATCTACTCTGAGGCGCCGATGGCAAGGTTTGGAGAATCAACTAAATGAATAGGCTTGGGTTTATAAATCTGAGAAAAGGTGTGAAAAGTGCTCGGTTAGGGAACATTTACTGAGGATGGAATCCAACCGGATGACAGGTGGAGCGTCAACGTCGAATGACCCCAGTCATCTTCTTTTGACCCCCCACTCTCCCTCTTTTTTTTCCCCATCCACATCTTCTTGATGTCAATCAAACCCCCTCACCTATCCTCCTAAGTCTTTTTTTTCCTCAGCAATCCAGCTATCAATCTCCATAAGCCCCTACATGAATCTCCATTCCAATTCTTTCCCTCCTTCCATCTGTGCTCCTTCATTTCTCCGGGAGACGGGGGGGGGGCTCACATCACAATTTCCTCTCCAGCTTCTTTCTCCTTGTTCCGTATCTTCTTATCTTCCCGCCCTTCCATACACACACACACACACACACACACACACACACACACACACACACACACACACACACACACACACAAATCTCTGCTTTCTTGCATCTCCTGGGATAACAAATCAGAGGACAAGCCTTAAGAGACCAAAGGCTCTCATTTGCTTTTCCGTCTATCCTTCTCCTCTTCAATCCTTCCTTCTCTGCGGGGTTCCACCGACGGACGCTGACGACAAGGAAGCGACTGCCGCCTCTGCCATGCCAATTAATAAACTTAAAGTCGGAGCAAGGGGAAAGATGGGGTACAAAAAATAAGTGCCTGTGCCCCCATCTCCATACATTACCATACCAGACGGGCTGGTGGGGGCAGCCCCCCCTCCCCCAAACAGGCCCAACGAGGTGTCGTTCTGTGCTTCACACCTGATCGTACAAGTCTGCTTTTGGAGCTCTATTAATTGGGGTTGAAATTACTGCCGTTCCAGCCGAGGCGCTGAAGGTGTCGGTGACTCCAGCTGTTAACGATAGGATGAGATAAGATAAACTTTAATGTCCTGTAGGAAGTTCGTCTTGGGTTAAAGGAACTATGCAGAGCTTCAATCCTGCAGAATAAAAGGACAAGAAAACGCAGACAATGCTTTAATGCAAAAAAAGCGCTGCAACTACTACAGTTTAACAGAACCGTATGTAGAACATACACAAAGCCTACACAAACACATGCTCTTATGCCAACTCAAAAAAAAAGCTCACTGCAATCTGTGGCTCGGTTATAAGCCATCGAAATAGCCTGGCTGTTCCTCCCCCTGATGAGTAACGATGCACTCACTGGCATTAGTGGCACACTCCAGTGTTCACTTTGTGCTCAACAACAACCCCTGACCCCTTTTGGAGCAAGATTACATTAGACCTTTTTGAATCACGGTTCCCAACGGTCGAAAAGCCTGAAGTCGCCCATCCTGACAGCGGGGCACTGCTGCCCACGTCTCGCGGACGTGAAGGACAGACGACGAGATTCGTCAGATCTAAAAGGAAAAAAATACAGAACAATAGCAATTTCTGCTGCCGATGAAAGCTGCTGCCCCGTGGAGAATCTTTGACTTCTCCACCATGACAGCGGCGTGAAGCTTCTCAGCTCAGAACATGAAGGACTGCTGCACTGTAAAAGCATTACCTTCACATTTACTGTAACCAGGGGGGGAATTAATTTTAAAATTCTATCACTGTTACCAAAACCTTCATATCTCCAATATTATACTGTACTATAATAGTCCTGCAGGCCTATTGAAGGAATGAAAAAAGACCTGACATTATCCTAAAGCTTATTTCTATTTATTTATTTTTGTATTTAACACTTTGTATGTAAAACGGCTAGTGTACCAGAGGAGTACCATAGCCGTTTACTTACTTCCTGGCAGAAATTATACATATATATATATACATATATGTATATATATATATGTATATGTATATATATATATGTATATGTATATATATATATATATATATGTATATATATATATATATGTATATATATACTACTGTGATTTACTGATTTTCTATAGTATTACTTTGACTACTGTTTATTGTAAAATTCTACTGTAATAATCAGTAACATTAGTGTTACTGTATTAAACACAGTTCTACAGCATGCAGATAAAACCCGTCACTAAAGTTATGGAGAGGATGCCAGTGCAACATTTTTGCAAGAATGATTATTATTATTAAGCCAAAAATTAGTTACAATAACTGACTTCTGCAGCTATGAGATCTTCCACTTGGAAATAAATTAAAGACTGAAATTAAAAACAGAAAATCTACAAAAGGTCAAAGCTCTAGGATGACTACTCTAATTAATGTTGCCTTTCCAGAAGATGAGGTCTTTCCTCTTCAGAAAAAAAAAAAGCCTCCCCACTTTTTCCATGAGTAAGAGGGCCTGGGAGAAGCTCTTAACAAAAGCTCTAAGCCTGATACTTCCCTGACTCATCTTTGAGTATATTACCACTTTATTTTACCATTGCTTTCCCTCAGCCATTTGCCTCAACTTGTTTCGCCTTTAGCTAACACATCAAATTGTTGAGCAAGTGCACACAGTCCCATTTATAACCTCAAATGTGTACTTCCCTACTCCTATTTCCCACTCACTTTCACCTACTATCCCTAATTATGATGATTTTTTTAAAATTTAAAGTATGTATTTCCCTATTTTTTTCTTCATCTAATAAATGTCTTCCTCTCGCGTACATTTGCAAATGAAGTGTGATATCAAGCTGAAGGTTTTCTCCTCACCTCTGCGCGGCCTCTAAGGCTCCAGAAGCCCGTCAAGTCCAGCTAGTTGCTCATTGACGGTGGATTGATGTGATCGCTGGTGTTCCTCTCAGCGGTGCAGCCCGCGGTACAAAACTGAACATTTTAGGAGAAAGCTGCAGAAAGAAATATGAAATGGAAAATAGAATCCTAAGATTTTGGAAAAAGGTCTGTAAAGGGTTCATTTGTGCTGCTTTATTTCACGTGGCATTGATCCCAGCTGTCATTTGACAAGTTTAGCTGAATAAGATAATATAATCACAATCAATCACTCTTCGTAATTGTAAATCAGTGTCAAGCGTCAAAGGATTTGTAGGTACAAGGGTATATTAGTGGTGTAGTGGCTCACTACAGTACATGTCATGTGTGCTGGCCACACTCGGGGTTCGAACCCATGTACCACAAGGAAAGGAGATTTTTTGAGAACAACTATAACCACTTGTACTAAATATATACATATATATGTGTGTGTGTGTGTGTGTGTGTGTGTGTGTGTGTGTGTGTGTGTGTGTGTGTGTGCGTGTGTGCATGTATGTAAATAATAACATAACATAATATGAATTTTTTTATGGAATAAGATAATTATCACATATACAAATAAATATAAGTAAATATTCTAAGCATACATTATCAAACCTCTTATACACTGTCATACAAAGCCTGTACTAGGTTCTCTCCTAGTCTTATTCATCATCACATCATTGTACAGTGAAATGACAGACGAGGGGGAGGGATGAGTAATACACGTGCCAAAGGTTCCTGGCTGGAATCGAACCAGCGATGTTACAGTTTCTCGGCTCTAAAAGGACTCACCGAGGAGCCTTTGGAGCTCAGCGGCTGCTGGCTCTGTCCGTGGTGCTGAATCGGCAGGGGAGTTTTATGGTGTGACAAAGCCAGGGACAATGCTAGGTTCAGGCACAAAAAAGTACTTGGTTAGGAAAAGATTATGGTTTGGGTTAACATGGTCACTTGAAATCTGGAATTCTGGAGCCAATATTTTTATATCTTCCTTTTAAAATAAGCAACAGTTAACCCCACAACAACATAGTTACAGGTTGTTTTTAAACTCAAAGTGTGAATTTTCAGAGGAGCAGAATTTATTTTCAGGATTACAGGCTGTGGGACTAAAGGGCTTTGGTCCATTGGGAAGTTTTTAAAACTATTGGCATTCGAGTATAATGGGCACTGGCACAGCACCGTCATCTTCAGAATTAAACTGAACTTTTTACACAAGTCCATCAGCGTTGTTTACACACCTAGTAAAGAAGCTGGTCCAGAATCTACTGTGACAGTTGAGGAGAGAGGAGGTTCCTTGCTTTCAATTACGACGCAGAAGCGCAACACGTCCTCCTTTATAATTATGCGTGTCAGTCTTTCAAAAAAATTAAGAAATATTTTTTCCTGTCCCAGTTTTCCAGCAAAACCTCCTTTTCGACAGCGCCGAGGATGACATGGCATGATGGGGAGCCGGCGAAGTCTGGGGGTAATTGGCTTTGCAAAATCTGAGTCAAAATGCAAATTAGTGTCAACATTTTTTCTCTGGTGTTCCTACTTTCATCGAATACACAACAGTGTATAAACAAATGGCAACTCGTGACAGGTCTATAAATAAGATCCCTGTGGAAACCTGGCTGAGTAACTGATTGCAATCATAAAGGCCATTAATGAAGCCGCACTACTGCATATACTGTATCTCTTGTTTAGATCAGTTTTTAGTGCCATGCAGAGGCAATTTTTTCTATGCTAATGTTGCGGCTCTACAATAACTGTCCTGCGGCATTTCAGTTAAAATATCGTATGTCCAAACGAGGCAGAAGAAGAGGAGGACATGCTGATTAGAGCAGCAACATATCAGACTCTGCTAGGGCCTAATTGTTTTATTCAAACAATAGCATATAATTAGGGTGTATAAGCCATGTTGCGGTTGTGTTTCCCTGAGGCCAAAGCATATGTCTGTTCACTGCTGGTGATGCCAAAACTGTGATCATCTATTTATCTATCAGTCTGTCCACTTTGCACCTGTAAGCAAAAAAAAAATCCAGGTAGCAACAAACTGGCAGCCGCACGATCCAGTGGTTAAGTATGATTAGTTTGAGATTCACGCCACGACATCAAATGTAATTAATCGCGAATAATAAGTATTTACAAACAAATCACACACCGTCAGTAACTAATGCTAGGCTTTGATTAGCCGACTCATTAATCAGTCCTGGCTTTTCTTTAATGCCTGCCCCATCATCTTCCTCTATCTTTCATCTGGGGCAGATATGCAGTCGGTTTATCCCCCACTGTAGCTATTAAATTCTAATTCTGGCGGAATATCATAAATCAGCAAGCAATGCTTTGAGCATTAATTGGATATTCAGGAGAGGGGTGCTGATTAATAGTTTTTTGTTTGTTTGTTTGTTTGGTGTTATTTGGGGGAATGATGCTTGATACACTGAGTCATGTGCATCAGCCCAAAATGGAACAATACAGCAGCTGATACGCTACACAACAGCCCCATATTACAACCTCGGACACAATTTAAATGCTGTGAAAACTGGACTTGTGGGATCTGCATGAGGCTGAATGTTGTATGTGATTCTGACTAAGAGGGTCTGCTGATGTGTGATGCAATGTGGCTGTAATGAACTCCCAAATGTTAGGGATCCATGCATGCATAAATTTGGCAATCAGGTTTCCTAGGCGTCTGCGGCGTGACTGGTGTCTGTCTCCGGCTTCTGGCTTTTTTTTTCCATGCAAGACGATTATCTCAACATGTGAACGGCCTTTTATAGAAAATTAGATCTAGGGAACTGCTTTGCACAACTTTTGCATGGAGACTATGCTTATAAATGGCTCATTAGCACTTCTGCATAAATATAAAGTGTCTGCCTAAATGGGTTTAGGCTATGTTGCCTGCCATTAAGTCAGCAGAGTGATCAGATGGGGTGTTTCTGCAGTGCTGTTGCAATCTGCTCTGACAGCCCACCCAGTCCACCCGCAACTTATAGCCTGTACATGTGGCCACCTTTTCTTTTTCTTTTTTTTGTGCAAGCTTCACCTCCTCCGCTTCTGACAATATTCATTTTCAGCAATTGACTAACATCTGCTCATCAGCCGCGCGTGCGACCCCGCCGCTCGACTTTTCATTCCGCGTTTTCGACACAGCCGTGCGCCACGGCTCCATATGGCTCCACCTGCACCCCCCCCCCCCCCTCCCCACCTCTACGCCTGTAGTTATTGTGCCTGCCCGTCCCCCCCAGTGGACTGCTTTCTCTGAGTACTGCAGCAACACCGAACTGGCTATAAATCACTTTGCATTATCACCGCGCCGTGCTTCGCGTCGCGCTCCGTGCCCGCCCACCGCGCTCCTCTGATTGGCCGGCGAGCCCGCACGGACGGCCCCTCCGAGCGGCGCACGGGCGCAATCGTAAATCCCGCCTCCTTCCTCCGGGCCGGTGATTGGGCGAGAGGGGGCTCTCCTTGAACTGTCAATCATGCGCATTATTGTGCGCCTCGCATCCAGTGCTGCTGTCTGTGACGCGCCGAGTGCGGAGCGACGAGACGCGCTGCATACCAACAGAGGCACACTGAAGTGGCGACTTGCCGACTGGCCAGGACGCACAGACTCTCTATCCTGCTCTCTTGTCAACAGCAAAAAAAAAAAAAAAAAAAAAAAAAAAATAGAAATACAAGCGCACATGCATGTCAAGTCGCCGGACAGTTCCAATTGTCCCTCCTCTTCCCATGCGTTTTTCCAAAAATCTCTCTCTCTCTCTTCTGCAAGGCACTGAGCGCCCAACTAAGTGTCTGGGATATTTGTTTTTTCTGCTCTGGCATTTTTCTGCTTGAGAGATTCTACACAGGAGAAGAAAAACAAGCTCCCCGCCTCCTTTTCTCCGGCTGGGGGGTCATCAAAAGGAAAAGTCAAGTGGATAACAGACTGCTGATTCCGTCCAGTCTCATGTAGAAGCGTTGGACTAATTGCTGTTGACATACGCTGGCTCGTTTTTTTTTCTATCTATATATCTGTATATCCACATTAACAGATTCCCTGCAACGACACCGTAAAGGAGGAATACCCAGGCTCTCTGGCTGCAAAAACAAGCAGAGAAAATCAATCAGAACTCCATCATGGGCTGCCCCCTCTTGCGGAACGCATTCGCTGGTTTGATTCTGGTTCTGGTGTCGAAAGGTAAGTTCGTGTACTTTAAACGGACGCAGATGCATCTTCGCCAAAAAAAAAAAAAAAAAAAAAAGAGGATCGTGGAGGTGAATGCTAATGATGATGAGGATGTGGGGGTGGGGTGGGGGGTCTACCTGCCTGTGATTGTACCTCTTTCCATTTTGCAAGAGGCAATAGGAAATAGAGAGAGAGAGGAGGGAGGAGGGAGGGGGGGTGTTTGGAGATGTGCGCGCGCGTGTGCGCGTGCGTGCGAGCGCAGCGCCAGGTTCATCTCCGAGCCAACCTCGTGGTTCGGTGTAAGCAACGAGTGATGCATGTTAAGATGTTTACTCTGGGAGAGAGAGAGAGAGAGAGACAGAGAGAGGGGAAAAAAGAGCACCCTCCTCTTCTGTGAACATTCCTTTACGTGACATGAATCGGCCGGTTATCCCACGCACACGACGCACCGTCAGTGCACAGAGCGGAGGGGAGGGGGGTGTGGGTGGGTGGGGTGGTGGTGGCGGGGTTAGGAAGGGGGTGAGAGGCAATGCAGAGAGAGACCCCGGCGAGAAATGCACTGTTTTGTTCCCTCTCTTAAAAAAAAAAAAACAAGGTCGAGAGAGACAAAGACAGATAAATTGTGACGGACGGACAGCTGGGATTCAAACCTGCGCCCGCTGCTTCCACCCTTTCCTGGGGGGGGAAAAAACACCTTCCCCACAACTGAAACAAAAAAGAGAGAAACACACTTTAATCAGCCTGCTCTAAAAATCCCTCCAGCTGAAAACCCCTTTCAAAGTGTCGTGATAACGCACCCCCGAAGATTCAGATGGCATTTTAATGTGCTCCATTACGAACAACACAAGCAGACAGTGCTGTAATGTTGCTGCTGCTGCTGCTGCTGCTGCTGCTGCTGCTGCTGCTGCTGCTGCTGCTGCTGTGGTCCTCAGGGAACACTGACCAGGGGATATTTCAAATCTTCTTGCATTTTTCATCATGTCAGCCACTAATATTCCCACCATGATATGGGATGTCCCCCTACATACATTAGTTGTGCATGGCATTCTCCTCTAATTCAACCCCCGCCAGCACCCCCCCCTACCCCCTGCCCATCTAGCTAGAAGCACACACACACACAAATACACACACACAAATACACACATCTGGCTCAATTAGTCCTGCCTCCCCCCTGTGGGAAATCAGTATATAAATAAATTACTCTGGCCCTTAATAACAATAATTGATGTGTCAGTGCAATAAGATGTGAGGTTAACAACCTGCAGATGCAGACAGGCTTATAGCCTCCCTGCGTCCCAGGCTCCTCGTGGGCAGGAGAGCCCAGCTGGTCATGGTTGGCTTGACACAGCACGCCCCTTCTCCACACTAGGCAGAGAGCAGACGGGCGGCCCCGCGGGAGGCATGCAGCAACACCAACACCGCCGCGGCCCTCAACGCCACACAGGCCGAAAACCGAACCCTCGGCGCGGCGCTCGGCCTCTTCCGCTTTTGCAACCTGTGGGTTGCTAAAGCGTGACCGATCCCAGTCGAAGGAGGACCGTATAGGGGATGTGAGATGTGCACATTGCGGCACATGCGTTTCTGCCTTGGAGGAGCGTCCCGTCTGCTGCTGGAGGTCCACGACACGTCCCCCGTTTTAAGGTGGAAGCATGCATTATGGAGGAAGAACACGGCAGTTAAAAGGGCACCGTTCGCTGCTTGGTAAATCATGCAGGAGTGGAATAATCCTCTGAATCTCCTGAGAGTCAGGCCAATGTGGCATGCGCTTGTCTAAACGCTGCCATCACCGTTAAGTACACTGTGTGGTTGACTTATTATTGCCTGGTTAATGGTTTCGTAAGACAAATTCCTTTGAATGACCGTGCAGCTTCTATAGTATTTTATTCGTCTGAAGATATTTCCTCCTCTTGACAGTGATTATCGCTCATTGAACCGCTCCGCGTTGTGCATGATAAATATTTATTATTGGTAGAGTGGCATTTTATCTTCCGGAAACAGAGCAGAATGTGTTGCAGCCTTGTTGCATGACCAGGTAGAAAAAGGCAATTTTTTCCCCTTTCCTTGCTGCAAAACACCATTAGGCCATTCAGAGGTTTCCTATTGGTTTGGCGCGTGAATGCACAAACCACCTCCATGGGTGTAATGCCCAGCTCCTGGCATGTCACCGTGCCTTTCCCTACCTCATTTATTCACCCCTTTTTATGTACAATTTCTGAGAGCTATAACTCTAGAAGAGAGGATGGCCAAGCGCCCACTCATACGTACAGTACAATATCTACATATTTCTGGCGTACAAGCTGTCTGCAATTAATCAAAACCTGTTTCATCTTTGTGACTAAACACTGTGAAGCTTTACTGTTTTACCAGTGATGAAACATTAAGGCAGCGGATACATCCACACACACACACACACACACACACACACCTCCACACATGAAATTTAACAATTTACTCTCCCCTCAAAGGATTGCTGTTATGACAGAAACTCACAAGATCTGATAATGAGAATAATGCCGTCATGATTCAATGAAAAGTGAAGATGACAGAGAGAAAGATGATATGAAATTGCTTCGGCTTACGGTGCTACAGAGGTCACACGAGGACGTTTAAGGTCACCTATCAAAGGAGACAATTTAAATACTTAATTCAGATCTTTAGGAAACCAACGTCGGCCTAAACGATGTCCATTATTGCGATTACTATAGGAAATCACGCTTGCGTGTTGGAGAGAATGGTAGTCACGGGGTGTTCAAACAGTCCAACAGATGGGTCTTACCACCAACGTGCACGGCTAGGATGGAGGTTCTGGTGAGAGGAAGTGTACAAGGCAGGAACACAGGTGAAAACAGGCGGGTCGCACTGTAGCCTGCAATCCTTCTTGTTTCAGCAACATATGGGGGCCAAGTGGGGTCAATGCACATTGCACATGGTAACAGGTTCCCACCCCTTCTTCTTCCCCCGCCCCCTCACACAAACACACACATAAACACACACACACACAGACACGTGCACACACGCTCTCGACTGGATCACCAGTCTTGGCTCAGTGATGAAGAGAAGCGAGATGCCAGCATCAACAGATGCCTTGTGTTCCTATTCTGGAGGGGCCCCTGCCTTTTTTTTTTTCCTCCCTCCCTTTGAAATCTGTGGTTTCTGTGTACTGTTGTTTCCCATGTTTGGCTTAGAAATGCTTTGCCATTTTTTTTTTGGAAGGTTTTTATTTATCTGGAAGTGTTGGAGTGAGAGGGCCTGGATTAGGTCTCAAGAGCCTGGAGGACAAGGGTTGAAGGTTTAGCCAGCCTCGAGTGGATTTGTTTGGTCTGTATGTGTTTTTCCCTTGGCTTTCATGCTTTTTTTTTCCATTTTCTTTTTTTAATTTTCCTTGCTGCTTTGGTGGCCTATGGTGCAGTTCATCCAACATCTTTCACCAAATCCACTCCTAACACATTAGTGGAGTCAAGCTGCTACCTTGTGAAAATGCAGCTGTGTTTTGACCCAGGACCGGAAAAGACGGGAGGGAGGATGTGTGCTGGAAAAATGACTCCGTCAGTTTGGTTTAGTGTCATTTGTTATGCTGGCTGTGTGAACAGTTGTGATTGGTGTGTGTAGGCATTGTTAAATTCCGTAACGCTGCTATATGAAGGCGCCAGAGGGTGCGAGCAAACTCAGGTTTTCTATTTTTATGTCCCCCTCCAATCCAATCCAAAGTGTTTTTTTTTCCTATTTGTTCCTACAGTTTGGATGTTTGAGCTTCACTGTGCAGAATAATGCATATGCAGAGTGTAGCACTAGAAGGCTGTTTTTTTTTTATATTCATCAGCCTGAAATAGAAAAGTTCCTCTGTGCTCATTGAAAATCCAATTTTAAGTGGGCGTGAGTGTGAGCTGGATTCATGACATCACATCGTTTGGAGCCAAAGCTGGTCTATAATTTGCAACACACAACACAAAAGTGATATGAAAAACTTACAGACTCCAGTGCACACACTGAAAAAACTTGAGCAATCAACTCTTTGCATATTTATAGTGTCTTAGATTTATCTACCCCTTCCTTTTAAAGGTAGAGGGAGTAAATGCCATAATAAAGATTACAGTATATTAACTTTTTTTGTGGAAAAACTATATCAAGCCCAAATTATGATTCAAAGAGGCATTTTTTATATACATCTTTAAAGATATCTGGAGGGGATCTTTAAGCTTTAAAAAACATTTAGGAAAATATATCAGAAGTTCTTTAAAAGAGTCAAACACTGCCCACTGATTCCACTCTCGAGTTTTGCCATTTTGTGGAATCACTTTAATTATCTGACTTATTCAGATCAAATTCAACGTCGAGCAGCCTTCTGAATCCGTTGTACAGAATCGTGTCATGCTATGCCTGGACGGAATTCCAGGTGTTAAGGATCCACATGAAGGACGGCAAAATGCAACCAGAGTGACCAGAGCAGAGAAGTGAGTTGTATTAATTATCCTCCTACCGCTACGTGGGCTTTCTGCAGCATTTCCAATTAACTAGCCAGACAGAGATGAATAACCCCTGAGCTGGTGACCCTTCGACCCGGCAGGCCGAGGCCCAACTCTGCATCGCGTAGCGTTAGAGGCGCCCCAGCCAGCCCGGTGACTGAAAGGTCACAGGTTCAAACCCTCTGAGGACGGTTAGCTCCGGCTTCGCTGCAGACGAGCAGCGGGTGCACCACCAACCCGCTGCCCTTGAGACTTCTGTCGGGTTTGATAAACACTTTACCGGGCCTCACATATTGGATCGCGGGCTGGCAATTACACATAGTGTCAGTGTCATAAATAATGATTACGAGCGAGAAATGTTTGCAATTATAATTACAGTTATAATATATGGAGTTCAGCGTAATGGAAAGGAACTGGGACCGCTTTCAACTCGGGACAGGTAGTTATACTGTGTTTAATTACTGTGGTAATACGCTTGGATATAGCCTCCTCGCCGCGTCCCACTCCCACGGGTTAAAAGACCATCCGGCGGCCCCGGGTGTGAATATGAACGTGAGGGTGTGAGCTGCAAACAAATGGGAGAAAGTCAGTGTTTTATTTAGTGGTGAAAGGGAAAGGATTGTTCAAGAGGGAGCGGAGAGGCTGCAGAAGCACGAATAAGTGGTGGTCCATGTATTCAACCACTGCCCACACACACACACACACACAGCTACCCACCTACACTCTTACACATTAAACACATACATGCACAGTGTAGAATATCTCCTTTAACCTGGACCACTGGGAGGATGAATTTCAACAATTGCCCGAATGAAGGTGCGAGCAGTAAATCAATGGGAAGCCAAAGGAGCAGAGCCATGAGGAACAGGGAGGGGGGGGGGGACATCTTTCTATATATATACCAGCGTGTATATATTAATAACTCCCATTGATCTGTTTTCAATAGCATTCATATGGAGGAAATCGAAACAAGCCTCAGCATCAGAGTGCAAATTTCCTCCCTTTGGTTTTTCAAGGCTTCAAACCAGACTGTAGATTGAGCTATCTGCAGGGGGAGAGAGAGAGAGGGAGGGAGAGAGAGGTGTTTTCATATTGGGTGATGTGCAGATGTTACACATTTAAGGGGAGTGAATTCTGTTAGAGGGAGAGAGACAGATCGTTGTGTGGTTTTCTATTCCTCCTCCTTCTGGTCTTTTTCTTGTGCCAGGGAGTTAGCATCATTGGAAAACACAATTCAGATTAGTGCAGGCAGGCTGGGTCCTGGGGGAGCCGGAAGGGACCAGGGTCCGCTTCTCTCCCTGTCCTCATTACCAAAAGACAAGAAGCGGCCCCGGCAAATCAATGGAAAAGGCTTAGGCGCTAATACAGGCTCGGGCCTAGTGATGGGACTTTGCCTTTTGTGCGCGTTGTTTATGTGTGTGATCCATCCCCCCCCCACCCCTATGTGTGTGTGTGTGTGTGTGAGAGAGAGTTTAATCATTAGTGTAACAACGGAAAGAGCTGGAGGGGAAAAAACATTAGTTTTAAATGAGTGCTGAATCGGGAGTAACCTCCAAACTCCGCCGCTGGTATTTGCCCGGGACGCACGGCGGCGCGGAAGCCCTTTAATTACGCGCAGATAACGTCAGATTCATCAGAGGCGCCCATTTACCAAACACCGTTACCATTGTAATTATAATTGCTCGGGGCGTCGTTGCCATGACTACTACAACTGCTCCGATAGCCCCGCAGTTGTGGTGCAACTTCCCCCCTTTTTTTTTTTTTTACCGCTCGCGCGCAAAAAAAAAGGAAAAGAGGAAAATAATAAAAAAAAAAAGGAGAGAGAGAGAGCAGCACCTCGGTGTTTCCCATCAACAACCCCCTGCAGCGGATGCCAAACAATCCACCTGACTCACGGCTCAATCTGTGCCGCATCTGACGCTGCCCCCACGTGTCTCCTCCATCCCACCATGCACCTCTCTCTCTCTCTCTCTCTCTCTCTCTTCTGTGTTTACACGCGTAAAACTGCAAGGCGCAACAAATGCTAAATCACGTTGTTTTTGTTTTTTTTATCTTGTGGATTCTCTGCACCTTCCCGCCGCCTCTGACATCCCGGGGCGCACGGAGGCGTCCACGGGTCCGCGCGTAAAGGGGGGGGGGGGGGGGGGGGGGGGGAGCAAGCAGGGGAAGAGAGGGGAAATAAATAAAGGCGAGGAAAACAGATCAATAAATATTTCAGCAGCTGCTCCCTTCACAGACTTCTCCTGAAGCCATAAGAGGTGGAGAGAGAGAGAGGGTGTGTGTGTGTGTGTGTGGGGGGGGGGGGGGTGGACAAGATGCGCGAAAGAGAGAGGGAGAACAGGGGTAATTGTGTTCCAAGACTTTCAATTCACAGCGAGAGAGAGAGGGAGAGATGGAGGGTGATAGAGAGAGACAAGAGAAAGGGGATAATTGTGTCCCAAGCTTTAATAGACAGAGAGAGGAGGCATGAGTGAGGGGTGGGGGGTGACACGAGGAGGGGGGGGGGGGGGTGCTAACGAGCACCACATACCAACATCGCCTCCTGTGGGAACCAGAAACAGGCACATGAGAGAGAGAGAGAGAGAGAGAGAGCTGGACCCTCAGACTTATAGGCACTACATTAAAGTGGCTGCATCTCTCTCTTCCACATAATTCTAATTCCTGTCAGGAGTTCGCGACAGCCCGTGTGGGTGTGGAGTTAGCGCAGCAAAGCAGCTCTAAATGATAATGAGCCGGAGGACGGAGCACGCGTTGCCGCGGATCAGGCGTGGCCGCGGCGTCAACGCGGCGCGGCGAGGCGCACACACACACGCGCGCGCGCGCGCGTTTGCGCGTTGAATGCGGTAGACGAGAGAAGCGGCGGGGTTGGGGGTGCGGGGGCACAGGAGGGTGGACAGGCCGGAGACGTGGCGGAGTTATGAAAAAATGATTGAAGGAGGATCCGCTTGGAGGGAGGGGGGGGGACAGATGGTGTGAAGACGGAAGGGGGGGGGTCCAAAACCCGCAACAGGCGGTGATAGAGACGGATTGATTTTCATATGATTAGGTGGAATAGTATTAATAATAAAAAATCATGGGTGGGGGTAAGGGGGGGGATTCCTGCCATAGTAAACGTCGTGTTTTCAGGAGAGTGGGAGTGTTGAAATACTTCCAGGGTCACTTGTTGTGTGACATGCCGCTGGTCTGGGAGTCGTTTTGGCGCAGCGCTAATAAGACGCCGCTGCAGTGCTCCCCGCATCATACTGGTGCTGTGGAGCTTGTCAGGGAGCCACAGGTTACATCAAATATTTTATTTAAACACTTGGCAGCATTCGGATACTAACATGGCCTGTTTGGAGAGCCTCGTAATTAGGAAAACCGACCCCCCCGGTGGCCGGTGGCAGGCGGCGCCTGGCGCGCGGCTCCACGTGGCCGCGGATCCCGTCTGCGGGGTTTTCTCCTGATAAAGCGTCCACATTAGCGCCACATCCCCACAGCAAAGACTGGGTTTAGGCAGAGTTTCACCGGAAGGATTTCTGCCGTGACAGCCCATAAAAAGGGGGAATTACCGGAGATGTTCCACGGTGTCTAGAACGATTTGGATCCTCTTTTACTCCGAGTTGCTGCACACGTTTTAAAGCAAAAAAAAGAAAAAGAAGATCATCTGGGATATGCTTTGAACAAAGTGTCACGTTACGTGTTGTGGCGATATTGTGGTAATTGGGATGTTAGGTGAGATTTCATCAAACAATTGCGCTGCAATGGGCCATTAATTGGGTTTGGGAGTAGAGGCTGCTGTGTTATTGTGTTATGATATTTCACTAATTAGATGTGGGCTTGGATAATGCTAAAAGCCTGTGCAGCTCTTTCCCCGTTTTTGTGAATGCAGCGAGTGGAATTCCATTAGAGCCTGGCCCTGCATGCATGCATGCATGGGGGTGGTGGTGTTCACACTAGTGACTTCATTTAAGACATTTCAAGGATATGGGGTATTTTTAACCTGTGCTTCAATCGCATTCTGTTTCCTTATTCGTTGATGGATGTGGGTGCATAGTGCTAATGTGCCAGTGCTGTTTCCAAATTGTTCTCAAAAATCGTTTCTTTTTTCCTTCAGACATTTCAAGGATATGGTGCCTGTGGAAACACGTGTCACTTATTTTTACTTGTTTCATCCTTGTGGCAGAGGAGCACTTAATACAATAAAAGAGCATATGTTCAAATTGTAGTAATCCAGACATCCAAGTCAATTTTCCAATTAAAATGAATCATCCCATCCAGCTCCTGTTTATACAATATATATATATGTGAATGTTTCAATAAACACATTTCCAGCTTCTGCTGATGTACTCATCAAATATAGCACTGAACACAGTTCCAGGGTCAGTGGAAATCCTTCTAGCCCTAAAATCTTTCAACGTGTCTTAGAGCTTCGGTAAATATATATATATATACTAAATCAATAAGTGCTTAAAAATTATTATTATCTGTCAAAATTTGCCTCATAAGAAACAAAATGTGCGATAATTCAAACAATGCATGAGAAACTCAGCCTAGCCTGATAATGTGACATTGATTTGATGTAATTTCTTATGGAACAACAAAATTCAACAAGCAGAAAAAAAAACAAACACAGTCTGTAAAATTACCGACTGCCAGATTTGATAACTGACTTCCAGTTTCAAATAACAGTTTCAGACACTCTTCAGAGCAAATACATGATCAGCTGCCGTGTAATTTATCTATTTTTTTTTATTCGTATTTTTTTTTTTATGAAGGCACATAGCCTCTCGGCACTTGTTGCTGTTTGAGGTTCACTTGCAGGGGAGGGTTGGAGTCAAGTGTTTGGCTGGTTGCACATCATTACCATCATTACCAGGGACAAGTCAGCTTCTGTTAAGTCGTTGGGACCCGCTGCCTAATGCGTTTATGATTAGTCTGCAAGTGCATGTGGACGTTCGATTGATGGATACCCGTTAAAGCTCTCGCAGCAAATGTAGCTGTCCACTCCCGCTTTGGCTTTATTTGCTTCATGTTAGTGGCCTGACTGTGAAAGCTGAAAGCATGAAAGCTGGTCAGTGGGAAGTGTTTGACCTCTCCTTGCTGCTGCTCCCAAAAAAAAAAAAAGAAAAACAGCACCAGGGTCTGTGCCAAAAAAAAAAGGGTTTCATAGGGTGAGGGGCTCTGTTCTCTGTTCTGTCAGCGCGATGCACTGACAATTCTGTTCAGAACATGACGGCTCCTGCAGCTATGATTTAGGTTCAGTAGAAAAATGTGGGATGAACAGTAAAGATTACACCCCTGGTACTGCCCATGGCTTGAAACCTCAAATAAGTTTAGTACATAAAATAAAAAAAAAATATATATATATATATATTCTAGCAGAACTCCCTTTAGAATTGACTCTGAAATCATTTTGTCATAGCAGCAAAACATCACACTCTCTCCCCATCACGGGGGGAACGGGCTGTATCAGTGTGACCTTTAGCTGGCCAGTGAACCTCCAGTTCCATTAAGAAATAATGAAGGTGTCCGAAAAGGGCAATTAGCTGCCTAATGTTGGACAAAAGTGCTCCAATACAACATGTTTTTGCTGACAAGTCAATATCTATACGTGAAAGCAACTTCTGCATTGGGGTCACACTCAGAGCTATTAGGATCATTGACATTATAAGAAATGAATTTGTTGAACTATTGAGGTTCCATTGAGTTTGTTCCAGTCTCACAGTAATAATAAAAAAAAGTGCTATGCATTGATAAATTGGAAAACAAAATCTGATCAGGCTGTTACAAGACAACCCACAATGCAGCAGCTTTTACATTAACCGATATCTGAACCGGTGAAGATTAATATCCCTACTCAACACCTGTTATTAAGCCTCATGTTGGCCTGTTTATCGTAAATATCGGCTTTATCAAACCGACAGTTACCTTTGTTTGTTATTTAGGGTTTGACAGCTGTAATCAGAATTGATCTGTACACTGCAGGGAGGCAGCTAAATCAGACATGACAAATGGCAGACAGTGCAGGTGTTTTCTCAATCAGGTTGGCGTGATTGATCCTCTCTTAAATCCATCACGACCAAGCGTTATTGACGTCGGGGTTCTATTAAGATTTTTCTTTTCAGGAGAGGGGAGGAAAAAAAAAAAAGCGGATCGACGTCGGTGCGAAAAGTTTCATTTCAAAGTTGCGTTTCAATTCAGAGACGGTCTCGGAGAGAACAGTTATGAATTCTAAAATGTTGGGAGAATTTCTGCTTGTGCTATTGATTTTTCTTTAATTGCATTTTTTTTTACCAGCCTGGTTTTGTGTGGTGAATTAATGCGGAGACTTAGGACGGCAGGAATAGACTCGCCTTAAGGCTCGATTATTGCAGACAATTCAAGCAGTGACATCATATATGTGATGGATTATCACTAAATGGAGGCAGGAATTGCTGAATATGATGTACTTGAGGAAATGTGTTTCATGAAATGTCCCGAATAAGAAGCGCTATATTCATTTAATCCTCTTTTTTTTCCCTCTAAATCACAGCTGCCTGTATATAGGCGTCCACTGTTGGGCCGTTGTTGGAGTTATGACAGTGCAGTTTGCTGTAGCAATATGATGCGTTTTTCCTTTAAACAGGGAATTCTAAATGAGCTGTTACGCTGTAAAAGATGGCATAGGAAAGATGGCTGCAATGCTCCATCTTTCAAAAAGCAACATTACAATTGTGAGGTCTGCAATTACACAGTCAAGCGCAGAAGTGGATAGAATTGCACCGTAGCAGCGCCGCATTTATTATAATGAAAACCCAGTCCTATAAGTTATGCTTTAGTGCTTAGCCGCGGGGACCCTCCCAGCCCCTCTGACTGCGCCCACTCACCCATTACTACTTCCTGCTCTCACCTCACACTTACTGTAGACATGAGCGTGCAACCCGAGGCAATCTGTCTGCTTATTTTTTTTTTTTGGGGGGGGTGCAACGTAATGCCTACAGGATAATGGACATACGTGATGAAATGTAGCATGGTGGCTGTCAACCGTCGTCTGTGTTGGCCTGATTACCTTGGGAACGCACACATTCACGACTTCTAATAAACGCTGCGCGTCCCCTGCTGCGATGCTCCCCGTAACACACTCCCCTCGCGGCAAGTTTAATGGGACTGTGCAAGGATATTAATAACTTATTCATGCCATGCTTGCTAAAATAATGCACCATCTAATAATGTGTTGGAGGTATTCAACAACAGATGTTGGTGATTATAATCTCCATGGTGACAGGCTATAATCACTCATATGGATGTAATCAATACCACAATATTAATGTGAATATTTTTTTTGTTTTCTGATATCAATATATGTCACAACATAACAAATGTACGTCCAACGACATTTAACCTCTCAAGACGCGCTTCCTTTTTCAGTCTTATTTGTGAAAATGGTATGTCCAATTTGCAAGTAGCACAGTTCCTACATGTCACATGTTGTTCTAAAGCCCTGGCTATTGGCTATCAGATTTGTATGATATTTTCATAGGAAAATTTCCATTATATCTAGCCATGTGGCATTGCTGTCCATCAAACCAAAGGCAGTCATTCTTTCGTAATCGGTCCTCATTGGCGTTGACCCCATACTTCGATTGGCTCATGCATGGTGCAAAAAAACACATAGACCATAAATGTTGAGTTATTTGTACGTATAAACCAGTAACTAAAGTGTCGTACTCCTGTAAATGCCTCCCCCGCCTCTTTATGCTAGTCATGGTACAGTAGGAGGTCAAATCAAGTCATTTGATTTGTATTGTTATAAATTACCTTTGACATGACTTTTCATACAATATTTACAATGAAAATGATCATGTTGTTATCCAATTTCATCAAAAAACACACAATAATGTTTATTGCCCAGCCTTATTAATGATATTAATTGCACTAATTGATAAACCATGCTGCAAATTGGCCAAACATTTGTTAGTCCACACTTTTCTGATGCAAATATAGACCAGATGTAGATAGATGTAACTGATAATTGGCATCATGTTATTATTATTATATATTAGTATTCCGCCAGAGGTATGGCAGGATAGCAGCAAAAGAAAAAAAAAACATTTTCCAAGCATTGCAAAAACACGGTTTGACTGCAGTGACTCCAGTGTGGCTAGACATGACATTGACCGTTTTGTAGTATTGATTGACAGGAAGACAGTGAGGGATTATGACTTCGATAGTAGAACCTGTATTGGAGACGGAATATCACCTACACCTTGCACGCCGTTATAAGACTGTAGAAAATATTTCTCTGAAACTCAAAAATTATATTTTTTTTCATTCTGCTGAGCCCTTGTTGCAAACTATCGACTTTGGAGTGATATTGAACGGATGCCTCATGCATAAAGTCTTGATGAATACTGCTTGTCAGAAGGTCAAGAGAAGGCCGCACCTGTACTGGCTCCATGAAAAAAGACAAGGCCCACACATCAGCACTAAAATCCAGGTTCAGGACAGAGAAAATGATAATGTAAAAACAAAAAGAAGTGTTAGTTCCCAAATGTGCACTTATTTAAGTGAACACCAAAGTCTGAATATGAGGAACTGCTGATATATGGCCCTGTTACAAAGGGTGTTCACCTAATAAATACACCTTTGGGAAATAACACCAGTGGTGCGGACTTCCTTCCTTCCTTTTTTATGGCACCTGTGCTGGCGCCTGCATGCAAGGAACTGGAAGTTGAGGTGAATCCTGCATGGTGAGAGGTAAGGCTGCAAAGGGCAAGCCCACTCCTGGGATGGACCGTGTCTGCACGGAGGATGGATGAGCCAGATTGAGTTGGTGGAGACAGAAGCACACCATATGGAGGGATGTGTCTGGGTGGGTTGGTTGTTTTATTTATTAGCTCTGCCAGGTCGGTTGCCAAATTCATTTCATGCCCGTGTTAATCACTGCATTGCCAGTTGAAATGGTGGAACTTTGGCTTCCTCTCAAATATGGAAACAAATTTCTGATTAATATCAGATCCGAGCCTGTGTTCTTGCACATAAAAGTTGGATTTCATGGATTTAAATGTACAGCACTCTCCAGACGCCTAACAGCAGAGAATCAACGTAACCGAACGTGACAGATCATCCCGGCAATGCCGAGCTGACTGATATTAACGAACAACACGCTCCCTTGCATGTTAACCCGATTGCTATTTTCTCACCACAGCGCTCGTAGTTGCTCATTGTAACATCAATAACCTCACCAGAGTCGCTGATTGATTGGAAGAGAAGCCAACGACAGAGTGAAAGCAAAAAAGAAAAAAAAAAACGCATTTGACGTGACAGCACTCCATTTCTAAAATAAGACACAAAAAATATAGTGTTGGATTTGAGTTGTAGACAAGTCAGACTCACAGCCGTTGTGTCACATTTGCTCAGAGAATTGGGTCTGTGTAAATCCAGCCCTGGTGGTGGAATCTAGCGGCTGAACAGAGGGGAGTGATGTGAGGAGTCTGACCTCTTCGCCAATCAGTGACCATCAGTTTGTAGGTGAGGAGAGACTCTCAGCTCTCTCTTATACTGAAAACAAATGATTGAGCTTAAGGTATCTAACAAAAAAAAAAAAAACAAGGCGTGTCATAACATTTGACACCAACATCAGATCCAGTTCGAATATATATTGTTTGTCTTGTTTTAAGTTTCATAAATACTATCATCTGCAACAAGTGTGTCTGATGAATGAAACCCTGCTTGGTCTCTGTCTCTCTGTCTCTTCTGTGCCTGCAACAGGATGACCTGCCTGTGCAAAAGATTGATCTCGTCAAAACCCGCGGGAAGCGGCTCTCCTCCTTTATTTTATTTTATTTTTTCCCCTTATTCCCTCGCCCCTATCAAACAGACAGCCGCTGCTAAAAGATTCATGCATGTGGACTTCGGGTCATTAAAGAATGATCCGCGGCAAAGCTGTTTTTTCAGCCTCATAATGAAATCCAGTATTCATGAAATGGATTTTCCTCTGGTTTCCCGCTCACCCTGGCCACAGATGTGTGTTTGCTGGTGTGTTTAGAGTGTGTTTGCACAGCCTTGTTAGGCAAGCATGGGTTAATGGTATCCTAAAGGCGCATTTTCAGGGCACTCGGTTAATTACACCAGGTTGACGGATGACCTTGCCACACATTACCTGTGTAAAGCAATGCGGCGTTAGGGTATATCTTTGTATTTCTGAGATTGGGGTCAGACTAAAGACCACTTAATCAAAGCTTTGTTTATGCAAATACATTACTGACCTTCCTGAGCTGCCAGTTAGAGGAGGCAAAATAACCTAATCAGCTCGGTACATGTGTATTATAAACCTGCATTATGCATTATATAACAAAACAATAAGACAATAAGAAATCTTTAGCTATGGAGCACTTTTAATACAAAAAAAGAGCTGATACAATGTGCTCTACAAAAATAAAAAAGACAGCTGCAATAATCATAGTACCAGAAAGTGACAAAGGGGTATTTAAAAATGTGAATCCGGTCAGTTTTGGATGAAGTGCTCATTGACACTGTGTGATGGTTCATGTCATTTTGAAGTGACTGCTTGGGTTTACAGTGTCATTTCAGTGGAGTGCACGGATTTAGGTTTAAGTTGACACTTAAATCGGATGCTAATTGCTTCACACATTGCTTTTTCAAAATGTGCCGTCATCCAAACATGTAGTACCTTTACGGCTTCATCCATGTGTTTTATACAAAACTGCCTGCATAGGGATCAAATGAAGAAGAAATATATCCGAATTCCTGCTGAGGCTCTTGATGCTCCACAAGGAATCACTACTGTCAGAATGTAATATGCACAGCCCCCCCCCCCCTCCTGTACGCTCACAACACTTGATATTCCCGATCCAGACAACACATTGTAATAACCCTCCTGTAATCCCGAAGGTGAGATCATACGTCTAATCAGCCTCTAATGCACTTCAGCACTGGAGTAGATTCAAACCTGACCACTAGATGGCATTCTCTTAAAAATCCAAAATCCCCTTTTTTTCTTTAGACAGACAGAGACAGAACTTATTAATAAACATGTGCAACCATTTGTCTATATTGCTGATTTACATCTTCTTCTTCTTTGACACCTGGGGTGGTCTTAATGGATGGCGCCTCAGCCTCGGGCGAGATAGCGGACGGCTCATTAGTATGGATGACCAGAGTCGGGGTGGGGCCTTTACTGAGTGAGGGTAACGAGGGTGGAAAAGCTTAAAGTGATGATCTGCTTCTATAGGTATAAAATGGCCATGTTCGCCTAATTTGATTGTGAAGGTTAGCAGTCAGTTAAAACAAAAGCAAGTGGGTGACACATGTGTTGATACCCCAGGGTAGTGCTGCCTGTTGAATATTTATGTCATATTTAATTTAAAACATGCAATGATGCTGAATTACGGCACAATATGTAGAATCTGGAATCTCCGTGATTAAAAGTGTGCCAGAAAAATACCACTATCATCACTGGCATCCGTAGCAATTTTAATCAAGTCCTCTGTTTTTTGTTATATCGGCAAGACATTATGTTTGATCGTCGCCACCTTCATTACAATAACCATCAACACTGCTGATAATCATCCTTCCCCATCTTCTCACCATTATCTCCGTCTTTATCACTGCTGCTAATTCTCAGCGCCGCGCTCAGCCCTCTGCGGCACGATTGTGTTGTGTCGTCGCGGCGAGTCACAGTGTTCTTTACCACAATTACATACTCCACTGAAGCAATTGAGGTAATCCCTTTTCTCACTGTCTTTGATTGTATTTCATTCACACTCACAATTCAACCCACAGAGCCCACCCTCAGCCTCACCTTCACCTGTTCCTCTGCCTTCCCTCCCTGGCCTGGATCTAGTTGTGACCACCTGCCCCTGACAGCTTGTTGTTATTCTGGAGGTTTCCCGGTGCTGACACTTTCTCCACATGGGTTTATGTCTACCTTAAGCCCATTTTTTTCTTTCTCTCCCTCGGTTTCTCATCTTTCTATGCCTCTGAGTGTTCCATTCTGGAGTGCTGGTCCTCTGCCACTCGTCCCCCTCGTACTGTGCCATAAACTGTGAGATTGCTGTGTAGGCTATAACACCGTGGGTACTCCTCTGCATGAAGCTGTTCGGGGTGCAGATGGTGTGTGAGAGCTGAACGGGTGCTTGAATAGTAAGGGTAGAGCGTGTTTGTGTGCATTGTGCATGTGTGTGTGTGTGAGTATACCTGCGCAGTTTTGTTAACCGGGTCTACTCTCAGTGTGAGTCTAAGCCAATCCAGTATTCAGAAAGACGGATTGATACCAGGAGAGCCGTGGCAGTGCTCACGTTTTGACTTATTGGCACATGCGTGTGTGACGTGAAGGACAGTTCATGATTGTGATGCCCGAGGTTTCGAGTACAGAAGTAGGCCAGGGGTGAAAAGGTCGACTCGGGGTAAGCACTCCTCCCCCTATGAAGCATGAGTCATCACGGCGGAGGGTCCAGTGCAACGTGCATCCACACCCCCCTGAGGGGGACCTCCACCCACAGGGACAAACACCTTGTTATCTCCTTCATTGTTATCTCTGTTACTGTCGTCCGCACCTTCGTCGCTGTCACTGCGAGGGAGAATAAAGTCATCACGCCCACGCGCGGCAGCGAGAAGTGGAGCGCTTGCTCCATTAACAAGTGTTCTCTAATTGGCTCTGAGCGCTGACAGACAGCCGTGTGCCGAACAAGAACAAGGGCTTTCTATAAATACGGCCTAACAGGCTCGCTTCACCCCCAATCTGAAGTGCGCCGAGAGGGTTTTTGCTGCGCCCTGCGCACACGCCCGCATTCACAAAGGGCGCGTGTGTGCACGCGCGTGAAGCGCGTTAGTCAAACAAGTGAATAAATTTAGAGCTTGAATCAATCGGGAGATCTGGATATGTATTTCCGCCCCCCCTACCCCACCCTGCCTCTACCCCTGCCTCCTGCTTGATCTTTCAGTCCAAACAGCAAAAGGAAAAACTGAATTAAAAAGTGCTTTTGATATCTCTTTGATCAGATTCTGTCAACAGGAGGACTTCCACCCCCTTTCACCCGCCTCCCAACCATCCCTTTGCCCCCGCCTCCCGGGCCTCTCCTCTGATTGGAATCTGGAAACCCATTTGCTGTCTTGCTCCCAGACCCAACTCAGGCCATGTCAGGTAGTCTGCGCACGTCCCCGTCAGTGCTTGTTCCCTCGTCGCCCCCCAGCAACCCCCCCCCCCCCCCCTTCTTTCCCTTTTTTCGCTCTCTCCTTTCGTCTTTATCCCCCCGCCGTCTGCTGCAGGCTCTGTGGAGAATTTGCCCAAATTACCTGTCATACTGGCAGCTACGTGTAAATAAGCCCGGAAAGTGTGTCGCTTTCTCAGTCGCACCCCCCCACCCCCTAACACCCCCCCCTCTTTCTCTCCCCCCGTTCCATCCCCCCACCTTGACGCTATCTCATCTCACTTCAAACCATGATTCTCCTTCTTTTCAATCCATCACATCTTTCCCCCATTTTTTTCCCTCCCCTTGCCCTCCGCCTCAATCTCTCCTTGCCGTTAATGCCTACTTCTCCGCTCGGCTCTCTCACTTCACAAACAGAACTATGGGGAGGCTTGGAACGTCTTAGTGCTCCTTTTTTAAATGGGGAAAATGAGTTTGTTGCCGACTCTGTATGTCCGTAGATATAACATGCAGAGAAACAGGCCATTGACTACCTGTCATTTAGCCTGGGGGCTCAGTGAAGTTGAAATTGCAGCCTTTGATATGCTGTCCTGCTAGCTGCAAACAACGCTGGGATGGGGGTTTGGGGAGCAGCAGGTAATAGGGTCTGTTGCTCCTGCTTATTAATGAATAGTGAAGCTGCATGTATGGAAAGATGTGTCTTCTTGTTTACTGTTCTTCTTTTTAATTCTAGGTGGTAGGAGGTGGATGTGGAGGTGTGTGAGTCGGGGTCAGGGCCGAGCTCTCGGTTCAAGTTTTTGCTTCAGAAGGTGTAATCATCTCTCACCCGGGGGTTACAGGTGCAAACACTGTGATTTGGAGGGTGGGAAGTGGAGGCAAAACCCCGGAGGAGGAGGATGTTGTGGCCGAGTGGAGAGAGTGATAAGAAGGAGGACATGGACAGAAGGAGCTCTTAAACCATGTTCATGTAACAGAGCCAGCTCCTCGCCAGCCATCTCTGTGAGATTTATTGAGTATGCCCCTTCCGTCCAAATTATAAACCAGTAGAGACTTGTCATCCTGATAATTGAAGAAGGGTTCTGGGTTATTCCTGGGTTTTTTTTCCACTCCCAACTCCTAGTTCACGGACAGCTATTTTTAAAAGCTTTCATGAAAGCTTAAGGGTTGATTCCATGTATTGAGATTGATTCTATAATGGGCCAACAGAGCTGGAGGTCACTGGTTTCCTGCCTTTACAAATTCAGGAAACCATCTCCTCCGCTGAAATTCAGCACATTTCTAGCTCTTATCCTGAAGTCCAAAAAGCCCACTTTGAATGTCCATTCAGTCTGGGATTTCACGCTGCGCCTCTCTTTGTGATCAGATAATTTATACATTTGTTCATCTTTTACACCTTTTGTGAGGGCAGTGAGTGTGATGCAGTGGCGAAGGTTTGCAAAGATGATAGCACCTGTTAGCTAAAGAGGGCTCAATCATGAGCAGTCACGCACCACCTCACTGAGATCCCGCCATGTGGGAAAGTGGGCGAGATATGCGCGGTGGGCCCAGGCTGCAGCGGGGGAGCAGAAGCTCTCCTAATTGGAAATGGCCTGCAGCTCCGGTAAAATATATATGGATAAAACATGGGCAGGTAGAAGACCAAGACCTCAGAGCATCTTTTGTGGGTATGTGTTTCTCTGGGCACGCAACAAAGAACTGCTGCGCAAACACGGGTGCAAAGGCACATACCCACACATAAACATACGTATCCGTCCACAAATTCATGCTAATCCATGTGCAGTAATCTAATATATGCACAGCGGTTCCCCCGAGGCCCGGCGCATCCATGAGGGAAGAAAGCTAAGAGAGAAATTCCTGCTTCCACTGAGTCTTATTAGCATACCTGTTGGAACAACGCACCCCAGGCATATCTTTCACGTGTGCAGTTCTCGCAGACATTGAGGCGGGAAGCGTAAGTGCATGTGTCAAGATGCGAAAAAAGAAGAAAAAAAAAACAGCAGGTGGTGTTACACTGCTGGACCTTCTCCTACCTGCGCAGCTCTTTCCGTATATCTTAAAGGCAACATGGGGTCACAGGGATTGTGAATTCTAACCCACGCTAGGTCCACACTCCCACACAATCTCATTACATTTTTTTTTTTATATTAGTCCGATGCCTCTGCCAGTCAGTCAGCGTGGCAGGCTGGGCAGAGACGCAACGGAGATCACATTAGAAAGTGTGACAACACACCGAGAGAGGCGGCTTTGATCAGGGCGGCTCTATGACTCCGCACAGCCCTGTTTACTCTGGTCTCCCCGACACACATCTGCCGTACTGTCACAAAGCATGGAGAGAGGCTTCAGGACCCTCTTCCCTTGCTTCCTCTATGGCCCACTGTTAGTTTGACAAGCTTGATTTCTCCTATGGCCTGTGTGCCGATGAATATCTAACTAAATAAAGCCCAAACAAACACTCAAAATGAAAAAAAAAAAAAAAAGCCGGAGGTAAAAAAAAAAAGAAGAATTCAATCAGCATATGTGCACCATTACGGAGCAGGAATAAGGAAAACATGCTTTTAATGAGCTCAGGATACAATTCTCCCCCATGCCATGTTGGCTTTTCATGGCCTGATTTCACATTCATTTATCCACCCACTCACAGCAAATGGGCTTGAGAATTTATGCTTTTCTACAACAGTGGTGCTATCAAAGCGGAAAGCTGCCTTTGGATAGGAGGAGACATAATAAAAAGGGGTATACAGCAGGATCAATACCATGGCACCGTTTGTGTTCCGCCAACAGCATAAAGGTGTAACTGAAATTGAAGTGCTCGGCCAGATGGCAAGAAAACATGATCTTGTAGAAAAAAAAAAAAGTTTTAAGATTTAATTTTGTTTCCATTTCCTAGAAGAGTAATTTAGGTCTATGCAGCCAGGACATCCTTGACTTAATGGAACTGCGTTATATTTATGCTCTGATGCTGTTCAAAAGTCCTTTTCTTGTTATTGTTGTTGTTCTTTTCTTTTCACTTGCGGACGCTGGGCACAGACACCAAGGCGGAGCTGGATTGCGTACAGCTTTGGCTCCCTAAAGCTGATTGAATTCCTAAGCCCATTTCCCTTCAGAAAGGAAACGAGAGAAAACAACAAAAATATGCATCTCCCAGGTGCTCCAAGTCTATCTTCTTCCTTTTTTTATTCTCTTCCCAGTTTAACAAAGTGTACCAAATTACCAAACTCAGATTGAATGATATGACGCTTTCATTCAATTTCTTGTACTTAGAATAAGCATAATTCTTTTCTTTTTCCAGCTGTGAGAATAAAAAACTAAAATTTTATTTGATTTCCCCCCGCAAACCAAATTTGAACTTTTCTAAGGGACAAGCTGAGCGAGGGCAGGGTTTCGAGTTATTGATTTGTGCATATTTCCTAGAAAGGAATACTTTGCAGCTCTACGAAATGAGCACATAATGCTATCCCCGTGATGCATTTTGATTGAATTACTCAAGTATCAAGCAAGGAGGCGGCTCAATATGTTGGCAGTGCAGTGGGAGGAGAGTACATGCTCAGATTGAATTGATTTAGCCGCCCCGCGTCACTGGAGCACTTGTTACACACCCGTGTTAGCCCAACCACCAAATTATCCTGAAAACTCCAGCAAATTAACCCTAATATCTGGGTTGAGAGCCAGCCTAAGTGTGTTTGTGCAGCGGTGTCCAACAAAATGTTCCATCCATTGTGATCGTGGCCGAACTATCAGAGGGATTGTAGTTGCAGCCAATGTTAATGGTAGTAAGTCTACAAGGAGTTCAAATGCATGGAGCATTAGTCATGTTTTTTTTTTCCTCCATACAAATGACACATGAGGGCAGTTCTATTTGAGGCAGATTAGCGCTGCAGCTCAGTGGGAGACGGAGGCCTGTCCACGGTGGCCTTCATTTGCTGCCTAAAGGGGTGGTGGATATGCCACAGAGAACGGCCGAGGTCCCTTACATTTTATGGGTTGAAGAGGAAATATAAAGAAAGCAGGGAACGGGAGAAAGAAAACGGCAGGGAAGAATAATAGGAGTATTTGTTGTAATGGAGGTGAGAAGTCACAGCGGTGTCAAAGGAAAACACTTTTGCTGATGACGGAAACACTGGAGTGTATTGTCAGCCTTGGTGGAGAGCGGTGCAAATGAAACTTTGCAGGGAGAGAAAGGATTGGCAGAGTGAGGGATAATGAGGTGGTAAGGGTTGGAAAGACAGACGAACATTGTACAGTGAGAATGAGAAAGAATGAGAGGGGGGAGTCTGAGAAAAGGTGAGATACAGATACGACGGCGAGCCCGGCTCATGTATTATTGCTGAACGTATTGATTGAGCTGGGAAAGCAGAAAAAAAAGAGAATGACTGCCTTTGAAACTGAGTACTGGTGGATGGGAGCGATGGATGAGGGGATGACAATGGTGTTATATAGAGGGATGAAGCATTTATTTCCCACAGTGAGCAACATCCGTGAGCCTACTGTAACAGGTAGTCTGAGCAGCGTAATCATCCTAAACGTCTGTACCACATCCCTTCACAGGTTTACGTTAGGGACTCATTGTTACCCCCCCCCCAGGTTAGAGGGAGATGATCTTTTAACAGAATTATTGTCATTAACACTCTCGGGGAGAGCAAACAGTTTGTTTACCATTGCTGATTGTTTTTTCGATGAGTAATACAGGCAAATACCAAATGGTGGTTGTTGTCTGTGCCACTTTCCCCCCACAGGCCACAACCTCTGCTGGAGGCAATTAGATATCGAGCAAAGACGTAGACGCGACACAGAGGTTGTTGCACGTCTAGGTGCCTGGGGGTGGGGGATGGGCGGGGGGAACCACTGTCTGTGACCTTGAGCGAGGTAGTTTTCAGTCAGTGAGCATGTGACGAGAGCAGCGATTCCGTGAACACTGGTTCTTATCAACGTGGGAGTCATCTCGTCAAGCCGACATGCACGTATTAATAATAATGATAATATGGCCGAAACAAGAGAAAAGACTGAATGTTTGAGAAGGAAAAGTATCGGCTCAGCACGTCCATCCTTGGAGGAGCTCCCGTCCTTGGCCCTGACCGCCGCTTAGCTTGTGTTCTTGTTGATTTACGTGCGACTGCGCGCCTGCAACGCCCCAGACGGCGTGCTCCGGTGGTGTTTGTGCGCGTGCCTCTGAGAGACTGCGTGTGAGTGATCTGTGGCTAGAGCCGTCCCTCAGGTGTCTGATATCTGATCGCCTGGATTGATCAGCCCAAGGAGAGCGTGACATTCAGCTCGTACCATTGTGCCGGGAGCTCATCCAATAAGGCCGTGGCATGGCGGCCGCAGAGCCCCTTTGTTACAGGAAGTCAATTAAGCCTGTTTGAGGCACACAAGTGAGAGAAAAAAGGAAAGACGGGGTTTCTACGAGAAGTCATGTTGACTTCCCAGCAGTGGATAACTGTAAGATGGAGCTTTCCACAGCTATGATGCAGGGGGTGGTTTCCCTGTTTCTGCTGTAAGGCGAGTCCCCAGGGATACCAGCTCTGTCTTTAGACGAGATGCGGAGGCTTTTAGTGGGGCTCTAGGCAGCACAGGTGGTGCCACTGCATGCATTGATCTCTCAGTGCTTTAACTATAGAGATCACATCCATGACAAAAGCAAGGCTATAGGAGACGGTGCATTAACCATGTAGTGTAGGCTATGCAAAAAGCGTACAGCGCTGCTGTCAATATGTCTTCAAGGCAAATGAATAGTGCATGAGAAACTGAATCCTACTGGAAAATAATGGTCAAAGATTCCTCTTACTTCCTTAATGCATTACAGAGAGTGTAAACCCTGGCTCTGAGTAAGACATGAGCTTAGAACATTACTGAATATCTATATATTACTATATTAACCTTCTACTGGTGGCAAGCTGCCTACTGTTCCCAGAGTCCAAAACAATGCACAGAGATCCATAATCATGCCGTTATGTTGTAGTATTCAATACACCCTATAGTTTTCACGGACTTATTAGCAATCAGACGACGCATTATATCAAGCAAGTGACGTGCATTGAATTTGAAGTGCATTCATTCTCACCTTGCAAGGCAGTGTCTGTTTTGTGTAACGGCCTGATGTAACATAATGTTCCTTTATGTGAAGACATTCAGGACTACACTTAGTGCTCTGTCCATTCAATGAATGGCTTTTTGTTTTACAGTATGTGGTCCATGGGGCCACTTTTTTTCACAGCGGCACTGGGACACTATGATAGCTCTTTCCTCATCCAGACACACACTTTTTCTTCTTCTATAAGATCCCTCTGACAAAGCGTTCTCTGTAACTGTCAACGGGGGAAAAGTTCTCCAGGAAGACCTATGCTCACATAACTGACACGATAGATAATCGACTTAGAGAAAAGGTTCTTTTATCAAGAGTTTAATTCTATTAGAGGAGAATTAATAGCAGGCGTTATCGTGAGCTCCAGAGTGGTTCCAGACGGAGTGGTTGCAGTGGATCCCCTTGGATCTAGATCTGGAGTCCTTCTAGTGGAGGATCCCGCAAGACTTCATTAACATTATCTTGCCTGACTGACTAGAGGAACATACAGCGTCCTCTCTCTCTAATTCCAACACAATGTTCTGACTAATCCCCGGTCACAAAACCCTCTTTATTAAAAAGCAAAGAGTGGTCATTACCGGCTAAACGAGGGAAGCCAAGGTTAGTAAAAGCGATAAAAGGGATTTCATAGATAATTGATGAGACATTCAGGTTGTGTGCATCCACTGTGTTGTTTGCTTACCAGCAGTATCTGTATTTTTCCAGACGGTGTAGCGCCGCTGACATGTAGTCCACATTGTGCATTTGGTCTGGCCAGGAGCCACGGTCATCAGAGGCGGTTATGCTTGTCTTTGATCATCAGCTGGGAGGGCAGAGCCTCACACTTCACAGCACCTGGTTGCTTCACGCCCCTGCATACCGTACGACTACCTGTCTTTCCCTGCGGCTGGCTGTGTCCTTCCAAACTCCTTTAGCTACTGCTGCACTCCAGATGTCCACCACAACACAGACGATGGAAAGAGTGAGGGTTTTTAGTCTGGTCTGGTACGGATACATGCAATAAGACTGGAGTACTTTTAATGCTGCAGCCCTGAAGACCCTTGTGCTTTTTTTGTTTATTTAGACTTTAAATATTTGTTACAAAAAATGTCACAAGTGTGTGTAATTCGAATAAAAGGCTGTAGGAATTAACCAAAAGAGCAGTGGGTTTAGAATGGGATGAATCATTTTGTGGTGAGACAAACTGCCTGTGACACTACAGAGCATGTGGCCTCAGAGACTGCCCCGCCGCTGTAATTGCATGTTTTAATCACAACTTGTTAAGCGACCAAATATCAGAGGCCATAACCAACATTTTCTTAATATGTGGTGTAGTTTTGGAGGTCAACGTGTCCTTTTTTTGTCATTTTATGCTGGGCACCTAGTAAGCCTTTCATAATTTGCTAATGTAGCATTTCAGTTCTGAGGTCAGCTGTAATAATTCCTTCCTCTGAACATTTGGCTTTATCAGGGGTTCTGCAGAGAAAGCACTATTAATGTTCCATTTCAATTTGTTATTGGTAAACACTGTGAAATTGCATGAGTCAATAGCTTCACTGTGCACCTGATTTGCATGAGTTTGCCTTTTAAAACAACATTCTCCCTCTTAAAATATGTTTCAGTCTGCCTCATCCGCTCCTTAGCTCAGTGCTGTATCAGGCAGTGTCATTTTCTCACTAAGAATTCAAGGTTTATATAGGCATGTAAGGTTTGATGGTGGTGATACCTTACAAACAGGATGAAAGCCAATGTTATTTGGCTGTAAACTGAGATGGAGAAATGAGCAGCATAAATCAAGAAGGAATAAGCTTGTTACTAAGAAAAACTTTTCACAATTTTCACACTCAGCAGTAGCATCTGCTCCAGCCATTGCAGAGCCTTTGGCTGGATTCTATAGGATCAGGCAGTGCATGGATAATGGAGGTTTTCCTGATTCATTTTAATAGGGGTAGACAATTTTGGCTGTGGTAGAAATGGATGCAAAAAACATCAACAGCAGTCTTCTGGTGAGTAGTTAAGATAAATTCAACTTTGCAAAATCGGTACAAAATCAACCCTAATGTTTCCTGTTGGGATTTGATATCCAGAGTTTTCCAAACCTTCAGCAGATTGATTTAGAACAGTGGTCGGCAACCCGCGGCTCTAGAGCCGCATGCGGCTCTTTAGCGCTGCCCTAGTGGCTCCCTGGAGCTTTTTCAAAAATGTTTGAAAATGGAAAAAAGATGGGGGAGGGAAATATATTTTTTGTTTAAATATGGTTTCTGTAGGAGGACAAACATGACACAAACATTCTTAACGTTTTCCAATGCTGTAAAAATGTGTAGAATAAATATTACATTTCAACATTTCTGTCAACGAAGATTAGCGTCATAGCCTGCGACACACGTTTCTATCAGCAGGGCGGGATGCCAGGCAGGTGGCTGTTGTAAACAAACCGGCAAAGACATTTCCAGGGAAGGCATGCTACATTTGCAGCTACATCAAATCAAAATATCGCACCCGCCTCACAGATGAGAGCTTGCAGTCCTGCGTCAAGATTAAAGTTACATCTTACATGCCCGATGTTGAGAAGCTAGTGATAGCTAGCTAGACTAGTGATGTCCGAAAACAGAAGTCACATTAAACGGGTAAGAACACAATCCTGTCATAGGCACATATTTAGTAACAAAGTGGCTGTGAAGTGATTTCTGATTTTCGTCAGTATATATTTGGAATGACACTTAGGGATATTATTGTGTTTTGTTGCTCTGCTGTTTTATTTTTATAAATGCAGGCTGCGTTGCATTGCACTCTGTTTGTTGCCCAGATAAGGGGCACGTTATGCACGTTCCATTTTGTTGTCAAAATAAAAATGACATCAAAAATCGGATTTCTTTATTGCATTTCTTTAATTTCATCAAAGCAATGAAACATAATTCATTAATATTGTAATGAAGTTAAACTTGAGGTGGCATCGTACAACAGAGTAGTCACGTGGTGCGTCATTCTCTACAGGATGCGCTGCAGGGAAAATAAACATTCAATCATGAAGGCTCATTATGTATTTGTAGCCAACTTAGTCATTTTGATAGTAGGCTAATATAGCTAATATAGATACATACAGCATGTGTTGCCTTCATTATAAGGCTTATATAAGGCTTTTAATTTTTTTGCGGCTCCAGACATATTTGTTTTTTGTTTTTTTGGTCCAATATGGCTCTTTCAACATTTTGGGTTGCCGACCCCTGATTTAGAATGTCTGCTTTGGATTTCTCTGCCCTGACATCTCAGTCTCATATGTTGTTGGACTAAACTTCCTCAGCAGAGTGGATGCGCCTAACTTGTTGGTAGAATACCAGATTGCTAACAAGTTGCTAACAGTTGTAAAATGTTTGGGAGGAGAAGAAGCACCTGCCGACCTGGGATGAGGAATCTCTCTTTAGCTGCTTTTCCATACCTACTTTGTTGTCCGTGCTGAAGATTCCATGCTTTGTCTTTCTCCACACCACTTTGGTGGGTTGCTTTCCTGCACGTCAAATGCCCAGAACACTAGTTTCCTTCTCCTGGGATCTCAACCAGGACTCCTGCAGCACGACAAGGGGACCTTTCACCTCCCTGTGCTTAACAAGCTCAGAATGTGAGAAGCCAGATGAAGCTTCGGGCACTTTCGCATTGGCAAACAGGAGCTGTGGGAGCTACTTGTCCCAATGTTTGGCATTAGCGGAGATAAACTTCTTCAGTATGCTTTTGAGAGTTTATTGTAGATCTCCACTAAGTGAGGGGGATGCTTTACAGCTCTCTTACAAGGCATCTGTAGCGGCGAGCATCAACAAACACAGACAATTATATGATGTAGGAATGTATGTGTTCCATTTGCAGTGCTGAGTAAATCCTAATGACTATGGTATATTGTGGATGGACTAACATCCATCTTCCTTGTCAGTTTCTGATTCATGTCTTTCAGTCTTTGCCGTGAAGTGTTTATTTTTCTCATCCTTAAATGAACTTTGCAGGCCATAAAATTCACCGCTACATAACAGTGGCAGTGAATTTATCTAATGTGTATTTTTATCACGCCTTTGAAAATGGGTGCCTGCCAAGAGGAAGGATAATAAGATGTGGAACGTGCGGGTGAATTTTAAAACAATTGCAATTTTGCCCTCCGTTTCCATTATCATAATCTTCAAAGATGCTTGTCTTATTCATTTTGCTCATGACCCTGGCAAGTAAGTCATTGAATTTCCTGAAATGACTGCAAATAAGAGTGTCATCATTAAGATCCCCAATGTAGCACTGATAGGACAGCAGAGACTTTGGTTATGAAAGGATGAGCCTGTTCTCCCAAGAAAAATGACACAATAGGTTGAAATGTCAGTCGCCAAAAATAACCTAAAATGATGTCTGAGGGACAGATGCCACCTAGCGGCCCTAGTTTTTATGAACTGGAGCGGTTCTATATAAGGTGACAAATTCGAAAGTTAGGGTGAGATTGGGTGGCTAGAGTTAGAGTAAGTTGGATTCAGAAAAAAAACATACTTATAATTTTTGTGGTCACAATCGCTATGATGACGATAGTTGCCCAACTTAAAGAAAGTAGTAGCTAACTAACCCTAACCCTAACCCAAACCATGACCTTTACCTGATCCTGAACAAGTGTCATTTATGCCTAAACCTAACCAGACCTCAACCACAGCATTGTCACACCATAGAAGATAATTATTTTAAAGAGTGACTTGACAAATGTTGGTATCCTGCCAATTGCTGCTGATGGAGGCGTCTGATTAGAAAATGCTTCAATGGGCCCTTCTGAAGTGTATGGTAATATGACCTATGTGGTCATTTAATTTGGAGGACTCGTTGAAAAGGGACATCCAGTTGGTGGCTTTGCAAATGATCTGAACTCCACTCATGGCATGAATGCCAATCTGTCAGGTTTTTCTCTTCCTTGCGCAATGCCGACTGACCCCATCATTAGGAGGTTGCTGAGAGATGCTCAACTTGTGGAACTGCTGAAGGAGAGTGGAGTGTTTTTTATGCATGTTTTAGAGGTTGTAATACACAGGGTAACCCGTTGGCAACATTGTACGTGGAGGTGATTAAGAGCAAACGTTCTAATCTCATAGGGATATTTTAGTGAGTGGAAATATTTGACTTTACTGCAAAGTAAAGGGGAGGGTCATAATTCTGTTTAGTGCAATGGAAATTCTGCCTGTAATGTGTTTTTTGGATAGGGGTGGGCAATGTGAGCTTAACAAGTGTATTGGTTCCATACTTGGTATTTTAACTAAACATTACTTTTGCTACATTACTTTTGCTTAATAGTTCAGTCTGGGGAATCTAACAAATACCGAACTACTCAAAGTATCAGTACTTGGTGTGTTCACGGAACGTGTTTCAGCCACAGGCATGTTTTAATGCCATCTCACAAGCTATTTTACCCAATACCGCTATCTACTAAAGGTGGGATGGTTCAATAAATCCACGGATGAGATGGGTTCACAGTTTTGTGGTCACGGTTTTTGGTTTGGTTCGTGTACATGTTGTTCGCGGGGAGAATCAATCATTTCTTCAGCTTAACACTGAGTTTTGTTAAAGTCTGAGGTTAAAAGTAGATGAGTTTCTGGCTGCAAGAGAGAACACATTGACAGTTCCAACATGTGTTTCATTTATTTTGCAAAACAAATCTCTTTCACAAAGCAACTCTACGCTCTATCAGCACTAGACTTAGGTCCTGATCTCCTGAATTATGTCTCTTCATACAGTGCAAGAATTACCATCTTGCTGATGTTTGCAAGACATCAGCAAGATGTTTGCAGGACGGGATTTTATATTGCAGCTCCTTTCAAATCTACACAGGCCACGGTGTAGCTGCCAAAAACATATTTTTTACATTTCATGTAAGTCAGTAAAATACATTGCACCCATCACAGAGTAAAGTCACAGTGCTTCACAAAAATCTAATTGTGTTAAATACTTTAAAACTGTAAAATACATAAATAATTATATAATCATAAGCAACAAGAGTCATCAAAACACGCAGAATTCCAATTACGAGGCAAATGAATATGGGAGGTGTCAACAGGGACCGCACAAAGTTGGTCTAGCAGAGGAACGTTCCAGACAGGCACTCCGGCTTCAAAGGCACGATAACCTTTTATTTCAAGTTGAGCATGAGAGACAACCAGTCAGCCGAAGACCTCAGCGACCTGCTGGTGAACAGCTGGAGCGGGTCACAGATGCACGCAGGTGCCAGACCACGCAGTCCTCCATGTGTACAAAAACAAGAGGTCGTAGAGTATCGGTGTTTGTGGGCAACTTGTGTTGACGTGGGAGCGATGCCAGTTCCACGTCAGATGGGATGGATGGGAAAGATTCCCTTGTTTATGACTTGTGATTCATCATGTCAACACATGACGACAACTCAAGACGGCTGCATGAGTGATGGTTAAAAATACGTCGCGCTGACAACATAACTCTATATTATTTGGGTTTAATCCAAATGAGAAATGCACTTTGGCAGATGCGAGGCGTCCCTGTTTCAGGCAGTATCCCGGTCGTAATTGCATGTTGATGTTGCTCGTGAATGCCATTTACAGGTCGGAATCTTGTAATTTCTATAACTCCAGTATGACACGATAGTGGCGCGAGGAGCAGGTGTGCAGAGTGTGACGATCGGGTGACTGAGAAAGTCTGAGGGTTTCCGCCAAGCAGGTGGAAAAAAGCCTATGAGGGAAGTACAGAAACAGTAGTTTATGCTTCTCCGCTCCTCAGAATTGATCATGCTGAATAGTTTTGAAATTTCCATAGTTCAGTGTTGCACTAGCAACGACCTGGACGCATAAACCCTGCAGGTGTCACGTTTTTACATCTGGTGCAGACAATATATAATTAGTTTTGCCTTTCGTATCATCATGAGAGGATCATTAGGAAAGGATCATTTCAGACAATCAGTTCGTCGGGGGAGCTGGCCAATGAACCAAACCAAAGCTGTTCCACTTGGAAATAAATTAATAACAACGCTCAATTCAGTTTCATTGTATTCTGTTTAATTTGCTGTTTGTGTTGTTGTAATAGACCAGGACTTAAAACTTTAGTGGTAGATCAAAAGGGGGATATGTGACCTAAATTCTGTTTGATGAGAAAGAATCTTCTTTCCATATTGACTCATTACGGTCAATTATTTTCACTCTGTAATAACATATTTAGAGACTGTTATCAGTAAAGTAAATATTGAGATAAAAACAGGATAATAACAACCACTGCAGCAGCGATTCCAATGGGAATATGATTATGGTAATTGCAATGTTCCTTTTTAGTTATTATGCAGAATTTATTCAGAATTAGTAATCGCTGACTGCTTAATTATATGCATAGTATTTACTGTATACACTGTATATTTGTTGGGTATCACTCATAATCATGTTACATTACTAATTACATGTTATATAAGCATGATGATTGCGGAGCTTTGTTTCTGTGTCTGCAGATAGGGGATTGTTGGCAGGCCTGGGGCTTCCATTGCACAGTTTAACTAGCTTCCACTGAAACACACAGAGCCCCAAGGTGAGCAGGAGTATCCATACTTGGCCTACTTAGCTGAACTTTTCTCATCCTCCGCTGCTCTAACCAGCTTTTCCCTTCCCATAAAAAATCTTATCATCACAATTCATTTTAATATTCTAGTGGTCGTTGTTGTGGTAGAAATAATTTTTATTTCCCAGGGTCTGAAACGAGAACTTGTCTGTAGTGTTTTGTTCTGATAATCGAGCAACAACAAAGGCTGAAACGGCGTGTTCACCGGCTGCTTGGACTTCCTAAACGGAACTGCAGATCCTATTTTAATGTTCAGCCGCTCCACACGGAAGGTGCACATGTCTGTGACTGAGTGGGCATCTGAAGACAAAACATCCAAAACTCCAGCCATACCAAAAAAAAAAAAGGAAATTAGTAAATCATTATCTGTGCAGTAAATTATACTTTTCCCTTCTCTAAGTAGCTAACCTATGAGTCTCTCTTCGTTTTATTTTTACATCTCCTTAACCACTGCTAGAGGTCATTTAAAAATTCATACAGTACACATATTAAATAAGCATATTTCCAGTTATTCATTAATGTATTTCTGTGATGATTTGAAGTCTTCCTTTTGTGAAAATGTCAAGTCGATTGTATATGTATAGCCTGAGGCTTAACAGTTTATACAGCAAAACAGCATCACCTGTTCTTAGATCCGTGATATGAATAAGGAAAAAAACTCTCTAAATCAAGATCTCTCTTCCAGAACAGACAGACGTGCATTGGGTGTTGTGTGTATGTGAGTAAAACATTACAGAATGCAGCACTGTGTTATAAGGATTTCTAACATATGACAGATGAGATGGCGAGGATCCAGGGGCAGCTTCCAGGTTCGAGCAAATTGTGTGCACACTTAACGTCGCCGTGTGGCCCGTGCAACCTAAGAATTTCCATTAATGCTCTAAAATCCTCTTTTTTAAAATAACCTCATGCTCTGCATCTGCAGCTGAGACTACAATGTCATGTACTTTATGCATCTATAGTGAAGTTTGTCCCGTAGTTTACCCTTGCACCATTGTCCTTGTTCTAAAAATAGATCCGTCCGACAGCAAAAAAAAAACTAAAACAAATTACAGTACCGCTTTGAAATTGGCTAAATGAGGTTATTTTATTCTCCGACTGCAAATCTGATTGATTCTGAACTACTTTCCGCCGCTGTAACCCCGAGGTGAGGGGTGCAGGGCCGATGAGAGGCATAGCAAAATGTTCGCGTTGAGAAGCAAAAGAAAAAAAAAACAGCGCACTCAAGGCTCCTTTGCAGTAGGACTTGGTGCATAGCAGTTTGGGATCAAGGGACACAGCCGGGGACAAAGAAAAGTGAGGTGGCTGTGATCTGCTGTGTTATATACATACCAAGCACAGTTCTACCTGGCGCTGCAGAAAAAAAAAAAAAAAAAAACTGAAAGCGGTGGGATGAAAAATGCAATGCGGCGCTTTGATCCATTTTCAGGTGTGTCGCGGCCACATGGTGCTACTGTGATCTATAATTTGCCGTAGAGGTACTGTAAATAAGTGCAAAGAAAAAGAAAACAAAAAAAAAACCCACATTCGAGTTTATAGGATTGTGATTTAACTCAATATTCACACAGAGGACAAGGTAACAAGCATGAAATCCCCTACACCTGGCTGTGGCGCGTGTCCAACTGGCTGTCGGCAGCGTGGAGGCGGCGGCCGAGGCCTAAAGCGACATGCCACACGCCTTTTTTTTTTTTTTTCTCCACTTCCACTGGTGCTACCCCCATTGAGACTTATTGTTTTATTCTGTCACTTATTCGCTTCATGGCGGCCTTAATCTAATGCAATTTAAGCCACTTACATTTTTCATACAGCGAGCATTAGCGAGTTAGTACTGCCTGAGCAGGCCAGGTTAAGGACCTTCCTGAAGGGCATTGTCACTGTTACACACTCCCTCATCATGGGACTTATTTGCTGTCTTATACATAATTTTATTTTTTGTCCCACCCTCTCTTTCTCTTCCTCTCTGTTCTCCCAGTGCGGAGTGGACGCGAGGGCGACTTCACGCTGTGGCTCCTCAGAACCCATTTGCAGGCTTGAATGGCCTGGTTCTATTCCAAAAAAAAAACAGCCTTTTGTTTTCATAACTTTTTTTCCCTTCTCCTTTATTGACTGGACAGTATATCACACTGCATGAGAGGAACAGCTCAGAGTGAGGTGGTACTGGGAATAAAGACGAACATAAATCTCTCAGCGGCTCACCTCGGCCGGAGCATATCTAGCAAATGACAGAGTTGTGGCTTAACATTAACATCACACACAGAGCAGCTGCCAGAATGTGGATAATGAATTGTGTGGGTTTATGTGCATATCCAGCCCTTATGTACATGTTCAGCCTTGCACAGCGACCCTTCCCTTGCTCACTTAAGACAGCTTGTTAACTTATGGGGCAGCAGTCCATGGCCAGATCGTACTTTGTATTCAGTATTCAGAATTGCATAATAGTTATGTTTTACTCCGCGTGTGCAGCCCATGTGAGATAAATCTGTCAGGTCCAGGACACGGAGCAGAAAACCAATGTTAGCTGGCCTTGTAAATTATAACAAATAAAAAATATGCTGTATTGATAAATGATGGTTGCAGAGGATTTAATGGCCTTGCACTCAATCACTTTTTTTTTTTTGCTTCCAATCACTCCCCCTCCCTTTTCTCATTTTCTTGTTTTTGCTGCCTCGATCCTTCTTCTCCTTCCCATTGGTCTATCACGCCATCCTGACAGTTGTCAGAGATGGAGGAGAGTATTCTGGCTATAGAAACTCACATCGATCCGCTCACCCGCAGTCCACACCCAAACCTGCTGACTCCCGGCAGAAAATAAAGGGAGACAAAAAAAAAAAAAAAATCATCCCTCAGCTCTTTTCACCCCCCGCTCCACCTCCCCGTTATCACAACCATCAACAATGCAGGTCAGTCCTGCACTCTTTGGTCCCCTTTCCCTCCTCATGATCATACCTGCCATTTTCCATCTCACCCTTTCTCTCCTGACAACACTTCCTCTACATCAAATATGACTTTCTCCTGTGTTTGTTCCGCTGTTCAGCATTTTCTTTTATCCCAAGATCCAATTTTCCAATTCCCCTCCCCATCTCTCATATTTCTACCTCCCGCCCATCTATCTTTCACCCTCTCCTCTTTGCATCTGCTCCTTTCTGCTTCACTCTGCACACCTATTGCTTTGTGTTCACAATGCACACACGCGCACACACACACACACACACACACACACACACATCCATCTCTTTCTGTCTTGCCCTCCTGCTGTTTGTAGCCCATATCGGAGGCTCAGTCATAGGGGATTAGCCACAGACTTGATCAGAGCCTCTGTGGTTTCCAAGGTTGAATCCGTGGCATGAAGATTTACACAAGACACTCAATAACACACATGTTTGGGGTCTGGAGCCTGACGTCTGTATTCCTGGCTCCATGGGTGAGGCCGGACCGCACATTGTTCGCTTTTCTTCAAAAGAGTCCACCCCTTATTTGAAGACATTTTACCGGGAGACCTGCACAGCGCACATCATTTCTGCACCGCCAGTTACACATTTCAATCTGAATTATGTTTTGTCATGTTTCAATTACCTGATCCCATCATCTTTGATTACCTGGTTAACCACGGGTGTCATATTATTCCAGTCAGTGTATACCAGTTACATATTAAAGTCCATAAAATATGTGTATAAGCTCTCCATTAAAAACAAAAGATACTTACCCTGAGGGTTTTGACATTGATTGAAAACAAATAAAATCTTTATTGTAGACGATAAATCGTTATCTTCTTTACATGATCTCATATCCTTGGCACAATATATTTAATGAAGAAGCTTCAGATAATTATTTCCATGTGTAAAATGGATGACGCATCGGGATAGAAATCTTCAAATATCAACCAATGAAGGATTTCAAAAGAGAAAGGGCACATTTTCATTTTTATGAGATATATACTTTGTCCTAGACCGTAATATTTCATCATTTTTTGCAAGAAGAAAGGTATGCAACATGTGTGTAAACCGTTTTCTACATAAGCGAGTCAATATGCTACTTTAATTTTTTTTTTTTTGTTGTAGAAATGGCATCAGATCTTCAACATCATACCCACCGATGATGGCTGGTTGTGCCTTTCAGTGTTATTACAGGGGCCCCTTTGATTTGACGCATTGCATATTCACTGTCCAATAAGCAAGGTGGGAGCACATTACACATTCAGTTTTCCATCATACGGCCCTAATTTATAGAGCGTTTTCATCAAAGCCTGTGCCAAGCTGCTAGATCAATGGGGGCCATGTCTCCTGATGGAGATTGATACTGGACGTCGGGAGAATCGGTAACAATTCAGCTTGTGTCTGTTTACGGTTTAGTATTCAGCCACGCTATTACGATACGGCAGCTGCCAATGAGTTGACAGTCAGGAGGCTAAGAGCTTCCCCTCTCCCTACTGCGATAAGACAGATCTGAAACGCTCCTTTTCTTGGCTGATGTCAGCACTATCATTAGAATGAATGAATCTCCATATTGCACTGTCTCCGCTTCTTCGCTTCATGCATACAGGAGGAGGTGTTGGTAGAAACCTGTGCAAATTGTTATTTTGTTTTTTCATTTACTGACCTCTATGCGGTGAAACACGAGCTCTCCAACTGCAGTTAAAAAAAAAAAAATCCAGTTTATTTACACAAATGAGTGTCCGTGTTCCTCGTTAGGTCTCTAAACAAGGTCTTAATTAGTTAATTGGCTTATTATGGCAATTGTTCCCAGGGCAGCCAGTGTGGGTTGGCTGTCATTCATCTGAGGCGTCCACAAACACAGAGAGAGGAGGAGTCGTCCAGAATGATGGGCTTCACGGGGAGAGGGAACAGGAGGAGGCGCTGTGAGGGAAATGTGGTGGTCGCCGCTTGATTTAATAAAGTGTGGCAGTTGAGCGGCTCGCCATTCCAGAGCGGGACGGCAGTAATCTCGCAGTCTGCCCTCAGTCTCGCAGCGGAACAGTGGGTGAGGGGTGACTTTCAATTAGCAGAATGAGCCTAATTAATCAGCGAGGAGGTGATCTGTAATGGGAACCAGCAGCGTCGCCCGCTCATCACTGTGACGGGGTGAGAGGTTTTGCTGGTTCTGTCGCCATGTTGCGATGACCTTCACTGCTACAGATGGGGGCCCACAGAGTGCACACATGACAGCCCAAAATCCCCATCACCCTCATTACCGTGCAATATGGTAGGAATTTCTTTTGTTGTTCTACATATTTCAAGTGACCTGCACGCAATTCAGTTGTCAGCCGCAAGCTTTAGAGCATGGAAGGAACATTTCCACTGCTGCCATTTGTATCCAAGAGGGGGAAAAACAAAAAACTACAAGTCCAGTTACAAGACACAGAACATTTTTCCTTGTTGTCGCCCTTGCTGCCTTCCTCATACAACTGGACCAGCAAGACAGCTGCAAACATTTCTGATTCATTTCTGGTTAAAAGAGATCGGTTGATTGACAGAGCCTCCTGGAGCCATGAGTCAGAGCAACTCATGAAGACATAGAGCGGGAGACTTTATTAAAAAATCGAAGCGCTGATATCAGGTTAAGCCCCAACAAATTATTTTTTTTTCATTTCGAGAAAGTTCACATGAGGATCGCGGAGCCAGTGCAGCTCCTGGACCTGTCAAGGCCTGTCTGTCTACCTATCCATCTGTCCATCTATATGACGTGTTCATCACAACGACAGTGGGGAAAAAATGACATTCTGACCTGTTGAAATTACATATGTACAGTCACAAATATAGGATGACCACAAAAGTCTTAGGAAATTTCCTAACCAAGTCACTTCAAATGAATATTAAAAAAAAAAAATAATGCACCAAGAAATTACTTATTTTGTATAGGAATGACGATTTGTCAAACATGAAAAAGGAAATAGTTAAAAAGAAGTTTTATTAGGAAATCGACCATTAGATTCTCTTTCTGGCTCAGGGCGAAGCAGTGGATCTTAGCTCTAAACATTTCGGCTTAGATGAGCTTCATATGGCCTTCAAGGCGCTGCACCGTCAGCTGTGATGTAATATACTAATTACCCTGCTGTGTGTGTTTGGATTTCCGTATGTTCATACAATGTAGAGGCATGAGGGATTGTACATGAGTGCATGCACACATGAATAAATGTATGCGGACAGCATGTGTGGTACGTGTGAGTGTGTGTTAGCGCTGTTTGTGTGTACGGGGTGTGTACTTGGGTTACTAGAAGAAGCGTGGGTGTTGATGGCACATTCGTATTGGCAGATTTCCCTCTTAAGGCTAAAATGTTTGCACTTGACTAAAAGCAGAACACCCACATGCAAGGCTTTTCATAACTAGTTGGCCGTTATTCAAGTCGAATGCTGATGCTAGCAGCTCCATGGGATCCCTCCTTTTCTTTCCGTTTCTGCCTCTTTCTCTCTGTAGTGATAACGGCACCACAGACGGCTTCGGAAGGCAAAGTTTCACAAATGGTGTTACAAGGGGCGCAAATTATCGTCAAATCCATTTGCTTTCTATTCATCACAGTAGCATTGTGTTTTGTTTAATTGACTGTGAACCTGCTGGTGTGCATCCAGCTTGTGTTCGGCAGACGCCAGACCTCTCAAATGAGTCTTGGGGGAAATAAGAGCATGCAACAAATTAGCCAATTCGCATGCATGTCAGGTGATGACGGACTGATGGACTTGTTAGACAGTAGAAAAGGAACACCATAAAACTGTGAGATGATCTATTCGTGGCATAATTTCCTCATCACTGTCACCCAGGAGTATTGTGAGCATGCTCATTTCTTCTCAAACTTTTAAATTGTAGTTGCATATGCCCATAAAAAACATGCTTTTCTATTCTGTTGCATTTTAAATGATGCTCTTGCATGGGAGGGGATGAACATTCGTGACATTGAAAATAATTAGCCAGACCCATAATGGAAAATGAAGGGACGGTGAGTGAGAAAGCGAGGGAAGGAAAACAGCGTGAGTCACTGCAGATATTTATGATTTCCTTGAGGAATCCGAGTGTCTCCGTATATCTCTGAAAAGGCAGCGGTGACATGGAGTGGCAAGGAGGTCACAGATCACTGGGTTTAATTGTCCCTGATGGGCAGCACCCAAGGCAAAACTGAGACTGCTTTACATGATTTGGCCAATATGTGCCAGTGTGTTAGTTTGTGTGTGTATATATATATATATATATACACACAGAGGGGGTGGTTGAGTGGCTTTTTCCTTTACTTGCTTTCTGTGTTGACTCTGATCCCATCAAATGTCCCATTACATTAACATCGCTTTGTCACTCCCTTCCACGATGCAACTCCAGGGCCTGTTTCATTAGCTGCTATTTTCAGCTGCAGCCCGTGTTGTCATCCTTAAATTACACTTAGTTGTGAGTTATGAGCCAGCCAACTTTAAGAATCCTGTCAATATTTCAGTCTCATTTGACCCCTTTCCCCAGAAGGTGGTTCGTGGAGTGCAATCATGCATCAACGAGGGCTAGCCGGCTGTCGCTCATGTTGACAGGATTTTTATTTTTTCACATCCTCACACTGAGCAGCAGGCCACCATGCATTTTTATCAATCATCAATCAGATGGAAATGAGTGCTGATATTCTCCCCTGAATGCCATTAAAAAAGTTTACAGGCGTGACTTGACCCAGTAGGCGAACGCTAAAAGCCAGCTCAGGACCCCTTCTGACAGAGAGGGACCAAACACTCACGCTTTCAGGAAGCCGTACAAGTGGCCAATCCTGTTCAGATAATTAGCAAATGAAGTGGTTTCTCTGAAGTCTGTTAAGCCCATCATGTGCGCCTCCAAGCTGATACTGACAGGCATGCATTTAATAACTATAATTAGCAATATCCCCCTTTCCCTCATTCTGACAATTCATCTGCACACAAAAAGGATTGTTGCATCAAGATGTATATCCACGCTAATGCATTTCTTAGTGTGTTGTATAAGAGAACTGTACTCATTCTATTCCATACGTTTTTGTTGTTTAACTGGCTCATGATTAAACTGCCACCGAAGTGGTAATTATCCGCTGTAAGAGTTACCGTTATCATAAATATCAATAGTTTGGACTAATGATTTCTGACCTTATGGAGCACATGTTTGCTGTAACTGTATGCTCCTACTGCAAAAAGAGTTTTCTCTTTACGAGACCCATCCTGTTTCAATTTAATTACACATTTTGAAATGTTTTTATGCAAAGAAAGGAACTACTTCTCACTCAATTTCAAGTGACAAAATATCCATTACAAAGCAAAATATACTTTTTTGTCTTATTTGTAGCCTGTTTTTTTGAAGAAGAGAAACCACCACTTTTTAAATGTAGTATTTCACAGCCAAATTGAATTAAACCTCTATTTGTTGAAGCAGCTGAGTAGGATTCTTTTGAGGATAACTATATCAAATATATTTTTTTTTCCATAAACCAATTCACCACCTGGCTGCAAAGCCTCTACCGGCACGAGCTCAAACTATGCCAAAAAACCTCATTAGAACATCCAGGTAGAAATTAATGTCAGGGGACAGAGAGTACAGAGAAATAAACGATACAATTCACTCTCAAAGATGTGAGCGAGTAGATCACGCACATCGATACAGGACCAGAACGTTTCATCACGTGTGGAATTGGAACAGTCACTTTGGATTGGAGAAGTGATTCACAAGGGAGAGCGCCACAATGGTTGTGAAGCTTTAGTAGAGTGATCAGCTGGGAAGCAGGAACCATCAGAGGCAGGGAGCATCGCGAGACACCGGCTTTGATGGATGAGCTTTAGACCCGCACTAATGCTAATTCTTGGCAGCGGGGTGTTGCCTGTCTCAGACCATATTCAACTGTGAGGAGAAAATCATGGTACAGAAAGGAAGGCCTAACAAAGAAGCTCAGCACCCACATCTTGTAAATCCGAGGCTGCAATTCATCAGTGTTGCCTGTCCACTAAAAGTGCAATGAAGTCAGCTCTGGTCAGGCGTATTAACATGCTTGAACAGATTAATTAAAGGGATCGCTGTAAATCATCACTCTGGATGCCTGGCGGACGAGCTCCGTCCAACATTCTGACCTTTACCCTTTGCCATGCCAACTCTGCTCACTACAGCAGCCCGCTGACTGGTCTGCTGGATGTACTCTAACAAGCTATTAGACCATCCAGATGGTTACAGTGGCTGGGGGAACAGGCTTAAAGCAAGCCTGGTCTATTGTCTGCTGCTACTTTGTGTGTGGCAAGTTGTCTGAAGCCATTTTGTCTCCCTGGAAGCCGTCTCATGCTCATGGTTGCGGGCTGATATGAAGCAACAAAAAGACAATTCCACGCGCTTTTCCGTGAAGCCTTTTCACAAGCACTTATAATCTCTTTAGAGGAAATAAGAAGAAAGCTACTGCTGCCGCTGCCTTTGTTTCCGCTCTTCCCCATCAGAAGCACTCTGGAAAGGAAGCAAACTGGAACAAAGAGACAACGGGGACCAACACAGAAAATAAATCTGCTGATTTAATCAGGTTGCTATGCTTGTCTCTCACTGAGTGGATTTATGCCCCGCTTCCAAGACAGGAGGCAGCTCCAACCAGCATCTCACTGATCTAGCGTATCCAAGAGAAGAGATAATGTCACTCCTCTGGGGAGCTGTAGAAGTTCAGGTATTGTATAATTATCAGCTCATTTGGACATGTTCTTCAAGACTTAAAAAAACTGAATGAAACAGCCAGCATGAGTTATTATCCAAATGACCAGTTGAATTTGGTAATTAAGGCCGAGAGTGGAGAGGAAATGATCAAGCCAGTTGGAGTCTCAGGCAGTCGGCCCACACCTGGTGCTCACTAACCTTCTCTTATGAGATGCTCAACATGCTCCCACAGCTGCAGGCCCAGTAGGAGATCCCGGCACCGAAAGGACCAATTTGGAGCCAAGTTAGATGATTGAAATGTGGAAATAAGACTGGCTGTGCATATGAAACACATAATTTCTCGCCACTGATCTCATCAAGAAATCCTGCATGAGCGAAACTGGGTCTCGGCGTGTTATGCAAGCACTCCAACGGCGCCTTGATGTAAATATGTTTTGGGAACAAGGAGGAGGAACACAACAGAGCCAAACCAGGAGGCAGGTTTTTCCCCTGCCTCCGGGGAAATCACGGCTCCGAGCGGCGTCCGCCATCTGACAAAGGCCCTCGGATTCATAAACAAGGCCAGGGTTATTAAGCGGAAAAGGAAAGTTGGGGACTTTGATGTAATCTGTGTCAGTGTCAAGCGCGTTGCGGAAAATGATGGGGAGCTATACAGTGGACTGTGTACCGTTTAACCCACAGCATACACTGATTCATGCTGGCTGTCTGAGGGACACATTGACTCAACCGAGCAAGCTGACTGACATAGTGACTCAGAACAACAGAAAGTCTCATTACAGGTAGGGGCGGAGAAGAGACCCATGAGGCTATTGCCGGAGCCTCCCACTCTTCCAGAGGCATTGACCAGGATGCTAAGGGGCCAGCGGAGGAGGCTGTGTGCGTAAAGATCACTCTTCTCAGGTTAGAGGTGAATGAAGTGTAATGAAAGAGTGACTGAGCGGTGACATTATCAATGTAGGTAACAGGCGGCCATCTCCCCAGATCCGAGGAGGCGTGTTTGTCTTTTTCAGATCAATAGCCTTATAATGATGTCCTGAAAGATCATTTATGAGGCATAAAGGACAGGCACATTGATTCGGGCCCTAACTCCCCACCCCAGCCCCTGAGGCCCCTCAGATTTTTCTTTTATTGTATTTGTTATCATTTTCACACACGTCTGCCTCTGATTTTCTTTTATTGTCATTTGGCCTTCCCTCTTCTTTGCTTATCTCCTGATTTGGAATTCACTTCTCCTCCATCTTCCACTTTTTTGTTTTTTTTGTCCTCCCTCCTCATCCGTCACACTTCATCTGACCCTCCTTTATCTCTCCACAGATACATTTCTTTCACCAACCCACCATCTTTCATTAACTCCTCCTCCCTTCCGTCACTGTCACTCTCCCTGGTTCTACCTCTCCCTGTGCCAGCTGTGTGATGAGCCAGGGGCTGATAAGCGGTGGTCAGCCTCTCTCCAGATGGCAGCCTGAGCAGCAGCTGCCTGGTGGGTGGGTGAGAGGGTGGGTGGTTACGGTGGGGAGGAGGACGCGGAGTGTGCGGATGATTACAGTTTTGTTGCATTTCCAGGTGAAAATGGGCACACGCATAAGAAAAAATCAATTGTTGGCGTTCTACGTTGCGCTCGCTGAGCTCGTGTGCGAGGCACGTTCCGTTTCCACTCTGTCGCTGGAGGTGCCGTGTCGACGGTTCGGCTTTGTGGAGTTGTCACCGGAGGATGCGTCTCTGGTTCTGTAAAGCGGCGTGCATGTCTTCTTGTGTGACATCCCTCCGCCATGGTAGCCTGGAGGGAAGATCCTCAATGGGGGAATCGCCTCCGTATGTGGGATAGACACGTCTCTACATGTGAGCAACGCCATTCAGGTTAAGCTGACTTGTTATGCAACCACAATGATGTCTGGAACAAAAAAAAAAAAAAACATATCCTCCCACAATATTTGCTTCTATGTGAGTCATCGATGTCCCATCATACCTCGGTACGCGATGTAACCCCGATACCTTTCATCTGCAAAGCTGGATATGAAATCAGTGGCCTTTTGTTCTAGCCTTGGTGCTCACAGTCCTGGCTAGTCTCTATGGGCATTCACAGCGTGGGCCTGAGCGAGGGGCCATTGCAAGGGGGGGAAAAAAAACTTAAACCATCCATGGTTTTGGCATTTTCAGTTAAGCTGAAGTGAAATTCTTTACATGACCAATTTTGCAATGCAGATACTCAAAATCTTGCAATGCCTTTTCCTACTCACTATCTTGGGAAACTTCTTGTACAAATACTTTATGTTTAATGCATACCACCAAGTACCCAAGCACCTTGCTTGCACTGTTGATCTTCTCAGTATTTTTATTCCATTTCCTTTAATTCATTCCCCTTCCCCTCTACCCTCTTAAATAAGGATCCAAACAGGGGCTAAACTGTCTCGGCATCTCTTCTATCCACTTCGAATTAGGCCTGTTTTCTTAGAGCTGTTGGTGGGAACCCCAGCACCAGCAATGGAGGGTCTCCAAGGGACTCAAGAGGCACACAGGAGAAAAAAAGGCTGGGTGAGTCAGAGTGGAAAAGAGAAGGACCGGGAGAGAAAGGGAGTGAGGAGAGATACCCCCTGTGCATGACAATGAGGAGACCATTCAATTAGCATCGCTTTATGGCCCCTGATGTTGATTACCTCAGACAGGCCAGCGAGTCCCATCCTTTTACTGATTAAAACCAAGAGGAGCACAGCAACAAGACACTTGGAAGGATTGGTCAGACAGTGGAAGGCTTTCTAATTTCTGTTTCATAAGCAAGGAGAAACAAGGTCAATGTATTCTTGGAAACAGAGCCCACTTGTGTGCGTGTCACTCCCACCACCAGGTAATTGGATGTAAATGGAACACAAGCTGGGAAGAGCAGTTGTTCTTTTGTCTTTGTGTCTTTTTCTTTTTTTTTTTTAAATAGTCTTAGTATGTATGTCTCACATTATTCACATCCAGCAGGGAAAGAGGCGCTCGACACGTGATTAATTACACTCAGAAATGTCATTACCCCCTACGGGGTAATCAGTGCGGCTTCCAGAGGGTTCCGTGCTGATTGCCAAATGTGTCAACACTGACAGTCTTTGATGACAGTCCGGTTACGTGTGCGTCATGGCCGATGATTCTCAATTTAGAGACTGGACACAGCTTGATGCTCTGGGACTCAGTTCATCAAAGCAGCAGTCATCTTATTTACCCCTTAAAGGGATCATCTTTCTGTTAATGCAGTTTATCTCTCAAACCTTAGCAGGTACTGCCATTCCTCTAGCGTGTGAAAAGTCATGTGATAATTGGTCACATTGTATTTTATCCTGCAGGGGAAAAAAACACTGCCCGGGGCTATAAAAGCTGCATAAATGAGAGTGTTACAAAAGCTAGATCTGCCTTGTCTAGCACCAGACTTTCGCGCCATCAGTTAGGAGACTTCCAATGGCAGCGGGTAAATCGGAAAAGACACGCAGTGCACCCAAATGTCTGGCGTGTACCTAAAAATATTCAGCATTTGTTGGAGTTCTCACCTGCTTTCATGTCTGTCCCACCCTGTTTTCATGCCGTCACTCAAGGTGACACTGTCATCAAATATTGAGCGGCATAATTGTGGGCACCGGAAAATAAACACTGACATTAGTGCCTCAAAGGCCACTTGCAGTGAATTCGGTGTCTTGTCTGCCTGCTAAAAAGAACTGTGACAGACAGCTTTGACATCCAATATGGGGGATGAGGTAAGTCGAAGCGGAAGGGAGGGAAGGCGAGGAGCGGTGTGAGGGGGCAGAACAAGCGTATGATGTTTTTAATCACAATTTTTGCCAGTGCCGCCGCCTGCATGACAGCGATGTTTGATGCTTATTTAATAATTCATCCCAAAGCCACTGACCCACTCAATTAAATCCCTCGCAATTCTGTCTAACATTCTCCCTTTTCTCCGAGAACCGAGACGAGAGAATACAAATAAATATTTCAATTTTAATATTCAAACACTTGTGGGGAGGGATAAACAAGCGGGGGGAATTGGTAAATATGATTGCCTTGGTAATTAAAGAAAAAGGGCAAAAAAGGAGTGTGGGAAAATAAAAAGGGAAGGGAGAGGATGTGTTAGTCATATCTGAAACGCATTTGCGACAAGATTACATAAAGGAGAATGGAAACTGATTACAGAGGGGCAAGAGGGAAGGAGGAGGAATGGATGAGGGGGGAGGCGGAGGCAGGAATTGGATGAGGTCCTGGAGGCCCCGAGGTGTAGACTTAGACTGCCATGACCTCACTGCTGAAGCTCAGCAGATGATGTGTGTGTGTGTGTGTGTGTGTTTGTAGATGTACTAAAGAGTGTGTGTGTGGAAGCACAGACAGAGGGAAGAAGGGGGAGATATAAAGCAAATATATACAGAATGTTCATGTTGGTGGTTTTGTATACATAGTGGGTTAGAGCTGCTGTTTGTGTGTATGTGGAAAGGTTTGAGTGGGTGTAACTCAGTTTTCAGTAGATTTTTTTTCCCATACGAGGATACCCATCACCCTCCCTATTGAGTCCCTTCTGGCCTTTGCTGCCACAGCTTTGATGGGGGGCATACGCTTGTGTGTGTGTGTATGAGAGTGTGTTTGCATGTGTGTTTATAAGGCGTGTGTGTGTGTGTGCCCATGGGTGCACTATGGTTCACCGCTCCTCTGAACCTCATTCAGTCAAAAGCATGGGCAGCGGTGGTGGAAAGTGAGCAGCGGGTGGACATTTGCTAAAGTGGAGGGAGGATGTGTATTTCACGGGGCGTCGGAGGGTGGAGAGTGTCTGTTTTGTGTGGGGTGGCGGATGGCAGCTGGAGGTGACGCTGGCAGCAGTGCAATGATGGCGGAACAGGGAGGAGGGGACGGGGAGCCGGCGAACAAGCGGTGAACTAGATCAATGACATGGCGAGCGCGGCTAGAACAAAGTGCTCTGGCCCTGTGTGTTGATGTGGTGGAAATTGCATCTTCAAGGAAACGTGCTTGATGAGATTGTGGGATCAATAGAGGACGGGGGGCTGCCAGGCTGCTGAGCGGCTCGGAGAAGCGAGGGAGACAGAGGCTGGGCCTGAATGAGAATAGGGGGCACAGACTACGGCTGGGTAACCTTCCTCTGCTGGTCTAATACAATATGTCACCTCGGTCACCAGAGGGGGCTGAGCCACCGAAGTGGCGGGAAGCGGCCTGCCCGCAGTAAAGGCGGCTAAGGTCTTTGGAATGCAGAAACAAATTGAACAGATTCAATTCCGCCACAGTGATCCCCCAGATTGGCTGAGGGGCTTTCAACAGGCCGTGCAGTGTAATGGGCCTGCCATGCGTGCAGCAGGTCTAAGTGATGTCACCAATCAAACATCCTGTTTCATTTAATGTTAATGGGCGGGGGAATTGGATCAGTACACTTTCATGTGTTGACGGATGTGCATAACCATATAGATATACAGAGCAAACAAAGTGGCATGGTGGACAGTCAGATGTTTGACTTTACTTTCAAATGTACGTTGAACAATTAAAAAATGGATGCTTTAAAAAACACACACTCATACACAGAAAAACACACTCATACATGCATGGCCACATAGACACACAAATGCATGCATGCACTCATACACACTCATCCAAGTCGAGCAATGCGGCAGAGATTCTTTTCCCCCTCCCTTTCTATACAAGGCTGTTTCTATGGCAACAAGCTCCAGTTTCTGGCATTGAAAAGTGGAAACTTACAGAAAGTATGAGCGGCCTCCAGGGGGCGGGCAGGGGGGGCGGTTAGAGGACCGGTTTTGGTGGTTCGGGGGAGGCGGAAGGCATGTTGAAAAGTTGAGGTGAGGAGTGAAGGTTGGGGGAAGGTTTCAGTCAGCAAAGAGATGCTAGCAAGTTCAGTGTCCGCCGGACTCTTCGGTGATCAATTATTCTGTCGCCTTCTTTCTTTCAAGCGTTAAATTCCGTCTCCCATGCTATCTGTTTACCCCTTTTCCCGGCTTGAAGTCCTCATTCAGCTAACCCAGTTTGCTTAAAAGCATCAAGGATGCTTGATTGACATAAAGCATCTGCTGCCAAAATGTATTGCCATGTAAATGGTGGTGGTGGTAGTGGGGGGGGTGTGCTTTGTAGCTCTGGCATGACATGTAGGTCAAGGGTGCTTGGCATGGAAACAAGACATCTTGTGTCTAGTTGCTTTCATTCTTTTTTCCTTTGAAATTCCCTGAAAAGTCTCTTTCCCCTCCCTTTCCTCCCTCTCGGCTTATAGAATTATCGTGCTCAATTTTGAAAAGATTTCATAAGAGATTTATCAATGTCTAATCTGTAATCTTGACGGCGGAGTGACCAGGGCTATGTAAGTGCTCGAGAATATTTCAGTCTCGAATGATAACCCTAAGCATGGAAAACACATTACAAATGCAGCACCATGCAACTGCAGCTTGATTATCTGCCGCAAGAAGTTTTTTTTCTTTTTTTTTTTCCCCTGAATATGAGTGTCTGTTTGTGTTGTGGAGAATTCGCTTGAAGGAGACAGGCTGATAGCTTGGCAGTAGTACTGGCGAACAAACTGGGGGCCATTTTCGCTTCTAAGTCTTGCTTGACTTAGTGCAATATTAATGTCTCTCTTCATTGCCATCCTCATTTTTTTTTTCTCCTCTCCCTTCACCTCTTCCTCTCCGGAGAGATTTGCAATGTGACTGCGACAAACATCTAAGATTTTCCTTTTCTATCGTTCCACTTCCTTTGGTTGCTCCGGCTTACAGTAACAGTGTCTCTTTCTTTCGCATCCCTGTTCCTTTACCCTTTCATTGTCATTTCCTTACACTTCCTTCCATAGTGGCGTCTGTCTTTCTCCACTTTTCTTTCAGCCTCCACTTCAAAATGACCGTGATTGACATAACCGAGCGCAATCCCACAACCCACATGACTTTTGAAAATTAAGTTTTCATATTAAAGCAAGGCATACCCTCATGTTTAAAGATATTTCAATTGCAGCATTTCCCCTCTACTTGATCCCAATAGATTTCACACTTATCAGCCAGCTCACAAAGTAAGGTGCAGAGTGTGTAGGTGCAAACTGATGATATTCATGAAGATTGAACGCAAACATTGTACTTGCAACAAAAGCAGAACATTCAAATTGCTTGATAGTTCTTTATGTAAGCACTGGGGATTTGAACAAGGGCTACTGAGAAATGTAGCCAGGGTTTAAAAGGAGAATTATTTTTTTTTTTCATCATGGATTTACACCTCAGAACTTCAATACAGAACTCCATAATGCACCACCAATGTCTGTGCCACCTGAATCAAAATACATTCCTTGCTCTCAGTGGACCAGTATAGAGTGAGTTAGTTGGAATGTGGCTGGCTAACTTGAAATTCTGCGATCGACTCCTCAACTTTCACGATGTCTCTGACCGACCCCTGTAAATGAGTTTTTCTTATTTTTCCCTCCACAACATTCATCTCCTAATCCTCCGATGCGTCAGTGTTTCATTTTCTCCCTCTGTCCTTTTGGCTTGTTTCCCTCCCTGTGTTTCGTCTCCACACTCCCTCCACCACTTTTCCTATACCGCTCCATGTCTCCCTTGTTTACCTTTGTTCTCCCATGATCAGACTTAGACAAGCCCATTTACTCTTGACCATCGGTACCCTGTCTTGCCTCCAGCCTTTCCACAGGAATGAACAAATCTGATGATCAATTCCTCCTCCCTTTGCAGCAAACACACACACACACACACACACACACACACACACACACTACCCCAAACTGCCACAGAGCACAAAGACTGGCTCAGCCTAGCTTCCTGCCAACCAATTACCACACCACGTCTCCAGCCCTGCCACCTGTCCCCACCCCCAGCTGTTTTGTACCAGCTTCCATTACATTCCACGCTCAGATGCAACAGCTTTTATCAACTTTAATTAAGGTTAGAGACTGTGATTGTCTTACATCTCTGCAGGTTTTGTCAATCCTCCTCCAGCAGTTGACCCTTCTCCAATTTGTTCGCAATTAGCACATCAGTTTGCACCATTTTTAGACAATTGTTTCTCAATATTTTTTTTTGTTATCTCTTTCCGCTGCACACAAGCTGATCAAGCCAAGCCCCTGCTCAGCAAGTTCCCTGGTCTTCTAGATGTTTTCCACTCAGCTCTAATTAAAGACTCTCAGATATGAACACTCATCTCCGACTACTCCGTGTCCTCTTCCTTAAGCACGTATCCATTAAGGGTGATCTCATTAAACACATATCTGATACGCAATGAATGCCTACCTCTTGCTGAGTGCTATCTTGTCTACTTATGTACTACACCAGAGCAATACGTCCCGGATGAGCTGAAAGACTCGAGTTGCAATTTTGTTTGCCAACTGCTTGCACACCGAGTCAAACTTGTTTTTCTTTGTAGTATCTGTTAAGAAGCTGTGTGGTTTGGTGCAGTCGGGGTTGTCTGATGTGCAGACTGTGGTGCTTCGAAGTTTGATGCTCTGCAGGTTTGTCCAGACAGACCCAATCAATCCTGGGTTTTCCTACAAATAGTCTTCCCTTGCACTTAAGAACTCTATTGTGTAAGAGATATATAGGTGTAGGGCCCCAGCTGCTTCTCTAGTTTCTTCACTGGGTTGTGGGCGTGGGAGCAATTGGAAATAGTGGCTCGGACTTATATTTAGGTGCTTCCAGTCCTTTGCCTTGTTTATTGTCTAATTTGTTTGGCATAGTGTAGCTGGGTTAGATATGTCAGGCAGTGTGAGCTACAGGTTCAGTGGTTAACAGCTCCCATGAACTATCCCGCTCCCTCCTGAAATACCCATTTTTCATTCGAAAGGTGTATTAAAAGCGTGAGGAGACCCATGGGGTTGGAGGTTAAAAGGCTGTGTCAACAAGTTAGCGTTTTTTTTACATTTGAGCAAGCCTCAAGTAGAGTAGGCACGTTTCGCACTCTTGTACGGCAGGTTTGTACACGCCTTACAAATGGCACGATTTAATTGTGATAAACAGCTATGTTGAAGTTTGGCCTTTCTGGACAGTGCCAGGTAGTATTAACAGCAGAGCGCTTGTTAGTCCAATTCATCTGTAGTGTTTTTAAGCCCATATCTGAGCAGCCAGCACCCTTTGACTCACTACCTCAATTTGTTGCTTCACATCCATTAAGCCTGGGCTTCAAAGTTCTTGTGGCTGGCATGTCCATTCCTCCCCTGTTTCAGAAGTTCCTTTTGAAGTAAAAGTTCAGTCTGGGAGATTTCACGAGCAACTTACTTCTCTGCCAGACATTTCCTTGATTTCGTATTGATTCCCTTCTGCCTCGGTCGGGTGGAAAAGTAGAAAAAGAAGAAGAAAGATGGGGGGGGGGGAGTTGTGGATCGATGTTAGCTTGACCTCCCATGGGGGGTGGGGTCGGTGTGATTGGGATAAAAGCCATTAACCATTTCAGGTTTGCCAGCGTGCGCTAGTGGAACTGTTATTATTAAATGATTAATTTTAAAATGTACCTCAAAATTGAGATTTTAGCAATTTTCTGCAGTCTTCCTTCATATTGAACTTGTAAATGCTGTGACCATGAGAAGTTTGTTGTTATTGGAAATCATTAAAGGACATCAATTTGTAAGCTCAAGGCCAACTTCGGAAATGATCAAGGCGGATATCTGTAAGCACCGCATTCATCTGCATTAGTAAATGTTCCCCTGCAGCTATATCTCTACTTCCATTGTGTCTCTGAGACTGTTTTTACCGGCTTGATGGTGAACAGCAACAGTTTCCAGATACAGTATGATGCCAGCATAGGGGAGTAAGAAATAACTGTAAGGAACAACAATCATTTAAAAATGTGACCTTATTTCTTCTTAAAATAATGTTATTTTTTTTACAGTTTAAATTACAGTTAAACTGCATAGGTGCTTTGATTGTAGTCGCCCAGGATGCCATTTTTTTAATATGCTAATTAAAACAGAAACAGAAAATAATGAGACCAACCAATTAAATGACACAGTCATGAAAAACTGGAACGATAGAATGAAGCACCTGTGAGATATGACAAAAAAAGTTAAGCTGTGGGACCCATGGGTTCCCCAGTCAGTACGAGGGTTAAATATACAATCAAATTGTCAACATGTTGTTTGCGCCCATGTAATCAGGCGATTCAGTCATTAATTATGGTCGGCTAAGTAGACCTCAAAACCTCAGTCTACAAACAGCATAGCTGCATCCAGCAGTCTCCTCTGTGTACTCTGTATCTCCGTGCCCTGTTCCTAGAGTGACTCCATACAGTACTCCCTCAACGGTCGTCCTCCGTGGCTTTGGCCAAGCGTACAAATGGCAAATGGACAGCGGGTGCCCCGGCGGCCCCTCGGCCCATGTCTTATTCATGAGCAGGGGTCGGCGTGATGCCCCTCGTCACACACCATGTCAGAAACACACTCTGCCCTACACACCGGAGCCTCTCACCACACTCCCCCCCCCCGAACCACTTCCTACCCACTAAAACCCCGGTGACATTTTCACTTTATGTGCTGCTGCACTCCTACCCTGCCTAGCAAGGAAAGTGATAATAGTAATAGCCAGCCGTAACGGCGGGAAACACTCAGCTGAAATGTAATCCAGTGCAACATCCAGCTCACAGCTAGCCACCGCTGTTCTATAAGTCACACACATATGCCGCGTGAATACGATAATGTGATTACCGCTGGTGTTGGTGAGGAGAATGCAATGCTGAGGTCAGGGTTCAGGCCACGACGCGAAAGAGCAGAGTGGAGCTAAGGGAGGGGGTGGGGGCAATGGTTTCAGATGATTACATGGCTCTACGGGTTTCATGAAGATCAGGTCCAGCTTCCCAGGTAATTATGACATCAGCAGTCTGACATTCAGGATGAAATGTCTACTGTGCAGTTCCGGTACTGCTAAGCCAGTCAAGTCAATAAAGTGATAAAGTTGTATTGAGCACCAGGCTTTGCTTAAAGGTCGGGTCACTTCTGGTGGCAGAGAAAAGGTGTCTGCCGTACAGGAGGTGGTGGCATTATCAACAATAATTCCTCGTCAACGATACGAGCAATAGTGTTCATTTAAATCAGACTTAGAACGAAACTATTTAACAAAAATATTCACTTCGACCTGATGTTGAAGCAGCAATATTGACTAAAGGCGTTAAAATTTCCCTGTGAGATGTTCTCCTCACAGAGGGTTAAAGACTATCTATAAGTGAGTAGGGGGCCAAATTAAGGGATTTCACCTTTAGAAGCTTCATTTTTTTAAGACCCGGCAGCTTCATTGAGAAACAACTGATCGATTAAATTTTAACAAGACACCGGTGATGGGCTCTCTGCAGGGTTTAAACATCCAATCCATCACCGCCATGGCTCTTCTTCGTTAGCATCTACTCAGCTCTATCCATCTCTTCTTCCTAACTGGTTTGGGGAAGGGAAAATTATCTCTTGATTAAAATTTAATTAAAAGCCATTTAACTTTTTCCCTGCTCCTTCAATGCCCTTAACAGAAACAACTTTCCTCCTCGGGTGGAGAGCATCCCACTTCGATGGCAGAGAATCCACTCAACACTCCCTGGGACACTGATTATTTCTCAGCATCTTTTATTACACCTATAGATCAGCCCAGTTAAAGTCCAAAAAGGGGTCATAAAAATGACTTTTCCCCCCCTAGCCATGGTAAACAACCACACTCTGGGGGTCTAAATGGAGATCTATCGCACCACCATCTATTCACGGCTACATCTATCCTGTTGGTACTCCACCTCAGGTTCAAAGTTAAGTCCATGGAAGGAGAAATCCACTCTAATCCACTTATCTTATCGATTAATCCGGGTATGACCCCTCTTTCTTGGACTCTGTTTTGTCTGGAGATCATATCTTGGTGCGTTTCTCCATGCCATTCCACCTTTTGTCCTGTCCTCAGTAACATGCCATGGTCAGGATGCAGAGCAATGCCGGGATTGCAGTGGCGATCCCAACCTCTTAGTTAACCTCCTCCTGGGTCTCCTGGGCCCTTAAGAGCTTTGGATTTAATTAATTGATTGAATAGATGATTCCCGGTTGGCTGTGCCGTGCCACTCCTATCCCCCCTATGTCAGGCAGTGGAAGGTGGTGGGAATGTGGGCGCGTCTGTGTGTGTCCTGTGCGCTGAATCGATCACTCAGTCCCTTTAAACCACCCTGGCGGCAAAAGGAAAGGTGTTGCTTCTCTTCAGTGATGTCACATTTGACCATGTTTGTGTGCTTATGTGTGTCGGTGAGCCTTTGTGAGCTAGTGTGTGTGTGTTTGTGTGTGTGTGTGTGTGTGTGTGTGGTCATCCCTGGCTGTGCTGCTGTTCCTTAATGACCCGTGCAGTGCCTGGGAGCTGTGGGTGTCACAGCGTCATGACTAACAGCTCGCCAAAAGCCACGGCTCGCCCCCCCCCCCCCCCCTTCGATGCACGGCACATCCCAACACCCATACGCACAAAAAACACACGCATGCATACAAACACACATCAGTGGGTCTCCCGCTGCTAACATTCCGCTAAATGTGTTTATGTTGCTGTGGAAGACTGCCTTAAGATGTTATTATGAATTTATGTGTCTGCAGGGTAGGAGATGAGCGTGGACCAGTATGTTCTGCATGCGTTGAGTGCATCTATATGCAAGGGTGAGATTGATTTTTGCTGCTGTGAAAGACGGCAGCGTGAAAGAACATGAATGTGTGTGGCATACGTAAACGACGGAGCAGGGCCAGATTAAGCTGCTAGACGGCCTGGGGCCAGAGATGTACCGGGGGCCCCCGTTGAGCCCCTATTCGTCTAATTATGAATAATGTACTGTTGCTTTTAAATATCTCAAGTACAGTTTATGTGCCAACAGATGACAGATTTGCCCCAGGTTTGCCTTGTGTTAGTCAGTTTGTAATTTGTTTAAACAAAATTATATTTAGGAATAAAAGTAACAATGTTTTATTTATATTTATTACTTAGGAATAAGCACAGTGAAAGCAATCGACTGTGATACCTGAGTACTGAAATACCAGCATAGTCAATGCTTCTTTTTCTACAGAATTTGTGTTTTTCTATTGATTGACAAGAGCGGCAATGCTTAGAATGGAATTCTGAGAAATGCCTGCACGCGCCCCTTTTGCATCTTCTGTATCATTTCCAATGCATTCATGCACCATTTCCTTTCAGCAGGTGCACAATATGAAATCTGTGCAGGGGAGTTACTGTATAGTCTGCCAGTGATGATAATAATCTAATACTTTACATAATGCAAATGCATTTTATTATTATTATTACCACAAATAGTATTCAGATTTATATACATTTTATTTATTTAACAGGTAATCGCATTAAAGGGGCTATGTGTCATGTTTGTGAGCCATTTATGTGTAATGCTTTTGTTGTGATGGCTGTAACTTGACTTCTAAAATCACACTCTTTTTGACTGTAAGAGCCTGTGGAATAGCTTTTATGTGAAGGGCTTGGATAGTGGAATGTGCACGCTCCCGTGCCTTTCTACCTCGGCAAACACCGGCATTCACCACAACAAACACAAGGTTATTTGTCTAGGAACACCATGCACATATTAACTCTTCAGCTAATGAGATGGCAAGCATGACCATCAAACACACAAACACAACACACATTATTTCCCCAACAAAGGAGCAGGAAACAAGCAACGGAGGGAGCAGCAGGACATGCCTTACCCTTTTTGTTTCTCCTGACAGTAAATTAGTTAGTTCAGAAGTGTAATCCCACACTCTACAACTCACCAGAAGGTCCCGCAGGGTCGGCGTGAGCTACAACAGGAGAGAGGGATATGCTGCCTTTTGAAGAAGCATGGTGCAAAACACAAAGTTGGAGATATTTCGTTTCATCATGATAAGTATAAGGTGAAAAACAAAACATGTGCAATAATCTTGCAGTGCATGCCTGAAAAGGAATTTCTGAAAGTCATGCAAAGGCCATTTAATGATTAAAATGTCTTTTACAAATGGAATCTGGACCTAAAGGAAACATCTTTAGAATTATGAGGATTATAATCCATAAGCAAAAACATTTACAAGAAGCAGCATGGAGCCTGGAGTTTATGAATGCATACATGTTTCTGTTTGTGTGTAGAAGGTGAGACAGTGAGTCCGTAGATGGTGGTGATGTTTGTATGTGTGTGTGTGTGTGTGTGTGTGTGTACATGCACGCTGGACAGGTGAGTGATGAGCACTGCAGTGTCTTGGTGCAAGAGCCTGTGGTTGGAAATCACAGGGAGACCGAGGTGACTTGATTCGACTCATATAAATTAGCTGCACTCCTTCTTTAATAACACACACACACACACACACACACACACACATGCCTTGGAGATATAAAGGAAAAAAAGAGCATGTGTGTGTGTGTGTGTGCGCACGCTTTTGTGTAATTGTGTGTGAGTGAAAGAGAGAGAGAGGGGAGACAACCCTCATATCCTTTTAACTGGGTCTCAGAAATCACAGACAGCAGCATGGCAGGATTATGTTGTCAAGTAAAAAAATGTGTGTGTGTGTGTGTGTGTGTGTGTGTGTGTGTGTGTGTGTGTGTGCGTGTCCCTCTATGTGTCTAATGCAGGGCTGCCTACAGTAGGACAGGTACCAAGGCATTGACACAGTATTGTTCAGCTGTTGTTTGTTGGCGACGGGATACATGAAGCCACCTCACACAGCTGAAAGACTTGAAAAGGCTCATCCTGAAAACACTGAACAGGTGGATGAAAAAGCCGAAACAGAGATGTAAAGGTTTCACAGTGAGGGACAGGAAGGCACAGGATGTGTTTGTGTATGTATGAGGGTGACTGGGAGTGTGAGAAAAGAATTAGGATGGTTCAGTGGATTCAACAAGAGAGACAGAATGAAGAAAAATGCTTGGAAAATGCATTTTGATAGCACGGGGGAAGCGAAGTGGGAGTATATTTAGAGGTGGAGGAGAAAAGATGGAACAAATGAAACCGAGAGAGGGAGAGATAGAAAGGGGAGCGAGTCCATCATAGATCTGTGGTTGCAGGCTTCAATCAATTATTAACAGCATGCAGATTAGCAGCCAAGACGACAAACGATGCAGTGATGGCTGTCAGTTTCCCCCGCAACACGAGTGCCCACCTCAGGGAACGAGGGAGAATGAGGAAATGACAGAAGGAGAAAGCGAAGGGCAATGACGAGAGATAAATTGGAGACAAAAAAGTTGGAGCGTACTTGTTCTGCGAGTTTATTTATTCCTCTGAGAGACAGACAGAAGGAGGGACAAGGCGTTCTTGGGTGTGATGTGTTAATATGGGAAATAAAGGAGAGACAGTACTGTCTTTATCTACTTGGATGCTGGTTGAATTTCAGTTTAGAAGGGGATGAAATGAAAACAGCTCTCCTGACATGATGGATATCTGTCAGACAGATTCTTGAAAGGCAGGACAGTCACTGAAAGTCGCAGCTTGTTGGCCTTTTGGATGCAAAATTGCAAATCCACGAGCTTCACTGCTTTTTGTGCAATTGCAGTTTTGATTTGATTTTTTTTTTCAGCCATTTGATTTACTGGATCCGTCATTCCCACTGGACTTCTGTCTAAAATGTCAAGAATTCAAAAAAAAAAAGCGCAGCATAGAGTAGAGGGAGGACTTCAACTTCTGACCCGGGGCACGGAAAGCAACTAACATTGTCAGGGGAAATGATAAATATGATGAGGTAGTTTTATTTATTTTATTTTTTTGCAGAGGGGAGAGAGTCAGGGGAACAAAAAGGGGAGTAGAGCTTTGGGGTGAAGGATTTCTTGGCTCTAATGCACCTGTTCAGGAGGAGCAGATTGGTTTGCCTCTGGTATTCCTGCTCGTAGGTTTCTCAAGAACTGCTCATCCGAACAACCTCACACTCACCACTGCGCTTCCCGGAGTCCTCACCAACACCGCGACCAAGCGTGAGGTCGTCATATAGACAGAGAATCCTTCCATTTTAGTCGGATAATGGCACAGGTCTCAAGGACAGCTGGGATGTCCTTGAGTTAGCAAAATATGTGAGCATGCCTACTATACCTTATTCTTTATATAGCCTACCATAGACCCGTGTAGCAATTCATGAATCATACAAGCTTTCCAGTTATGAAGAGCACACAAGAACGCCTCCACACAAGATATACTGAGTTCCTCTTCCCTGATGTTGCTGTATTGTCAGGATATTTTCACTGTGGGCAGAGGGAACCAAACACGGCTATTACACCTGATCTCAGCGCAGTCAGCAGGCTGCAGGGAATTCATGCTTAAAGGATTATTTCGGCTTATTGGGTCTTATCAGTTAATTATAACAATGTATTCAAAACGTTTATCGCGTGGATCTCTGAATGTTTAAGCGGTGACTAGCAGACCCAAACTTGTAGTGGTTTAATTCTGCGGTGCCTAACCTTTTTTTAGGAATGAAGCAAAAAGCGCAATCTTGGGTCATGTTCTATATAGCATGTCAGTAAATAGTGAGTAGTCCCAGCATTATATCTATTAAATCATTTGCAGATGTTTGAAGAGGAAAGTATGCAAACGTTAGAAAACTGCTGCAGCTATTCAATATAGGATGAAAATGCAAATTGTGCACCAGTAGACAGAGCGGTAGTTAAAGGGGAGTTTATTGCAGCACAAGTGGATGACCTGACGGCTGTTGTCATGAGCTCTCGGGGGGTTTGGATCAGGCAGCAGTTGCAGGGTGAGGAATAAACGCAGGCAGAGGGACTTAAGGCGGAAGGGGATAAATCCACGACGAGGTCGAGGCAGGCGTCGCAGGTTTGTCGGGGGCCGGAGCCGTGAACCGGCGCCACAGCCAAAACAGGTGATTAACAAAGAGCAGCAACTCGAATTGGCGAGCTCAGGAAGTCTTGGCCGCAGCGTGTGTATCGCATATGTGACTGAACGATCTGGCGAGGCCCGGATGAATAAGCCGGGGTTTAATGCTGCGGTGGCTCGTCGGGGTTGACTGGGAATCGTCCGCAGGTGGCGGCTCAGCGATGATCAGTGGAAGCCAGGAGCACGCGAGAAGCTGCATCCACACGTCACTTAAATTGCACCTCGCTCGCTTCCCGTCCCTGCACCATAGCAAGACTCAGGGAAACGATCAAAAAAACGTGAAAATATGTTTTAGAGACACGAGACATCATTTCCTCAACGTCTGTTTTTCAGGCAGCTTTAACAGCTGATCACCAGTGAAGGAGTTTGTATCTGCATATACAGCGTACGGTGCACTGTGCTGAACCAGTGTTTTCTCTCTGCAGGCTGTTACCTGTTTAAAACACCTGCACCTTAATAAAAATCAGTTTTCTGGATTTATACCGTGTCCTGTGTACTGCTCAAGAAATCATGCAACAACAATTTCTACTGAGCCGAGTTCTCTTATATTTGTATTAATTATATGTGTCTGTAGTTGAATTGATATTCTGGTTGTGAATCCATTATTTAATAACCCAATGAATACGGCTGAACACTTTTTTCTAGAACTAAATGTTTCAGGAAAAAATGGGAATGATGTAAATCATTTCAAACACAACTTTACAGACTTTGTGACTTTGACATGTGACTGAATGGAAAAGTAAAATGTAAATGTGTTTGAAATGTGTTTCTATTAGACAGACTTTCTCTGACGTTAAATTTATTGTACCCATAATAACAATTAATGGGAAAAACACATCATGAAATGAAAAACAGAAATGAAGAAATAGTTTTCTTGATTCTTGATTCTTGCGTTTTACAGAAAATGTCCCTTCTCGCCGCCATATTGGTTCATTTTTAAATCCACAAGCATGAGTGAAAATAATGTCAAACTGTAATCATTATTTGCGATCAAAATGATTGATTTCAGGACAGCATTTTCTCATATTTTGCAAGGAATTTTATTCCCTTTTTTTATTTTAAGTTACAAGTTTGGGTAAACCCCAAAGGTCTAAATAGGCTGAAGACTTAAAAATGAAAAGAACAACACTGATCTCTTTTAATACACTTAATATTTTAAGTATATAAGTGTCTTCACACTATGTAGTGTGTGAAAATATAGTTCACTGTGCACATTTATTTTGTGAATTCCAACAGACGGAATATTGGGTGTGGAGTGTTGGACGTGACAGAACCTGAGTAACTACATAGCAGGAAATATAATGCAGGCAGATGACGTGAGGTAGGTATACAGAGCTGATACCAGTGTAAATGTAGTTTTGATTGGCTACAAGTGTCTGCGATCCATTAAAAGGTAAAGTAACAGTAGAACAAGGAGAAGTTGTCATTTCCTGTTAGTGCACAGCAGAAGTGTTTGATTAAGGACAGTACTATTGCCTCAAATTGCACAAGTCATTGCACTGAATTGTGCAATTGAAGAGTGGACTGCAAAGAAGTGTGTGTGTGTGTGTGTGTGTGTCGGTGTGTGTGTGTGTGTGTGTGTGTGTGTGTGTGTGTGTGTGCAAACACCAGCAGGGGGTGTGGAAGATGTTTTAGGTTTTGTAGATGTTTTTTGCAAGAATTATGCGACACATTAGGAAATATGCAGCATCACAAAAAATGTGTGACATATTGCTGATTACACGGGGAAACCGTAATCACTGCTTAATGTGTTCCATTACCTTCAGAAGTGTAAATACACACCCACTTCTCACTTTGACAATGCCAAAAAAAAAAAAGTTGAACTGAGGAAGGAGGCAGCAGTGACAGGGAGCTCTTGTCCTTCTTCTGTGTTTAACTCAGCTTATTTCTAACATAAAGACTGTTCCAGCTGCTGGAGCCAGTACTGAACCTGCCCGCTGGTACCGGTGCAACCCGCAATTTAACCTCCTAAAACAAAGTTTAACCGGCTGACGACACGTGTCAGACAGCCAGGGAGCTAAAGAATCACAGCACGAGCAGCAAGGAGGATTCCTCTTGTTTCTGTGTTGGCTGAGATGAGCGTGGCTCCTTTCACACACTCTGATACTGACACACTGGGGGCTGAGGGAGGTGGGTGTTCACTTTCTACATTTATATATATATATATATATATCTTTAAGTTTTCCTTGCCTGGAGGCTCCCTTGCAGGAAAGGGGGTTGCCAGAAAGATATTAGGCTTTGCAATTAACCAGAGAGGCATTGAGCAAAAAAAAAAAAAAGTTGGTGGTGAGAGAGTGGCGTTGATAAAAGAGCAAAAAGGGAAAATACATTAAAAGAGAGTAGCTTTGTGTGTCCACCCTTGCTGAAGTGTATACATCAATATGCATGCAACATAGGGGGAGAAGCGAGGGCATTTTGCAACACGGTTCATTCTATCCTCCTTTTAAAAGGGTGATGGCAGACGGCATATCGCTGCAGCACTCGTCTTTTTTCTCCCTCCCTCCCTTTGTCAGGCCAGGGCCCCGCCGCCAGCGGCTGCCTGCTGCACCATCTGTGGTTGCAAAGTGCCCGAAATTCATTAGTGGTGAGAGGCAAGGGAGACAAGGAGTGAAAATGCACCAGGAGAGTGACCAGATGTAGAGGAAGAGACGGGAGGAAGGAGAGAGAGAGAGAGAGAGAGAGAGAGCGCAGAGTTCAGGACGGCCAGGGCGGCGGAAAAGGAATTTCGAAGCTTTTTAATGAAACATCTCCCCTCAAAAGAATGTAGAGGAGTAGTAACGAGAGAGAGGGGGAAAGTACGGTGGAGAGAGGCCAGCGGAAAACGGAGTTAAGAGGGTCGAGGTGCGCCGAGAGAATGGGAGAAGGAGGAGACGATGCGGAGCAAAAGAGTTAAAAAACGGCAGGAACAGGGTGAAGCGAATGGAGAAATGAGGCGGAGAGGAAGTGACAATGGGGAGAGAGGGGACAGAAAAGAAGGGGAGATGATGAGGAAGAGGAGGAGGAGGGCTAACATCCTCCGTGTTCTTTTTTTTGCCTGTCAGTCTGACTAAAACGTGTGTGACACATCGGCACTAAATCTCTAAACGACGACAATCTGTCTGTCTCTGTCTTCATCTGGGGAGTCATGCCTCCCTCTCTCTCTCTCTCTCTCTCTCTCTCTCTCTCTCTTTCTCACTTTCTGCTCTTTCTCTGCACATTTCTTTTAAAAATGTATATCCATTACCTCCGCTCCGGTTTCTGCTTGTGTAACAATTATTCCCGGACGTCTCCGCTTCCTTTTGACACGATCCGAATCGAGGTGACAGGAAGGGTAGGAGAGCTGATTAAACGCCATAAAGTTCCTGAACCTGATTTGAACCCCAAAAACTCGCAAAATAGACGGACAAGATAAATCCATTTAACCCAACGCCTGTGTCTCGCTTTCATTTCCTTTTTTTTGATTTCTAATGTCTACCTCGGCGCTCGCCGCATTTTCCCTTTCCTCCCCCCCGGTCGCCTGACTCCAGCGTTCGTTGACAGCCCCCCCCCTCCCCCCTGGACCACTTCTTACACCGTCATCTATCCTCCGCACTGACTCATGATTCCCACGAGGGCTGCAAGGTGACAGGGATCATAGAGCCTGTGTGGAACTTGTGTGCTCAGATAAGCTGCTGAATTAGAAGGTGGAGGAGATCAGCTGTGGCTTTGCGGGGGGGGGGGGGGGGGTGAGAAGATAAGAGAAAAGGAAGGGAGACAGGAAAGAAGAAGAGGAAAGATGAGCCGGATGGTTGGGATGTGAGTTTACAATGAGAAGGTTTGGACCTTGGAAATAAAAAATGAGGTGAACAGAGGATCATTAAGGCAATCGGCCAGTCACTAAGGCCTCACTTTGGTTTACCACTCATAACGCATGATTGGATAACGGCTCCTTGATTTTCAGAGGTGCGAAAAGTCAGTAACGCTGCTGGCTGTAGTATCGTCAATTATTGATGTACTCTTTGAAAGCAATATAAAGTCACTGTAGGCAAGGAGGTGGTTAGCTGCAAACGCCAACGTTGCAGCTCAAGCAGGGAAACGCGTTGTGCAATATGTTGTGAGATTTGAAATGCTTGCTGATCATAGGGAAGCATTCGGGTCTGGGTGCATTTCTCAGCCGCTGAGATGAGGGTCCCAGACATCCGGAGGGAACTCAAGAGTCGGGCCACCGCTCCTTCATGTCAGCTGTGGGTCTTTAGGCATCTGATTAAGACGCCTCCTGGGCACCTCCCTTCAGAGGTTTTTTCCAGGCAGGTCTGACAGGGAGGAGGCTCCGGGGCAGACTTGGAACCTGCCACAGAGATTATACGTCTCATCTGGCCTGGGAACGCCTTAGGATCCCCCAGGAGGAGTAGGATCTAGGAGGTGTTGCTGAGGAACAAGGGGCGTTTCCAAGGCCCCCCACTTAACCTGTTGCCACAGCGACCGACGCTAGATAAGTGGACGAATGGATGGATGATCTAGACCTTCATTGACTAGATGTCGGTGTAAATGCTTCAAAAACGCACAGAGAAACTGCCACCTCCGTTGTTCAGAAACGACCTCTTTATGCGGGACACCAGGACTTCCAATCAGCCAATCAGAGGAGAGGCTCATTAATATTAACGAGACAGCCCCAGAGAGAAGCCTGAGACGGGAGATTAAGATCGGTTTTGGTGCTTAGAGTCATAAAAATATCATATTAGGGATATCAACACTTTGAGTAAAACCCAGGAAATATGAGACCTTTAACATTTCAGTGCATCACCATAAATAGCAGACACGTGCACGCTCTGCTATGTATGCATGCATAAAACGGGTAGGCCTAATTCACGGCATGGAGATTGTCTGCCACAGTAAGCTAAAGGAGGCTTGTACGTTATTTTATAGAGCCGTGCAGAGATGCATGAGGAAAAAACAGCCATGAAAGTGTCAAAAGTAATTTAGATTCCATCAGAGTGTCCAGCCCAGTTCATAAAGGACTGAAACTCATAGAAAGTCTCTCTCATGAAAATACGGCCGACAACTGCTGCAGGAGGTGAGCTGCAGCTGTGAGGTCTGAAAAGCTGGTTAAAAAACAGAGAAACGAGCCGTCGCTTCAGCTGTTGCTTTCTTTGTATTATTCCTTCAGTTCCCTCACAACTCCATTTCTTTCCTCGAGGAAAATACATTTTTAATGCTATTAAAACTCTCTCCGCCCGTGTTGTGATTTGCTGTTTTTTTACTCTGATAACGGGCCAAATGTAGATGATGTAACAAAGATAATTCTGGTGGGTTTCAATGCAGTTTGTCAGCAGGGAATTTAAACTCCACTGAACGAGCTCAATTATTTTGGTGTCAGTTCATTAGTAGCACTGGAGCTTTTTTTTTCTAGACTATTTGGACCAAGACTCGACAATTTTAAAAAAGACAGATTCAGTGTACTAAAGACACCATTATCTCGACTGCTACAGAGTCTCTGTAGAATATAAAGCAAGTGTAATTCTAGAAAGAATTGAACTCACAAGCTTTAGAGGTCCCATATCTGTACTTTTCTGGGTTTTACTTGAAGTTTTGATACCCTCTAACATGGTATATTTGCAATTTAAAGTACAAAAAATTCATCTCAATGTAGTTGTACAGCGCTCTCTCAAGAGCCTCGCCGGAGCTTCAGCAAGCACAGGTCGTTTTTTGATCCGTCTCATAAATATTCAAGAGCCTCTTCTTCATGAGCCGTTTCTGATTGCCTGATTTTAAGTTTGACTAGAAAAAAAAAAGTGTGTGACGGCGCGGGGCGGGTTGGTGTGAGGTCGGGGGCAGGTCAGCCCACTACAGGCGGAGGGTGCAGAGTCAACGTTTCTGAGTTCCTGCAAAAGACGTGAAAGTGTCTATATGCATGACACAAGTTGATGACAAGGATTGTGACATATTGGGAACACCCAAAAAAAGGAAAATTTCAAAGAGAATTTACTGAGCCAGACGCGACCGCGTCTTGTTGGAGGTTAACCTATATCTCAGGGGGGCTGATTTTATTCCTCCACTCCAGACTCTCGTGCAAACGTAGGTAATTAACATCTGGCTAATGTTTTGTTGGGTCATTTGCAGATGAAGCCAGTGCAGTTGCAGTGCGTGGTGGGTACAGATAATGAGACAGCTTGTAAAAGGTTAGAAAAGATGTACAAAAAACTTGCTCTCCTGCTGAATAGTAATGATGACGTTAAATTAAAGAACCTGACTGTCTTTAGCATGGCTGTCTACATTAGTATGCAGACTAACAAGAAAACACTTGCATTTCACAAAGTTTCTGATATATATTTCTTTAATATCCAACAGAGTGCATTATTCTTATTATTGTTATTATTGTTATTATTATTATTATTATTATGCACGCCATTGGGTACTGTTTTTAATGCTATTTGTCTGTTTGTTTCTGGAAATATGGCCACACATAGCATTGTTCAGGCTGGCCAGTTGTATCGGGGGTAGGTGTGTGTGTGCCTTTCTATTTTAGTTGAAAGACATAAGAACTACTTGGACTAACATTGTCTTACTGTTACTGCAATAATTCTTTAAGAAAGTAAGTTGTAGTAGATTGACTGATTATTCTATAAAGCACTTTGAGCTGCATTTCTGTGCAAAACCTTTATAAAAAAAGTTTATCGTCATTATTTATTACTGTTACATGCTTGCATGTTCTCGAGGCACGGCCGTAAACTTGTTTGTGCAGCTCATTTGCACACACGAGAGAGAGGGGAGCCAGAGATCATTTTCAGTGCTCCACATGAAAGGGCATTAATCCAATTCAACCAGCTCCAAGGAGACAGCTCCCTAATAACTTACGCTGACTTAGGAATGTGTTTATGTTTGTTACGGTGTGCTGAAAGATTAATAACCTCCACAATAGGAGTTACACACCATCCTCTGTGGAAAAAAGAGAAAATCACAATAAGAAAAATGCACGAGAAACTGATGTGTAGAGATAAATGAACGGCAAATTAGCCAGTGGCATTGTATTTAATTACACATTACATCTGTCACAGCTTTAGTTATGCTACTGATTTCCTCATATTCCTTGATAGCCTCGGGCCTGGGTAGAACAGCTTCATCAGGAGCATGAGCCAGCAGATTTATCAGTGGCTCAGTCTGCCCGGGCCCACGTAAACGCGCAGCTTTGCTTCGTAACTTGCCTCTCTGCTTGTTTCCCTCTTAAACAGCCGCTCCGCTTTCATCTCTCCCTTTCCTTGATTCTCAGTATTTTTTTTTTTTTTTGTGCATGTCATACACAGGACCCCTCTCAGTTGTGCTCAGCTGTGAAGATTAAATGGGCTCTCTCTATCGATCGCTCCTTCCTAATGCACCGGCCACTCCGATGAAATACCAAAAGAATGTCATCACCCAGGCTGAAAGAAAGAGGGTTGGAGGGTAAAGAGAGAGGCAGGACTCGTCTTCAAAAGTAGGGTATATTTTTAACACGGCTCAATACGATTAAGAGAGCATGCTGTCAAGGGAATGGGTAGGGCCTTTTCCTGTGATTGAGCAGCACTCCGGCGGCGCCAGAAGCGAGCCGGGGGTGTCATCCGGCTTTCCATCTGGTGTGAGACAGGGAGGGGGAGGGGGGGTGGCGGGTTGAGCCGCTCCAAGGTTTGCAGAAGGAGAATCCTGCAAGCCCGAGCAAACCAGGAGGGTCAGGAAAGGAAAGCGGTGTCAAGTGAAACGCACTCCAGCTCGCGGACCGTGGGCCTCGCCGGCGGCGGCTTTTTGAACGCCAGCCACGGGCTCTCCGGCGCAGCTGTGGCCAAACATAGCTGGCGTGGCGGCGGCGGCGGCGGCGTGTGCTGGGAGCTAGAGCGGCGCCGAGTCGCAGCGGCGAGGAGCAACAATGGCGAGGAGTGCTCCGATGATTCAGAATGCAAATGAAGCCGCCGTCCGCAGCTGTAAGGAAGGACTGTGGGCACAGCCAGGCGCAATCCAACGGCACACAAACAGACGGAAGTGTGCAAACACTCGCACAGAAAACGCATATTTTAACACCCCGCTACAACACATACAGACTCACAAACACAAACACACACACACAGATTTCTTTTACACACTCTTGCAGACACACATATGCACATTCATTTTTCACTGCCCCTCCCTGGCTCTCTCTCACACACACGCACACACACTGATGCTTACTCCATCTGAGTGTTGGTACACTGCACCGTGCCTTCTTCTCCCATTCTGTCCATCAGGAGCTCCCTCCAAAGCAGGTGTTAGCTGATTTCTGCTCCCTGAGGTAATTGTGTTTTGTTCTTAGCTGCAAGTACTGCTGCCGTGAATTATCCTGACAGAACCTTACTCATGGGGTTCTGGTCTACACCCCCCCTCTCCTCCCCCCTCTGACTCTTTCCCTCCTTTCCCCCCCCCCTCCTGCACCTCCATCCATCCCTCCCAGCCTGTGTCGCCTCCTTTCATCCTCACTCTCTTACCGGCCCCCCCTGTGGTGCAGGTAGGGAGATGCCTGGACGAGCGGCCCAGTGGTCCCGAACACATCAACAAACACACACACACGAAACGGATCCACACAAAATGTTCACTGCAAACCCACATGCCAGGGAATAGACACATGCATGAATCTATGGATGAATACATTCACTTTGATGTAATCCAGGTGCACTTGAAACCATCACATCCCAGCAATGCACTCATTTATTTGTGCATTCATTGAGCTTCAAGTGTGTTGATGTGAAAATGTTGCTGCTCCCCTGGAGTTCCAGTGTCATTCCCTCTTGTTTTGCTGTTTACAAAAAAAAAAAAAAAGGCAAAGAATGACTTATTTTAGATTGCTCATTACCATGGAGGCTTCAAACAATGGCTAATTGCCCTCCATTTAGTCATCCAAATTAACCCTGTTTGAGTATGTTATACATATTTTGCATATTTCCACCAAAATATGTCATTATCAGTCTAAAACGAGGAAAAAGGAAATTAATAAGCTAGTCAGTGGTGGTGCTGTAAGGACTTATGCATGCAAAGAAATCTAAACAAAAGCTAAATGAGATCTTTTATTCCCGGTCCGCGCTGATTTGCGCCGTTGTTGGAAATTTACTGAATGCACAGTCAGCGCGTCGCCTTTTGTCCCCCGACGGAAGCCGCGTGATTTCGTCTCTTTCGGCGAGAGTTAATGTCCAGATTAACAACGGTGGCAGTGATTCTCGCTCTCATCAAACTGTGTTTTCCTACTTTTCAAGTGTGTTATTATAAATGACCACTGGCAGCTCGCCTGGTCATCCGTTTCACACACATACTGCCAACTCAACCGACTTTTTGATGCCTCATTCTTTTTGACTCCACTTAACAGCCAATGGTCCTATCGAAAATAACTGCTCCCATGCTATTACACTCCTTTGTCTCCTGTCACTATCGCCTGGTAATTGCTGTTTTTATTGTAGCCTCTTAATGGCTCAAGTGTAAATTATAGGGTAAGATTGAGTTACTTAGCAGGCAGAGCTCCTATAAACAGCGAATATATATATAATGCTAGGACCATGCAAAAGATTTTTGCTTTTCTTCTTTTTAATGTTATAATATATAAGGCTGTGTGCTCTGGTGTGTGTGTGTGTGTGCATGTGTGTGTGTGTGTGTGTGTGTGTGTGCATATCATCAAAATCACAATGAACACCCTAATCAATAATGAACAGCTACTGCTTTGTTAAATGCATTGAAAGATCCTATGTTAAATTTTCCAAACTGTGCAAGCAGCGTTTAACATGCTTTCAGACAAATAAAACTTCCAACGTGGCAAAATAAATCTTCCACGAGGGAGGAAATGAATTAAACAAACACATGTGAGACTTGAGGGAAACGCCACATTGAGACTACTTCACCTTTGTATGAAATTTTACACACAAATTCCGAGATTCATCAACACGTTTTTATGTGAGTTTCTTATTCAGCAAACAGTTTTAGAACTGGCCCAGCTGCAGACACACACCGTTTTAAACGCGGCATTGACATTCATTGAAACTACATTTTTGCTGGTTTCATTTGAATAAAATGTTCCTAGTGCAGTGGACCTGTTAATTACAATTAACACAGGTTATTCCAAATATCATTTTACAATTACTAAACTATTACCTCTGAATAAAAAGCAGTGGCCTTACCCTCATTTCTTTCATCATCCCACTTATGGATGTTCGCCCACTTGTTGGGGTTAGTGTCACGTTTCTGCTGATGAGACAGATGAGCTGGTCCTTGTCCTCCGCTTTTTTCCTCCCTTTTTTCGTATTTTTCCTCCAGGTCTGTTATTCTTTTTTTCTTTTTTCCTTTTCCGCACCAACTTTCTTATAAAACCATTTCCTTTTTATCTGCACTAAACTCCATAAATCAGACGACACAACAGTCACCGTCTCAGGTTTTGCAGGAACATTATTTTTTTTATTTTTTTTACCATTGTCACTCCTGAGGACACACTTTGGAAAGGGGTGTTTTCTCTGGCCTCCTCCTTCCCCCTTATAACACCCTGCAACACTTTGTCCGTTATACACCTCTAGAACATGTATTTCCTTATAGAGAGACGGCGAAATGGCAGTATTCTGATCACTTCATAAATGGACCTTTTCTTAGGCTTATTCTAAACATTAGCCTTGCTAAAAAGAAAAAGGGGGGGTGACAAATTAACACAGATATAAATGTACTTAACAATATTTAACAAATAACAAATTGTACATTAGTGGAAAAAATAAATCACACTTCCATATGACTATTTAGTGCACTGCAAACATATATTTAAAATCGTATATATATATATATATATATAAAATAAAGCAGCTGAAACCTCGAAATCGAGCGGCTTAATGAACTTGAAGTGATGAGATGCTGTAAATGATATTAATTGGAAAAAAAAAAACATGGCTGGATTGTCCTTATTCCCTTTTTAAAGATTTATTTGTGGCCTAAACACCTTTTTTTTACTATATTATATTATGCAATATATATTATATATATTTTAACGATATACATATTAACTATATTATAACATTAAACTCTGAAATTGCAAAGCAGATTTATCATAGGAGACGTCATCTATTCCTTTTTGCTGCTAATAAAATGTGTTAAAAGATGTTAGGTGCTGTACTCGGTGTGAATCAGTATTTTAAGCTACTCTTTTAAAGCAGTGACAGCACTTGCCCACAAATCTGTCAAATTACCAGTGCACAGGGTGTATTTAGGAGAGTCTACAGGGCCTTGTGGAAGGCAGGCGTGTGTGTTCACTGAGAAAGGAAGTAACAGTTTAACTACTGTATTGATTTCAAGAGTGCTAAGGGGTTTAGGCGTCAGTCCAAGGAAAATGGGGGGCAAAAGAAAGCGAAGTGGGGTTCGTCCCTGGTTTTAGCACGCTCAGCTTTTCTCCCCAGCCACGCTTGATTCAATTTTAAAGATCTCCGACTGCCCATTGAAGTTGTACAACTGCTGCATTGAGTACTGTATGGCTGTGTGCGCTCTGCAGTGCTCTATTGATTGATGTGTGAAGAGGGATTAGTGGGTGGGTGGGTAGAGGAGGAGATTCTGGACGGAATGGAGGGCTGGAGTGACCGGAGAGAATTGTGGATGCAACATGTGTACCGTGGAAAAAAAGGGGCCAGATGTCACTCCTTTGGTGTCGACCACTTCGGCATGCGTCTGAAATCCGGAATTGAAAGACATGTCAGCTATAATATGTTGTTTGTGTCATAATAGTTTGAATGGCAAAGTGTGTGACCTTGGATGACAAGCAGCTAAATTTCCAACCCCAGAACACACGTCTAAATGACCCTCAATCACACTTTAAACATCCGTTTCAGTCAGTGCACCACAGTTTTCTAATGGGAAAAAGCATCTTTGATCTAGGAGCAGTAAAAATGACATTAGCAGACATATTCTACACAATTCATTCCCTATGATTTCTCTGACATTTCTTAGCTGCTTAGTGCTTTCAGACCGTCAGCAGTTAGTGTGGACTAAACGGTCCAAGTGTGCTCACCAAGTGTGCACCAAATCAAGTTCAAACCTCCAAAAAGAAGTGCGTTCCCTTCTGGTGAGAACACAAACAGGGTGATATTAATTACAGTATTTCATCGGCTGCCTTGTGGGTCTTTAGAACAGTGGTCATCTCATTTCATCTCATTATCAAAATGCTATGCATCTTCAGTGACTCCGGTGCATCTGCAGATTTTCTTCCAGATGCAAACGTGATTCGTTTTGGAAATGGACATTTTGCCAAAAATGCAAATGTCTCGCTCAATAATGAGTCAGAATCTGTGCTTATTTCTACCGGACCGCCAGTCTATATGCTAATTAGGAAACATTTTATTGATCGAATAAATCAAACTAGTGGTGTGGAAGCACCCGTAGGTTTCCTCTCAGTTGCCAACATTTCTTCTTTGCCCCCCTCCCAGCGATCGTGAAAAGCAGGTGACCTGCATATCCGTCTTGTTGTGTTGTTCCAGCGACGACTCCAGGTGGTTTCTCACTCCCCGCCCATCACTCTCTCCCTGCTCTCCTGTTGCTCCGTCCCTGACAGGTGGCGCCGAGGGTGAGAGGAACCAGGAGGGGAGTCGGGATTCCATCGATAGGGAGTCGAGAGTGAGGAAAAGGAGGGGGGGGGGGCTGGGGGCAGAGAGGTGGACACGGCGTTGGTTTTGGGCCGTTTGGAGTTAATAGGATCAGAAGAGGAAGAGAGAGGGATATCTGTGGCGGTTGATGTTAATCCCCCCCCCCACTCCCAACCCCTTGTCTCCTGCCTGAGGCGCATGGCATCTGATAATCCTTGTGCTGCCTCTCTTCATCATCAAGGTGTCGGAGGGAAGTGCCTCTGTAAATATTTAATTGGCTGCAGCATGCCGATGTTAATTATGCGGGTGTGTCTTTCCTTTTCTTTGCACCCTTCCCGAGTGTTACCGACTGTGTTTTTATACTTTTCTCATCTAATTACCATCATGCGCCCTTTATCACTCCTTCTGTTATTGTTACTAATAACACATTAGTCACCTTAAAAAATGCCAAGCAATAGCTGAGTTTCAATTAACAGCCAGTTTTAAATGCAGGTGTATATTTTGATAAATGACCCCCAGCCCAGATACCAAACGACTGCATACAAACAAAACAATGTAAAAAAAAATTTATTAAAAAAAGTATGACATGAAATCTAAACTTTCTATAGTAAAATATGCTGAGAAAAGTATAAATTATATGGTAGTCATACCAGTTTAATAAAAGAATTTTAGTATGATTGTATGATTTGGTATTATTCGCCTGTACCACCTGGTCTAACATAAACACCTGATCTGTTGAGTGATTGAAACAAATACCCACCCCTGCTATTATTTGGTGTTTTACGATACGTTTATCCACTGTTAGGGTTCTGCTTCTACCTACTGCTACACTACACCCTGTAATTCCATATTCCACTACAGCTTTTGCTCGTTCTCAATGACGTTTCTTTCAGGACCCCGCTGCAACCTGGTTATCTGTTTTCACCTCTTCCTTCCAACCTTGTGCTACGTCTCTCTCTCCTTCCCTTTTTCAATTTCCAAAGCACGGCAGCTTCCGTTAAACGGATTATTGTTATGGGTTTCATTATAGCCTCCGCCGTTATCCGTCTTGACGCCAATCATGCTTTCAGAAGTAGCTTTCCCTCCTCTCTGTGTTTATTTGATCGTCAAGGGCAATGCAAAATAGATGAACAGTACAAAGGCAGCCTTGCAAGGACTGCACAGGCTAAAGTTGTACAACTCAATAGAGCCTCTACTCATAAGTGTCTGCAAGTAGCAAGTGCAATTACAAACAGGAGCATGTAAAAGTCAAGAGAATACAAATCACATAATAGATGTCTCATGGGTTCCGAGCAAACAGCCTTGCAATGCTTTTATGGACAAAAGGCGATGCATAGAGAAAAAAAAAAAACTGGACCACAGATAGAGAGAATCACAGTAGGTGAACATCTACTTATGGATCAGCAACAGATAAAGTGATATCTACAGATGAGTAAAACAGATTTCTGTTTTCTCTGCAGGATGCATACCTGCACAACTGAGTGACAAAGACCCACAGTAAAGGTGAATGGATGGTCTGCTTCCTCCCTTCTTTTCCTGTGTGTGTAATCCCTCAGGCATGTCCATACAATTTTTCTCTCTTAAAAATGCCAGACATATCTAAACCTGGGGCTCAATACGGTGTGCAGACAAGGGCTGGAGGGGGCGTCTCTTGGACAGTGCACAGTGTGTATGTGTGAGTCCATGTGCATGCATGGTATGGAGGTCGGGGTTCTGTTTGTTTGCCAAAACAACAGGTCATAGCAAGGACAAGAGAGGCCAGCAGCCTGGACAGACTGTATGTCCTCTAGCAACGGTGAGCAGTGGAACTGGGCAGCAGCGGTGTGCTGGTGCAACACCCCAGTGTTCCCCACCAACACTGTTGTGCATGGTAATTATCACCATTATCCACCATGGAGTCTCTCTGTTTGTTAGTGAGATAACTCTAAAGTTTCTGGATGGATTTTTGTCAAACTTTCAATAAATGTAGGCAACAGTACCACAAACTGAATAAAAAAGAAGAAATCCTGGTTTCTACATTGAATGGAATTTTCTGTTGTTTAGTTTAATGTTGCGTTAATGAACCTTCAAACCATTGTTTAGTTGTGATCTTGTGCATGCACAGGTTTATAGTTTTTTTTTTATTCACGGGCAGCTTAAGTTACCAAAACATTCAACTTAGACCTTTGCAATTCCTTCACATGTTGGTTATATGATCCAAAGGGTGCATTGCCTACCATATGCATCCACACAAACATAATACCAGCAGTCATAGATCAATAGTTTTCTATTTATTGTGGGCAAAAATCAAACACCTTTCTATCTTAATGCTATCAGGCTGATGGTGGCACAATCAATGCTAGACGATTGATCTGTGAGCACCACTATTTTGTGCAATTCAGAGATTTAGGGGCGTGTGTGCATCTTCTTTTCACTATATTGCTACTGTACAATTACCTTTGAACGTATTGCCTCTGAAGGTCATGCATGCCCATGGTTTCTCATCTGGGGTGAGACAAACTGGGGTGGCGTCTATTACATACTCTGTTGCTCATGTACGAATATATGAATGATTAAATAAAGCATAGTTGTTATTAAATAAATTGATAACTGCCTGAAATTCATCATCAAAGTGTATCTCATATGCTAAGTTTTTTTAATGTCAATATTGTGAGGCCTCTCTCGCTCTCTTTCCCTGTCTCTCACTTTCTCTCTCTCTCCTATTTATTTGGGGTATGCAAGTTTAGAAAGATTTATTAGCGAGAAGATAATTACTTTTCAAATTCTATGAATCATGTGTTGAGATACAGGTGAATTTATAGATTGGTGTTATGCTGTTGGTGCTGTGCGTGCCCTGTGCAGTAAATCCTGTCGAGATGCAGGTGAATGCCCTGGTATGTGTTAAGCTTAATTTAACCTTGTAGGCTTTAATTGCCACTTATTGTGTGTGTATCTTTGCGCGTGTGTGTATGTGTGTATACATACACGCGTGTGTATGGGGCTGTGTGAGGGATGCAGAGGGAAGTCCTCAGTCCACATATTAATGGTGTATATATGGTGTCCCTGCTGCAACACTGACCTAGTCGTGATCCATTAACCCTGACTTTCCTACTAGGACTGCAATAGCTGATTGATCAATTAGTTGCCTAATGAATAAATTGATTTGAGTCAATTTTAAGAAGAATTTCCAAATTCTCTGTTCCAGCTACTCAGATCTGATTAGTTTAGTTTTCCATAATAATATAATATCACAACAAATAGTCTTTGTGTTGTGATGTTACTCATTGCAACAGAAGAAAACTGTTCAATTGTGTCTCTCCTATAAATAGATGCACCTCTGTTGTACTGGTGTGCTATAGCAGTAATGACAAAAAGGGTTATTTTTTGGCATTCCCGTTGTTTTTGTTTTTCCACATTTAGAGTCTCGTGGTTTAAGCTTCCTTATTGGCAAGCACCCCACCCTTCTAGAGTGTCAGCAGGCATGAATCCCGAATCCTCCCGGTGGTTGCAGATCATCAGCGTGCATGCTGGGCCCCAGGAGGGAAGCACATAAAAAGGCAGGATTTCAGGAATCAATCAAGTCAAAATTCAAAATCGAACGTGACATCAGAAGATTCTGTTCTGGCCGTGCAACAGCCCGCTGCTGGTTGCACACTGGACTCATTACTGTGCTGTTTGATCGTGCCAGTTGTGTTTAGTCTGCAACATTTCAATTAATTGCCTGAAAGGGATAAATAATGTGAATTACAGTAGAGGCTGGGAGATACATGCTGCCATTCAACCAGATGATGTTTATATTTTGTTGTTTTACACCCAACCCTCCCACTCTCCCACAAATGAGATGCCGCATATGCATCTCTTTGTCTGTAGAAGAATTGGCCATTTAATGCCACATATTGTAGTATTTCACAGTATTTTATGATTGCTTTAGTTGCATTTTCAGAATGTCATGTATCAATGTGCAATGCTCTTGGAATGTTGGAATGCTGGTTCAAAATCACATTTAGCATGTAGAATGAGATTAGACTACATACTGCATCCAACATTGTGTTCATCATTGGAAAAAAATATATAATATATATATATATATATATATATATATATATATATATATATATATATATATATATATATATATATATTGCACTGGGGAAATCTCTGTACCTCTGTATATAAAATCAGAATTTCTAACTTTTCTGTTCCACTACTGAATCTTGCAAAATGCACCTTTAAGGAAATATTGTTTTAAAATTAGTTCCCATATCTGTGTGTGTTTTCACAGTTGTTTCCATTCATTGTCACCAATTTTATCAGCAACACTAGAATTAGACGTAGGCATAATAGCTAGGTGGAGGCTGAGGGGTTGGGTTGTACGCATCCAGCGATATTATGTTGTTGCCAAAAAACAACCAGAACAGAGAAATCCAGCAGTCAAACAAATAATACACAATTTCTTCTCCTGCAGTGTTTTTCCAGTTTTGTTTCAAGCCACAGGTACTCTACCACCTGTCAGATAGTGATGGTGTGGGTTTTATTGTTTTGCATAAGGTGTTGATTTTAACGACCTAATTTCTGCCTGTGTCACACAAAGCAGCACTTCTACCACAACGATAAATAACCACCCTTGATTTCTGTCACTCATGTCGGTTGCTCGGGACGTGCGCGTGCATTAAAATCTGGGTAACTTACGAGTGCCCGTACGCAGTCGGATTCGTGTGTTCCTCTGGAATACAAAGTGGATCATTGTGTGTGTTTTTTTACCATGATAAACTCAGACAAACTCAGGTACACCCATTCATCCCTTGGTATTGTGACTAGCGGGCCTGTGTTTGGCCCCGCGGTTCAGCGTGTGAGCGCGGCTCAACGTGCTGACCCGGTTATCGTGTTGTGCGGCGCCTGGAAGCGCAGGCGGGGTGATACGGTTTTAGAATGCGAGGTGCCAATCGAGCTGTGAAAATGGGAATTGAGCAGGGAATTGGGAATAGCTCCCTGCTGGTTTGTAACCTTCGCAATGTTGTTGGGAGCATTCAGCATATGCATACATCATTCAATTCAATCAAACCCTGTGTATGTGTATGTGTGTGAGTGTGTGTGTGTGTATCCCCTTGGTGACGTTATAGAGAGCATATTTTCTCAACGTGTGTGTGTGTAATTGTATATGTGGGGTAGTGTGTATTTATGGCAGCATGTCACACCCGTCTCCCAGCCCCAAACTCTGGAACTGAATTGAATTAACCTAAATAAATCCGAGCGTGTAGAGTACACAGCCCTGCTGAGGGTTTCTGCTGAGGACTCTTCTGAGTCTGAGACAAGAGACAAAGTGGAAGTGACACAACGCAACCTTACTCCATAGTAAAAAAAAAGATAAATGAAAGCTTGTGAAAGTTTTTTGAGGCATTAGACACAAAGGCTAATGTATTACTCCCCTCCCCCCAGGCCTTGAGAGAGGCAGAGATGGAGCCAGTTCTGGGATCCTTGGCCGGCCCAGATATAGCACAGAAGCGGCGGCGGCGGCGGCACACATTAATGCGATTACAGCTTTTAGCGGGAGATTTTCGGGGCCAGTTTTAAGACGTCATTAATTTCTTACCCTTTTTTCCCCGCTCTGCGCGAACAATCGCGACAGACAACGAGATGCTAATTGCTTCCGTACGTGTTGTCGGTGCACGCACGCACACGCATAATCATATACACATGAATATATGATTACACAAGCATGAATGTACCCTGTATTTACCTCAGCGTAGCCACACAAATCTGCCGGAGCACACAGACGTCTGCAAACATGCAGAAAGAGAGAAAAGGCATAATTAGTCTTTATTGAAGAGACGATAATTATTTAGCGTAGGACTTTCTGCTATGCAGTTTGAAAACCTTTTGATTAGCATCCCATGATGTGCGTTATAATTTGGAAACCTCTTTCTTTATTCTTTGTAATCAAACCAAAAACACCTACCACATTTCATGTCCATTAGGCGATGCATCGCTGTGATTTCAGGTTGCATCTCCCAGCGGATTCCCATTTGGTATGCCTCACATGTCTTTTTTTTTTTTTTTTAGGGGGGGGGGGGGCTCGTATTTAACAAACCTTGAGGTGCTTCTAAGCTCCTCGACTGCAGCAGCTTGTTTCATAAAGTCACCATTTATTAAACCTCAAGGCTAGACCGCAGCAAAAGCCTATTGATATATTGAGGTCATCTTGCAGGCAGAGGGAGAAAGCGATTGTTGGAGATGGAGGGGGAGCACACGCTGAGATATCTGGTGTCGTGCTGCGATTTGGCAGAGTTTAGATGGACAGAGCCAGGTGTCTTACCGGGGAGCAGCCTGCCAAGCAATATCTCTGCAGTATATAAGTCTTTGGTTATCTTTGTTTGCAGTCCAGGCAAGTTCACAAGAATGATTTCAAACTGTTTTTAAGGTCCAATATTGTACACTTTTTTTTCCTGGGTGTTATTTGTAATTTGATAACCCCAACAGGAAATATTAGAGTTTTTAAAGTAAAAAAACTCATCTCTTCACGCTTTCATCTGGAGCTCCAGAAAGAACAGACTGTTTGTGTCTCTCATTATTATTGATGACCGTCTCCTCTCCTGATTGGCTGATTTGAATGGTTGTGAATTGTTTTAATGGCACTGCCGCATGCTTTTCTCTGTGGAAAAGGAGTTTTGAAACATTATTTATACGCCATGACCTTCTTATACAAAAAATATTAAAAAATATATTCAAATCTCACTTTCTACAGTATGGGATCTTTAAAGTCGTTTTTTTTTTTTTTTTTTTTTGAGCGTGTCACACATCTCACAGATGCCAAGTCCGTATTTCCCCTTCAGCTAATGGCTTCTCAGAATGTGCTCCTTTCCTGGTGTGTGTCGGTGATATGCGTGTGTGTGTGTGTGTGTGTTTGTAGGCAGGATGAGCATCCCTTCTGTTACCATTGCTGTCCCTTCATTTCACGCTCCGGCAGCTCCGCGTGAATCCTCTTCCCTCTGCTCATTATCAGCACTGTTCAATGAACGTGTATCCCACCAGAATGCACGGCAAAACCGAATCATTATTCAAGTATGGGGGTCAGTGCAGACATTGTGACTCTTTTATTTAGTATATTTATTACTTTACCTTCACTGATTTAAGTAAGCAGAGCGCATCCCTGCCCAACCCAAATTGGAGCGGGCAGTTGATCTTCGAGCACCTGAACTGGAGATTGATGAGCGGCAGGCCGCGCGTCTGGTGCCATTACTGGAAGCTCACCGGTCTCATTCCTCTCATTTTTCTTGGCAGGGTCCGGCGTGCGCGCAGCGGAATTCGGACACCTGCCGGACAACATTACAGTTCTGGAAGGGGAGAGCGTCACTTTGAGGTAACTCCTGAACCTACACCTGCACCTACTAATTACATGAAAAACATGTTTATTTTTTCCCCTCCACCTGTCACGCCGGATTAATTGCCAATTCTCCGTCACGTAACTTCAATTAGGTATCACACATTGTGCCATATTTCCCCACCTCTGTTTGTCCTATAGCTAATTGAATAATAATACCTGCCAGATGTCCCTGGAGCCATCCAGTCTGTCGGCAATCACCTTTTTTTATTTTATTTTTTTATTTAAACGTAGATGTATCATTAAATGATGCCCAGGTCTTCTCTGTGGGTGGACCTGCCTGCCTGTGAGTGACAAAGTAAAAAACATAGCTTTACCCAGCATTCAACCAAGCAGAAAAACAGCCAACTTGCTTTTTCGCCTGGCTTGGCAGTACACTCAGCAGTGTATAAAAAAAAAAAAAAAAAATTCCAAGTCATCATTACCTTTAAGCCTACACCTTCAGATCTTTGAACAAATTCCTCTTTAGCCCATTTTTTATACTTGAAAGAAGAGTGGGTCCCATAGTAAAATCAAATATCAACTGAAAGCATCAGGGTGGTAAAAACCTATGCTTTCAGTGCCACTTTTTCCTGTCTGCTGTTTGAAAAGCTGTGCACCAGCATTATATTACAGCAGCCACTGGTTTACCTTAAACCAATACCCCATAGGAAACACTGTGGTTGCTTTTTTCAATACATGCAAGAGGTCAAATTACCCAGTAATTCACAAGGAAAAAACACAGATTACATCAAAATGGGGAAAAAATGTTTTGTAAAGAGGGGGGCTTTCCACCTCACCTGCAGCACTTTGTAAGCGTTTCTTTACGGCCTCATAGCTTCATTAGCAGCAACATTATGATATATTTTGCAATCAGATGCACGTCCAAATTTAGTCTGCACCAGACAGCCAATCGCTGAAGACCTTTATAAATAAACTACATTTCATGTAAAAATCACTTTTGCCCGAGTGGCACAAATACTTGTGTTATGCATGAAACAGTACTGTTGTGTACTGCTGACTTTGATGCGGGCCATTAAGGCGAGGCCCATTTGATGCTATTATGGTGCTCATTTCCTCTGGGCCTGCAGGCCTGTAGCAACATCATCAGCGCAGAAGTGATTATTTTAAAAATAGATTAATAAAGCATTTGTATACAGATAATGTTTTTTTTAATGGGTGGATTTTTTTATTATATTGTCTCATTATTTAAACCCAATAGCCACATAGTGATTTTAATCAAAATAATGGATACCTTTTTCTTTCTTTCTTTTTTTTTATTGCCTCTTTAGCCATGTGAGGCCTTTAGGTCATGTATCACTCTGAACAGCCTCAGCCCAGTGCCTCGCAGCCTATTCAGTTAAGAGTCCCAAGCTCACCTGTGCTGCGGTTGAAATGCAGTATAACTGCCACCGCCACTGACAGCGGGTGATCTATGATCTATGATCTACCTCGACAGCGGTATTTATCCGGGTTATATCAATTAAATATGAGCACTTCAGAGGCCTGTCCCCACGCAGCGTTGAAGCTTGGTAAGGACATCTAGTGGTCAGGCCGTGAACTGAAGTCACACATTTGATCTGTGGTTTCCATTTTTGCAGGAGTAAACACAACGGCCATCGCATTTTTCAATGTGCTTTCATCACCACTTTTTATCCATATCTGTGCTCCTTTGCACATGTGTCCATTTATCATCAGTAACTGGGAGTCTGCAGTCAGACAGGCTTGCATTGCATGTGCAGTTCATGAACCTTATACCATGTAGCTGCCTTATAAACATTTGACGTTGTGCACAGAGAAGAAAGTAAAAATAAGTAGGATTGCACGTATCACCTAAGGAAGAAAAAAAACAAATGCAGACACTTCCCTTCAAGGCAGGACAGAGGGGGAATCTTGCGAATCACATGCTACGACCTTCACAGTCACCGTATTTCCACCTAATTGAGCATCAGTTCCACCAGCGACAAAACACCAAAAGAGGAAAAATCATCTTCAATCTGATCAAAGCATAAAGGTGAAAAACAGCCGCTGACCACCCTCCCGTCCTCCCGCAGATGTCGGATCGACGAGGAGGTGACCCACAAGGCCTGGCTGAACCGCTCCAACATCCTGTTCACGGGGACAGACAAGTGGTCGCTAGACAGGCGCGTGACGCTGGTCAACAGCAACAACAGCGACTTCTCCATCCACATCGACAAGGTGCAGGTCACCGACGAGGGGCCCTACACCTGCACCTTCCAGGCCAACAACAAGCCCCGCATCGCCCACGTCTACCTCATCGTCCAAGGTCAGCCGCTGCTATCAATGTCCTTAAACATGCATCCAAGTCCTGAGTCAAAAGTCTGTATGCTTGCCACTGCAAACTGCTTATTAATTATGCATTTCGCCATTCATTCACATATAGTGGTGTCTATTGGGTGTTATTGAGGTCTGTCATCAGGCGAAGCAATTTAACTGCTCTATAGTTTACTTTGAGTGTTCCTTTCCCCTTAAATTATTCTTAAATGTATGCTTGAATGCATGATATACAACTCAGTAGTTATTTTTTTATGATGTTTAAGTATGTCAAGGTTAGAATTTATGATTACATAAAAATATAATTACTTGATTATGTCTTGCTTGAAAGCTTAGTTGGCCTATGTGCGTAGAGGAAAAGGTAAAGCTAAGCTACTGTGGTGCAGATGACAGATGGCTATGAAGTTCTTGGTGCCATAAGAAGACGGTCTGGGCCCATCTGTTATTCCCACATGTTTTGTGGGAGTTACTTGTCATTATAAACAGGAAGTTAGGCAGACTAGATGGATGAGGAGGTGTGAGGAGAAGATCGGGTATGTGGGGTGTCCAATTGCCGGACTAAATAACTGACAGTGCAGAATCACAACCGGGACTCAGTCATCAAGTCAGCAGCTAAGTGAATGAGAGTTTGACTCATCCTGACTGACATGATGTATTAGCGCAACTGTGCCCAGAGGATGGATCTCCGATCTTTCCCTCTGCATGTGTCAGATTTTATGTATACTTTGGACTGCGTAGTGCAGATTGCGGATATAAATCACCGGCGGTATGAAACTGAAAACTTTTAACAGGATATATTAGGAACATTCCGGCTGGAATGAGAACACAGGGCCTGGCTCACGGCTCACGAGGTGGCGGAGAACAATGAGAACTGCTTACGAACAGAGTCCTCATCTCGCGCTGCAGCCAAACAAACACTCTTGTCTGCAGGGTCCAAAACTTGGCAGGATGACCACACATACCTAATTCCAAGTCGCCTGCAATTTCAGCCGTAACTTGATATCGCACGAAATAATTACACCCTCAAGTCAGCGCATCAAGCGGGAGCGGCTTCACCGCCACTCCAATCTGTGCTTTATCGCTGCGAGTATTCAACTCTGGCAAGATAGAGGAAAAACAGGACCCTGGGTATATGTCTTGCAAATAAAAAAAAAAAAGAAAGAAAAGCAATCACAGGCCCAGGCATTAAAAACAATGATAATGGGCTATTTAAATTCAAGTGCCATCTTGTTATCAAATTAACTACAAGGAAATTGTTCCAGCATTTTGCCAGTTTGGGACAAAACTGTATTCAGCGATGGTCACTAGAAGTTAAAAACCTCCGCTACTTCTACAAATGTCCGTTTATTTTAAAAGTTCAAATTAGATCAGATGTAAGGAAAATGAGACTGTAGTGCCCATTTGCAGCAGCAATTTAGATTTTAGTGAATTTTAAACGAACGGTCAGGCAGTTCAGTAGGCGCTCAGATCATTAATCGCCCGACTGCCTGCCTGTCTGAGGGCAGGGATTTGTGGGCCACGGTGGCTCAGAGGTAGCGCAGCTGTCCGGTGGGAGGCTCGGCGGTTCGATTCCCGGCTGCACATCGATGTCGGGCGAGATACTTAACCCCGAATATCTCCCGATAGCTGCTCACCGGCGTGTGACTGATCTAATCATTCACACACCGATGGACGTGCATGAATGATTAGATCCACCTGATGCATGCGTGTGAATGGGTGAACGAGCACTTGTGCCGAAATTGACTAGAAGCACGCTATACGCATGCACTGCGTTCGCATCGAACTTGTGATTTGATAAGATGGTTTTGTTTTCTCAGTGCCGGCCAGGATCGTCAACATCTCCAAAAACGTGTCGGTAAACGAGGGGGAGAACGTCAACCTGTACTGCCTGGCAGTGGGCCGGCCCGAGCCCACCGTCACCTGGAAGGACCAGAAGTGTAAGCTGCCGCTGCTTGTCTCCAGATCCCCGGATACTCGCGCTCACAGCTTCGCCTTCATCTCCCTGTATTCACAGTCATCCCGAACGCTGTTCTGCCTCTTAAAGTCTTCTTTTTATCCCCCTTCTAGCCTCGGGGTTTATCAGCATTCAGCTCGTGTTCATGTCTTTATCCCCCATTCCTGTGTCATCATCCTGAAACCCAGCTGCTAAGTCTGTCCCCATCTTAAATCCATACTCCCTTATTTTCCTCGTGTCCCAATGTTTTGTCCCAAATAACCACCCATTATACATAATTATCCCCACAGCGCCACCCGTAATCATCAGCATCTGTCTTCATCCAACATGTCAACCGGCATCACGATGCCAAGTGATGCTTACAGACACTTTTGGCATTAAATCAGCTATTTTTAGCTCCCGTCGATGTGTTGAATCACAGCTAGTTTCGGGGTGGTCTGGATGCACGGCTTGATAGATGAAGTCAAATCCATGTGATTTCATCAGCGCAGCGTGCGTTTTCTGTTTCCATTTCCCCCGAGTGCCCACTTCCTTCGTTTGAGGATAGATCAGAGAAAAAGGTAGTTTTGGTCGCTTGCTTTTTTTTTTTTTTTTGGAGGCAAAAACAATTTTCTTCTTTGCTTTTTAAGTCTGGATTCTGATCACATCATAGAAGTGACATTGCATTAAAAAAAAACTAAATGCACAGTGTGTAATTTATGACTTGGGGGAGGTTGCAGATCTCAACTAACTGAGCCCAAACATGAAGTAGAGGAGAACATACGATGACCACAAGAATAAAAAAACACAAAAAATATACATATGAATATTATATTCTATTTCTGCAAAGCATGTTCCACTAGATGCTGCTAAAGGTCACTAAATCTTACTGTACCTTTAAAAGACATACATCAGTGAATAAGTGGGTTCGCTGTTATTGTATCTTTCTGCAGAATTCCACATTTTTGATTACGAGATACTGCTCAAAAAATAGCTGCAGTCTTTTGTCACTGTGCAAAATTGGATAAAATCATACCTACAAGACTGGGACTACTTTATGTCAATTGGCAATCATGAATCTGATGGAACGAACGTCACATGCAGAGTTCTTCAATGATTCCTGGCTCCTTCTGTTAAATACCAACATGCCCCTCCGTTGCACATACAACGTAAGATTAGAATCTGTAACATCTCTAAGATCTAGATCTCTAACCACATTCAAGAATTCAGGAATCAAGAAGCTTCAGATCAGGGAAGATTCTAATCACAATAGGGTTGTTTTTTTTGGCAGAGGTCTCACCAGGGCAGGTTTTTACTTTTATAAGAATCAGTTGGACTAACAATGTCTTTCTGGTAAGTGGTAATTCAGAAAGAAAGTAATTATTACTATAATTATATATAAATAATAATTATTATTTTACTTTATTTTTCCTATGCACTCCATGTATTCTTACGTCCATACACATCCTTAAATGGGTCTTAATTGTCCAGCATTCTGCTTTATGTTTTTTTTTAATTTTGAATTTAATTAATTGACATATTTTAATGTCAATTTCATGTCTGTTGTAAAGCACTTTGAGTAGCATTTCCATATGAAAGGTGCATACAAATAGCAATTAAAATTATTTTGCATTATTATTATAATTATTACAATAACTAATAGGCCTAAATAACAGTGTCACCACATGATCACAGTCCTTTACATTGCTTAGACGGCCAGATTGAACAAGGAAAAACAGAAATAATTGTTTTGGGCCTCAAAGAAGAAAGAATAAATGTTAGTGCTCACTTTGGCACTAATATCTACAAATTAAGCCAGAAATCTTGCTGTAATTATAGACTTGGAATTGAAGGATTTGGGGTCTAACAAGACACAGAAAAGCTAGTCCATGCATTTATTTTCAGCCAGCTCCGCTATTGTAATGAAAGTGTCTTCACAGGTCTCAGCAAAAAAAAAAAAATCAATCAGACAGCTGCAGCTCATCCAGAATGCTGCTGCCAGAATCCTCACTAACACCTAGAAAATGGAAAACATTACATCTTAAATCACTGTACTGGCTTCCTGTGTGTCAAAGAATAGATTTTAAAATCCTATCTATAAAGCTATAAAGCACTAAAAGGATTTCGGGGGGCCCAAATACATTTCTGATTTAGCTGGTACGTTACCAAACATCCAGGCCCCTCAGGTCAAGTGCGAGTGTTTCAGGATCAAAACCCGGCAAGATGAAGCCGCTTTCAGTTTCTCTGCTTCCCACCTGTGGCGTAAGCTTCCTCGGTGGATAAGATCTTCTTTATTGTTTTCTGTGACTCTACAATAAATGAAATAAATAGCATAATCTTTTTTAATGTTTATTTTTCCTTTATATATATATATATTCCTCTATAGTTGGATGTTTGCTGCATGTCATTTCCCTAGTATTTGTCCCCATATTTCCACATGTCTCCCTCCATTGTCAAATATAAAGCACAAAATGCCTCAAAAACAACAGGGATAATACATACAACATTGCTCCAAAAAACTCTATGATCCATATACGACATCTAACTTGCAGTCAAAAATACACCAAACACTACATATGCTAAAAATACAACAAATAAAGTGGACAATGGATGAATTATTACAGTGAAGCAATTTAAACTGGACATAAATTGCTAATTAAAACACTAAAGAAATTTGACATTAACATGGGTAAAGTGCAATTGATCATGTGTTGAAAATGAGTTGAGCATCAATGTTCACATTTATAATGCTTCTGCTAGAACCAGTGGGTAGTTTTGACCCCAAATCTCCTCAGATCTATTATATTTGCGGTTTAATTTCTGATGGTACTGCAGAGAGAGGGATGATTTTGTCCTGCGCGGTTCTGCTTGGTTATGCTCCTTGTTAATGTCTGAGACTCACTCTTGGGGCCAACCTATTTAAGCACTTAAAGAGAACTTTCAGAAAAGAAAACTTTCTTAAACGAGATTTTTTTTTCCCCAATAATTTTGCAGTGGTGGCTTTTTTTTTTTAGTTTAATCTTTACGGCTTGTTTGTAGAGTATTGAGTTCTGGTGAGTCATTGGCCTGACCTCAGGCAGTAATGTAGCAGGAAACCATGGCTTACAGATATAAATGAGCTGTAGCCCCTTAAACGAGAGACAAGAACTCATTAGTCTACAACAGTTCAGGCTATTTTATATAGGTACAAGAAGAACTTCTTTTTTCTCTTTTTTTTGCAATACATTGACAGTCAAATTGTGAGGTCGGTATTGCATCAGTTTCATCAAATGGCAAGGGTTAGGGCAGGCATTTTTTTTATTATTATTATAATACAGCACTGCTGGCTGAAATGTAGCTTGACTTCAACTGCAGCTGCAGCAGCACAGAGCAAACGCAGCCACCACGACAAGCAATAATAAATAGGTCAGCGTGAACAACTACTGAACACGATGTAATTATACAGTTAGGCCAATAAATTCACAACATACTGTACCGCTGTACTTACAGACAGCTTTGGGCTTGCTCAGAGGTCTTTTCCACTTTCTCTCCCCTTTGCATCTCCCTACTTAGCTTGCTGTGAGTATAATTTCTTTCACAGCACAGTAAGTGTTAGTTAACCTATGCAGTGCAGTGCCTTAGACAGGGACAAGCTCGGTACACACACACCAATGATACGCAAACATATAAAGATGAAAAAGAAAAGAATATATGCACTTGCAGCCTTGCACACACACACACACCTTACATTGCAAACTCTGTGCAGTTGTCCTCACTTTGCAAGCCCAGAGCTTTTCTCCTCTGTCAGCAGTAATCCTCCCTCGAACCGCCCCCACCATCCCACACGCCTCGCTCTTCTCTACCCATAACCCCCTTCAGCTTGCAGAGAAAGAGATAGGGGCCGCATTGCTATTCCGTGGGAGTCACTGCAACCAAGCCATCAGTTTGCAGGAGACCAGGGGCGGTGGAGAAAGGGGGGGAGGGAGCGGAGGGGAGGGGAGGGGAGGGTGGGAGAAGGGGGCTGAACGAGCCCAAAGAAACAGCAAGAAGCTGCCAGCCATCTGTCGCCATTACTCAGAGGCTGCGCGGAGAAACCGCGGGGAGGGGAGGCGAGGAGGAGGCCGGTGTGCACGGAGGATCGGTGGAAAATGTCAGTGCACACCAAGATGGTGGCGGAGCATGGAGGAGGTGCAAGTCGCAGGCAGAAAGACGGCAAGACGGGCAGACCGCTGACAGTCCTGAGCGCGTTTGCATCTTGTCCACAGCCTTGGTACCGAAGGGGCATTCCGTTCACTGACACACACACACACACACACACAGATAGTCAGACATGCCGCTCTGCACTGTCCTTTGCAGGCGCTGTCTGCCTCGTCTTCACCAAAGCAGAGATACGATCTCTCGCACCCATTCACTCCCTGTGACATCCATCAGTTGACCCACCGAGAGACATACAGGCATTCTGTCTCATTCAGTTAATACGCCGCCGCATCAGAGCCTTATCGTTTGACATCCCATCCGTTAAGACACACACAGGCACACGGGCTTAGCATGAATGAATGAAGTGGTGTAGTGGGGATAAGGAGGAGAAGGAAGAGCCACAGAAGACAGGTTATGGTTGGTTTGATTAAATGACTTGGAACTCGTGGAGCAGCAGGTAAAATGAGGTGTGCTTAATTCAAGGCGTAGAGTTTGGTAACAGGCAGTCAGCCAATACAAAAAAAAGGGAAATCAGTATCCTCTTAAGACCCAGGTATGAAGGAGTGAAACAGAGAGAAGGATAGAAGGGAAAAAGGAAGGAGGGAGTGGGAAGAATGAAGGATATAATGAGGTTGTTACGCAAGTAGGATGGAGGACAGAAGCAAGGAGAAAAAAACAGGGAGTGATTGGAAAAGAAAAATAACTTTTTCTCCCCCGGGTGTCAGGAGGATATAGGAACAGAGGTTGTTTCTGGCACTGACTAGAACCTGTGGGCAGGTATAGACTGAGCGGTGTAGGTGTGGCTCCATGTGGAAATGTGGAGCAGGTGTTGGGGTGTGAAAATCAGCAGGGAGACGCAGTAAGGTGAGCAGGTGAAGGTGTTGCCAAGCAAGGCTCCCAGGTTTGTTTTTTTTACAAGTGTAGAAAAACAGTTCCTTCATAAAGAAATGCGCGGCGTTCTCATGAATAAAATATATATATATATATATGATAAGCCTGGCTATATTCTGTATTTTTGTTATCAACGAATCCCAAGAAAAGACCCAAAACCCACACTGCATTAGTCAATTTCTCCAATTTCCCTACCCTATGGCTCCCAGCCTCGAGCACATTTGTTCATTAAATACATGTCCCAACTATAGTTTATTTTTTTGGAAAAAAATGCTAAATAGCTTTTTTTTAACAGGCACTGGTGTAGTAAATTGTACTCAAGCAGGAGCTATGCATTTTTTGAGGAGTATTTTCAGCAGTGGGTTTAGTGCCCTAAGAAGTAATATAAATGCATACATAAGAAAAATATAGAAATCACCAAACCTATCACTTTAAAATATGGCTGGTGTATATATATATATATATATATATATATTTTTTTTTTTTATGAAGTGATTTTAAGGCATACGGGAGGAGCACCAGACCTTCCTGGTTTAATGTCTGCTATAGCTTTAGCTCAGAGAACACATACCTTAGTTTCCCAAATTACAGCCTCAGCCTGTTCATCCTTCTCTGTTTTAACCCGACATCAGACCTCTGCGCCTCCATGGTAGTTTTTGTAATGGAAATGGATAAGAGCGGCCGGAGGAAAAGGTGCCGCGATGATGTAGTTCGGGCTCAAAGCGAAGAAAAAAAAAAGAGCACGGTTTCATGGAGGCGCGGGCCACAACCCTCTGATCATTTCTTACCCCCCCTTCCCCCCTTCCTTCACACATCCCTCCCTTCTCAGGTGCAATCCAACTATCTCCGGCAGTCAGGAATCGGGGCTCCTTCAAGAGCCATAAGTGGTTGATGGAGCTGTATTTTACAGGCCATTGTAGGAGTGCCAGGGACCGGCTCCAGTCAGATATGATCTCCCACCAAAAGTGGAGCGATGTGTGTTTTGCACGTCCGGAGGTCTCAGGGGAGGGAGGGGGAGAACAGGGGAGGGAGGGGGAGAACAGGGGGGGAGACGGCTGCTTTGCGCTGTCATAATTATTACATCACACATCGGTTCCAGGGATGAATCGTCCATTACAAGCAAAAAAAAACAACCGCATCAAATGTCCAATTCCCCTCTTTATGTTGCTGTTTCTCTCTATCTTTATATCCGTGTATCTCTTTCAGTCTCTTACACAGTATCTTCCACAAATTGCCACTCTCTCTCTCTCTCTTTCTTTCCGAGTCTGTAATGCATTCTCTAGCACTCGATTGCTCTCATTTTTTTTTATCCTTTGTCCTTTTTATTTCCTCGAAGTCATCTGTAACAGCCTCGTGTGTAGTTCCTCCAGTGCTAGTTGTCTGATTCCATCCCCTCCCCCCTCCTCCTGCTCCCTCCTAAAGTTGGGTGATCCGTCTGCCTGACAGAGATGTCACACGAGAGCCGTATTTATTAGGCTAATGGAATGAGTGAATAACATTGTACCCACCACAGCCTGACCCGTCACGCGGCGCCTTCCCCGCGCACGCTCGGGTGGCACCGGCAGCCGCCGCCACGCCTGCCTCTCGGTGCTCAGCCTCTGCCGCAGCAGCTGCAAATAATCGTCTCCAGCTCAGTAGCCGCACTAATAATCCTCCAGTATAATCTTCAATTAGAACCGCTGCGCTAATCTCTGACAGGAATAATCGTGGCGTTTAGCGTCTTTGTGTGTGTGTGTGTGTGCGTGTGTGTGTGCATGTGTGTGCATGTGTGTGGGTGGCTCAGGAGCCAATTGTGTGTTTCTGAGGTGAAGTAAAGGTTCACTGATTGACAGTGTTGTGTGTGTGTGTGTGTGTGTGTGTGTGTGTGTGTGTGTGTTTGGGTGGGCTTTGAAAGGGGAAAAGTGAGCGTCAATTTAGAGCTGGATTTCCTTGTTAGTGGTGAGATTATATATTATGTCGTGTTCCACAGTCTGACTTCTTTAATGGGGTAAAGGGGAGAGGAAAAAAAAGCCTAATGGTTTTGGAGGATGTGAGACAGCTGGCTGCAGGAAGACTTGCAGAAAAGGAGGGTGGGGGTGTGTGTGTGGGGGGGTGCACTCCTCCCCCTCTCCGCTCTCCTTCTCTCTGCCACTGTCAATCCAATAACGCCCTCGACATCCGTTCCCTCACATGAAGGAGCAATAACTTGTAGCCTGTCCCTCCACTCTGAACCGCTGAAGAGCTTCGCTGGATGTTTGTCGCCCGAGGAGAAAAAAAAACAAAAAAAAAACAGGGAAAGTGCGAGACTGACTAATTCAGTTGCGGGGGCACCTGGGAGTTAGTCAACATCAAATAACAGCCAAATATTCTTCTCACTGTGTAATGTGATGAACACACTATGTTGTTTTGCGCTTTCGCCCCCTGGTGTGTCCACTGTTTGGAAGTAAATCTTAGGATTTCCCCCGACACTCGAAATATAATGGTGTCAAATCAGATTTACTTACTTCACATATATACAAAAAATTCGCCAATGGCACTTTAATTTACTGAACAAAACAGCCTGGAGTCCTTACCTGTGGTCATGAACCATATTATTGACAAAATGATTTTTTTTTCCCTCCTGATTATCACTATCATAGCACACCTTGCAAGGCAGGAGATCACTCAATAAGACAGATCAGAGTCTGGCGTGATTTCACGATCGTGAGATGACAACTTGCCCGGCCCATGGGCGATGGACACGTAGTTAATCCAATCACCTGCCATGTAGTTTTTGAAAGGATGACACGCCTGATGGTTATGTGTAAAAAAAAAAACCTATCCGGTCACTTGCATTATACTATATCCGGGCTTTGCTTTAACGTAGAACCATGTAGGCCATCGTCATTTTTTTGTTGTGATTGTTCACAAGTCATTTTGTGTATGTAACATGTAATCATGCATCAATATGCATTATCAAATGCCTCTGATATATGCATTGGTGCCATGCTTTTAAATATTTTTCCTTTTTTCCATGAGAACGTGTGTCCCTTCACCTCCACCAGCATCTCAAGTGGGGAACCATAAATCAGTTGCCTGAGTGAGTTTGCACTTGATATATCGTGACCTCCGGCCTTTATGCCATCAGATGGGTTGGTGAGTGAGGGAGAGTTCCTGGACATCACAGAGATCAAGAGGCAGCAGGCCGAGGACTACGAATGCATCACCAACAATGGAGTAGCTCCGCCCGACCAGCGCAAGGTCAAGGTCACAGTCAATTGTAAGTGCTCCTCCGTGCGCCCCAGTGGTAATAATTTACCCTGACCCTCCCATGTTATAGTACAATGATGTATTAATGATGCAGTATATGTAAATATTGGAGATGAATTACCATGTATGAATTCATACATCTTAATTTGGGTCTTTTTTTCAACCTCGGGGGCAAAACCAGGTCTGAATTGATTTCCCCATTAAAAGGGGGGTTTTGTACTAACTGCTAAATTCTCTTGTTCTGTTTCACCTTCATTTTCTATTTTTTGTTTCCTTTACCAGACCCGCCAATGATCACAGATATGAAGAACATGCCAGCCCACTTGGGTAAGACAGCCATCTTGCGCTGTGAAGCCATGGCGGTCCCACCAGCCTCCTTCGAGTGGTACAGAGATGACCACAGGTGAGACCACTGCAGAGCACTAATTTACCTAGATACGATATTCACAGTAAAACAGCTAAATGCATGTTGCTTCACTTTAGTCCAAATTAAGTTTTTTGATAAGTCCCCAAACTCAGGCCTTGCATATTAGTGTGTGTGTGCAGTGTTAGCATGGAAAACTGAGCTTTTAAACCTATGATGGGATGTTTATTTATCAGAGTCTATAGCAGACACACAAGAAACTAATCATGAGGAAGTAAACAGCCTTAAGATACATGTCCTAGAGCCCTGTCAAAATATTTTTTTCCTGATTTACAGTTTTAAAAAAATCCTTGTATATACTAGATCATATTGCAAAGTCTCAGTTAAATCTCTTGTTTCAGCTCCTGTCACTTTAAGAGACAGGATTGCATCGCTTTCATAAACTGAATTTTGGGAGACTTCCACTAGTGCTAAGGCTATGCAAACCAAAAATAGGAGTCCAATTTTTCCTGTCACCCTTTAATCAAATAAATTCCTGAAATATATGTTAAAAGCCAAAACCTAAATTGAATAATGCAGCAACAACCTTACCAACAGAAACAGACAAGTGTTTGAGAGCCTGCATGAACATTGTGTTGGTGGAAGGAGAAGTAACTTTGCAGAATGAAGGGTGAAAATGCTTTTGAATTGAAGGGTGCATTGTAAGCTCTCATTTTAAATGTCAATATAGCCGATCACACAATATGCACTTGTGACCACTTTTGTGGTATTGATCGGTGAAAGTCTCATATGCAGCTGCCCAGGTGTAGCCATTTTCCTGGTTATTAGTTAGAATTTATGAGCCACAGTCAAACGGCTGTTTGATACTAATGTCTCAAGAAGAAGAATACAAAAGAGGCTTAACCAGCTGAGGCTTCAGCAGAGTGAGCAGGCTGCATTTGTTTTCTATTACTTGCACATAAATTGTCCTTTAAAGTTTGTAAAAGGTCCCAGAGAGCGTAAAGAGTCAGGATGATTTGGCACTAGGCAGAGCAAGATGCAGAAGTACATAGACAAGCTTTTGCCAGCCAGAAAGAGCTGTTAATATAGTGCAATGGGCCCCAGCAGGAGGCATCTGTTATTTATGGACTGTTAGATTTCACTTTTAGAGTAAGGTGAGACACAGCCCATGTGTGCAGGGGAGGGGGGCATGTTGTGTGGTCGTCTCTAGAGAGAAAAAAAAAAAAAAAGCTCCTTCTTAGCTAAGGTGTGATCTCTTTTTTTCTGTCACTTTTCTTTTTCCCTTCCTTCAAAACCTACGCCCCCACCACCGCCACCCAGGCCGGTAGAGAGTGACAACACCCTGAGGATCAAAAATGAGAAGACGCGCTCGCTGTTGCTGTTCACCAACGTGACAGAGAAACACTTTGGCAACTACACCTGCTTTGCCTCAAACCGTCTGGGGGCTTCCAACGCCAGCATGCTGCTTTTTCGTAAGTCACCACACTGAACTAAATGCAGGCACATACGCACAACAACACAGTGCATGCAGTATATATATATATGCAAACCCATGCTTTAACCAACACGTTAACATTTATTACATGTGACAATGAACATGCAAGAGTGAAAAAAGACGCATATTCAAGACACTCGATGCGATACATATGCAATGACACACCGTTTTATTCCCCCCTCTCTTTACTCATTTCTGCTTTGCACACAGCGCAGCATTTTCTCAGCCCTGTCCTCCCTCCTTCTCCCCATTTTCCCTATTCTCCGCCCCATTAAAGCTTTGCTTGCCTGTATTACAGTCTCTCTCTCTCTTCCCCTCTCTCTCTCTCTCGTTCATGCTTGCTGCCAACGTCTCTCGTCTACACACACTCTCCTGAATGCGCACACACATTCTGACACACAGGCTCTGCTCTGTCCCGTTACCCAAGAAGTTGTCATTTCTCTCCAAGTCCAATTTACATTAACCGTCCCCAATGAGCGATTTCCTACCCTTCCATTTCCCGTCACCCACCGTCCCTCCCCCCTTTTAGTGCATTCGGCATTACCATCTTAAGTGAGTCCTTCATCTATCCCCTTTCTTCTTTCATTCCTTTACCCATTATCTCGGCCAGCCTCCCTTCAATGACTCACTCTCCCGTCAGACCCATATATCTTCCTGCTCTTGCTTTCCACCACCGCTGCCACTTCTGTCAGCCTATCTCTCCATCATCTGTCCTTTTGCCTCCTCTTTCCTTCCTAATCTGCTCCTGACATCATTAGAACACAACAAACCCTTTTCTGTCCTGGACCGGGCATGGAAAATCTGACCATAATTGGATACTTTGATGTAATTTCTATTCATATGCTGTGCCTCGTTGTCATTGTCTCGTCTGACTTTGTTTCTGTCACGACTGGTGCAAGAAGGGCAACGGGGATGCAGGGCGAAGGACCCAGATGTGGCGCCTGTGCAGTGCAGAGCCTAAAGTAGTACAATGATTGAAATCACAAAATGTGTGGTGAGGCAGGCGAGGGTCATACAAGAAGAGTCACCAGTCCAAACAGGTGGCAGATCCGACAAGGAGCAGGCAACACTCAAAAGCCCAATAATGAGACAGGTAACAGGTCTCAGGTACAACAGATGAACAGTCCATAGTTGCAGCCACTAGAGCAAGTTTAAAACTGAAGTTGGCTACAGTCAACTTAAAAGTAGATGAGATTCTGGCTGCAAGAGAAGAGACACTGTTAGTTTCAATATGTGTTTCATTTATTTGGCAAATAACAAATGCATAAGCTCTACCAACACTAGACATGTCTTAAAATATGTCTACTTATACAGTACAGGAATTACAATGTTGCTGAAGTGTTTGCAGAAGGGGGATTTTTATCGTGGTTCCAGTGCTTTAATCATAGAGCTGCAAACAGTCACTGTTTTGACAGCGTTTTAACTTTCTTCCCATCGTCATCGTAGATCGCTAAATGCAGCCACACTGCAGACCTATAAATGTGCTGCTGGCACATCTTCTAACTCTGGCTTTTTCCCACTCACCATACACACAACAACTGACTATTTGCTGTCTGCGCATCTACAATCTGCTAGAGCAGGTTGCACTGCTTCCCTTCTTATTCTTTTTTCCTAAAATGGGTTTACACTTTGGACACTGCGCACTTTGTTGCCATCTATTCAGTCCATGCTAGTTGCAGCTACAACTTTTACCCTAAACTTTATTCTCAAAAAAAGAGCAACAACTTGCTGCTTAAATGCTCTTTATTGTTATAATAAAAATAGGACTGTAGTCCTTAAGGTGCTGTCGGGGTCAGTACTGACTTTTCCATCAAATTCTATTTAATGGTCATACGCTGTGGTGCTGCCTTCCTCCATGCTCCTGGCTGTTGCTCTGTGTTCTGATGACGTCTTTGTTAGTGAGGCAGGTATGACAGCTGCTGTCAGATTGGTGGTTTTCCACTTCATATTAAGGTCTGTTTATTGTGAGTTTTCAGCTGGGTTTTCGCCTGGAAGGATCTGACAAAATCTGGCAAACTCTTGATCAAAGTTCTACTATGAGAGAGCACCATTCACAACTGCCAGAAATAACGTTCATTGAAAAATGCAATATGATCAGTTCATGTTCACCCAAAATGTGAACAAGTTCATGAATGACTGTTCATTGAAGGCTTTCGCTGAGTGACAGAGTGTGGCCTAGAAGCAGCAGACAGATTGTGACGGTTTTCCTGCCTTTGTACCTCACTGTTCTTCATTCTTAAAGGTGCCACATATCACGTTTCAACATCAGCAACCAAATCAAAATGGGCAGATTATTGTAATTACGCTCAACCAACGAGCCCATTACTGAGACCACTGGCAGCATGTATTAACTTTCACTTTCACATTAAACATAAAACCGCTCAATGGCGGTTTCTCGTAATTGGCCTTTCAAACATGATGTCATTTCGAGGCCAAAATAAGACGTTCCTGACGTTATGTTGAATAATTCTTAATAAGATAATATTGATTTTTGCTTTTTCTTTCTGGGCAACCACTCTTTGGTCATTATGCCAGCATTTAATGGCTTTGTAACATGAGATCAACCATGTTAATTAAGAAATGTAATAGAGCATACACATGGGAAAATTCTGACGTGTTAAACATAGGTGTAACTAATAACTGATTAGCAGGCTGTATTCCATTTAGCTGCCTCAGTGATTGTATTGTGCTTCTGCAGAGTTTAGCTGCCTGACACACCGTAATGGAACAGAGCCATCATTCATGGCGTAAGTTTCAAGTTGGTTTTGCAGAATAAAGAAAATCAACTTTATCTAGGCATTTTATTGTGTTGAACATGTGTAACTAAGGCGGTAGTACAGCCTTAGCAACCTTAGCAGCAAAACTACAGAACTGACAGAGGGTTGTGGTCAGCTCGTTACATACTAATGATGCAGTCAGGTTAAAGCCTAAAACCTTGACTTGCATGGGGTATTTTTATATACAATACACACAAAACATATGGTCATATAACAAAAAAAGGCTATTTTGTCATTATGATTTATGTCATATAAAAACACAATGACCATATTGAAAGCCCATCCCATAACCAACACTACAGAGAACAGCTGCAGATGGCGGGGTCTAATGGATTATGGGAAGACTGCAGTTCTAACTTTATGAAACACCCTATCAATGTTGCAAAACACAAGCAAAACTCGTAATTGTTTGCGATAATTTTCCCAAGGCGTTAGAATTAATTTAGGTAATTAATTGTGATATCTTATAATGTTTACACAAGCTGCCACACGCAGAGACCGTTTACATCTGTCAGCGTTCCTATATGTGTGTGTTTGTGTTTGTGTGTGTGTGTTTTAATAACTTTTCCCTCCCTTCTTCCTTTTGTCCTTTTGTCTTTTGCAGGGCCGGGGGCCATACAGGGGCGAGGGACCGCTTTACAAGCGGGGATGAGTGTTGGCGTCTGCGTTTGGGTTTCCCTCTCCACTGTTCTCCTGCTGAAAGTGTAAAGATCAAGCTTCAACTGGAATTGTCCCAAAATGGTCCCTGAAAGCCCCCAATCACCCCCCCCCGAAACCCCGTCCCGCCCCACCTCCCTCCCTCCCTCACCCCCTCTGCGGAAGGAAGAAGGAAATGAAATTCTTTAATTACGAACCCATCACTGTGAACAAAAAGAATATGCATTATTCCAGGAGCCATTGAATCCATCGCATCAAACACACAACCCCCCCCCACCCCCACCACCACCTCCTCCCAAAAACCTCTGCACCCTCAATTTAATTTCGAGGTCAATTCATCATCCTCATCTCTTTGTCTCTCTCTCTCTCTTTCTCTCACACACACATACACTCTGTGTCTCTCTTCCTATCTCCCAGAATGCCTTGCAGATTTGTCTGACTTGGTACCTCTGCCCTCACATTTTCTCCCCCTCAATCTTACCACTGGGCTTATGTTGATAGAGAGTGTATATTAATGATTATTGTGTCGGTGATCGGGAATAGACAATGAGAAAATAGCTAACAACTGGACGATCATTTATGTGATATTCTACATAGACTAATGACTGACCTACAATGTTTGCCTTATGGAAATGATTCATATAAATCACAGTATTATGGTGGATATTTATGGAAATGATAGATATAATGTGACCTTGTCCAACTGGTGGCCATGTGAACCCTTTGATCACACACGAACACACACGCACACACGCACGCACACAGACACCTTCACCACCACACACACACACACACACACACACACACGTCCGGCTTTTTGATTTTAACTGTGTAGCAGTGAACCTGCTATGAATGATGTCAAAATGTATAAACGAAAAAAAAAAAAAAAAAAGGGTGGGTGGTGTCGGCGTCAGTCTTAACTCCCCCTTGGTGTAAAATGGGGGGATTTATACGAAAGGTTGCGCATGTAGACCCCCTCACTACCCAAACCTTTTCAACCCCCCGCCCACCACCCACTCCCCCTATGTTCAACGTGCTCCGTCTAGTCGCCCCCCCCCCCCCCCTCCCCTTCGCATCGCTATGGTGTTCTCTGCTCCGTGTCAACCCCCCCACCCCCCTCCTCCCCGCCCCTCCCTCTTCCTCCCTAGTGTAAATATATGCAGCGCCGAGGCCACGCCGGCGACCCCCGGGTCGCCGCGGCAACGAACGCCGCCGCCTATCGGCCTCGGCCGTGCTCCAGTCCTCTGAAGCAGCGAGAGACTTTTCCAGTGACAACGATATCGTCTGTTTCAAAGCTGCGGCTCCATCCTCTTTGTCGCTTGTTGATAGCATGTACCGGTTAGAGATGTTCCTGTTGTGAGTCCATACTCCCCCCTTACACTCCCCCCGACCCCCCCACCCCCGCCTCCCCCCGCACTGTGTCTGTTTTACTCTGCAAGGTTACCTGCTTTTACTTTTTTGGTGTTAATAATACTACCGATGATGATGACGATGTTAAATAAGTATTTGAATAACTATGAATAGTAATTCCATGTGAGAAAAAAAAAAGAAAAAAAAAGAGAACAAAATCCGATGGTTAACGAGCCGTGCGTTGGGGAAAAATAATTTTTGTACTTTGCTCTTGAGAAGTCACACACATTGAACGATGAAAAAAAAAAAACAGACAAAACGACAAAAAAAAAAACACAAAAAAAAGATGTAAAGTTTTCGAAGTGATGTGCTCTATTTTGCCATGACAAGCTTTTTAAAAACACATTTGAAACAGTCTGAGGAATTATTTCATCCGAGTCCAGAAGCAGTGAATGATGATTTCATTTATGATTTGTAACAGGGTTTTTTTTTTTCGTTTTTTTTTGTCTTGCTGTGAACTGCATCACACACACATATACAGCACATTTGTCCACCTGTCATAGCGTCTCTCTACAACCAGCTAGATTAATGATTTGGAAACGTGTCACTCTCTGGTCACGGGCATAAATGGGTTCTAGTCCGGCCGGGCCACAGGCAGATAAAGATGTAATTAGCCAAAACCTGGGGTTGGCTAAGTGAAGGAGCCTAAGCTCCACCTGTCCCTCCTGCCAGCCAGTGATGGCCCCCATAAATCAAGCTCAATCCTGCTACTGACAGGAATCCTCTTCAAGGACGACTTCGCCTTGGTGCACCGGTCCCCCCCCTCCAACGTGTACTCGAGACGTGCAGGTACGGGCACCGCGAAAATCCCCATGGCACAATTACCCGGCCGTTTCCCCCCTACACACACACACACACACACACACACACACAGCACAAACAGTAGGAGGTGAGCCCCTATTCCAACACAGTGGCACTCGTTTCTCCGCTGAAACCCTTCCACTCACGTTCAGCGACTATATGCAAATTCGCCACAACGAGCCTGCACAGAGAGATGAGTTCGACCCGGCTGAACCCTGATTACTGATACCTGATACTCAGTATTGAATCAATTGTCTGAATGTGTTTTGTTTGATTTTGTTTCAAACCAGCAATAACCCCTAACTCTACTGTGCAAGAGGTATCAGGTATGGTTAAAGCTGTGGTGTAATCGCCATTACCAAGGTATATCAAATAAGTCTGTTGTTGTACTTTTACTGTGTACAGTACTCTGAAAATGATTGTGAAGCTCTGTTTAATGGCTCTTAATCTAAAACATGTTGTACTCAAAAAAAAAAAAAAAGTCTTGCCCTTTGCAATGTAGTCGGGTTGTCCGTGTGACAGAACACACGCTGTTTGTGCATGCATCTTGTTGCTCCAAAAATAATGACGGATTCCATTTCAAGCACAAGAGCGGGTCGTTGGGTCAGTGCTTCTTTTGTCTGTCTCAATCACTCCTTCATCCCTCTCAGAAACGCTGTCCTTCATGTCGTCGTTTCGTTTTTTTTGTCTTTTTTCTTTTTTTTTTATGTTTTCACACCCGCATACTGTACACTGTTCCATGTCAGCGTCCCACTGGATTTGTTAGTGGCATATAACATCTGTATGTACATAATCTGTCCTTGATGAAGATAAAGAACAAAAGAAAGAAAAAAAAAAAAAACAGAAGAAAAGATGAAAAAAAAAAAAACACGGACAAAGAAAAAAAAAAGCATTCTGTCATGTTTCTCAGTGTGGGTTTGAAAAAAGCACGTTAATGTTCGTGTATGGGTGGATTTTGAAAAAAAAAAAAAAAGAAAAAGAAAGAAAGAAAACCTAACATTGTATTTTGTGTTCTGGGGGGGTTGTGGGTAAAAGGGTCCAGATGGAGGGGAACTCGGGCAATATGACTTGAAAATTGCAGAGCGGCGGTGAACAGAATGTGGATATTTGTACCAAACACGCAGAGAAAAGAACATGTTTTCATGGCTCACGACGTATCCAGATGACTCACACACTCTCGCCATGGTGCCAGAGCGGGAAGGGGGGGCGTGGGCGATGCGAGGGTGCGGTAGATAAGGATGCGTTTGAGCGAGCCATCGGTCAGATGGGCCTCTGGGAGGATACCCTGACAATGCGAAATCCTAAAAAGCCGAGAACCGGAGGGAGATGGGATGACACTAACCAGACGGTGAACTCTCCATTTAGGGGAAGCGGACAGACAGGCACTCGTATCGTGTTTCCAAACATGAGCACCGTGGTCTTTCCCAGGGGCAGGTGCACCACACATACACACACACACACACACACACACACACACACACACACACTATTTCTGGTAGCGCCGTGTAACATGAAGCATTACCATAGCCTTGATCACAAAGGCAGTCTGGCCCACTTCGAGTGTAAAAATAACGCCCTGACTGGGGTTCAGTGAGTTTACAGAGATGCAAACAAGACGTTTGCTCGGCCCCTCATTACATCCGTCGCACCCTGATGAGAAAATGTTGATTGGCTCCTGCAGCTGTAGGTGATCTGTTTACACGATCTTTGTTTTTAAAAAATAATTCCATGAAACCTCATTGTGCCAGTTTACAGTCCATTGCTCATTGTTGTGTTTGTTTTATTGATCCTGATCAGACTTAAATATTTGGGTTACATTTGTGATCTTATGTGAGCTACGTGAAGTGAATATATAGTAAATTGATGGCACTTTAAAAAAATATATATATAATTGTTTGTTAACTTAAATCAGCACAGTGGATTTTAGGAACAGGGTTTGTACAATACTCAACAATACAGTTTCAGAGCACTGTGCCTTTGCTGAAAAGAGTCACGTAATTAAGCTCTTTATGGTGGAAGGACAGATACCGCAGATCATCTCTGAACTGTTGAAAAAGATGTTTTATGAAATAGTGAAAAAAATAATTTAGGTGCTTTAAAAATCCATGTACAGCAGGCCCGGTTTGAATGTACTTCCTTATTGTTCTTCTCTTCTACGTATGGCAGGCTCTCACTGGGCTGCTCCTACCACACCTTTCGCTCCATACGGTGCAGGTACCGGACAGACTTTCAATTCCGAATGCAATGGTTAATCAATACGTTCGACTCAATGGCTTTGGAATAGAGCAATTTCTCCCCGGGCTGCCTTACCAGGTCGCCAGAAGCCGAATTGATCAAGTGTCTATAGACCGGCCTTAGAACAGAGAGCATAATTCATCATGCCTGATACAAGACACTCCTAATTGCGCATCGATTTTAAGCCCTTCTCTGAAACTATTTGGGCAAGCTGTAATGTCAGCTCAGTAAACTGTGTGCTCAGAGCTACAGTGGAATGAAGAATTAATCATTTCGTTTTCTTTTTCAAGCCAATCCAGGATGGTATTGTCTGCATGTGATATAGTGCTCACCATATATATATATATATATAAAATCACTGGGCCTTTATACTGTATGTGCAATTTGGAGGTCCTGTTACATAACTTTAAATCATATTTTATTATTGATGACAGAGATGTAACCTAATTCGTTTTTTGCAGTGATCACCATCTGAAGCTATGGATACTGTGTATCTAGAGGCCTGTGTTTGTGTGTGTATGTAAATGACGCAAAGCTAAGGCGCGAGTCCGCAGTGCAACGGTCCCGGACGATATGCCACAGATTTTAATTTAACAGCGCGAGAAGCTGCAGATGTTTGCGGCGTGCCAAAAAAAAGGATACGCCGTGTAGCGCGCTGATTATATATGAACAATAGTCATAGTTCTAAATCCACTGGTCGCGTCCTTTACAGCAAAAGCACGTCTAATTCCCATATATTATCCTAATTATCCATTGTTTACCGGCTGTCTACAGGCTCATTCAGCCTCTCATGGGCAAAGTCAATGTTGCAAGTCTATTAAGACCCAGTACTTTTCCATTACCACGGCTAATGAGTGCATCAGTATACGGCGTGCTAGACAGGACAGCGGCGACGAGCGTCTCCATGACATCCAGCACAGGCACGCTTCAGGTGTTCAGAAGTTAATCAAAAGTCACATCAAAAGATAGATGGATAGATAGATAGATAGATAGATAGATAGATAGATAGATAGATAGATAGATATTATTTTTATTCAGGTATTCTCTGCCTATTTACAAACCTCAGCTTGTAGCAAAGGTGATGGGCCACACAGGCGCCATCCTCGCCCTCTCCCTCACTGCGACCACAGATGGCTTCCTGTCAATCACTCGCCTCGCCGAGAAACGGGAGCGTCTGGCTAATTAATGGTCGAGGCGCACTCCGCCAGCCGAGAGGAGAGAAAAAAAAGCAACCCCTCCGCACGATCAAGGCGACGCCGAGCAAGCGCCTCGCCCACTGCGTCCCCCTCCCTAGTCATTAAGTCGTCCACCCCACGTCTCCGACCAAAGAGGGAAAAAAAGAAAATACACAGTCCCATTACTCGGCCCCTGTGAATCACCAGCCCACGCCTGCCTTTTTCCCCTGTCAATCAACCGAGGAGTAAATATCGGTTGCGATGCTGAGAGCTGACGGAAATTTCTTGTTGGGAAGTGATGGCGCCAAACTGGTGTTTTTGTCCTGATTTATATTACAGTTATGAGACGAGATGCTGGGGGGGGGTCACATATGCAGACTGCATGCGTCTCATTAATGTGTAAGGTGAGCCAGAGGCTGAAACACATGACATGATGGGTGTGTGTGACTGGGGGGGGGGGCGGTCATGTGAGAGGGTCGAAACAAGCGAACCGACTGCAGGATCCCAACATTGCAGAGTAAATGGAAAATGTCTCATTTGGAAACTAATAACAAATTTCACCAGAAGAGGAGCGACCATGTATAATTGAGGGAATGAGTTGGCTTAGGTTAGTGTCGAATGTGGAACCCATCTCTCTCTTTCTCTTTCTCTTTCTTACCTTCTTTCCTTCTTGCCCTCTCTCTCTCTTCACTCACATACATTTAGTTTCCTTCATCCTTCCTTTTTCTGTCCTCTGATTATTATTATTATTTTCCTTATTTTGGGAGTGTTTGTCTGGGGAAATTATCTGCAAAACGTCTGCCCTCCTACCCCCAATACTCTAAGTATGCCTACACCTGTGTTGCTGATGTAAATCGTGTGCGTGTGTGTGTGTGTGTGTGTGTGTGTGTGTGTGTGTGTGTGTGTGTGTGTGTGTGTGCGCGTGCAATGAGCTCCACGATGAACACGAGTAATTCAGGGGTCTTACATGCACGCATCTAACAGTGTGTGTGTGTGTGTGTGTGTGTGTGTGTGTGTGTGTGTGTGTGTGTGTGTGCATGCATTTATGGCGTGTACATCATCTGATCCGCACTGGGCAGGCGTGTTTGGTTCATTCATAAAAGCCGACCTGGATTACAAGCGATTTTTTTTTCAAGCTCTCATCATGTGAACGCACGGCAGGTCAGAGAAAAAGAAATCACCAAAATGAACAAAACATTTGTCTTCCACCCTGACAGATGTTCAGTGCTGTGAAGCGATGATTGTACTTCTTTTTGATTTGTTTAGTTGCTGAAATTGTCTTCTTTGTTTTTTTTTTTCTTGTGTTTTCGGAGTGTGTCTTTTTTTTTTTTTTTTTCAAAATCCATGAAGTGAAGTTAAAAATGATATCAAGTGGAGGGAGACAAAAAAATAAAAATAAGTTTTGTTTTTAACAGACATCACTGTGTTTGGTTTGTTGCCGTGCGGTTCGAAAGGAGGTCAGACCGGTTGCTTCGGCTTTCTCGTTTCTTCCTGCTGTGTAAACAGCCTCTGTCTGCAAACTCTTTTTTATTATTAAAATGTCTTCACGCTCAGTTTGCCGAGACATTGTCAGAGAACCTATTTTAAATCAAACCGCTTTCAAAGTATATAAATGTTATGACAATACAGTTGGCATTTATAGAACTGATGTGAAACTGTGAGACAGTCAGGGCTGTTAATTAAAAAAAAAAAACCTAATCAGGATTAATCAGTTTTTAATCTGTTCGATATTTGCCGTAAAGATATTTTAATATGCTTATCAACAAGGGTTAATGATTTAAAAAAAAAAAAAAAATCAAATCATAAGTTATGGTACATTCAAGTGTAGAAAACATTGGATAAATGTTCCTTCAGTACTAAATAAAGATCAGTGTCACTTCATAAGAAAATCACATGATGTTATTGTGTCCAACCAAGCAACATCACATGGAAAAACAAAGTCTCACAAAAACACTTGTGCTCTGGGATAAAACAGGATAATACAAAATAAAACCAACAATAAATAAAGTGAGTAGAAGACAGGGGAGAGGGAGTCTGGGGAAGTAAATTGCTTTTCCCTCCGGTCATCAGACTGGCTGTGTGTCATCTGTGCAGCGACGGCTCTCTGCAGCAATTCAAGTGCAGTCGGATGCAATGTGAATTATTTCATGCGGGCCCACGATCATCCGACATCCAGCCACATTTCCCGCGTTCCTGGCATGTTTCTAAAGCGTAGTACAGATGCCTCTAGTATTGAGGTTTTGTAGGGATTTCCCTACTGGACGATCATTGCAAAAAAAAAAATCACACATTCGGCCATTAGTGGAGTGAGTTAAAACCAAAGCTGAACAGTGGCGTGTGATGCAATCACGCAATCCAACAACATATAGTGACACGGTGACCCGGGGTCCTGGTTGGAAGTGTGGCGATATTTAAAAGATGTTGAACAGTGGTAATAGAAGTGGGTTTTTTTCTGGACTTCAGGAATACTCGTTTGATTTGCAATTTGAAATCCAAACACCCTGAACAGCGGCTGAGTACAAGAGAGAGAGACAGTCAAAAAAGGTATTACTCTCATATTTGACTCAAAAAAGGTCATACTATACTATGTTGCTAAAAAAAGGTATACTATAGTATGTGGCTCAGAAAAGGTCCTACGGTCCAAAAAAACTCATACAATACTATGACGTTTAAAAATGTTCATACTATACTATGTGGCCAAAAAACGTCATACTGTACTATGTCGCCCAAAAAAGGTCAAACTATACTATGTCGCTCAAAAAAGGTCATACTATAGTATGTTGCTCAGAAAAGGTCATAATATACTATGTCGCTCAAAAGAAGTCATACTATAGTATGTCGATCAAAAGAGGTAATACTATAGAATTTTGGCCAAAAAAAGGTCATACTATACTATGTCGCTCAAAAAAGGTCATACTATACTAAGTTGCTCAAAATAGGTCATACTATACTATGTCGTTCAAAAGAGGTCAAACTATAGAATTTGGCCAAAAAAAGGTCATACTATAGTATGTTGCTCAAAAAAGGTCATACTATACTATGTCGCCAAAAAAAGGTCATACTATACTATGTCGCTCAAAAACGTCATACTATAGAATTTGGCCAAAAAAAGGTCATACTATAGTATGTCGCTCAACAAAGGTCATACTATACTATCTCGCCCCAAACGAGGTCATACTATACTATGTCACTCAAAAATGGTCATACTATAGAATTTGGCCAAAAAAAGGTCATACTATACTATGTCGCTCAAAAAAGGTCATACTATACTGTGTTGCCCAAAAGAGGTCATACTATACTATGTCACTCAAAAAAGGTCATACTATAGAATTTGGCCAAAAAAATGTCATACTATACTATGTCGCTCAAAAAAGGTCATACAATACTATGTCACTCAAAAAAGGTCATACTATACTATGTCGCCCAAAAAAGGTCATACTATGCTATGTCGCTCAAAAAAGGTCATACTATAGAATTTGGCCAAAAAAGGTCATACTATACTATGTCGCTCAAAAAAAGTCATACTATACTATGTCACGGAAAAAAGGTCATGCTATACTATGTCGCCCAAAAAAGGTCATACTATACTATGTCGCCCAAAAGAGGTCATACTATAGAATTTTGGCCAAAAAACAACTAACTATACTATGTCGCCAAAAAACGATCATACTATACTATGTCGCTCAAAAAAGGTCATACTATACTATGTCACCCAAAAAAGGTCATACTATACTATGATGCCAAAAAAAGGTCATACTATACTATGTCGCTCAAAAAAGGTCATACTTTACTATGTCACAGAAAAAAGGTCATGCTATACTATGTCGCCCAAAAAAGGTCATACTATACTATGTCGCTCAAAATAGGTCATACCACAGTACGTCACTCAAAAAAGGTCATACAATACAAAGTCGCTCAAAATAGGTCATACTATACTATGTCGCCCATAAAAGGTCATACTATACTATGTCCCTCAAAAAAGGTCATACAATAGAATTTGGCCAAAAAAAGGTCATACTATACTATGTCGCTCAAAAAAGGTCATACTATAGAATTTTGGCCAAAAAAAGGTCATACTATACTATGTCGCCCAAAAAAGGTCATACTATATTATGTCACTCAAAAAAGGTCATACTATACTATTTCGCCAAAAAAAGGTCATACTATACTATGTAGCTCAAAAAAGGTCATACTAGAGAATTTTGGCCAAAAAAAGGTCATACTATACTATGGCGCTCAAAAAAGGTCACACTACACTATGTTGCCCAAAAAAGGCAACTGCTACAGAAATTGAAAAAACCAGGCATTGAACCACCAGTCTTTCAAGCAGTAGACAACTACTCTACCTCTGAGCTACCAGCACCCCTGCTAGGCAGGTGCTCAAAAAACGTCATACTATAGTATGTCGTCAAAAGAGTTCATATTATACTATGTCGCCCAAAAAAAGGTCATACTATAGTATTTTGGCCAAAAAAGTTCATACCGTACTATGTTGTCCAAAAACCTCATACTTTACAATGTGGCCGAAAAAAGTTCATACTATACTACGCCGCTCAAAAAAGGTAATACTACACTATGTCGCCCAAAAAAGATCCTACTATACTATGTCACCCAAAAAAGGTCATACTATACTATGTCGCTCAAAAAAGGTCATACTATAGAATTTTGGCCAAAAAACAACCATACTATACTATGTCGCTCAAAAAAGGTCATACTATACTATGTCACCCAAAAAAGGTCATACTATACTATGATGCCAAAAAAAGGTCATACTATAGTATTTTGGCCAAAAATGCTCATTCTATAGTATGTCACTCAAAAAAGGTCATACTATACAATGTGGCCAAAAAAATGTCATACTATAGTATTTTGGCCAAAAAAGCTCATACTATAGTATGCCATCAAAAAAGGTCATACTATACTATTTCGCTCAAAAAAGGTCATACTATACTATGTCACTCAAAAAAGGTCATACTATACAATGTGGCCAAAAAAATGTCATACTATACTTTGTCGCTCAAAAAAGGTCATACTATACTATGTCGCCCAAAAAAGGTCATACTATACTCTGTCACGGAAAAAAGGTCATGCTATACTATGTCGCCCAAAAAAAGTCACACTATACTATGTCGCCCAAAAGAGGTCATACTATAGAATTTTGGCCAAAAAACAACCATACTATACTATGTCGCTTAAAAAAGGTCATACTATACTATGTCGCCAAAAAACGATCATACTATACTATGTCGCTTAAAAAAGGTCATACTATACTATGTCGCCAAAAAACGATCATACTATACTATGTCACCCAAAAAAGGTCATACTATAGAATTTGGCCAAAAAAAGGTCATACTATAGAATTTTGGCCAAAAAACAACCATACTATACTATGTCGCCCAAAAGAGGTCATACTATAGAATTTTGGCCAAAAAACAACCATACTATACTATGTCGCTTAAAAAAGGTCATACTATACTATGTCGCCAAAAAACGATCATACTATACTATGTCACCCAAAAAAGGTCATACTATAGAATTTGGCCAAAAAAAGGTCATACTATACTATGTCGCTCAAAAAAGGTCATGCTATACTATGTCGCCCAAAAAAGGTCATACTATACTATGTCACAGAAAAAAGGTCATGCTATACTATGTCGCCCAAAAATGGTCATACTATACTATGTCGCTCAAAATAGGTCATACTATAGAATTTGGCCAAAAAAAGGTCATACTATACTATGTCACTCAAAAAAGGTCAAGCTATAGAATGCGGACAAAAAAAAAGGTCATACTATACAAAGTCGCTCAAAATAGGTCATACTATACTATGTCGCCCATAAAAGGTCATACTATACTATGTCGCTCAAAAAAGGTCATACAATAGAATTTGGCCAAAAAAAGGTCATACTATACTATGTCGCTCAAAAAAGGTCATACTATAGAATTTTGGCCAAAAAAAGGTCATACTATACTATGTCGCCCAAAAAAGGTCATACTATATTATGTCACTCAAAAAAGGTCATACTATACTATTTCGCCAAAAAAAGGTCATACTATACTATGTAGCTCAAAAAAGGTCATACTATACTATGTCGCCAAAAAACGATCATACTATACTATGTCGCTCAAAAAAGGTCATACTATACTATGATGCCAAAAAAAGGTCATACTATAGTATGTCGCTCAAAAAAGGTCATAGTATACTATGTCACTCAAAAAAGGTCATACTATACAATGTGGCCAAAAAAATGTCATACTATACTTTGTCCCTCAAAAAAGGTCATACTATAGAATGTCGACAAAAAAAGGTCACACTATAGTTTGTTGGTCAAAAAAAGGTCATACTATAGAATTTTGGCTAAAAAAAGGTCATACTATACTATGTCGCTCAAAAAAGGTCACCCTATACTATCACGCCCAAAAAAGGTCATACTATACTATCTCGCCCAAAAAAGGTCATACTATACTATGTCGCCCAAAAAAGGTCATACTATAGTATATCGCTCAAAAAAGGTCATATGATACTATGTCGCTCAAAAAAGGTCACACTATACAATGTGGCCAAAAAAATGTCATACTATAGTATGTCGTCAAAAAAGGTCATACTCTACTATGTTGCTTAAAAAAGGTCATACAATAGATTGTGGACAAAAAAAAAGGTCATACTATAGTATGTCGTCAAAAAAGGTTATACTATACTATGTCGCCCAAAAAAGGTCATACTATACAATGTTGTCCAAAACAGGTCAAACTACACTATGTTGCCCAAAAAAAGCAACTGCCACAGAAATTGAAGAAACCAGGCATTGAACTACCAGTCTTCCATGCAGTAGACAACTACTCTACCTCTGAGCTACCAGCACCCCTGCTAGGCAGGTGCTCAAAACACGTCAAACTATAGTATGTCGTCAAAAAAGGTCATACAATACTATGTCGCCCAAAAAAGGTCATACTATACTATGTCACTCAAAAAATATCATACTATATTATGTCACTCAAAAAATGTCATACTATACAATGTTGTCCAAAACAGGTCAAATTACACTATGTTGCCCAAAAAAGGCAACTGCCACAGAAATAGAAGAAACCAGGCATTGCACTACCAGTCTTCCAAGCAGTAAACAACTACTCTAACTCAGAGCTACCAGCACCCCTGCTAGGCAGGTGCTCAAAAAACGTATACTATAGTATGTCGTCAAAAGAGGTCATATTATACTATGTCGCCCCAAAAAGGTCATACTATAGTATTTTGGCCAAAAAAGCTCATACGCTCATAGTATACTATGTTGTCCAAACAGGTCAAACTATAGTATGTTGTCCAAAAAGGCAACTGCCACAGCAAATGAAGAAACCAGGCATCGAACCACCAGTCTTCCGAGTGGTAGACAACTAATCTACCTCTGAGGCTACCAGAGCCCCTGCTAGGCAGGTGCTAATAAAAGGTCATACTATAGTATGTCATCAAAAAAAGGTCATACTATACTATGCCGCTCAAAAAAAGGTCATACTATACTATGCCGCTCAAAAAAAGGTCATACTATACTATACTACTATACTATAGTATGTCATCAAAAAAAAGGTCATACTATACTATGTGGCCAAAAAAAGGTCGCTCAAAAGAGGTCATACTATAGTATGTTATCAAAAGAAGGTCATAATATACTATGTTGTCCAAAACAGGCAACTACCACAGCAATCTGAAGAAACCAGGTATCAAACCACCAATCTCTCGACTGGTAGATATTCAATCTCCCTCTGAGCTACAAGGTCCCCTGCTAGCCAGGTGCTCAAAAAGTTTCAAACTATACTATGTTGTTCAAAGTGGTAATGCTGTAGAATGTGGCCCAAAAAAAAGGTCATACTGTACTATGTTCCTCAAAAACGATCATACTATACTATGTTGTCCAAACAGGTCAAACTATACTATGTTGCCCAAAAAAGGCAACGGCCACAGCAATTGATGAAACCAGGTATCAAACCACCTGTCTTCCAAGTGGTAGACAACTAATTTACCTCTGAGCTAACAGAGCCCGTGCTTGGCACATGCTCGGAAAAGGTCATACTATACTATGTCTTCAAAAGAGGTCATACTACACTATATCGCCCAAGAAAGCTCATACTTATACTATGTCCCTCGAAAACACTCATACTATACTATGTCGCCCATAAAACGTCATACTATAGCATGTGGCTCAAAAAAGTTCATTCTATACTATGTTGCTCAAACCAGGTCGTACTTTCCTATAGTCTGTCTGAATATTAAAAAGAAATGCCACATTCGGCCTTCGGTGGAGTGAGTTAAAACCAAGGCCAAAAAGTGGCGTGTGATGCAATCAGTCAATCAAACAACATAGAGTGACACTGTGACCGGGGGCCTTTGTTGGCAGTGTGGCAATATTTTAAAGTTGTTGGACAGTAGGAATAGAATTGGGTGGTTTTCTGCAAAGAACTTCAGTACTACTCCTTTAATTTGTTATTTAAAATCCAAACACCCTAAAGAGCAGCTGAGTACGAGAGGGAGAGACTGCTGCAGCAGCTAAAAAGGAAAAACTGGTCACAGCACGCCAATTCCCTCCATGAAAAGTCGACAAAAAAGGTGTCAAAGGACAGCGCCAAAGCAAACGGAATCACAAAGAAGGTGATGGAGTTCATGGCTTTGGATGATCAGCCGTTTAACGTTGTGGAAGTCATTGGCTTTCAGAAGGTTCATGGAGCACATTGAGCATTGTTATGCTATTCTTTAGATGTGCAGACAGAGATGTTTCTTTGAAGAACATGTCTAAAAATGTATTCTAGACTATGCAATATTAAAAAGTGAAAAACTGAAATTTGTATTCGGTATTCAGCCAAATACTATTTTCTTTTGGATCTGGTCACAAATTTTAATTTCGTGTTACTCCTGATAATGAAAGTGCAAAAGAATCACTTTAACTGGCCTAAAGCTGCTGCCAGATTTAGCTGTTGTTGAAAGTTTCCTGCTTGTAGTTTTGTCCCTCTCACAATATCGAGCGTGGTTTGCTTGTTGGAAGCCAATGAGGCTGCCTGTTTTTAATCAGTAACTACAAGTAACTTTGGGCTTGTAGACAGACCCATCTGACAGAGCTTTAAAGCTGAGCTAGCCATTCAAAGTACCTTTTTCTTTATCTATTGTTCTTTGCTTTGTTTTCATCAACTTAATGCTAGAGGGTGAAATTGCAGGTGAGACAAGGGGTCATCATAACAGAACCTTTAATTACGAGTTAATTAAAACTGGCTGATATTATGTTGGCAGTGTTTATTTCTGGTTAGAAATTAAGAGGCCGTACACACTGGAGGCGACTCTCCTCTTGTCCTCCACAGTTTCACATCCTCAGACATTAATTGTTGATAATCGCGTTTGGGAGCAATCTGCTTCAATTAATTTGAATTAGATCATTTACAGCAAGCAGCATTCCCTTCTTTTCAATCTGTCTAGGGAGGATTACTTTCTTTAGTTTTGACATGAAAAAAACGATCAAGCTCTAATTTGTGGTAAATAATATTTAATAATAATCTCTATATAAATGACAGGAAATTTTGCAGATTCTTCCCCCTGTGTGAAATAAATAATTAGGTATATACAATCTTCCTCAAATGTCACTGTTTTTAGTTTACAGTCAATAGTGTTGTTTTTTTTCTTAAATGCAAACTTCTCTTTCCTGCTTGAGTACCACTGGTTTTCTCCCCTCATGACCTGAATATGAACTCACATATAGTATGTAGTATGTATTTCTTAACACTGAATGAGCTTCAGCAATACTTTGAAGTAAACGTTCAGAACAGCTAACTGACAAGCTGTGGTTTCTGTCAGCATGCAGACAGTATGTGTTTGTCAAGATGCTGACATGTGCATATGTATGTAATGTTTCCACCCTGACAGTCTCCGAGATTCAGGTGTCTGTTGAAGCGTGACCTATTAATGAACCATCACCTCCTACCAGAGTACAAAAAAAAAAAAAACGCTACAAACATTACATCTCCCAGCACAGCGACTTTCAAACTTTAAGCACGACCGACAAACTATTTCACCATGGAGCCTGGAGCGGGGACCGGCGTAATGGCACAATTACCCTATCTGTGTTTGCTTCTCTTTTTGGCAGCACCAGGTCAGTGTGAATACGAGTCAGTCATTATGACGATGACATAAAAACATCATTTTTTTGAAAATTGGCTTTTCTAAAAATGTCAAGCAGAGCCCGTGTGCTAGTACAAGCTGTGGTGAGCCTATTAATAATATTGAACTGCTTGACCTCTCACTTTGGAGCGAACTTTAGAAAAAGTACAATAGATGTCAACAGAAGGATCCATCCTGTTGACAGGAATGGAATATTATAATATTAGATGTTTAACCTTTCATTTTCTTTTCCTTTCTTTGGATAAACAAAAGTAGAACATAGAAAGGCATGTTATATATATATATATATATATATATATATATATACCTTGTCGCCTTTATTCCAAATGTGAGTTTTTCTTATCTTATCTGCACCATACTTAATGGTCACTTTATCAGTCTACAGACAAGAAGTTACTGCAATCAAACAACTATTACAAGGCTGATGAAAATAGCTTGTATTTGAGTATGTCTCAATTGGTATTTGTTGAAAAGCAGGGCTTTAAAAAAATGTTATTTCCAGTAAAGTTGTCCGGTGAGCTGTAAAGTTATTAGTTTGAGTTTTCTGTGTGATTGTCTTTGCCCGGCCAACCTCGCTGCCGGCTGTCACCAGGCACACACTGAACACACATTTACCGTGTTTGTAGTTGACCTGCAGGTCTGGACTGTATAAGTTCCTTGTATGACACGTTGTATTAATGGCTCTGTCTTTAGCCGTGACAGGGACCCCGGAGGGACTGAGGGTTAGACAGCACCCTCCGTCTCTGAGCGTGATGCGTGGTGAGACCGCAACCCTGTCCTGTCATTTCAAAGTCGAATCCCTCAAGTACGGGGTTCAGTGGTTCAAGAAGAAGAAGACGGAAAAGCAGCTCATCCCAAAGTCGCCCAGGCGGAGCGTCGCCGAGGAGAATCAAACCTCATCCCTGGTGATAACCGAGGCGGCGCTGGAGGATTCCGGGTGGTATTACTGCGAGGTCAACGTCCTGCAGAAAGACCCGGAGTGGGGCGACGGCACCGAGCTGGTGGTGATGGGTGAGAGACAAATCGCTCGTTTCAGAAATGAACACGCCCGTAATTCATTAGAGGGGGGTTGCTGCGGATGGCTGATGGTGCCACGCCGGTAATTATGTCTCATTTGTATCTTTTGTGCACCAGAGTCGCGGCGTTTAGTGCGAGGCAGGTCGATACAAGCGCCGGCGTGGACCATGCATCACCATAAAAGGGACAGCCCCGGCTCAATCCATAAAAATTCAAGTCATGTGAAATTCCCTCAGAGTTCATCTTTTTGCCTGAGCAGTTTCATGACAGATCTAGAAATAATCACCCCAGCACCATGCGCGGCGCCTTGTATCGATCTTGCCTAGGGAATTGAAACTCACCAGAAAACAAGGCAGGGAGGGATGGCCAAATTATTATGTGGAAATCCTTCATGCGGAAGAAAAGCTTTCTTTTGATTTTCTCTGGATGCAATATTGCTGCCACCAAATAATAGATATTGCATACTTTTTTTACCCATTGTGTTCTTGCTTAATTGTTTTATATCCATATATTTTAGTATTCTTTTAGTAGTAAGAGAAATAGGGAAAAGGGATTTCAAAATGATTCCAAGTGGGCAAGTGGAGGGGCACAGATGGTTTGTATGTACAGGTAAAATGCTGTAGAAGTATTCAGTTGTAGCTACTTTTTTTTTTTTGCATAATTTGCATGTCTCCATGCCTCTGTGTTGCACCCATGGTAAAATAATCCACTGTGCATGTGCTTTGTGTATTTTTGCATTTTTCATCAAAGTATCTCCCCTTGTTTTTAAATAAATAAATGACTGCATGATGACTAACACACCCACATGTGCTCTTATCATATGTTTGTCCTATTTCCCCCCTCGCTGTTTATCATTATGTGCCACTGCCATGACCCAATTTTACAACCAGAAAGATCTGATCTAAAGTGTTTGCTCCGTCTCTTCCACGGCTAGCACCACCTTCCGCTCCCATAATTCACCTCCAGATTCCTCCGAGCCCGCGGAGCGGCCAGTGGTCTCTCGTCTGTCTCACCGGGGGGTTCCACCCCAGAAATCTCACCCTCACCTGGACCTACCGGAGCGCAGCGAGCGGCGATATCGATCGCCTGTCAGTCAGCAATTGCACGCTTCCCGCTGCCGAGCCTCGTGGTAGCCCGTCTGATGGGATCCCGCTGTCCGGAGGCTGGTCGCTGGGCTCCAGGCCTCCACGCCGACCGCGGTGCCTCCAGGTGATGAGCAACCACAGCGGGGGGGTGTATCTCTTTAGCGTGTTTTCCCTCCCGCAGAAACAGACCCTGAGCGCAGGGATCACCTTCACCTGCAGAGTACACGGCCACCCCGCCATGACCACAGCTATGACTGCCTCTTTCACGTGGGGTAAAAGAATTTCCTTCTTTTTAAATATGCAGGAAAATCAGATCGTGTTGCATGCATTGATGTATGGAGTCATGCATTTGAAGTTTATGGTCTCTAATAGTCCTATTCTAAATGTTCCTCAACATAAAAAATGACTTCTTTGAGAATATTATATATTGAGAAATCATCATTTTTTTGGAAAAAAAAAAACTGCAACAGTCAAAAAAGAAAAATCGCATATGTACAATCTATAATAGCTTTGTCTCTTTGTTAAAAAGCCTTGTCTCCAAATAGATTTTTTAATCAACCATTAGATCCTTTGAAGTTTTGTTCCTCCAAAGTTATGATAAGACAGATGGCCTCTAAATATTATGTTTGATATGCAGATGAGGCTGTGAATCGCAGCTGTAGCAAATTTGGAGCACTTGTCATTGCATTTTGAAGCAGGGAAAGACTGCACCTAGTTACTGAAATAATCCAACATTGGCCCAGAATCAGGATGTGAACTGGTGTAAACTGTTGAATGGCTTATCAGGTTTTTACGAAACATAACCTTTATCTTCCAGCCTGCCCTTTGCAGCCTACACAACAAAATTGAGCTCTTTGATTTGACATTTTCTTGGCGAAATACTCACTGGGAGTCATAGTTGATTTTCTTGTTAAACCTGCAATAACAGATTTTTTTTTTTTTTTTTGGCCATGCAGGGAGATGCAATAAGTCGTAGCATATTATGTTGACAAATTATCACCTGACTGTGGCGAATGAGTTAGCAAACACTTCCCTAGTTATACATCCAGCAGATACGGAGCAACATTGCTATTCATTTGGAGTCCAAAATGTAAGGCCAATATTTACTCTCCTGCTTTTGGACTCCACCGGCCCCTGAGGGAAATATCTGGCTCTTTAGCTGCCAAATGCTCCATTACAGTATGTTCACCACTTTGTCGCTAAGTTAGACTGTTTGCTGTTCGGTGCTAAATAGGTAGAGTTAATTCATCAGAGCTTTTTTGCTGGGAAAAAAAAAAAAGGTACGAGACTGAACTGTATAGTAATGATGCTGAAATGCTTTGTAATGCACCGAGTCACTTGATCCATTATTACTTTGAAAATCTAGATTAGAGCAGTGTTTTTATACATGCACAGGCAGTTCTATTTGATTTTTCTCATCAAACATATATTTTCTGATGCTGTTGCTCATCATTACAGCTACCAGGCTAGTTTAATGCACATCCAGGCCTTGAAAGGTTTCCAACTGCTGCTCATTTAACATTGTCTATGCAGAAAAATGTTCTATGGGAGGCAGAAAACACTATCTCCACTTTGCTAGTCTATAGTCTATAGGTAACTTCCTTCCAAAAAAAAGTGACACGAGTTCAGGGACAGGTACACACACTATGGGATGCATGCTCAGTGTTTGCCCTACATGACTGTTAATGTGGGTTATATATTGATCATTCCAAGGCAACAGATTGCATGCAATACTGCATACTTGAACAAACTAATGATTTTCCGAATCAATATTTAAACACCTCCCTTTCCGAGGGAGGAGGCAAATGTCCATCAACCAAAGCCAGTTCAACCTTCCTGATTTAATATGTCGTGCTCAATAACATGATAAGTCAGTGCTAATCAGTCCTGGCCTTTCTCTCTCTCTCTCCCTCTCTCTCTCTGTTTTTCTCTTTCCATCCAGATGCCGCCCCTAACGAGCTGATTCTACACTTGAACGTTCTCAAGATGTGTTTCCTCTCCGCAGTGGCAGCGCTGTTGTTTCTGCAAGGTGAGCAAACCTATCAGCGAGAACTACAGGAAGTTGTTAATATCTTTAATTTATGTGATCTGGCTCTCCACAGCAGTCAAACATTTCTGTGTGTGGAGAGAGAACGATCTGCCGTGTGAGTACAATATTCTCCTCTGCCTTTGGCAAACAAATCATGTACACACACACACACACGCGCGCGCACGCACACACATGCATACACGCTTACACGGGGCTGTTATTCTTATTGCCTTATCCCTGTGACCTATCACACATTGTTAGAAAAAGTCAACACTGACACAGCAACCAATTATTGTCTTCCAGGAATCACAAAATGAAATGTGAGAGAAAACAAAAAGAGGACTGCTGGGTGTTCATCTCACCACACCAACCGCCGACAAACAGCATCTGAATTTAACTCCAGATGCATTAATTCAGATGTACCAGATCATTCTGTGGAAGCTCTGTGCATAGATCCTCTCTCTTTCTCTCATTATTGACAGTTGCACTCAGAACGTCTCACTGTGTTTTCTGCCTTCCTCTTTTTTTGCTTTTATCATCCTTCCCAACATTGATGCAACCTTGATTCCGTTGCCGCACATCGAGGCTGTTTATCTCCGTAAGTCTTTATCGCCGTGGCACGCCGGCTGATTTGCTCATTGTGTTAGTGTCTGGTAGATTCACAGCGTGAATCCGTGTGTCAAAATGAATGCTTCATGCATGGGCTACCTGTCAAACAGACACAGTGATCACTTCAACCTCCGCACAGGCCTAATCCTCAGGAATAAAGCATCGCGGCGACGCGGGCGCCAGCTCGTGTAAATAGCATTGTTTATGTTAACTGTGTGTGGGGTGAGATCTTGATTCATGCGTCGTTTTAAATTTAGGCTCGAGAGTGACAAATCATCCCAGCGATGTCAAGAATAAGCTTTTCCTGTTCAGTAAACTAAATTATATTCATACTCTCCTTTTTTGCTTTTCTTATTTTACACTGCTTTTCTTGAATGTTTTATGTATTAAAAGTTTGCAAATTATATTTGTCATTTTCTCCAGTCTCATGCATGTACATACATATGCACACTGCTGACATGTACAAATTCATATAGACAGATTATGTGGGTATAGAAAATTGTTTTATGATGCCCTCATCTCACATCACTCGTATATACTGGAAATTCACAATGGAACACACAGAATAAGGCACATTCAAAGGGAGCCGTGGGTCGTTTGTTTTTGTAAAATATATCTTTATATGAAAATAATGTCATGTCATTACAAGACATTGAAAGGACGGAGCATGCATGTTCACGCTGGTGCAGAAAAAGCAGCATACAAAAACAATTATGGAATCTGCACATTATGATACTGCTCCCTTTTTATTACCTCAATGACCACAGGTTTATGTGGGCAGGCGCTCGTCTTTGGTCGAGAAATATAATAGGAGCACTAGGTCCAAACAGATTTAGCATATTGGTGTATTTGTTTGGTATGTTAAGGAAATACACATAGTTCAATCAAGTAATTGTTCCATATTATTATGTGTTACTGAGATTATAAGATTAAAACACTGGTGAGTGAATAAGTGCAGTGGTAGAATTGTGTGGTATGTGGATTCCATTTTTATTTGTATATGTGATTACAGCCCCTGTTTTTCAGACTTCATGTATAAAATGTGGCCACATTTTGCTACATATTTTGTACATTAAATAGTTTAAATTGCCATGTGCAGTTTAAATATGATATGTAGATACAGTATACATGTACACTGTACTATCGCTTAAAAATATACAAAAGAGACAGTTGTTCAAAGAGCAAAAATGTGTTTTTCTAGCAAAAAGCCATTTTCAACATGAACGTTGAATCCTCTTTTACCACAGCACTCTGCGTTGCTACAAACAAACGGCGTCCCACGCTGAACGCCAGTAGGAAAGCTTTATCTCGTATTGCTAAGAGATGACGTTAGGCGCCGTTGCTTAGATGTTTGTTTTCGCTGACGTCTTTCTCCGCAGAAAAACACTCCACAACACTCGACTGCAGTGATGAAGCTGCGGTGAAATCCTGCCGCTGCCGTGCGGGGGAAAAATATTCTTCTACTTGAATGTGATAGTTCAAAGGAGCCCGTCTCGAAAGGGTTTTTGCACATCCCGTTTGCCAACAGAAAGTTCGCCGGGAGAGTCAGTCAGAGACACGCTGCGCTGTATACAGTCTGCTGAGCCCTTTCTGTTTCCACGTGTAAAAACATAAACATTGCATTAATTTCCTGTTTCCAGGGATGAAGACATAGCAAATTAGTGGAGGCAGCCACCCACAGCTCCCCTCCAGTCAGCTCAGATAGCATTGATCTCCTCTTGTGTGTGCTCCTTATCTTTTGCAGGCTTGTTAATCCCCCTGGACAAGGCCCCAAGCATGTGACAGGACATGCACCTGTTAAAGCGACTCTTAACCCCTTCCATCATACTCGACACAGTCCCCCGTACAGCGGAGGAGGAGAAGTAGAAGATAAGCGGGTCCAGGCAGGCGTTGAAGGTGCTGCACAGCAGGGCTTTGTCTCTCCAGTCGGGGCTCCTCCACGTCACGTAGCCCACGATGTGCGAGACGTTGTAGGGGCCGAAGCACAGGGCGAACACCACCAGCGTTCCCAGGGCCATGCCGATGGCCCGGAGGCGCCTGCGACGGTCAATGTGCTGCAGCTTGGACAGAATCCGGATGAAGTTGATGTAGCAGAAGCTGCAGATCAGGAAGGGGACGCAGAAGAGAACCAGGCAGAGCTCCAGACGCACGGGCAGCAGGATGTCCAGCTGGGCCTGCGTGAAGTTCTCGTAACACACCTCCTTCTTTTCAATCAAAGACGAGGCGTTATTGGGAGCGTCCGGAGGCCGTCCGGAGCCGATGAGGGGTATGATGAACACGATGCTCAGGTGGACGAAGGAGAATATCCAGAAGAAAACGCTGGCGGCGACGGCGTACACCGGCCGCCGCTTCATGCTGTGCTGGATGGGGAAAGCCACGCCCAGGTAGCGCTCCACGCTGACGGCGGTGAGGAAGAACGTGCTGTTGTAGATGGTCATGTAGAAGACGAAGCCCGACAACGGGCAGAGGGCGTAGGGCATGTCCCACACCATGTTGTTCATCACCTCCTGCATCTTGAAGGGCAGGAACAGGAGGAAGAGGAGGTCCGAGATGGTCAGGTTGAGGAGCAGGATGTCGATCGGCGTGGGCTTCTGACGCACCTTCTTGCAGAAAGTGTAGAAGGCGAGGACGTTGGCGGGGAAGCCCAGCACGAACGTCAGGACGTAGACGGACAGACACAGCCCGGTGTGGCACTCCTGCATGATGGCCTCGGTGCGAGTCAAGCAGCCACCCGGGGGATGGAGATGTGTCGCATTACGGGAGGTTTGATCTGTCAGCCGGTCGAAACCACGGGAGACGGAGGTGTCTTACTGGGTCAGCGGCCCGGAACACACCCGGCAAGACGGCCCAGCTTTTCCTGTCCCCGCCGATGAACCCGCGCTCATCGTTTTCCTCGAGGGTTTCGAGCTCTGCTGATAAGAGAGAATGGAAAGAGATTACCACACAGCACAGCGCAGCATTTCAACCCATTGTCCGTTTGACACTCGGTTTAAGAGTGTGCCGCAATAGTTCTTTATACGTTAAATGTTGATGCTGAAAGACCACAGGAGGAAGCCAGAGATAATCTGTGATGTCTTTTTCTTATCTACATTACCGCTTAATTGTGTATATCCTTGCGTCATAGTTTATTGTGGGACTGAATGTTCTCTTGATGGGCGCCGGTGTTTTGTCCTGGCACACAGGTTTCTATATAATATTGCCTTATTTCAGTTTTATCATCTGTGCTGTAAATACAGTGAAATTATACCTTTATCATTAACTCTGTTCTCACAAAATACACAAATACTGCACATGTGAAAATGATAAGCCTCATAAATTTAATGACTTAACTACACAGGAGGAAATGTCTCAAGCTGGCACAATTTAAAAAAAAGAAAAAAAAAACTTATAATATAAATGTCTCTATTTAATTCCTACATTTCATTTTAAAGAAAAACACAAAGTGAAAAATGTTAAATTTGTAAGGATCTTAATGCATCAGGAATATCTAGTTTCTTACCCTTTATGTGAACAGCCTCATCAGTTAGAACTGAAAAACCCAACTTTTATAGTCCAGTCACAAAGCAAAGACGGGTTTTTTTCATGTCTTCATGTCTCTGAGACGTCTGATGAAACCAAAGAACTGCCACCAATTTAGGAAACCGGAAAGAGCTTCCTATTTATGTGAGGTACTTTCTTAGTTTACGCTTACTCGCGACCACATCTTCGTACTTCCTATTTCAACGTATTTGAAAAGCAGCCTACCTCAAGAAGAAGGAGAAAAAAACGCAGCTTACCGTGCGTTTCTGCTGCTGCGTTTCTTGGCGCACCCACATGTGCTGATTGCTCAACTGTTTATTTGATCTCCTTCTATTCGCCAGCCGTCGGCTCCTACCTGCTGCCGGCCGCCACATCCCCCTATTTACATGATAATCTAAACATCCAGCGCGGATAATAGAAATTATTATTAGGGAGATACTGCTGCAATTTATCTCCCACACTCACCAAACACAGTTTCCGTGGTAACAACTGGACGTTTTTGTTTTGTTTTTTGCACCATGAGTGGAAGGTCCGTGCAGTTCCGTCTCATCGAGGTTATTAAATCATATTTAGTTATCCGTGACGCCTCTCTGTCATCAGAAAAAAAGGAAATTCGTTTTTAAAAAAAAGAGACGGCCTGTCTTTCGTAGCGTCCCTCCCTCTGAGCATGTGCTGAGGGCACAGGGCCGGCTATATGGTTAGTCAAACAGAGGCCATAGATAGCCATATATACAGTACTACTCGGAAAATTAGAATATTGTGTAAAAGTTGTTTTATTCATGCAATTCAACATAAAAGGTGAAACCAATACATTTTATAGACTCATTACAAGCAAAGTGAGATATTTCAAGCTTTTATTTGTTTTGATTTTGCTCATTAGGACTTGCAGCTTCAGAAAACCTCAAATTCAAAAACTCAGAAAATTAGAATACTGTTAAAAGCTTCAGTATTGAAGGCTCAAAGTGTCACACACTAATCAGGTAAGTAATCCAAAACACCTGCAAAAGGGTCCGGAGCCTTTAAAAAGCCTGTGTCTTTGGTTTAGAAGAATTCACAATCATGGGGAAGACTGCAGATCTGACAGTTGTGCAGAAAACCATCATTGACTCCCTGCACAAGGTGGGTAAGACACAAAAAGTGATCGCAAAAGAAGCTGGATGTTCTCAGAGTGCTGTGTCAAAGCACATTAATGGACAGTTAAGTGGAAGGCAGAAGTGTGGAAGAAAACGGTGTACAAGCCGGAGGGATGACCGCAGCCTGGAGAAGATGGTCAGGAAAGGGCCATTCAAAAGTGTGGGGGAACTTCATAAGGAGTGGACTCAAGCTGGAGTTGCTGCTTCAAGAGAAACGACACGCAGGAGGATGCTGGACATGGGCTTCAAATGTCGTATTCCTGTTGTCAAGCCGCTCCTCACGAGCAAGCAACGCCAGAGGCGCCTTAGCTGGGCTAGAGAAAAGAAAGACTGGACTGTTGCCCAGTGGTATAAAGTCCTCTTTTCTGATGAGAGCAAGTTTTGCATCTCATTTGGCAACAAAGGTCCCAGAGTCTGGAGGAAGACCGGAGAGGCGCAAAATGGAAGATGCATGAAGTCCAGTGTTAAGTTTCCCCAGGCTGTGATGACTTGGGGATCCATGTCAGCTGCTGGTGTTGGTCCTCTGTGCTTTATCAAGTCCAGCATAAACGCAGCTGTCTACCAGGACATTTTAGAGCACTTCATGCTTGCTTCAGCGGACCAGCTTTATGGGGATGCAGATTTCATCTTCCAGCAGGACTTGGCACCTGCCCACACTGCCAAAAGTACAAAATCCTGGTTCAACAACCATGGGATTACTGTGCTTGATTGGCCCGCAAACTCACCTGACCTGAACCCCATAGAAAATCTGTGGGGCATTGCCAAGAGAAAGCTGAACGGGAAGAGACCAAACAATAAAGAAGAGCTCAAGGCCGCGATTGAAGCATGTTGGTCTTCCATAACACCGGAGATGTGCCACAACCTGGTAGCATCCATGCCGCGCAGGATTAAGGCAGTCATTCGTTCAAAAGGGGCCCCAACCAAGTACTAAGTACAGATGCAACATTTTATTTTCAGAGGCCTGACATTTTTGTATTTAAAATCCCTTTTTTAAATTGATTTCAAGCAATATTCTAATTTTCTGAGTTTTTGAATTTCAGGTTTCTGAAGCTGTAAGTTCTAATGAGCAAAATCAAAACAAATAAAAGCTTGAAATATCTGACTTTGCATTTAATAATACTATAAAATGTATTAGTTTCACCTTTTATGTTAAATTGCCCGAATAAAACAACTTTTACACGATATTCTAATTTTCCGAGTAGTACTGTACACACTGCACACAATAAAAAAAAAAAAGAGCCTGATGAGGCTTCTGTTGGAAGACATTTGTGCATTCTGCAGCTCTCTGCAGCAACCCTGCTGCAGCCAGAGACGTGAGATCTGTGGATCTTGTCGCGCCTGACGCACGATATCACCACAAGAGTGGTCGACTTTCTCCGGAACAGGTGAAGCGTGGAGCGCAGGTAGTCATGGTTAATTTCACCAAGTGAGAGAAAAGCCCTTTTGAAGTAATAAAGACTGTACAAAGAGCCCTTTTGATGTTGCCTAATGTATGTAAATCACTCTGAGGCAGTTTCTGTTGAGCTTAGTCTCTAAACACTTTATTCCCATGTGAGAGTTCTGGATGTTTCGTCACCACCTGACCCAACTCCTTATTAGATATTTGTCCCCTTTGCCAAGTCACTCCCCTTTTGCCCCTACTATTGTTCTTTTTTTATAAAAAAAAACTCCTTTCAACTCATGCATTCTGCACCCAGACGTTCTTTTTCCAACGTGCTGAGTTTCAGGCAGTAAAATGTGTTATGCAAGCTGGTGTGTTCCACAGAGAGAACAGGTTTTACGCTCTGACTAAGGGGGTTTTCTCAGATGTTGTTTGAGCACAACTTTTACTGTAAAGCAGTAAGATCAACGTAAACAGGGTTTACACTTGCACATTCCATAGTTTCACTATTTCTCAACTTCAAAAACGCTATAAAAATGGCATAGCAGTTAGTGTATTAGGGTTGTCACCACTGCCAAAGGAGAATCTTATACATGGGGCTGAATGGGGATTTGAGTGAAAGCTCAATAGTAAAAATTTACATTTTTTTGTATTGTTCTTTGACTCTTGTGAATATATTCAGTTATATTTCCCAAGTGTAAGAACTAATATTTTACTGAGGAATTGTCAAACACTTTGTTCAATTTTTGCTAGCCTAAAAGGAGTCTAAACTGTGATATGTCACCACAATTATGCAGATGAAACATAAATTTACATATCCATATCACCGGGGGGGACTGTATCCCATACAAAAGCAGGAGTAAGTGAATTGAACAAATCAATAATTGGATGTGCCAGAACTTTCTTCATTTATCTTCAGCAGACTGGGACAGTGTCTTCGCAGATCTTTGAAAAAAAAAAAAAAAAAGTTGATCAGACAGCCGCTGCTCAAGTCCCCAGTAAAACCCAGAAAGTGGGTCACATCGCTCCAGTTCTGAGGTCTTTACGCTGGTCTGCCAAAGAACCAACTTTAAAATACTGCTGACATGTTATAAAGTTTTATATAAGTTTTAATATTTCTGAAGTGCTGCTTCATTATGAAGCGCCCAGACCCCCCCGGGTCAGCTGGGACGGGTCCACTTCCTGTCCCTAAACATGGAGAAGCATGGAGTAGTTTTTATGCTCAGCCAAACTCATTCCTACAACATTTATGTCATTTCTCAACATACAAGGTGATCTACCTATAGACAGCCGCTCCACACGTTTCCATTCAAGCCTCTGCAGGAAGAAGAAGTTTTGCACCACGCTGTAGCTGTTATATTATATTTGTCCTATTCTATTTTAGGTTGTTTTTAGTTTCTAATTCTTTTGAATCTTTGAATTTTTTTAAATTGTAATTAAAGGTATAGTGCAGTACTTAGCTATAAATAATAATCTGATCCATGCAAGCCCTCGCTAGATGAATTCATGCCAGAGTTTATTGTTTTTATGCTGCGTTTGTGTAATTTCACCACCAAGAGAGGGAGACACTACAGCTTTAAATGTCCTTTAATAATTTCAACTGTGTTGTTTTTTTAATGTGTTATAGAAATAACCTTACTTTTCCTTTAAGTAGTAGGAGACAAAGACAATAGGATTTTCTACACCTCCAATATGAATAATCGAATGGTCCAAATCTTAATCTACATTGAGGATTTATAGACAATTAGAAATATAGTAACTTTACCTACGCCAAACTCTAATTGGATTAGTTTTGTCAAAACAGCACAATATGAATATAACACAAATATAATTACATGGATTAAAAAAAATAAAAAATAAATTACCTGATGTGGATCATGCTGCTGGCTTTTATTAGGACATTTATTCAGGAGTGCCACACCAGGCTGTGTCTGTCCGTCTACGTCCTGACGTTCGTGCTGGGCTTCCCGGACAACGTCCTCTCCTTCTACACTTTCTGCAAGAAGGTGCGAAGCCCACGCCGATCGCCATCCTCATGAGACGCTCTGAGATTCTTTTTCTACTGATGATCCACTATTGTACTTTTCTGCTGTGTTTTCTGTGTTTTCTCATTCACAGAGCATGCTGCAGTGCAGCCACTGAGGGATCTACGGATGTTGGAGGGTCTGATGCTGTCCTGGTGAAACCTGGAAGCTGTGATGGATCCTGCTCCATATCCTCCACTTACACCCACATTCATTACATTTCTGTTTTTCTGTTTGTAATGTCCAATTTTCCCTGTAATGTTTGGGCCCAGTAGACACGTGTGGTAATACAATAATCACTGATTAACCTCAAGTCAGTAAACACGGTTGATTAAGTCTTCCCACTGTGTTTTATGTGCTTCTGAACACACAAAGTCAACAACAAGGTCCCAGGCACGTGTTAAAGGTGCGATGAAAAGGGAAATAATAATAATAGTATATTTTTCTGAGGGGAGGGATTTTCCCAGCAGCGTCGGGCAGCTTGAGCGTTGTGAAAACAATTCTTAAACAGCCGCGGCGCCGAGAGGTGTTTTTCCGAGCTATAGGGAACTGGGAATTAAGTCAGACAAAGCTGATGCAACGGGAGGATATTTTGAAAGAGCACATAAAACAGGACAAGAATTAAGATGCAGTGTTGGAGCGCAGCAATGGTCTGTGTCATACATTATAAAAGCCAGGGTTAGAAAGACACACAAAGTACCAAAACAATCTATAAGAAGAGTTCTATATATATATATATATTTTGCAAACAAGTACAAACAAAATGTGTATTGCCCTCACTGCACATATACTTTTTCTCTCTCAAGTTTCCCCGTGGTTAAATAGAGAGCGAGCAAGAATCTTTAATGGGTTACAATATAAAGACAACTAATTTCCCTTGTATTATTTAATTTAATCATATTAATTAAATTGATATTGATATTATTGAATACAAGTATTGTCAGCACAACAGTAATAGAAGTCACCATGGCGTGACTTTAGCCAGGAAATGAACTGGCCATCTGCTTAGTGCTGTTTTGAGGCTGGATGGACAAGGCCGTTGTAAACGAAGCGTCGGGGTGCTTGTGTGTCGTTCAAGAGCACAAACACACCCTGCGTGATGCCGACAAGCCTCCTGACGAGTGGGCGGAGGAGAAAGAGCAGGTCCGGGAGATGATCGAGTGGTGGACGCGATTTGATTTACTGGAAACGGCGTCTGCACAAACAAGCGCTGCGTTTCCTGATGCCGTGCCAGAAAGCAGAAGGAGCCGAAACCTCAGGTTCCTGCAAACGTGACTTCACGCAAGACCGTGAAGGCCTCCTTTTTCAAAAGAGAGAGAGACGCCGAGAGTGGAATTTTTCCATCATCTGCTCACTAGTCAGTCACGCTGCTGTGGCAAAAAAACGTTATGAACTATCAGTGATTTCCATTCATTATTTTTCGGTAAACTCAGAGCCTCATTACTGCGGCAGCCGTAGTTTCATTGCGGTGGAAACGGACTAACGTGCCAGCTCATACAGTTAATTTGTCCAATTTTACAGCTTATCTTTCCAGCGCCCTGTAGTGATAGAGTCAGCTGCCTCTTATCAGCAAATTTGTTTTGGTCCAGACCAAACAAGACCAATCACTTTCTCACACAGCCACCAGTGTGCACAGGCCCAACAGGTTGGAGGAACGGCGGCTGCTGAAATCCGCTTGCATCTGGCCTCCATAAGACCTGCGCGCATTTGAAATAAATAGTTAATTGCGTTACATCAAGTAGATATCTCCACGTCGAAGAAATCGCGGCTGCGTGCTTCACGGACTGGAGCGTCCCAGAAGCCTCCTTGCTAATCCCTCTGTTAATACCCAGAGCATGAACCTATAAGCTTCCTTATATTTGTGGCGAAGGGGGTTAAAAAAATAAATAAATAAACAACAACATAATTCTCCCGTCCCGACAGAAGAGTTCAGCGGCTGCTGACTTATCAAGTATGACCCAAGTCCAAAAGAACAACTGTCGGGGGCTGAAATCTATGAGGAAGAAGAAATAGAAATAAAAGCCAAAGAGGCAAAATAGATTTTCCAGCAACTGGCTCCCGGCCCATAGCAACTAATCAGTTTTTATAATGATCACATCAATTATTTTTTTTTACACAGAAATACCAAAAAAGAAATTTCCTGTAGTCCCGTTTCAAAGTGATCTGCGATCCGCTCTCATTGCCAACATGTGCAATTAGTGTTTGAGCCAACATTTCAGCGGCGCTACATTCCTTCGCGTAGCCGCACGAACGCCGATATCAAGATCACATTCCTGCGTAACTTTGCCGTTAATCAATGCAATTTTTTTCTAAACGAGAAACTGGGAACGAAGCCAAGTCACACACCTGTACGACGGACTGGACGAGGGCGTTTATTGGGTTACCTGGTGTCGCCAGGATCTCGCGGTGGTTGTAAAAAAGCCGAGGCTGATGTTCAGGCTGCTGGATGTATGGGTGTCCTCTGGAACTGGTCAGAGGTCATGTTTGTAGTGCTCGCATGTCGTCAAGCGCCTCATTATGAGCCTGAGAATGATGAACACGCAGCACATGGCTTGTTGGTTATTTACAAGGCTTGTTATTTGAAAAATGGCCTCCATTATTTGTCCACTTTTCATCTGCAGTACAATTAGATACTTGATTACCAATATTTTTTAGTTGTGGCTTTCAAAGGCTAAAAATATACATATATAAATAAACATCTCAATTAATTCTGGCTCGGTTCAAGCTGCTGGAATACAAGAAGCTTTTAGCGGGTTCAGTGCCAATAAAGAGAATTTAGCTGGTACTGTACTACCGCAGGAAGTGGTGGTGCAACACAAAGTGGATGTTGGAAAAGCTGCGGATTGTCAGACCAGGAGTTTAGATCACGGAGAGCAAAATGTCTTGAAAGATCCCAAAAAAAAAAAGCGTAGCGCTTGAAATGCATCTCATTGTGGGAGCAACAGAGCGTCGAATCAATGGTTTTGTCAAACAGCGGGTGATTGGCGAGATAAAAGCGGCCTCTGATTGGACGCGAGCCAGGCGGAGGCATCGCTCACATTCTTGGGAGTCAATGAAACTTGAAAGTCACAACTCGTCTGATTAGACTTTCAAATGGCTCATTAGATGTTGTATGAATTTGTATTTAGCACGCAGCAAGCCAACTGTATTTGCAATTTATTGTAACAGAAACCACATAATGCCCAGTGAGGATTCGCAGTAACGGGATTTAAATCCTCCACGGAGAAAGAAAGACAAATAATGCGTTTGAGAGCGTTTCCAACTTTAAAGCGTTTTTTTTTTTTTTTTGCTTTTTCTTTGAAGATATGTAAAAAGGCTGATAGATAAGCACCATGTTATCAGTCAGCAATAATGTCATTTCTTAAAGACCTTCTACGAATGTCCTCATCAAACGCTGTTCGAAATACATTTTAGTGAGCAATTTAATATGACTGAACCCTGCCAAAAAATAAGTTGGTAAATGTCACTGTCAACTTCCCAAAGGCCTGCTTAACATAAGGTCACGTGGCCCGGCGGTGGCATTTTGAAGGGTACAGATATTTAAGGGCTCTTTGGGCCACATTCTGCGACGTAAATTCAGAAGAAAATAAGCAGGAACACGCCGGTATATACTCACATTTTCATTATAAGGTTTTTTTCCCCCCTGATGAATCATTTAGTCTTAAATGCCAAAAGTAATAACAAAGGCCGATTAGCAGAGGCCAAAGTGAGCCTGTCAAAAACTAATTAATAATTTTACAAATGAACATGAAAAATGATTTGATAGTTGTTTTTTTATTATTATTATTAGCATTATTTGTGAGTGAAGCAATTATTGGATTCCGATATTAAAGGTTTTTTCAGCTTTCAGGTGATCAGCTAATCGTTTTAGCATTATTAACACACCTAATTCAAGGTTTATAGCACTAGAACTAAACAGATGCATGGAACATTTTAAAGTGGTTTGTGTTATAATTGTATAAAAAAAACTTAAATGGGTTTATGCATACCATTCAGAGACAAACAGTTTATAGTTATGTTCTAAATTTACAAAGTTTGCTCAGTTGCTATGAAAAATTAAGGCATATTTATTAATAATTACAATATATTAATTCCTTCCACCTTGGTTCTCCCTGTGGGTGGTACAGATATTTAAAGGATTGGTTTTCTACAAATAGCAGATAGGGGCACTCCAGGTTATTTAGAATAGGTGACATGGGTTACAGTCATAATGGTCATAGCCACACTCTGCAGCACATAAACGGGCAGAGCGGCATATCGCAGCTGTGCAGATATTGCTGCACTAGTTACACAAGCGTTCATTAATCAGCGGCGGAGCTTCTTCGGTACATAGAGTGTGTGTCTCTGTCACAATTCTTTGATAAGCAAATCAGATTAGATAAGATTCCTGCAGTTTTTGTATCAGTCCGTTTGATGCGTTTGGAGTTTATCTACTGTAGGTAATGAACACCTGCAGAACGACGGGGCGTTCATCTGGAATCCGGACGGGGACGAAGTATTTTTATTAGTGTGTGTGTGTGTGTGTGTGTGTGTGTGTGTGTGTGTGTGTGTGTGTGTGTGTGTGTGTGTGTGTGTGTGTGCCCCGCGAGTCACTCACAAGTAAAGTAGGCCAGAACAGGTGTCATGCAAACACAAGGCAGGCTTGGAGCAGAGTGCAGCTTCTGTCCTGCAGGGTATTAAAAGCTCCACTGACAGCCCCATGATGAAAAGGTATGTGCGTCTCCTCTGCAGACATGTCACGTAGGACTGAAGGCTGCCAGCCTGTTTCATCAGGCTTTTTACTACCACACGCAGCACCCTACCGAGCTCGGAATCGCTCGACTGATATTTATAATTCTCCCCTTCTTCCTCATGCCCTATCATCATTAGAGGCAGCACACACAGAAAGAACCTTTTTTTTTTTTGCTTAGCTCGTCCTGAGAAGTTTGGCCGACAGCGTGGCCGTACAACTGCTCCTGGAATCATCCTCTGATCTCTCTCGTCGCCGGCTGGTATGTTGTGATATTTTTAATCTTGTCTCTGCTTTAAGTGTGCGTGAGTTTAAATACCCTCCAGTGATGTGTTGTGTAATGTAAAACCTGCGTCGGGCTGTTCTGTACATGGGAGTGTTGTGTCTTCATTCACTGGCCTTAAAGTGATGCGACATTTTTTTTCTTATAAATAAAATAAAAATAAAGTTGAAGTAGTGCAATAAAATACATTCCTGCTCAAATGACCACACCCAAGTGATTCGCTGTTACAGCGTTAGAACTACAGTCAGACCAAAACCATGAGGCATGGTTAGGCCTGAATCTATAAAACATAATATAAATAGTGTACATAAAGTATTATATATTTAAATACTCCTTAAAATTTAGATATAATAACAAATGTGAATAAAAAAGTGGCATAAATTAACTTATAATTTACTATAATAAAAAAAGGGACTAAACAAAATAAGCCATTTGTTTAGGGAACGTGAAGCCTTTCTATTTTTCTACTTGAAATGGACCGCCGTCACCCAACTCTGTTGGGCCCTTATCAGCCAGAGGAGGCGGCCAGTCAGCCGCGTCTATTGGAGCGGCAGGAGGTCGGTTCGCTGAGGTGGAGGCGACGGGAGGATTTTCAAAAGGTGGGACTGGGAATTTTCAGAATCATCTGAAGAGACAAGAAGAGTATGTGACACCGGCCTTAAAATACTAAAACACTATTTCACAATTATAATAAAATGTAAGAAATACATACAATATTTAGTATATAATGCACAGTGTCCTAAACAATGCACTTTTTCTAATATTAAAATTATATTAGCAATTCACATCAGTAATGACATAATTTTAGTGTCATTACAGTGAAATGCTAATTAGCAGAATGCAAAAAAATGAAAAACTGCAGTATAATTATAGCATGTGGGAGTGATAAAATCTGGTAAATTATGCTCTAAAATAGTGGATGATGTACACTGATATACAATTTAAAACCTGCACAAGAAAAACATCATGGCACCATCTTTATCATCATCTTTGATTGTAATGTTTTTGACACATTAAAAAAATGAAAATTTGCCCAAAAGCAGCAGGTAAGGTCTGATTAGTTGTAGTGGAAGGGGCATTTTAGAAAAGTAAAATGTGATTATATTTATTATTACTACTACTGTAGGCTTTGATATATATAGTTAAATTAAAAGCATAATACCAACTAGTTCTGTGAATAGTGAAAGTTTCTTCCCTTAGTGGCCCTGGGCGGATTGTTTAAGATACTGGTGAGGCGATGAGATACAATTCAGGAAGTGCTACTGATTAATGCATTGATATTATCAGACACAGAACAGCGACAAGGCCATCCATAATCATCTATTAGGACTTTGCAAGTTGTTAGAAATTGCAATGTCTTGTTGGATGACACTGTGTTGCAACGAAGCAGCGCTGAACACGGCAGAAATACAAAGTGCAAGGCCACTAGATGCTGGTTTTAAAAGGAGAAAAAAAACAATACTGGCTCCAATTGACTCCAATTCAGAAAGCATCAACTTGTGTCTCAAAATGGTGCAATATCACTCTGAATCAGTCAAATCACTCAAGGTCTAGAATCTGACAAAACCTAGAAATACAAAGTCAGCTGTGTATTTTTCCAACGAGCCGTTATGGTCTCACTTGGTAAATTTCAGCATAGTGATGGCAATTCCGGGGCTTCAGACTTCTCCAATGCAACCCCATGAATGACGACACACCTCGCTACGTGCATCTCTATAAACAGTCTGTGGTTGCAGCAAAAGTTGAGTCAGGTCGAAGACGACTCATTCGTTGAAATGCAAGCTTTGTCAACAGTGGGTGTATTTTTCCAGTCAAAGAAAATGAATTGTGACTGAATTTGGCATTTATATAGATATTGATTGTATATCAGACATCACTGAATGCTTACTCATTTCAAGACATGCCTGTGCAATGTGTTAGTGACACCCACATCAGCAGCAGATAAAGCTACGAAACATACTTTAAATGAAGATCTAACAGAAGTGTAACATCAGCTTGTTTTTGCAGGGTAATCTTCTCCGTGACGGCCCTAATGCCTTCTAGAAATGTTCTATGTTCATGTTAAGTCTTTATAAGACTCATAAAATAATCTGTTCTTGTCCTTAGAAAATGAGTATGTGTAGCATAGCTGCACTGCACAGATAGTGGACCAAAAAACACAAACGCCTTCTGTAAATGCATTTAACGCATGCGGTTTCTCTTTGTTCTTGGCCTACATATATTTATAGTGACTGGATGCATCTGTTCTGTTTTGTACTATCATCTTTCTTTTTTTTTTCCTGCTGACATTAGACTTTTTCTGCAACACATGGCTTAATTATGAGAAGAACTATCTGCACTGCAATTCGGAGAAACTGCTCTTTCTTTGAACATCAAACAGTAGATGCCTGTGTGCTATCTCCTGGGCACCTCCTCTCTGTGGTTTCAGTGTGTGAACTGTGAAGCAGGCTTCCTCTAAAATACTGGGTAGTCTGTGAACATAAGTCTAATTGTGGGTTGGTGTGACGCCTATTGTTGCTGCACGTGCACGTTCAGTTGCTCTTTCACTGCAAACTGCTTTGCCATCTTCAAATAACTTGATGGTGAAAACACTTGCTGAAACCTCTGCTTTTCACCCAAATACACTTCCTGAACATCACTAGATTCTTACGGTCCAGCATTTACTGCAAATTTTTTTTTCATGCTTGTATTCAATCCCACAGAGGATATCAAAGTTCTATGTTCAAATGTAGATTTTTCCTTTTTCCAAGCCCTCCTCTGGTTTGCTTCGGATTTATTTCACCGACAATCTCAATAAAAAGGAAACCTTTATTTGAAAGAGAAAGCTTGGAAATATGAAAAAAACAACATGTTACGCTCAATCGAATCAACAAAAAAAAAAGATTACGATAAAACACACAAAGTCTTTGAAGTCGCTGTGTTTGATATGTATCCCTGAAGGCGGCGGTTCACCTTTAAGCGTCTATAAATAATCCTGTGACAACTGAGGATTTCCTCGTCGCCGCTGCACATAACTACAGTTTTATTCCCCTGTGCTGGTGACAGCCATGGCCAGAGGCATCGTGTTTTCCTGTAGACCCTCCATCTGTCTGTAACAATCCCCTGAACAGGATAACTCTATGGACCCAAGAATGCACACAAACATTTTTTGTCGGTCAAAGGTCAAGGTCACTCTGACCTCACGGATGTAAACAGCTATTTAACTGGAGAGTGAAGGCAACTGCTTTTCTGCTCATGTTTTGTGTGTCTGTGCTGGACTGTGGATAAGAATAACATCGCCTTTGGCTTTTATTTTTAATTTTAGCACCCAGCGTCATACTTGCACAGATGGCAAGGGCCCCGAGGAGAAAGGAATGGTGGAAAGTGATCAGTAGATAACCTCAAACATCCTCTCACATGGCTCCCCCTTGTGGGATGATGAGGCACGGGAGTGTGTGGCTGCCACGGTGCGCTTTCCTATGATTTACATTTTCTGACACTCCCATCCACAGCGATTTACAGTGAGTGAACTGTTGGGGATTCACTGTCCTGCTCAAGGACACCGCTAACGGAATGGACAACTGGAGCTATAAATTCGCCGCCGCTGCCGCCGCTTTGCCATCCTTTAAAATGTCAGGGTTTTTTTTTTTGACGGGTACAAAGTTTAATCATGAATTTGTTTCATTTCTTATCCCTCTGAGGCGCGTCGTCGTGAGCCTTATCACTAAAGGGGGTCAGTGCACGGAGTGAGGCGTGCGGCACCTCGCCCGGTGTTTACAGCAGGGGTTCAGCGTCTCGCTCAAGGACGCCATGACACCGACGGGCCCACGGATCTCAGAGGACAGTGCAGTTCATTTTAGTGATAATATGGACTTATGAAGGATATCATACCTGACCGACTTTTTCCCTCTTTCCTCATGGTGGAGAAAACTGTCATTAAAAAAATAAGACATATCATACATTCGTAGTTACTTGTTGATGTTAATTAATAAACTGTCTGTACCGTATGGCATCTCCTATGTCATATGCATGAAATGCCATCAGACCTACAGAAACAATACGCACGGCTGCTGAGCCACACTGCATTTAAATTAAAATTGGATTAGGATTGTATTGGCCATCTTGTGGTATTACATTTTCCTGTGCAAATCCACCGCAGTCTCCCGAGTAAGATCAACACCGGCTCCAGTCACACTCCAAGTCAGGAAAGCTCACTGCAGCAGTTACACACACACACACACACACACACACACCGAACTGAGCATTCATCAATACAAAAAAAAATAAATATCTATTTGCGCCCAGCACACCTCAGTTATGTTTGTCTTTAATTTATGCTTCCAAAGGGATGCGTAAACAATTTCAATTAGCCTACTTGCGGCGGTCGCAGTAAATCACGGTAAATTGGAATACTAAACCAACACGAGCAGATTTAAATGCAAATTGGCCCGGGGAAGGTGGCCGCAACCACGTTTGAGGTTTTGCAGCACGTTTCAAGACCAGAGGACGTCTTGTACTTCCAGTTGTTTAGACCATAAACAACACACTTCAAAAGACAGCAGACGCCATATAGTACAACGTATTGCGTTTGTGAACTGGTAGGCATACCGTAACCTTTTTTTCTAGCACCAGGTACTCAAATGCACTCCATCTCCACTCATTACAGTGCTAGACTACCGTGAAGTGTCTTCAATAGTGAGCAGCAGGACTGTTCATCAGAGCTGACGTACAAGTGGGAGCAAGGGATTGGGAGACTGATGGAGCTGTGATCCAAACACACGCTCTGCACCTCCACAACAAGCCAAAGGAACAGATTTATCTGAAGAGAATCAGCAATAGCACCCGGCATACACAGGCACCATGCATAATTAACACGATAAACACAGTGAGCGGACTGCATACAGAGGAACACCAGAATAAATAGGTGTTTTTTTTGTTGTTGTCGTCCAATTGGATAATGTGTGTGTATGTGTGTGGAGGAATTGTGCTGAAAATCAAATGATCCTCTTGTTTGGAGGATTGTGTTTATTTTGAAAAAAAAAAAGAGGAGGTTTAATAAGAGGATCATTGTGCATCCTGCTGTGAATAGTTGCCAAGTGACCTGTGATGTGCTGAATCCATTCACCAGAAAACCCTACATACAAAGAAACATAGGAGCAACAGGTTGTATTATTATTAAAAGCTGAAAGTCTTTGAACAATTTATACAACAAAATGCACAACTCCTCCCTGCAGAGCAAAGATAAATAACTATTTGTGCGAATCAACACGTATGTATGAATCAATGTTGTTTACAAGCATTTATTTTCCAAAAGCTGTAAAGTAACTTCTTGCTTTCCAGAGGTTTGGTTGCAGCTGGCAGATGAGTTGCATGCTGAAGCTAGTCTGTATTCAACTTATTAAAAGCATTATTTATAAAATACTCTCATCTGTAGCACTCTCCTCAAAGACCAATAAACATTTGTTCACACTACAGCCATAATTCTTTGGTAAAGGTCACAAATACCTAAGTGTAATTTTCTAAAAGGGCAAATCATTTCTGAACAGTTTTTACGCTTTTAGCAAACATTACGCTGACAGGAATAAATAGTACATTATACACATTTGGTGACTATTGGTTCAGAAGATTATTTTCTTGCTGATTTTGGCAATATTTTAATAAGAATAATACAGAATATCTGAGGTCTCGTTCTTCATTTTTACACTTGATATGAGTGGCAGTTTTATCGATTAGTACAACCTTAATAATTAATTTTACAAGCACATCCCATAAAAAAAAATAATTAAAAAAATAAAAACATTATCCTTCAAATTCCATATGAATTTTAGGCACACTATAAATAATGGCAATGATATCAATCAGGACAAACTAAATTATCAATTTTACAAGCACATCCCTGAGTTAAAAAAAAAAAGCTAAACACACAGAATAAATATGTTAAAGTAATAATGATATTCCATAATTTTTAATGTGCTGTCCATGACCCAGTGCAGATAGTAAATTGTTATTGCTGTGCTTTTTCAGCGGAAAGCCTGACAGCTCAGGTTTTTGTGCTGACCTCATTCATGCACGGGTGTGATTATTTTCCATCTCATTTAAGTCACATAAAAGTATTTAATTAATAAGCGCCCATCCACTGGCGGGATCCCCTTCATAGTAAGCTGAGCATTACTTTCGAGCTCCGCTGGGGCGAATCCCCTTAATTGAGAAGTGTCACGAGACGCATCCGTAAACAGAAGGTGCAAAATAAACAGTTCCGTGTTCATCAAGACCACCCTGACAGCGAATTTTTTTTCCCCCCTCTTTCATAATTGTCGCCGTCCCCGGGGACCGGGTCCGTCTCATGCAGGGTGTCTTCTCATTTACCATCTGTCACTAATAGATCTTCTTAAGTGCCAAAGATATTCATACAAACTCCTCAAGTGCATTCGGCCGAGGTAGCGTTATTCAGCTTCGATGATGAATGGGTGAGGGGATGTAAGCTTGGTCAGGAGCTATGGATCACTGAACTTGTCTGCTCTGAGGAGGCTCCTGGCAAAGTCTGATGCATGTGCATCCAAAGTCAAGATACTACAATACATGTGGGTCCGAGGGGAGGGGGGTAATTTAATACTTTTCTGATTGCAACGATTTAATCAAGCCTCCTTTTAATAACAAAAAAAAAAAAAAATTGTTTCTAAAATTCGACTTTCTTCAATAGTTAGTTTCTAACCATCCTTACAGGAGATGTGTTCATTCCTTTTACACAAAACAACTGACTTTAGGATACTAACTCATGACAGCTTCTGCTGTGCAGTCACTCTTGGTTGCTGGTTTACCCGATCACGTCTGTCAGCTTTTTTTTGTTTTTTTTTGTTTGTGCCGGCGGATGCAGGACAGTTGTGGAGTGTAGTCTGCTGACATCTGTCATCATCTCGGTCTCCCTCTGTGAGCCTGTTGCTGGAGAGACACAACAAGCCCTTCATTGCCAACATGTCATGCAGAAGAAGCAGCAGAACCTCTGACACATAATGCTACTTGTAAGAACTGCCACCAAGTTGCAAACACTCCAGACTAAATACATTTTTATGGCATCCACAAGACTGTCAATTGTAAAAAAAAAAAAAAAAAAAAAGAGGGGGGGGGGAAATGCAACATTCACTTAAAGCCACTGTCAAGCTTCCTTCAAGAACAGACACAACCACAAGCTGTCAAGTAGAGAGTGCGGGTAGAGGTGGGCCCATAACACTGCACACACACAAGTACAAAGGCTGGATGACATGATAGATGTACCCATGACAGCTGTAAGAGAGCCATGTGCTGAAATCTGTAGCCTCAATAAACATATGGCATGTGTTGGCTGCGTTTTTGGTATTTTTTTTGAACTCCCATTCTGTGTATCACTCACCTGCCATGGGTGGGTGAAGTGGGCCGGGTTCCCGTGGCCCCGGGCATGAGCTGGGCGGTGTTCATGAGCGGGTCGGTGTTCAGCGGGATGCGCGTGGCCGTTACCGGGGCGGTGATGATGGTTGGGCCGCTGTCGTGCGTGCGGGTGTCGCTGAGCCACAGGTACGTTGACAGGGGGTCTGGGGGGCTGAGGGCCCCTGATTGGGGATTTATGCTGCGTGCGCTGCTTGGGGAGCGTCTGGAACTGAGCGAGCCCGATCACGGGAGGGAGAGCGGGCGGCTGCTGGGCCGCCGCGGCGGCGGAGGGTCGAGCATGCTTCCCCGGGTGAAGCAGGGCGGCCTGGGTCTGCTGCGTCCGGTTCTGAAACGTCTGAGCCCTGCTCGTGTGCGCTTCCAGTGCAGCGCGTGTTAGGTTGCTGGGATTAGGCTGGGCGGATGGGTGCAGGCCTGGAGCCGTGCCTCCTTGGCGAGGTTGACTGGCACCGTGTGTGACAGCCTGTGTCTGTGTGCCCAGACCTTGTGGCGTTGTTTGGATCGGCGCTGCTCTGTGTTGCTGGGCCATGTGCGCCTGTGGAAGGTGATTAGGATCAGCCAAAGCTCTTGTATCTGCACCCTGCGGTGTACTTGGTCCCTGTTGTGTCGGGGGTCCTTGTGACATGGCGGCGCAGCCAACGGAGGCCTCCTGGCTTATGAGAGGCAGTGCCTGAGGGTAACTGCTGTTTGTGGCTTCCTGCCTGGGGGCAGTCTGGCTACCGGGCAGACCTCTGATGTCCTGCTGAGCACTTTCCCTTTGTGTGCGGGGGCTTCTACACGTGTGGTGAGCCGGCTCAAGCTGCGGCACTCTGAGAGTGTACGGGCTCGAGCGACTCCTCGTCCGTCTGTCCGTGGACGGTCCATCCTGTTCGGGTTGAGGTCTGCTCCGGGAAGTGGTTTGGCTCTGAGGCCGGGGCTGAGATCCGTTTGGCATTCTGTCCTGACGCGCAGGAGGAGAGTAAGTGTAGTCTGTAGTGTGAGAGTTGCAATCGGGTGATGTCTGTCCTCTTTGAAGCGTGCCGTTAGGATATGCCGGCGTTCCTCTGAGGCGATCCCACGGCATCTGTCGCCAGGAGGAGTTGGCAGCAGCTGCATCGTGTCTGTGTGGGTTTCCATCAGGCCCGCTATGAGGCTCTGGATCCTGCCGGTAGGTCTGTGTGTTCGCGTTTCGCTGAGCGGTGTTGTTGCCGTTATAGTGCGTGTGCCCAGTTGGGATCAGTTCAGAAGGAGCTCGACGACCTGGGTCTACGTGGTCATTCCGCCCAGTGGCGATGGGATAGGACAGTCCGGCTTGCGTTTGTGAAACATTGTTATTGGTAAGAGGTAAGAAGCTTTCCTGCTGGGTCTGTTGGCCGTTGGTTGGGAATGGGTTAAGATTGACATGAATAGTGGGCATCTGGGCACCGTTGTTCTGCTGGCCGGTTTGTGGTAACGTGTTCAGACTGACGTGGACCGCTGGCGGCTGGGCGGTGCCAGCCTGTATCACAACGTTAGGATTCTGCTGCTGTACGTTTGCGAGCGTGGTCGCGTGAGGAGCGTCCATGTGTGTGAAGGCCGGGTTGTCGATGCCATTGTGTGGGTATGAGTCGGCGTTATGAATGCCATTGTGTAGGGGTCTATTTGTGCGTGTGTGGCCATTGTGTTGGCGTGTGTCAGAGTTCTGCACGCCGTTCGGCAGCAGTGTCTGTGGGTTGCCGGGGTTTCTGAGTGGGGCGGTGTACACGTGGTCTGGGTGGCTTATGTGTATTTGTGTGAGAGACGGATGGGAAGCATTGCCCAAATCTCTTGCACCATTAGGCTGTGGATCAGGAGGCTTAATGGCAGCAAACGGAAATATGAAGGGAGGGAGAGAAGAGACAGAAAAAGACAGAAAGAATGAGAGGGTTAATTTGTGAGAAGCCATTTAGCAGCATCACATGGACAGGCTAAAGACAAAATCAATAGCAAATCATAAGCAAACTTTACAGTGGCTTACTATGGGAATGGGATGTGGGTTTGTTTTCTGCACAACCACAGTTTCCCCTCGAGTCTGCTGTTCTGTAACGGTAGAAATAAAGAAATATCACAGAGCACAAGAAAACAAACCAGAGCTCTGTGACCACTGCCATAGAGAGGACCCAGACGCATTCTGTCCATGTTAGTACTCCCAGACTTACCCCTCCTCCTCCGCACAACAGTGAAGAGGCAGAAGATGACGAGCGCTATGATTATGATCAGCAGCAAACAGCCAATCACAATTCCGACCACTTCCCCTACGTTGAGGCACGTTTCTGAAATCGAAAAAAGAATTAATAAAGATAATGAATCTAGAGCTTAGACAGACTTAAGGGAAAAAGGGAGAAATAAAGAGAACATTCTATAAAAAGGATGATAAAGTACCAACAGAGAAAGAGACAGAGGGTTAAGAAATGAAAATAAAAGGGAGAAGAGAGTGTGTGTGAAAGTCACCGAATGACTTTGGCCACATTTTCACCAGATCAATCTCCCGGGACACATTCTGTTCCGCTCCTGTCGCGAAGACAGATACAGGCGGGGAGCCCAAAACCAACCGTCATCATTATCAGTCACGGAGAGGTCGGCGTCCGTCATAACTCACCCACGATGGCCAAGTCGGTGCCCTGCTCCGACGCGCCTTCTGTGATGCGGTTCCTGGCCGTGCAGACGAAGCGGCCGCTCTCGGCCGTGGAGAAAGTCTGGAAGCTGAGCACGCCGCTGCCGGGCTGGTTGGACGTGACGGGCTGCCCGTCGCGCTGCCACGAGAACAGGGCGGGAGGCAGCGAGGCGGACGTGCAGGTGAAACGCACCGTCGCTCCCACCAGAACGTCGCCTCCTCCTACGCAATCCTTCGGGGTGTCCTTGGTGAGCACAGGGGTGTCAGGGCCATCTGGTGTGGAGAGGATCAGAGGACAATGTTGTCAGCGGAGGAACTGCATATTCATTTTGGGCTTAATCCACTGAGTCAAAAGGTAAAGAAAAGTCAGCACTTTAAATCACTCGGCTAATAACGGACTGCACGGAGCAGGGATCTGAATTCGAAACAGCTCCCAATGTCTTGAATGAACATGTGTCTCAACAAGTCCTGGTTACAGGTGAATCAGATTTGCAGGCAGGGGCCATTATACATTATTCAAAATCTTCCACAGAGGCTGAAGAAAATACTGCATAATGAGGAGACACTTCCCAGACAAATTACTGCAGCCTGCTGTTCAACATACCGTAGTTTCAGCATTAGTCAGAGTAGAATTTACATACCAACCTTTCAGGTTTACCTTGAATTTTGCTTCAAGCTATATACACATGTCAGAAAAAAGTACAGCCGGTTTCTGACGGGATGTAGTGATAAGTTGTTTAACTGTTTAGCAGATGAGAAAAAAAATCATCAAACAACACCACTTGATATTTGATTAATTCACATAGCGGCACAGATGGTGATCAATTTGATTAAATTTCTAGTTCTTTAAATGTGAGGATATGCTGATTTAAAGCTGTCACCTTAGCTTCTGGAGAGGTGTGAGTGCCATTTTCAAACACTAGTTTTATAAGCCTCAATTGGAAATTGGAAGGTGCAAAAGAAATCCCCTTCTGATGTTACATTGATTATTCATTCCACACGACTAAAGTAAAGTCTGCTGTCTGGCAGGAAAGTTCCTTACACCTCCAGATAGTGCATACATTTTCCGGGGATTGGATAACCTCAATGGATTTTTACAAACATACGCGATATGATGTGCATTTCATCTGAGTAAAGAAACCTGTGAGATACAGGAGAAGTCAGGGATGTTGTGGTTATTACCTTATACCACTGGGGTAATGTTGGAGGTGTTGGGATAAAACTATGAGACCGTCACATCAGAATTAAGGACATGATCAACACAAGTCAAAAACAATTATTAGAATAGAAGAATTATCTGTCTGAATTATCTGAGCCATACAATTTGGTGGTGCCCTAAATTAATAGAAATTTGGTCAGGCATTTTTTTAAACTTTAAATGATTCATGGTACAGATATACTGCAGAACTTGCCATTTTAGTAGTAGTGGATCCTGAGATTCCATTGACAACTACTCAGATTAACACTGGTGCTTTTGGCTCCCCTCACCCCCCAAAAACATGATGCTCGTCTTAAAATTAAAAAAACAAATCAAATACTTCATAAGGGGGTCAATTAAGAGTTTGGGACCCAATTATGTTTCACATTTTAAAACTCCCTTAACACTACCTTAAGACTACTTATTATGACTGGGCATTTGCTTTCTTTTAAAAAATGTTTTTCCTCTTAAGAATTGCATGAGTGCATGTACATGTGCATGAGTGTACGGTGTAGTCGGTCAAACTCATCAGGAAAGAGACGTGCATTATTTTTACTTCATAATCATTGTCAGGCAGTGAGTGTGTTTGTGTGTGTGTGTGTGTGTGTGTGTGTGTGTGAGTGTGTGTGTGTGTGTGTGTGGGAGGAAGGGGTGGGTTTGAACAGCAAAAAACTCGAAGTAAATATCACAATGAACACATCTCATTACCAAACTTCTCTTCAATGAAAACTGAGTTACAAAAGAAAAAATAAGGAGGAATTATCTGTATCTGACTGCCGTTCAGCATGTGATGTGAGCAGACGAGCTGCTGTTTACTAGGCCAGTGCACACTCACAGTAGACAGTCAGGCTGCGTGCGGCGGTGCCGACGCTGACGGGGTTGCTGACGGTACACGCGTACTCGCCGGTGTCGCCCCGCCTGGCCGGGCTGAAGACCAGCAGGTCGTCGGAGATGGTGATGGAGGAGTCGGCTGTGATGGCCGCGCCCCCTTTACCCCACTGGACCTGGACGTCCGTCCCGGCCGTCCAGCTGCAGCTCAGGGAAATGTTTCTCCCCTCCACGGCGACCGAGGGGGCCGACAGACTCACCCCGGCCACTCCGTCTACAGGAAGAGTCAAAAAAGAAAAAGAGTATGCAGAGTTACGCGGGGAAGCTCGGAGAAAGCGAGAGTGGAGCGACGGAGGAATAAAGGGCAGTTTTATGACTCTGTTGAGAATAATTTGTAACCAAAGCAAGAGAAAGCCAAGAAGGGACAAGATTCAGATAGAGGCACAGATGGCGAATAAGGGGGGCAGACGGTACGAGTGGTAGCTGAGATGCCTCTTGGCGGGGAGCCTAAGTTAAATAATTGGAGAGAGAAGAGGGGGCGTGTGGACGGACGATGCCACCAAATACTTCTCGCCATTTGCATTTTTTTTTTGTTTCTGGCCCTGAGACTAACTCAGCAGCGGAATTTCGGTATTTCAGGATTTCGACCGACTCTGATTTCCAGAGTAGGTGACGAGCCAGCACGTGGGAGGCCGAGAGTCGCGCTCAGGAACGCGGCCGCGGCGCGACACGAACTCACTGTCGTGCGTTGGGAGGATGTGACCTTTCGGCGCTAATAGGCCGCTGCTTTTAACAATTCAGTCACCCTGACACCCCATTAGCGCCGGTGATAACAGGGCCGAGAGAGACCGCACGTCATCCCTCCACGGGTGGGCCGATGACTCAAAGTGAAGAGACACTCGGCTGTTCAGCCTCCGTCACGATGCCGCGTGTAATTGAATGCAAAAGCTGTATGTACTGTATGTAAATGCAATGCTACATTTAGACGGATACAACATCAAACATCTAAGAGCCTGAGCACTGCATATCAAATGAGATTTAATTAGCATAAAGCCCTAAGCCACTAGCATCATCCCCTCCTCCTTTTTTTTATTTTATTAATTCTACATCGCCTACTATGGGTCACTAATTTCATTATACCTCCCAGACTAATTCTCTTACTCCCCAAATCCTCCAGCTTTTCTCTTTCCTCCCTTCTGTTCCTCCTTAATATTACCACCGCCTCCACACTCCACCAACCCTCCTCCTTCCCCTTCACCTCCCACACCACTTTATCTCTTACCATACACCCGTACTTGTGCTGCTTTGGAGTTAGTGGCCGGGCCTGTGGTCACCTCCGCCGTGTAGTTCCCTGCATCCCGGAGCTGGGCGCTCCCGACGCGGAGCTGTGCGGCGGTGATGCTGAGCCTGCCCTGGAACTGGGGCACGTCCAAAATCGTGGCGGCCCCTCCGGCCCACACGCCCAGCGTGACTCTGCCTTGGTATTTCCATGTCATGACATAGTCTGAAGGCAACGTCAGCACCGTCACCAATATATCAGTACCCGTTTGAACCAGCACCGGGTCTTTCTGGAACTGGATCTCTGGATTCTGCGCCAGCACGTTGGCAGAGAGGACTAATAGGGGGGAGAAAAAACTTTGAACATTTATTTGTGTTCTGTACCAAAGCAGAATTTTAAGCATCTTGCACTCATTACTTGCATTCCATGCAGCTTCACATTTCTATTCCAAATGAAAGAAATATTGCACTTTATTCACCACCTTCAGTATAGTTGCCATTACACTTTGAAGGGTGCAACTAATGATTATTAACCAGTTGATTTTTTTCTTAACTAATTAACTTCTTGTCTGATCTATGAAATGTCAGAAAATTGTAAGAGGGAAAAAACCCAAGATACAATCTAAAATGTCACGTTGTGTCTCGACAAACCCAAAGACAGAGATCGCTATCATGCTTTTCTCTCACTAAAGAAAGTAGAAAATATTCATATTTAGGATGAATAAAACCTGGAACTAATAAATCTAATATTTGGATACATAATAAGATGCACGTTGCAGGGTCTACACATACTTCCCTACATTTTCTCCAGTTTTCTTTCTGCAGGACTCTTTACTTGCAGTGGGGAATTTTGACATTAATGTATTTATACTTTCACACCAGAGAAAATGATCTGAATACTGATTTTACCACTGAAGAGAACAAAATCTATACATGCACACAGACTTGGCTCAGGGGGTGAAAACACATTAGTGAGGTACACACTACTTCATCCCTTGTAGACTTCACACCGTGTTTTCCTTTTTCTTTTTTTTTTTAAATGTGAATGTTTCCCAGCTATTTTGTGTTTTGATTACCTCTTCCTCATGTACGCCATGCTGACATGATATTTGATGTCTCCCTTCTCGAGAATCGGCGAGGCATACTAGACAATCTTTCAAAAACACTGATGTAATGAATCATCGATTTGACAAATTCAGGCTAAGTGCAATGCGCGTGTGTGTGTGAAACGGGGAAAAATTATATCTTTTTTTTCCTCCAATGCTGCATTTTGTTTGGCTGTTGGTGTTACTGATTCAGGCGGGGGAACCCAGGCTGAATTTCCAATGCTCTTTTGCAGGCGTATAACCGTGCCACGCAGGAATGCTCCCGCCATTGAATTATAGTGAACCGAATCAATATGGTCCTGATCAGTCACGCTGGACTGCCTTCACACATTTTTCACAGGGGAGCTGAGTATAAAATGACAAGAGCCAGCAGTGAGATGGATTGCATGCAGCTTCTGGCACCGAGTTGTTAAAGACAACAGCACTGTTTGAGTGCCTGATTAAAAATATCAGCGGCATTGTTGCCTTTTTTTTTTTTTCCTTTTTCCTCCTCCCAACAGAGATAGAAACATAAAGAGTCATGAATCAGAAGTGAGGAAACACCCATGGGTGGCGCAGTACAGTGATGATGTGTTCATGCGCCGTAGGATTGTTTGTCAAGGCCACAAAAGCAATTCAAACCATTCCATATATATGAGAATAAGACTCAGAATTTATTGTGTTTCAATGGATTTATGACTATATACCTATTATATAAGTGATTTAGTTGCAAACATGCCTGAAATGAGCAATGGCAGAGAGTCAAGAGCAACTGCTGTAAATCAGAACCGTTTCCAAAACCACATTTACGGAGCTTAACTGGCAGCCAGAAAGATTTTACTTGGATCTTAAGTTGTTGAACTTTACCCTTCTTTAGGAAGATCTAATTTGGTATAATTGTTCATTCAAACGATCCATTTCCTTCTGTTTAATCGGAACTAACCATTGTTTCTGGAAATGCAAAAGAAATCCTATGCCCCAAAGGATGCATGCAGAATAATATCCACCAAACTGCAGGCGTTGAGAAAAGGAAAGGCAAAAAGCTTTTATAAAATGTGTAGGTTGAATCATAATTTTGCAAGATCATTTTCTAATAAACAGCAGCAAAATGAATATTTAATTATATAAAATGTTGCTGATTATTACTTTAATTATTATCTTTCATGCATGAACAACAAGCCTTACTTAATGAACAAATTAAAATATCATTTACATGCCTGGTGCTAATTTTCTTCGCTTGTCTTGCTGCAAATAATAAAGTGGATCTTTGCTACTTGATCTTTTTCATTGTTATTCCCCACAAACACTGAAATCTAAAAGTCTGGAAAATTTGATACCACAATAATAGACACCCTGCTGCTTTCACACCCATTTATGCAAGGTCTTCAAACACACTTTGAGGATGGCATTATTCTATATTTCTGTTGGATCTCAACACATCCAATGGAAAGGCAACCTCTCAATACTTTGTTCAGATACTTTAGCTCAGGGCTAATCACTCGACACGTCACCTTACAGTGGGTTATTGCTTTAATGCTCCTACTTTATCTGTGAAATCCAGCTGCAAGCCCACTAGCTCCAAATGAAGATTTCATAAGAACGCACGTAACAAACACGTCGTTTGACTCTCTTTCAAAGCAAAGGCTGTGTATACTGTGGATTTTCTCCAAATGTAACTCAAACGGAAGTAAATTTGTCAGGGACTATTTTCAGCTGCGGATCAACAGGATTGACGATAATAAGGGATTGACTGGGATTTGTCAACAGATTTATACTTTAAATTGTGCCAATAACCAGACCCCAGTATTATTAGTTACCCACATTACGGGCTTTCCCCCTCAGTTTATCTTTCTAAAGCTTTCAGTTGAGAAGGCACAAAGGAGGCTTTGTGAATTCATATAGCAGGATTTTTTAAATATCTATTGAAATTGTAATGTCTTTGATCTTGTCTATTTTTTATTCAAACAAACTCGTATCTACTGCTTTGTTGACAAACTCCAGGCATAGTTGTGCCACATTTTTATACACAATAGCAAAGTATTGTTAGAAGGGAGATTGTTCAGGCATAAATGACAACCATGCAGCCTCTTATTACTGCTAGTATTATTATTGTATTGAGAAAAATCAGTAAAGCCACTTAAAAAAAACACTAAATGCATGAATAGAAATAATTTTCAAGGTATGGTTGCATATGGAAATCACATACTTAATAGCCCTTATTGCTATTGCTGGGTACAGAAAAGAAAATGCATTCTAGGATATGTAGCTGGAAGGTTCACTCAAATACTGTACTTTGATCAAATTTGGAGGTACTTGTACTTTACTTGTGTGTTTCTAACTGATGCTACTTTATACTTCGTACTCCACAACATTTGCTATGCACTTTTGTAAAAAAAAAAGTTACAGTAGTATTGAGTAGGTAAAAAACTGTAATATTCTATTACCTTTAAAATAATGGCCTTAGTATTTGTTTCAGGTTTGGGGGACAACACAAAAAAACATTTTTAATAAAATCCAGAGAATATTATACTTATTTGTAATTTTAATTAGGAAACCCTTTGACAGTGTATGACTGTGGACATACATAGAATGGCATGTGTCATTTATGTAACAGAGGAATAAAGTGATTTAAATGTTCTAGCGTGACTTCACTTTTACAGGTTGTCCATGCTTGTTTTTTTTATAGATTGTAACTTAATAAGAAATCTAGTTTTGATGACTTTTTGAAACCTGAGATGCTTAATGGACTGAAGATTCTGGAACTATCTTTCTTTCTTTATATTTGGATACATATTAATTGATATTCACAGCAATTTATATTAAATTATTATTAAACTCCAACTTGTGAAATTTTGACTAAATTGATATAAAATATTATAGCCTATAGCCTTCATCATTCACCAGAAGAGATTAATATTTAGAGCTCCTTCTTGCTGTTTCAAGCAGTCACCGTTATTAAAACGTGTTAAATTTCCCAAGTCGAAGCATTTTATCCTCACTTTGGCAAATAATTTTGATTTAGGCAAAAAAAAATGGCCTTCATCCTATTGGATCAACTTAACGATTTTATTTTAACCAGACGTGGCCAGCATGATCAAGAGATGGTTTAGGCTTAAACAAAAAACTACAAAATGCTTAGGGGGCGATATGCCAGCAGCGGTCAACACCGGAGCTCCCGTGTCGGAGCCCGGCAGGGGTCCGTGAAGGCATCACGTCACTCAGCAGTCAGTGCACGACGCGGACCGGAATGAAGCCGCTCCGGTTTAAGAGCGGTTAAGACGAGCTTTCTGCTCGAAATGCGATTGTTTTACCAACGTGCTTCGAATACCACAGCCTCTCTTTCTCTCTCTCTCTTTTTCCTGACCCGCTTTTCCCACACCACAGACCTAGCTTAATTCTCCTCAGAGCCTTGCGTGAGATGCTGGAGCCGTGTGAAAACTTAGTGCGTGTGCATGTGTTTCCGTGCGTGAGGTGGTTTTTACCTGCCAGTGACAGACCGATAAGCAAACGTGGTCTCATGTCGTCAGTCAGGCCGCTCTGTGGGGACATTAAACTCTTTTAATGCGCAGCATTACTTTCGCTACGAAGCGGGCTCATTTTACATTTCGTGTTTCCCGGCGCGAAAAAAAAGAAAAAAAACGCGGGATTTCTTCAACGCTATAAGTGAGAATGTTGAAGCTGATACGAAGTCGTCCTTAGCGGTGATGAATACGACTCACCAAAGTATTTTCCTTCTGCCTTGGTGCTCATGTTTGTGCTGGTAATGCTTTGCTCTGTTTATTCTGACCTTCTTCCTGTTTCTCCACTATTAAAGCACCTGTAGAGGTTCTACCTGTTCCTCTTAAAGGGCCAGCACACATACGCTTTATGGTGAGGCATTAGGTCATAGATGTATTAACATATACATATCAAGGAGAAAATGCACCAAAACTAGATATTTAATTGAATTGTGTTATTATCACCAGTGGTGGTAAGTAACTAAATACTGCACTTCAGTGCAATTTAAAGTACTTGTACTTGAGTATTTTGTAGTTATATATTCAAGCATCGATTTCTTTAAACATTTGAAATACATAAACCAAAGGAGTAAAAAACTCCATTATTTTGCAATTTGTTCCACAAATTATAATTTCACAGTCCCCCAGATGTATCTTGACTCTTATGAACTCTTGAAGATCAAGTAATGACAGAAAAAATAGTAATAAATATATCTGGTAATACATCTGTACATTTACTAAGGTAGGAATTTAAATGGAGAAGTTGTAATGGAGTATTTTTGAATATTGTTATAAGTAAAGGATCTAATAAACCCACGTCTTATACTAATAATTACTAGTATGAAAAAATGAACAAATAGCTTTACAAGTGGATTTCACAGAATTATGAAGGCAGTTAAGAGACACAGTACCATGATGTAAAAACATAGAAATACTATGAACTACTTACAACTAAAAGTCTGGCAACTATTAATAATATAATGTTCTTTTCTATAGCTGCTGCAGATTTATCTATTAAACAATACATCACATTCTATTGTATGTATATGTAAAACATTAATTTGCAACGTAACCTATAACTATAGCTGTTAAATAAATGTAGTCGAAAGGAAACAGAATTATACATACTTATTATACTTAATTATATATAATTATACATATTTATTAGAATTTTCTCTCCATTCTGTCGATAATGCATACTGTGTATGCGGATCATCAACAAATTCTGCGAATTTGTACATTGTGTTGTGTGTTTTTTTATTTTTTTATAGTTTTTTTATCTTCTTCAACTTTGTTTTTCTTTTTCTTTATCTGTAACGCTGCAGTAACACACGAATTTCCCCGTTGTGGGATCAATAAAGTTTTATCTTATCTTATCTTATCTTATCTTATCTTATACTTATACTGAATTTCTAACAACATTTTGGCCCTCATGAGCTTTATCTTAATGATTTTTTTTCTGACAAAGGTGATGATGATAAAATGTCGTTTATTAGGAGAGAACAAGTGATGAACAGTTTTTTAGTTTCATGTCACTAAGACCTGATGGTATGCTGTGCAAAACTTTGCTGACATTGCAACCTAAATTAATACTAAAATAGGAGTAAAAAAAAGCATAATTTTCCTTGTAAGTTGTATTAACAGTTAATGTGGCATGAATTATAAATGCTCAAGTTAAAGGTCCCATATTGTATTTTCCTGGGTTTAATTTGAAGTTTTGATATCTAACAGGATATAGCGGTTTTAAGCACCAAAAATCATCATCTCAATATAGTTTTACATCTTTTTTTATATCTCAGTTTTCTTTCTGGAAATAAAACTGCTCATTATCCCTTAAGAATAATGAGACTCTCCTCTGATGGGCTGATGCAACTTACTGTGAATGGTGAGCGGGCTGTGCAGTTGTGACATCACAACTACATGGGAGTGCTGACAGTTCTTTTTAAGGCACAGCTTCTAAATATGTGCTGTGACCTTCCTTATAATCAAAAAGAAAATGGCTCTCTCTATGACATGGGACCTTTAATTAAATGTTTTTTTCTTCCATTTCCACCATTGGTTGAGTGATTTTCATTGATGAAACTCATAAATAACACACTGACACAATTATACTGATATCATCATTTTTCAAGGAACATGCTGCAAAAAAGATTTTTTTTTTATTCACAATGATCTGATAAAGCATCTAGCATGATATGGAAGTAAAGTAAAATCCTTATGCAGCCAGTCCTAATTTGCCCACACCTGCAATGATATGAATTCACTTGAACCAAACCAAGATACATGAAGGGTTTTTTGCATATGGAACTAAAAGCAATTTCATGACAAAGAAACAGAGGCTGAACTAAAGGGCAAAGTGTTGAGACTCTTCAGCTGATATATTGGTGCCACCCACTGGTTAATTCCAGCTAAGAGTGCTCCTCAGCAGAACAAGAACTCAGCAGGATCCACAGCATGCAGATTCCGTTATTATGCATAAACTCTCTGGAAATACAAATGGATTTATAATCAGTTTGAAATCACTCGTTATATCAGTGCCCCGGGATGCTTTTTTTTTTCCTGAAGTGAGGAACTGCCGAGCTGGCCCTCGAATAAGTGAAGTCATTATGTTTCACTGCTCTGGTGGCGGAGAAGAGGTGTGTGGTCGACAAAACAATCTCATCTCAAGGTCCATTTGAGAGCTGCTCTGGAGCTCTCGCTCATGTCGTCTTGATTAAGCGACGTGATTTCTTGCAACTAACTGAGGTTTAAATTGAGAGTTAATATGAACTTAATTTTTCTATTGTTAACATACTAGACACTATGTGTGTGTGTGTGTTGGGGGTATTTCAGTCCATCCATCCATCCATCCATCCATCCATCCATTGTCTATCCCGCTTATTCCCTTTCGGGGTCGCAGGGGTCTGCTGGAGCCTATCCCAGCGCGTTAAGGCGAGAGGCAGGGATACACCCCAGATGGTCGCCAGCCAATCGTGGGGCACACACACCATTCACACACCATTCACTCTCACACTCACACCTATGGGCAATTTAGAGTTTACCAATTAACCTGAGCATGTTTTGTATTGTGGGAGGAAACCGGAGTACCCGGTGAAAACCCACGCAGACACGGGGAGAACATGCAAACTCCACACAGAAAGGCCCCAGACCCAGGCCCAAGGCGGTCTTGAACCTGCGACCTTCTTGCTGTGAGGCAACAGTGCTACCCACCGCACCACCGTGTCGCCCTATTTCAGTCCAATTCAACAGAACTTTCCCAGGGGAATGTGAATAAAATGGCTGGTTTTCCCCTTGCTTTGCATGTAGACAATTATTGGGGGCGGGGGCTGTGGGGCTTATTGTTTTATTATATTACCCCCCTTTTTTTTTTTTCTTTTACAATGCAAAGCCAAGACAATATATTGTGTCTGCAGGGCGAATAGTGTTTGTGCTGGATAAGAAGCCTGCAATACAAAGCTTTTTTCATAAGAGAGAATTCCAACATTGTCACTGGCTTCCCTTCAAAAGAATACCATCATATTTATCTCTGTTTAACAACAGTGCAACAATAGTGGTGTGAAAAAAATCCAAATTGAACATGTTGTATTGTTGTGGAAGCATGTGCTTGGACACAGGTCAGAGAAAGGGAGAGTGAGTGTGTGTGTGTGTGTGTGTGTGTGTGTGGGTTGGGGGGAAAGTTTTCACTATTTAAAGCACAGAGCAGAAAGAAGGCTGTTACTGTACAGGAAAGAGGGGAAGTCTGGGGTGGGCGTGGGGAGGAAACTGGACGGCTTGAAAACAAAGCGAAGCCTACGTGACTGGACCTTATGATAAGAGAAGAGGGCCAGGCAGAGCGAGGGACAGAAGGTCCTCACACATCCAGCGTTCCTCCGTATGATCTGGGTCTGTCATCATTAGCTGGATTGTTTCTCGCAAGGCGATGGCATGCGCTTTGAAGATATGGTTTTATTTCGGGCCATAAATCAGCGTGAACCTTAACCTCTGGGAAAGTCAACAAAGGGGAGCTCTGTCTCGACATTATTGTCTGTCTCAACTTTTGCGAAAGGTAGGCGAATCCTAGAGACTTATTTTTTTGTTGTTGTTGTTGCTTTTTTATGTGGACAACTCCAAGGTAAACTCCAACAGGGAATACCAGGTTGTATTCTTTAATGCATGCAGGGCGGGTTGTGTTCCTGCGCCGCTATCAGCATCCTACGTTTGGTTGCTGCAGCTGTGCTTCAGGGGGCTCATTTCAGTTTTGGCAGCCGAACCCGTCCCTGCTTTGCTCCAAGTTCAGATTCCAGTGCGGTGTGCATTGCCAGTGCTGTTGTTCAATGGGTACTTCACTAATAAATTAAGGATGAAAAGAATACCCTAAACATTTGGATTACTTTTTTTTTTTTACATAGGAAGGAAATGTTGGTGTAAATGTTTGTGCTCTCGCTTTAATTTTACACGTTCTCTGGAGGTGGTGTTATTCTTGCTGCCGTGGTGGCACTCTTGATGCATGAGTACAGAGGAAACAGTTTTCTGTTGCTGAGGTCACAGACAAATTCCCCCTTCTGTTCTCTGTCTAGATCAGCAGACATTATGGATCTACCCTGGTTCCTGTGCTGGAGACTTGCCCCACTGCTTCTTTTGAGTAAGGATTTTGTTTTGTTGTAACCGCAAGTCTTAATGATTTCTAGATACAAAACGGCTTTAAACTACAGGAATAAAACAGTAATGCAGTACAGGGGGAAAAAAAAGAGGAAAAAACTCAAGTCCTTGTGTTTTCCTGTTTGCAGGATAAGACAGTTGTATATTTCCATTCTCTGGGGACACAAAGAGAGATCACAGCAGCATTTAGTTGAACCCGGATGCCAAGAACTGGATTTTCCTCAAACTGCATTTTGAATTAATTACCACAGTTGCATCATTTACATTTACATCTCCTCCAAGCCTTAGCACGGTGTAAAAATATCTGTAAAAGCACAGAGGCCAAGGGCCTGATGCATAAACGATTCATGAGTCAACATTATATTTTGCTGTTAATATTCTTTCTTAGTTTATCCCTTAGGTGTGGAAAAAACTGGTCCATATAGATATAATAATCATTTATCTCTGACATATCACTGTTAGGTTTACAGATCCATGTGACAGGTGTGATCTTGGGAGTGGAACAACCACGTATGTGTATATGTATAGCTTTATAAATCTGATGAAAAGAATCCATCTGCACATTTAAAATTTTTTGTCATGGATCTACACAGTCTTATGCATCTGGCCCCAGTCATTGCAGTTTTGACAAAGATTTCAGTATATTGATATCGTTTGAGCGATAACACGTTACACATGGCCACGCCATGTACTATGAATCATCTGGTGACATTGTTTGATGAAAAGTTGGCATACATAACGGAGATGAAATATTTTGCAATTTATTGTTTTATTAGCTCCGCCTTGTGCAAAAAAAAGAAAAAAACTTCCAAAGGTCAATAGTGCTGAATAGAAACACTGTGCATGAGGTGTGTAAGCACCAGACACTGATGAGGACGCAATAACAAATGTCTCCACCTTTGTCCTCAGTGCCATGTGGGCTCCAGTGTCTGTCAGTGAACATCATCAATGAGGGGCCCGTGCATGTAATCCCCGGTTCCAGTCTGCTTCTCCGGGCCCAGATCAGGAACGGGCCCTTGGAAGAGGTGTCCATGATATCCTGGGAGCGCGAGCCCGAGTCCGGGATCACTCCCAGGCGAGAGACGCTGGCCACGTGCCCCGGCAGAAAGCCGCAGTGCGCCGGCACGAGGGAAAGAGTCCACGTGAGCGTGGGGCAGCAGGAGACCACGCTGGAGATCCACAAGTACAGCAGGGCCGACAGCGGCGTGTTCGCCGTGACTGTGACGGATCACGCGGGAGCCAACACCACGGCACACTGCATTGTCAGGGAATACGGTACAGTAGGTCTATGATATGCAGTCCTGGAGCCCATTAGCCGCCGCCTGATGACAGATTATCTCCAATATTTCCAGTGGTCACCCTGTGGATATCCAATCTTTGTTTACTGTCTGACAAACTCCCATAAGTCCAGAGATAAAAGCCATTAAAAAGCTAAACAAGTGAAACTCCCATAAGTCCAGAGATAAAAGCTATTAAAAAGCTAAACAAGTGAAACTCCCATAAGTCCAGAAATAAAAGCTAATAAAAAGCTAAACAACTGAACTCCCATGAGTCCTGAGACACCGTTTGGCTAATGTTTCTGCCACTGTGCAGATCTCCCGTTGGTCTTGTGCAATCACAACCTCCTCAAACACGATTGGCTAAAACGATGCAAACTGGGGGGGATGGCAAATGGCGCAGTGGGTAGAGCCCCCCCCCCATCTGGAGGCTTCACTCCACAGCTGGAATCCCTTTCCTGCATGTCATTCCCCTCCCTCTGCTTGCCCCTTTCCTGTCCCTATCGACTAAATGCTCTCAATAAATAATAAAGGCATAAAAAGCCTACCACCCGTGCAAAAAAAAGTAAATACTAAACAAACTGGAAACAGATCTAAAGCTGAACTGTTTCCAGTCACAAAATAATTGTCCCTTGCTTACATATTTCATATATTCACATGCAGATCGGTTATGTAGCACATGATGGAATTCACTGTGAAGTTCATCAGTCCACATTATAGCAAACTGAAGCAATTCATCAATTGACTAGATTGGTCAGCAGTTTTGCTGATCCAATACTAAGACAATAGATGGCAGACTGCCGAATGTCAGAAAACCCCTCTATATATATATATTTACCTTGGAAACTGTGATCCCATGTTTTTCAGACTTAAATATAAAATCGTAAGATAACACGTCTGCCTATGTGATATGGAAATGACTCTCTGTCCTCATTTTGTGCCCTTTTATAGAGTAAACAATTGTTATTTGCGAAAGTAAGACAAAGAGTTTAAATTGTCGACAGATGTATGTTCTGGGGGACATAATTAACAAAGCTGTGCCTCAGTGTCTTTTAGTTGTCAATAGTTGTCAACATGTCAATAGGTACAATAGGTAGGCGCTGTACATGATTCTGTCCTCCACAGTCTGCATAGGCCGCAGGAAAAGTAAAAAAGGCCTCAGCAGAAAGGTCAGTTGATCTAACGGAGTATAAATACTGTTCCGCTGCAACATTTGGAAAGTCTTGCAGAGGCAGTTTATGCAGAATTGTGGTCTACTATAAATCTCAGAGTGAAGACATAAAAGCAGACATATTTCAAAAACCTGACAACTGACTCTGTCCTGGCCTTTCTGGTGTTAACTCCAAACAGTTACCCACGGTATAAAGGATGTGCTTTAATTCCACTCCAGCAGCCATTGTGGTGTTGTCTCATTTAATAATGAAAACCCTCCAAGTGAAATTTGCATAGAGGCTTTGTTTCCGCGCGCCTTGTCAAAGTTTCCTGGTTGTTCCGTCAAAGGTTCTTTCCTTTACCTCTCATCTGTCTGCTCCAAACACGATCAATTCATCAGCTCCACTCTTCCCTACATCTGCTCTCTCGGATTCCGGGGTCTTCCATCATCCCATTCTTCGACATTATGCCTCTCCGGTCTCATTATTGTCTCTGAAACTGAGCCAGTATCTCCTGACAGCGTTAAACGTCCCTCATGATTCTTTGTCTTGGACCCTTCTCGGACAGCCCTGTGCCATTATTCATGTTTTATAACAGAGGAACGCCCCCAGCACTTCACGTCTCGCCGTCGCCTCCCCTCGTTTCTGCTCGACTCTGAGTTTTAACCTCCTTTGAGATCGCCTTTCCCCCCCCTCTTATCCCGCGTCGTCTGTCTCTCCAGAGGAGGTGCACCACGTGTCCGTCAGCATCAACGTGTCCCACTCCGTGCTGATCTGCGGCGAGGCCTGGGGCACCGACCCCCACTTCAGCTGGCTGCACGAACGGGTGGCCGTCAACAAGACGGTGGGCAGAGTCTCCGAGGATGGAACCATGCTGTCCGTGAGCATGGTCCCCATGTGCGGCCGCTTCACCTGCGTCGTGAGCAACAAGCGGAGCTACAGCTCCGCCACCTACACCGCAGGTTCGAGTGCATGAAAAGATGCATGAGATGCATGAAAGCATCATTTGGATATGGGATAAAATAGATAATAATGTAACAGGACTCACTTGTGATAATTATTAACTGACTTTTCAGGTCTTCCTCACACTTCACAGTATTTATAAATCAATGCAGACCATTGTTTTTTTTTTACAGATTTTACCACATTATACCATTTTAAATGCATGTAGTAGTAAAATATGCTTTATTAGTCAAGCGTTATTGTGATTTCTCTGAAACGGTTGTTTCACTGACGTGTCGGTAACAGATGCTGTTCTGAGACATCAAATCTCAGCAAAGCAAACGCCGGTGACTGGCTTTGCACTGATTCATCTGAATAACCGCCCCCCTACCCCGACATGTTTGTTTCTCTCATCTCACCTCAGCACCGAAACACACAGACAGGCGCATTTAAATTCAGGAAAGGACGGCAGCGCGCTTTTGCTTTGGTCTTTCTAATCAGTAACTGGGGTTCTCCTGTCTCTCTCACACCAAAATAATCTATTAGCCGTCGCATCCAAATAACAACCCGCAAGCCGGGAAATATTTCCACCATCGTTTATCTCAGCCTCCGCAGTAACCCTTTAGTTGAATGTGGGGTTCACAACACTCCCATAATCCTGACATGACACCTGTCATCAACATGAATGAATGCTTATGTGTCATTTGGTAAATTATGTCACTTTTCATGCAAAGTTGACGTTGTTTGACTATGTCTTTGTTACGACAACTTGACATAAACCAAGACAAAATAACCTGTTATAAACATGACATAGCAGGCCTTACTGTAAAAAAAAACTATTAAGCTTATATGGTACATTGACATTAAATTGTCTTATATGGTTTATTTTTAATTTTAGATATCACAGGACCTAAATTTAGTCATAAGCTCAATAGATTTTAACGTTGAAAGACACTAAGGTCATTTATTCAAGAGGTTATTTCCTCTTAGTTTATTTCAACTTGTCATAACTATAACATGTCAAACAAAGTCAACTTTGCATCAAAAGTGACATAATTTACCGAATGACACTTAACAACTGCCATGAGCATTCATTAATGTTGATGACAGGTGTCATGTCATGATTTTAAGCCTCCAATCAAGTAAAGTGTTATCTATCACTAATGAAAAATAATGGTTTGCAGTCCTATACTCAGGAGCTGGTGGATGCTAAATAAAAAAAAAAAAAAGCTAGAGGAACTAATGCAAATGTTGCTCAGCCTTTTCTGGATGTGACTGAAATGATGAAATACCGGACGTGCTCGGCGACATTTCTTCCGTCCAACTTTGGACTTTGCTGTGGTGTGTCCTGATTGCACTTTGTTCCGTTGCATTGTATCACTAGGCCGTGTTTCGCTGATAAAGGATTCTCCGCGGTACAATCAATAAATCACTGCGGCCGACTACTGCTTACCCGCCGCCGCTAAACAGGCGGGACGGATGCAATCCTTGGTATCTACCGTTGGGACGTGATGGGGTGTCTGGGTATTTGGGGGATCTCTGCTTGTCTGACTTGTTGCAGCAGACATTAGATGACGTTAGATGACCTCAGTGCATTTCTCTCTCTTTCTTTCTTTCTCTCTTTCCAACACCTTTGGCAGCACCCTGTGAGACGTCGACTGAGGGCAGAGGGACGACGGCGGCCGTGGTGTGTCTGGTCCTCCTGCTGCTGCTGTCCGGAGGAGCGTTGGCGTTTCTGCAGTGGAGGTACGAGGAAAAACACGTCCACACGGTCGACACAAATCCCGTTTCAGCCCCCCACGGGGTCTCTGACGCTGAGAGAAAATAAAACGTCGGTAGTCGCTGTTTTAAGGAGCCAGGGGGAAAAAAAATAGATTGTGAATACAAAATGGAAAGTAAATTCTACGCAGCATCCATTCCACATGAGGCGTGGCAGGCCGGGCCGTGTCTGCTGACAAAACAATTGTTATGTTTGCTGGAGCTCGGTGTGTGTGTGGTTTGTCACCGCTGTCTGATCTAAATTGGACACTTGTTTCTTTTTAGGAGGCGCAGGCACAATAACAGAGGAGAGAGGCTGCACGAACATTTGGATGACACCATCTGAAAGTAAAACATTTCAATAAAAAAAAAAGGCCCAAATGCAAAAAAAAAAAAACCCAACAACACATCTGTTACTCAAAAGGTCTCAGAGAGGAGACCGGGAAATGTACCGGACGACGAGGGAGGAACGCCACATCCTGCGAGCAGCATGACCTTACGCTGCGCTGGAACAATGTGAGGAGTGAACTGCTCGCTCATGGCTAATGGAAACACGTCTGAAAAATGGAAAATCCCCGTCCAAGAGCCAGCGACGGCCTTCGCGCGGCCTCCTGCTGGGCTGCGCCTCACATCGTGTGTTTTAATCAAACGTGTCGCTCTGCGCTGTATTGAAGTGACGTCATGATGAAATCCCTGAACAGCCTGCAGAATTATCAGATTAGAATAATCACATTTTATGTAAAATTCTTCACTAGGTGAGAAACTGAAGCTTAACTGATGAGCCATTTTTTTTTTTACTTTTCTTTATCATTAGTAATGTTGTAAATGGAATTACAGATACGCATACATCGTCAAAAGTAAAAGTCTCCATCTTCTATTTTCCTGTTTTGTATTTCCAAGACATTCAGCACCTTAGGAGTATCACAGAATACAAATAAAAACACCATGTCTCTGTCTCATCCGTTCAAAGTAGGTTTACAGGTTGATATTGATTAAGACTCAAAGCCGGAGCATTAGTCAATGGAATTAATGAAGGAAAAAATAATAATAGCCTCATAATAAATGAAGGTTTCACGACTTTGTCTCATCTGCTCACAGTTGGTTTGCAGGACGGCATCGATTATGTCTCATAGGCGTTAAACAATGACGATATATTAAGGTAAAAAATAAGCAAAGCAGTCAAAAAGCAAAGCCGCAGCTGAACGATGACAAACCCAGAACAGCTTGGGTGAAATTAGGACAGGATCTATCATCACCATCTGGACTGTACTCTGAAGGTGATACAGACAGGTTTTGCGAAATGGGAAAGGAAAGGCTGCCACGTTGAGCAAAAACTTTCTTTTGATCGTCTCGGAAATGTGTTGAACTTTTTTCCTGAGATTACGTGTGACATTAAACCTTTAACAAGCGAGGATATGATGGCGACGCCAGACGTCCCCCCCCCCCCGAGCTGAAAGAAGCAATGAGCCAGAAAAAGTTGTGAATGAAGAATTCTGGAGATTTCAGGAACACGATCTTTAATGAGAGCTAAGTTGATTACACGTCACACTAACTGAATACAACACGAACATGAATAACTTAACGACTCTGCAGTGTGACCTATGACCTTTGGGTCACTCTTCCGATTCCAGCTTTAATACATCCAGACCACTGGAGTTTCTCTCAAACATCAAATAAAATCACTTTTAGATTAGATTAGATTTCAAGGATGTGAACAAATTATTCAATGTGTGGAATTCAGTTCAATAGGGACCCAAGGCATCTGTAAGAATGTTGAAAACCAAAAGGCAATAAATTTTAGGGTGCCAAGCATGAGCGAAACCTTTGGGTCAGATCTGCAGCTGAATGAATTCTATATGAAACCATAAATTGAACGAGTGCTCGGCGAGCACATGATGAGGGGGATTTCACTCATTTTAATGCTTCCTCCTAATAGCCATCCATTACTTACATACTTATATATCTAGTTCCTTCTTCCAGTGTGATTTACAGTCCTGAGTTGAACAGTTTCACAAGTTTTAGAGGTGCTCGTAGAAGAATGATATAAGTTCGTAGCAAATTAAAATCTGCAAAACACCTGCAATCATAAGTATATAATAAGGAAATGCAACCTTTTGTTTATCATTTATCTTTTTTTCCCTTAGTAAATTCAGCTTCCAGTAGAAGCAGTGCATGAACTAAATGCAGTAGCTCTCAAACTTTAATCTTCTACATTGTTTTTTTTATTTTTTGGTGCGTAAGGCATTCGTTTTGCTTCATTATGGCCCTCTGAGGATCCAACCGAAGTGACTTTGAAGGCAAGTGTCTCTTCTGGGATGCAGCTCCTTGCAGTTTTCCTCATGTTTACCTGGAAGCTGCAGCCTGTGCGTGTGAAGAGAAGAACCCTGCGGAAACATTATCACCTGCGCCGGCAATATTATCTTTCCACAATCCTCTCATCACGCCATACAAGAAATGAACCCTCTAATCTGCAACAGTGTTATGGCTGTGCTCAGCGGAGTTACACTATATTGAATCATTGCAGCACAGTGGATTGAAGGAAACGAGACGAGAGAGCTCGAGGTCGAATGAAGGACAAGTTGGAGCGGATGTGTGTGTGGGGGGAGGAATCGAACATCTGCCACCAAAGTTTAGGTGTGCCTTTGGGAGTTTAGCCAAATATCCAAAGATCATTTATGCTTTCAACGCTCACATTATGAGCTGTATCCAGAAGGGAAAGACGCCCCGACTGGCGCCGCAGAAAGCCCTCTCTATTACCAGACTTTAAAACTGATGCAAGAATAGTAGATACAGCATATAGCTCCCCGAGGCTTCATCCCAAGGTAGGGGAGACAAAAATGAAATATTAGAAGTGTCAGAGCAATCTCACGTTTCCTCTCTGAAAAAGAAGATAAAAGTGGAAGGAGATAAAAAAAAATCTCAGTAGTGTCACACTAATACTCAACATCGTGCATAAGGACTTAGTGTCTGTGACAGGCAAAGTGTGTGTATGTGTGTATGTGTGTATATATATGTGTATATATATGTATATACTATCTTTGGAGCATCTAAAAAACAACCGTTAAACCACAGTTACATATATCAGTGGTTTATTTTCTGAGGAGCTGCTGCCTCAGTGCACATCTGTGTCTAGGGGATAACCACAAGAACTGTGCATTTGATGATAGAAACATACATTTGTGTAAAAAAAAAAAAAAAAAAGCAGTGCATTTCAAAAACATGAGTGAAGCCAAAATTTGTATAATAATTTGAATTTAATACCGATGCAGTGTGCAAAGAAATGTGTCAATTTTTAAATACGTTACATAGGCTGTTCAATGAAATAGCAGTGTTTGATTTTTTTTTTTTGTCAGAAATTCAAATACTTCCTGTGTAGAGAGAAAATTCTTCAGGATTTAGCATTCCTGTGAATCACTTTAGTTGTAGGACCACAATACTTCACATGGGCCGCGTGGAGTCGAGGTATTTCAGTCTCGCAATTCCTCTGCATTTCTTGCTTTCGCCTCAGAAACACAGACAAAGCAATTTCTGATGTCACCCCGCAGGTTTTTAATAGGATTAGGGTCCGGGGGATTGGGTTGGCCACTCCAGAACTTTCATTTTTGTTAGTCTGGAACCAACCAAGGCAAACTTCAGACACCTATTGTCATTATTCTACAGTTATAACATTCCAAAATTAAACATTAGAACTGTTCGGCCATCTTGGATTTGACCTCCAACAGCTCAGAGGTCACAGTCAATTTAACTTTTTGGTGTAAACTAATAACTGTATGTTAGAAATGTCATGTTTCTATCATAAAATGCACAATTGTTCTGATATAAAATGCTAATCCGCTGTACTATTTCTACACCTGTCATCTGCACCACAACCTTGGCATTTATGGCCTTTTTACAAAGAGACTAAAACATTATTCAGGCTGAAGCTCAATCAGTTCAAGTATGGATGAATCGAACACTTCACGTTGATCATGATTAGATGAAGTAATAGTAGTAGTAAGTAAGATGAAGTAAACACATCTGTCCTTCATGAAAATTCTCATGCAAGTCATCTTAAGCTGCAAATGCAGGTAATTTATGCATTAGGCATCAATTGGAATGCTGGACTTTGTGCATATTGTCCCTCCAAAGAGAACTTTGAGGGTATAAGCATTAAAAAAAGGAGGGCAGGACATTTCTCAAATGGCTCCCTCGCCCAGATTTGTGTCAAAATCCCCTCTGTCACAAGCTCATTAGCAGCGCTCCCGATGTGTTGTTAGTCTACCCCCGTGCCTCCGTCGGACTGGAGAGGAGACGCAGCTGCATGAAAAGCACATCCATCATTTAAGGCTTCAAGCAGAGCCTTCAAGTTTGACCATGCTGGATGAGCAAAAGGTGAATGTGTTGCAGGGGAACATATTTAGAACGGAAATGCTACGAACTTTTGCCCAGTTCGTGGGACTCCCTGAGAGGAAGGAGCCGCTGGAGAGAACTACAAACCTTTCGAGGGCTTTTTTTCCATTTGCATTCTCGCCTCATAGGAACGCTGACGTGACGGTACGGAATTCTACATGACATGCAACAATAATGGATGTTTTGTTATGTGTTAGATGCTCTGTCAGCTCTGTAACAGCATCATTTGACATTAAAAAAAGGTACGAATGGACTTTTAAATGACAAGAAACCGACATGAACACAACATGTACATTTTGCGATACCTGATGAATGCGTCATAAAACTGTATTTTAGAAAAAAGCTTTTGACTTTCTCATCTTTAAGGTTGGCTTTTGTTGTCAGTAGCTTTGCAAAAGCACTAGAAGTGTCTTCATGGCAACTGGAGTATATTGGCCAACCGTCTGGAAAGAAAAGATTAAAAGATCTCTGTAACCCTGCAGTTACTTCACAAAGCTGTAATTGTTAAAAACACAGTAGATAAACACATGATAATCGTAATAATGTGTTATTGGTAAGCTGTCGCGCTTTTCAGACTGGAGTGAGTGCTTCCACCTTCATTTTGCAGCAATATATCAATCAAAAATGCCCGAATGAAAGTCATTACAGATGCGTCGCCGGAGTGAGGACCGACGAATGCACGAGGACTGAATAAAGGCTGGTAACGCCGCTAGAACAGTCCGTCACCATTCACACAGTCCACGAAAACGTCTGCTGATCCGTGACAGCTCAATAATACCTTATCATCATCTCTTCAGTGATATGTTGCATGTGCACACATGACACACACACACACACACACACACATAATAGCAGATGTATAAATTGAGATTGTTGATTTGGGGATGTATTGTGTTCTGTGCCGCTGCAGTGCAGTGATCCGTGACATGTCTCTTCCTCCTGTTGACCCCAATTATTCAACATGTCATCCCAGCATGTGTCACGTATCACGTCTGGATTTCCTCGCCAAAAGGGTACTAAGTCCTGTTTATACAGAAGAGGGAAAGCGGAAGCGGAAGGGGAAAAAAATGTGACACGAGAGTAGCTCCTAAAATCGGTAATTTCATAGTCTGAAGATGTTCTGTTTTCTGCATACACTACGCCGTCCTGCAATTACAAACAACAAAAACTAATTACATACATTTTTGTGATTAATTAGTCAGAATTAGTCACGTATATCAATATTTTCCGGCGAGAGGCTTTAAAATGTCCATCCGAATGGATTCTGATTAGATACAGGAGTCAATAATCATCCCACATTTTAAAGGTCAACATCATTTCCTCCATTGTTTATATGCAACAACGGTCTATAAAATTAAAAAAAACATGATTCCTCTTCCTGGTTTTGTGTTTGGTCTCCTGTTTGAGTGGTTTGAGTTTCAGAAGCATTGGTGGCTGACTTATATATATATATATATATATATATATATATATATATATATATATATATATATATATATATATATATATATATATATATATATCCTGCCGCCTTCGCGGAGCTCCATCGGGTCCGCTCCGCCGTACTTCCTCTAACCACATGACAGAGTTTTACAGTGAGCCTTTCTTTAAATAAAGAGCACTGTTGTGCCTTTCAAATGTACAGTGTTTTTTCTGGTCTGTACTAATTTTGTGACCTTACAGAAAACTTTTTTTCTCTACATATATCGATATCGGCAAATATCGATATCGGCAGTGACTGCCGATATGTATATCGGATATCGATATCGGCCGAAATTTTCACATCTCGGTTGGCCGATATATCGTGCATCACTAATATTCACCCTATATTAAATCCAACAGCTATTTTCAGTTGGCTTTTTTTATTGTGCAGATGCTTTTACAATTTGATTATAGAAAAAATGTATTTATTTATGTATGTATATATATATATATATATATATACATAAATACATTTTTTTTTCTATAATCAAAGTCAATGAAACATACAACTGTGTGAAGAAAAAAGTACAGGTTGGTTGAGGAAATACTGAAGGTGCTATTATGAGAGCCCTAGTAAAAATATAACTTTTTTTTTCCTAACAAGATTAACATACAATTTACCACATTTGGTGAGTGTATGTGTTGTATATCCACAGACAGAGCAGGTTTCTAGTTTTTATACTGTGATCTCATCCAACTCTAAACAAGAAAAGTGATGAAGCAGGTTTCTCCCCAAAATGCTGAATTATAATTCAACTGGTCGTGTCATGTCATTTGGGCTCAAAATGACGATGGTAAAGATGTGGAAACCTCCTGGGGGATAGTCAATCACAAAGTCTGCTTACATATGCAAAAAGTAGGGAGATATTCAAATCAATATTTGCTGCTGATGGTGCCCGGCGGACAGGGAGGCCTGGTGGCCCGCTGCCGCCGCCGCTGCATCATTTGTCATCCATGGGACAGAGCAGATAGTGGTGTGCAGCCTGTGACTCAAGTTGCTTCGCTTGTATATCATCCGCCTTCTTGACAGAAGCAATGGCAGAGGTTAGAGGTAAAATGGAAATGTCAAGATACAGCGCTGACATAGCGGATTTATAACAACATGCTGTGATGTAACTAAAATAATAAAAAAAAGAGAGAGGGTGGAAAAAGTGTCATGAATTGTGCCATCAGACCTAATCTCTTCCATATGTCTCCATACACATGTCCATGCATACTTAATGTTTGTGGTTCAGACCCTAACCCCGACTTCCTTTAGATGCATGTCCTCTCACTTCACCTCCCATAACACACGCACGCACACACACACACACACACACACACACACACACACACACTGTGCATCCTTTGAGTCCTGAGAGAGGACACAGGGCTCCTTGCTTGTTTTTTCAAGCCAGACATTCTCTTGGTGGACTGCTCCCACTGCTGGTGAGAGGTGGAACTGCAGGACACACCAGATAATATATTGGTAAAGCACAATTTTTGCAAACTAGGTTTTGACAAAAATACTCAAAAGGATTCACAAAACCACACAACCAAAACTGCAAAATATCTCATATGTCCTGCAAAAGAAGCACTGCAACCCAAACTACACATATTACGCATTATCAAAATCAATCTCTTTTTTCACCAAACACACAAGTCATTCATTTTGACCAGATTTCTGCCTTAATCAACTCAGCATGATAAAAAGCACTCTCATCTTTAATGTGCTGCCATGATACTCAAATAGGTAGAGAATTCCTCAGTTTGTTCACATGCACGGAAATATGTACAGATACACACACACGCCTTTACTTTTTAAAATTATTTTTCATCAAACAAGTTGTTGCAACATATGCACAGCAGATGCATTGGAGTGAACAAAAATATGTTCACAAAGCACAATAAACTGAGAAAGTAGAAAAAATTTGCAAAAATTATAAACAATATCTATTCCTCTCTACCACATCTTTTATTGTTTGTTCCATTGGTGCAAACATGTCTTTGCATCAAGAGAAGGATGTGCAGTGCATTTAAAAAGTAATAATTCATTAATTATTATTATTATTACCTAAATATTTTCATATTCAATTTGTTTTTATTCCACATCATAAAAGATATTTGTCAGTCTGTCTGTTTAATGAATCTCAGATCTCCAGGTTCTCCAGTTCTGTTGGTGAAACTACCACTTTCATAAATAACTTTGACTTCGATACACGCGCACAAGCATTTTTTTTTTTGTTATAAAAAAATTTGTATGATAACTACAACATCCTTTATTTATGTAAACTGAACAAAATGCACAACCAGAAACCTCCAACACAACTCGTCCCCTCCTCCTCACATATCTACCAGGCTGAGGTGTTACAGATGCAGCTCATCATTGTTTGCTAATCAAGGAAACCTGCAGAGATGACAGCGAGACGCAAGAAAAAATAAGTGAGAAGGAGAAGTAAAGTGAACGCCTACATTATCTGATGGTGCTTTACTGTAATTTGAGTGTTTGAACACCAAGGAGGCAGCTGGACCAGATGGGATCATCAGTGGGCAGGTTCTCCTCACGCGTTGACCAATCAGCGCCGTCAGCTTCACGAAGAACGTCCAACGTGTCCCGGCTCGATCCGTCACGACTGCACGCTTCGAGGAGTCCACCGTCCTCCCCGGGCCCAAGAAAACAAGTAAAGAGCAGCCTGCCTGAATGATTGCGGCCCTGCGGCGCTCACCTCTGCTGTGATGAAGTGCTTCGGACGGCTGGTCAAGGATTACATCTGCTCCTCAACACCCAGCAGCACCGCTTTCAATCAACGCCACCACGGCCACAACGGGAGGAGCGAACAGTAACTGGGAAGGATTTAGTGGGGGTCACCTAGGACCCAGCACGGTTCAGGTGGTGGCTGTCGGACCAGTTTGTAATAGGCAGCTGTATTAAAAACGAATATATCACGGTGATTCACCCTATATCAAATCCAACTGATATTTTCAGTTGGCTTTTTTTTTTGTGCAGATGCTTTTACAATTATGATAAAGTGGTAGCTGCCTGGATTGCTGGTGCATCAGTATGTGGAAAAATGATGTAGTGATGCGTGTACAGGGGGAAAATTGTATTTTATATTTATTTTGATATATCCTTTACCACCTGATAGAATCTTAAAAGGATATAAGCCAACTAATTCATCATCAAACAGCACTGAATTACCAGCATCTGATGGTCTGTCCGAAATCCAGTTTCATTTCAGAATCATTATGTTTGGAGCTCCTTTATATGATGCTAATGATAATTCTACAGAGCAGCCTGGAGATGATCCAGATCGAAATCCAGCTCCCCATGCATTCTGCAAACATATGTTAAACATGCGCGTGTAAAATATACACAAAGATAAAGATTTGACGAGTTTCAGTCATTCCAGCATTGCCATCCTGTACTCCTGCTGTTTTCAATATGCACACTGTTGTTTGTTAGACATCGCGGGGAGCTGTGTTGGGAATTGCGCGAGATAACATTTGATGTTTCTAACAAAGGTGTAATGCGTCCTGCAGGTGCAACAAACCACCAGGAGAGGGAGACGACGATCAATCAGATCACACACCATCACCTTCCAATGGGGTTTAATCAGGGAGAATAATGGAGAACACCTGTGCAGGATTGCCATGGCGGCGTGGAGAGGCTCGATAGTCTTTTTTCTATTTTTTTAGAAAAAAATCCTTCTCTTTCTCTACGCTGCTGCCTCTTCTTTCTGTCCTTGGCCCCAACACTTCGGCTCATTAGGGGCAACAGCAAAGTGTGTGAGTTTGGTTGTTGGTTGGTGTTGATGAACATTCGCTGATGACTCTCGCTGGGTTCCTGCTTGGATGTGGTCTTCCACTGTCATCTTTTGCATGCAGCTGTGTGTGTGTGTGTGTGTGTGTGTGTGTGTGTCATCATTAGAGACTGGAGAGTGAAGCCTCCAATCTAGAGTAAACCTGTGGGATCCTAAATAAAGCTTTGAGCATTTCTCCTGCAGAACAGTATTCCTGCAGAGTGCAGCAACATTTCTTTCAGATCTAAAAATGTGGAAATAAAATATATATATATATATATATACTAAAGAATGTCTTTCCAAAGTAAAGCAAATTGTTTTACTGCAAGTATTAGTCAGAGATATACGTCAAACTGAGGCAAAGCAACACTAGAAGGCCAGCACCCTATTTAAAAGAATGAAAATCCATTTAAAACTGAAAGGACAGCACAGCCTTTTCAACATGGATGATCTGGTGGTGAAGCTTCACCATTCAATGTCTATCTACAAATTACGCCAAGCTGATATCTGCCCTAAGGAACCAGTGTGTCTGCAAAGCTGCTCACCCAGGTCATGAGTCTTCAAGGTCCTCAGTGTAATTCCTGGCCCCACTTTGCCCCCTGGGGTCACAGCCTGGACACAAAGGTCGCTCTTTAACTCCATGCTTTATGCCTCCTCCGTCCCCTCCACTGAGCCCGTATAACGTTCCTCTCCGGCAGCATCAGAAGGATCTTCTAATCCCAATCCTCTGATCCTGGAGGAACTCTGAGTCACTGAGTCTTACGTGAACTCCGCTCTGATCCGCCATGTTTGGTGATCAGTCGGCTGATCTGGAAGGACAGAAAAAAAGTCGGCTGTTGTGGCAGCGCAGCAGATCAGGAGAGATAGCTGCGGAGCAGGGATGATGGCACCGGCAGCCGTCCACATTTATTCATGCAACTAAAATATTTTTCCTCATTTACCAAAAGGCTTCTTCCTCTTTAAGTTTCACATCAGCTTCTCCTACAATATCATTCTAACCCTGAAAAGGACGTCACACTTTCACAAACTAGATACAGTAATCAGTAGTTTTAATTATTAAAACAATTGATGTCAATGCTCAGCCCGATGCTGCTGCTGTAGTTCTAATCTAGTCAGTAGTTATGAGGTGTTTTCCTTCCACCTAAATGATGAACTATAATTAATGTACATTAATTGTATGCATAGACTTTATTTTTTAATGTTACTGTAGAATTCCCACATATTCGGCACCGTCTTCTCCATATTTGACAGTTCACATGCTGTGAGTCAGCGGCCGCTCGCGTCTCCTGACACTGAAGTAAGTGAGAACGGTGAAGTGAAATCTACCATCCTCACATCCTCAGCGGGAAGAGCAATGACGCCAGGAAAGGAATCAAGAAGAGGGGGAAGAAACACCCACACGCCCCCCTGACACATTCTGCTGCTGCTGTGGTTATAAATCGGTCGACTTTTAGCCTCCGTGACACAGCGTCTCCTTCTCATTGAGCCTGGCATTCTTCGTATTGGAAAATGTAGAATTTTCAGACTACCACATTTATACTTGATGCATTTCACCCTGTTGTCATTTTTTTTTTTTAAGTAACAGTCTTACAATCTTTGGTTTAGTGCATTATCTTTTGCATTAAAAGTATTTCTACTCCCTTTCTTTCTGAAAGATATATTTACTGTATGTACTCGTTCATTGTGCAAAACTAATAAATCAAAATCAACAACCCTCTCCTGTTGCCACTAGTTTCAAATGATTGTTTAGAGTCAGTGGTAAATACATTTTAATTAGATAAAGACAACAGAGGTGAAAACAAAATGTAGTTTTTAAATGAAGGTTTTTACTATTGAGGGAGGAAAAAAAATGATTAGTTAATGCCAGCGTTCATGAATTCAACATCAGAAAGAGAACGGCTGCATGGCAGAGTTCCTAGAATAAAACCAGTGCTGAGCAAAAAGAACATCAAAGCTGATGCTAAATTGCCAGGAGACATCTTGATGATGGACTTTTAGGAAGGTGCGTGTCCTATTACATCTGGTGAAAAAGTAACGCTGCATTTCAGAAAGAAGCCGCTCATACCAACGGTGAAACATGGTGGAGGGAGTGTGATGGTCTGGGGCTGTTTTGCTGCTTCAGGACCTGGATTTGCTGTGATAAATGGAACCATAAATTCTGCTGATAAACACCCTGAGGGAGAATGTCCAGCCGTGTGTTCCTGACCTCGAGCCGAAAACCAACTTGGTTTCTGCGGCAGGAAAATGATCCAAAACGCACCGGGCAAGTTCGCCTCTGAATGGTTGAAGAAAAACAAAATGAAAACTTTGAAGTGGCCTGGTCAGAGTCCTGACCTGAATCCTACCGAGAGGCTGCGGCGTGACCTTAAAAAGGCGCGTCCACCCCCAGAGGTGGATGAATTACAACAATTCCAGCAAGATGAGTGGGTCAACATTTCCTCTACAACACTGGAAGAGACTCATTCCAAGTCACTCTAAGTGACTGATTGCCCAACCTGTTATTAGGTTTAGGGGGCATCACTTTTTCATACAGGGTCATGCAGGTTTGGATTTTTTTTTTCTCCCTTAATAATAAAAAATTGCATTTTGTGTTCACTCAATAATTATACGTTTTATGATCTGAAACACCTAATGTGAAACATGCTAAAAAATTGGAAAAACAATAAACTAGGTTTAACCATATTAGCACATGAGTCATAGTTAAATTACATTGAGTCAAGGGTTTTTAGAGAATATGCTTCATAGTGTCTCAATAGATTATTACCTTGTTGTTGTTAAGTGACTTATTTAAGTAGATAATTCAGTTCTAGGAAAAAGTGGTGAGATCTTAGATAGTTGAAAACTTCTGTTTTTGAATAAAACTATTTTACATAGTGAAAAAACATCAGATTTTCAATATAGGAGTGACATCTGAATTATCATAACATAACATTGAAGAATGAAAGAGTATTGTTTGATCAAAAGATAGGTGAACAAAAAGGTAAAAGAAATGTTAATTTTTTAACTTTAATGTCGTTTTAATGCAGACCTTTAAAATGCATTTCTTTGCCTTATTTGAAATAGAGTCATTCTAACCCCACAAGTCTATTCTCCATTTGTCACCTCCAGAAAAACTTGCCTCTAGGTAGTTATTTTCTTTTCCCAAAAGTTTGCTCATTGTTTAGTTCAGTTTATATGGTCATTTCAAGCCAACATTTGTGAAGGCGGTGTTGTATTATTAATACAATCTCACAAGTTGAATGAATTTCACAAGTTAAAGAATGAAATTCGCTGAAAGGAAATGGAAAAACTGTGACTTTCATAAACATGGGCATTCATAAAAACGACTTCATTCAAATATGTTTTATATCACTTTGGAACCATTTCAGAAAGAATAACTTTTTTACCTGGTATGTTACAATTATTCCAGATAAAAAATTCATAGAATGACAATTTGTGGACAAAAGACAGCTTCAATAAAGGCTTGCTGATAGAATTTTAACAATTTAATAGCAGTCTGTCTGAAAAAAAAATGACAACCAGTTGTGTTGAAAATGTGATTTGGGAGGAAACACCTAATTGAATCAGGATTTTTTTTAAGCATATAACATATTAACAATATCAACAAAATCCAAGTCTTCAAACCATCTTTTTGCTTTACTATTGGGGGAAGAAATTTAAGAGATTTGTGATTTATTCCTCCAAATAAAATAAATAAATAGAACTATTTAATTCTGTGGCGCCTGAATCCTATTCAGATAAAGACAACAATGGACAGACAGAAATAAGCACTGTGCCTTTGAGAGAACTCAACATGGTATAGACAAAACTATTTGTGATCATCACATCTTTATCAGCCTTTTACAGCATTATTTAACCTTATTAATGTTTAACCTTAATAACATTGCGAGGGATTGCATAACATATGTTAGAATTAAGATCTCTTTATAAAAAAAAAAAACCTCTATTTACCTTAATTAGAAATATTTCACACATCAACACCATTGCTTAATAATCCCCCACAATCTTGTGCATATTCAGCTTTTTAATAAAAAAAGAGCTATCATATTCATTATGTCAAATAATGCTGTGCATTAATTGTGCATCCAAATGTTCAATAAACCATCCCAATTCAGTTGATATTCTGTAAGCCTAATTAATGGGGGCAAAAATATCTTTTTACCCAGTTAATCTCGCTTCAATAGACCGTATTTCTTGAAATAAATTGCAGACATCCCTTATATAATTTAAGGTCAAAGGTTACCAGTAACTCCTAAAAAACACAGCATTAATTTTCTAAATAAAATCCTCCTGGATGTAACTACAGCAGTGTCTTATGATCACAACAAATCCTTATGTACATGAACAGTGTTGAGAGAGATCAGATGAAATTAGAAAATTTCTATGTATACAGCTGCAAAACAGAAGCCGCTTCAACGTAAACTTGTCTCACAATATTTCTTAGAAACACACTGGTTTTCTTAACCACTTCTTTTCATACAAACTATAGTTACATTCTGAGTAAAAGCCAGGACAGGAAATATGGATAAAAATGTATAAAATGAGCATTTCAACTGCACATAAGACAAAGTCATTGTAATTCATATTAAATATTGAAATATGAATACATGCATACATCTTTATGCAATAATTAAAGTTGTTTGTTGATGTGAATCCTCTTATTGGTCGTAAAGGCATTAAGGAAGTCCTTGATAAATAAAATGATTCCAATGTACAGGTTTCGCACTGGTATGTTTTATTAACACCAGAAAAAACAACAACCTACACCACAATTTCTTTGATAAACATTGATTAGCAAATACTCAGAAACATTTACAGGCTATGAGACTATGTAATAGAGGGAATAACTAAAAAATGTACAGTATATCAAAGCGTTTGTTTTTACAGTGACAAGCTACTATCGAGCTACTACTAACACTAATATTTGCTTCAGTCCCTCCCACCCCTGATAAAAAGCTGCATGTAGTTGTACAATGTCAACATAAACCCTGAAGAGTTTATATATATATATATAAAAAAAGAAGTTGCCATGTTATGGTTTGGAAATGAAAAAAGGAAAAAAAAAAAAAAAAAGTAGTGTCAGTGTCATTAAGATGTGAGCTGTTCTGGTGTTTTTGGCCTAGTGTCTCCAGCCATGATGCGATGAATTCTCCTGCGGTGGTTCTTGAGCGATTTTAGATTCGGGTACGTGCCCTGGCAAACGTCACAGCGGTACGCTTCAGACTGTTCGTGAGTGAGCAGGTGTTTCTGCAGACCATCCACGGTTCCGAACCAGCGGAGGCACACGGGGCAGCGCACGGGTTTGATGGCGGGCTTGCAGGCCCCGCTTCTCTGGTGAAAAATGAGACTGATCGTGTTAGGGAAGTCGGAGTTGCAGTGCGAACAGTGATGGGTTTTGGGTGGATTTACGGACAGATTCGTAACCCGCCCACCCTTGCATCGATTCCAGGATACGTGCCTCCGGAGGGAGCAGCGGGTGGCGAACGTGTTGCCACACCGCGAGCATACAATCCGCTGCTGCTTTTTTCCCGGGATCTGAAGTGGCTCTGGGCGCGGCTGCTTCTGTGGAGGCTGAGGCACGGCCTGCGACGCCTGCTGCTGAGGCGGCGGCGGAGGCTGCTGCTGAAACCGGAGCAGCAGGGGCTGTGATCGCTGCGGCTGCAGCCCCTGAAGCAGCTGGTGGTGCGGATGCATATGGATCTGCAGGTGAACCTCGTAGTCTGCCCAGGAATTTACAGTCTCGCCGCACGTCGGACACGTGTAGGACTCCTGTGCATGCTTTTGCAGATGCTCCAGGAGGAGCCTTGGGGACGTGAATCCGACCCCGCACTCGCACGTCACCCTCCTGGGAAGTACAGAGGGCAGTGACATGATGCCCCAGTTCCCGCCGTCATCCCCCTCCGTTTGAGTGTCCGTCGCATTACCCGACGCAGTCTGCTGCACGGCCACACCGTCGTTGAGCCCCACGTTGAGCAGTGTCCGATGCAACTGGCATTTTTTCCTGTGAACCATCATGTTGTCTTTGCGGTTGAAAGACTTCCCGCAAACAAAGCAAGCAAACATTGGTCTCATGTTGTTGGCGTTCTGTGGTATGATGCTCTGACTACCGCTCAGTGCTGCGATGCCAGGGCCCCGTGGCCTAAAGCCACATAGCCGTAAATGGCGCCTTAAAGTTGATGCCCGGCTGTACGTTTTCTGACACCTGTTACATGGGTAACGTTTCACGCCCTCTCTGACAAAGTAGCGCAGGCTAGTGGGTGCCATCTCGACTGACAGAGGTTTCTTCATTGCTCTGTCATCACTGGCTTTCTCTCCAGAGTTAAAAACCTCCATTTCATCATCTAAGGGCATTGTCCACTGCCCTTCATTGCTGTCTTCATTATCAGTTGCTGCCGCATTCCAACTACAGATTTTTTCTTCTTGTTGAACCGAAGTCCCGCATAGAGAGGCGTTGTTGTGCTGCTCCATCGTAGAAGTCTTGGGGTAGAACGCTGACAATCTTTTAGCCGAATCAGTCCAGGCCAATCTTGACACCGCCGACTGTTCTGAAGTTGGGGAGGTCACCTCCATCTTGATACAACCAGTAACTTCAGTGCCTACACCGACACTTTTCGCAGTCGGAAGTCCATCTTTAATCTCTGCCTCCATCTTGGCTTTACTATTTGATCTCAATACTAGCAGTCTCTCAATGGAGGGACCGGCCTGCCGAGCCAGGGGCGATCTTGGACCCTGGCATTTGTGCTTTTTGAGGTTGTATCTCCGTGCATAACTGTGCTTACACATTGGACAAAAGAAAATCTTTTTTGTATTGTTTAGGCCATGGAATGGCACTATTTTTTGAGCAAAGGCCAACTTGCTTTTTAAGGAGCCTGCAGGCTGTACAGCCTTGTTTAACTGAGGACATACGTGATTGTCAGGGAAAGGCGGTCTCCCAATGATAAGCTGTTTGCAGCGTCGACAACATTTAATCCTCTCTTTTTTGTGCAAAAAATGATGTTCCGTCAGTTTGTCCAAATTCTGAAAGACCCGACGACAGCGGCCACATTGGTATCTCCCATATGTGCCATTACTGCTTGCATCCATGAGCCTTTGGCGAGTTTCAAGAACTACAACAGGTGAGAAAGTTTTAGTCAGAGAAACAATTCTCTTCCTACTTGAATCAAGAATTCTGCTGATGGACGGAGCTTTTGTCTTTATACCAGGTTTTGAAAGCAGTCGCCTCAACTGTGCAATGGAAAGATCATTGAGCTGCGGCGCCTCAGTTTTTTTTCCTGGTGTTATATCGACTGGGACAACTTCTTCTTTGGGGTTAACTGTGGTATTTTGATTCTGGGACTGAGAAGGTGGTAAGCGTTTCATGTATGCTGATGCCAGCAATTTCATCAGGCTATTATTTTTGGGCAAATTATCGCCTTTTTCACGGCTCAGAACAGAATTGGAGTTTTCCTGTAAATGCATGTCCTTTACAGTCTCTGGTTTTTGCTCTGCTGCTGCTATCTTGCCAGGTTGTTTTTCGCAACCATCTTGAGGGGGCGTACACTGACGTTGAGGGGCGGCTACAGTAGCAATTCCATCCTCTAGGTTTACATCTACTTTATGGTTTGTTAAAATAGGTAGTTTGACTACTGGAGACCTTGAGGTAGAAGGGCAACTTAGGCCCAAACCTGGCTTGGTTAGAGTTTTACTGAATGTTCCATGTTGAGTGGGAAACACTTTATCACAGCCCGTTACACTAGAGAGAACACTATTTTTATCTTCCAACGGTTGCAGCAGCTGTAACTGAGAGACATGGGAATGCTTATGCTCAAGCATAAGACTGAAGTCCTGAAATTCCTCTCCACAATCACAAATATAAAATAAAAGCGAAGGGCTCTCAGGCAGTTGACTCGGGTTCTGGCAGGATGCGCCCTTGCTTGCATTCAGCGCGTCATGCGGGCTACTGTTGGGCTGTGTCGGGAGGGGGGCAGGAACCTTGGAGAGTTCACTGGCGTGGGTCGCCTGATGTACCAGCAGGGACGCCAGTCCAGTGAAGGTGGCTGAACAGGCCACACAACGGTACCCTTTGGAGGATGAAGTGGTCCCCTGTAACCCGAGCATCATGGCAGCCGAACATACAAAATGATCCGGGTGTTGGGGTCATGCAAGGCAGCACCCTGTAAATCACAAACAAATTTATGTCACAACCAGTTATCAGACAGTCACAAATAACACTTTTAAAGAGACATTGTTTAGTTTTAAACCCATCTACATCTTCTAAATGCATATGTTTACGCTGTAACAATAGCTTTGCAAAATAATTTCAATCATAAGTATTGATGCAAATAAAGTATGTACAATTTGCTATTCAAACATTGCAAGTTGAGGTTTCAGCTAATATGGTCCTAATATGGAACAATGCCTAACCATGTCACTTTTTAAAAAAGAACCTAACTTTAGAATGGTTAATGTTACAAAAGAAAAGGCCATGCAGAATTAGTCTGTGCCACCTTGGCCTGCATTCTCTCACAGTATTCAACCCGATAGAGCACCTAAGTGATGACCTGGAACATATCAGGAGAAATAGCCCCCCACCCGCCAGTGGTCAGCAAATCAACAGTGTTTGAACAATCAGGCCTTTCTGCAGAAATGAGAACACATCCCACAGCTGCTGATTTACGCCCCATTTCCACTGGCTCGTCAGAGCATGTTTTAGCCCCATCGTGAGCATGTGCATTTCCACTTTACCCTCACAGCAGGGAAAAATCGTGCAGACCTCTGATACAGGTATCCTGTCTGAGCAGCTCTGTCCTGTCCTCCTTAACAGAACTGTGTTGAATTAAACTAGCTGGCTAGACATACGAGACAAAAGTGACATTTTAAGTCTTCTTACATCCAAATACAATGTAAAATGCAAGCATATCCAGGCCGAATAAAGAAAAACACTATTTAATATTTAACCTTATAAAACATTCTTAATCCTTATGCATTATTAGAGGTCTAGAATTGGCCTTTGGGGATGTATTTTTTGTTAATTTTGCTGAGATTGTTTTATAAACACATTTGGTAATGGTGTGCAATTTTTAGTAGTATGCACACACACCTTTCCACAACTACTTTATCAAGTCTATAATATACAAATAATAAACCATGCACCTCTGGGCTTTTTTATATCCTATTTAACTATATCTGCTACAGAATAAAATCATGTATTTTATTTTTAAAGATTTTCTAACCAAAATTGTAGTTTTCACCTTTTTCCAGTTGACTGAGCTACTTTCCCTTTGTTATCCATTTCAGCCAAATGCATGCTATGTTCCTTGTGTCCACTAGGGGCAGCCAAGCGTATTAGATAAATTGTATATGTGGATGTCTAAATTTCATGTGTGTATGTAGAAGTGTATGTATGTTTAGCCAAAACAGAGAACCCATGTGGAAAACACATGCTAAATACACTATGCATTCTATCATCAAAGAAAAGCTTCAAAATTGCATTTTTGTTTACTCTACTTCTTAGCTGATTTAGCATTTCTCCTGTTTTCTCTTAAGAACAAATACAAGCCATTTCTCCTAGTTTCTACAAGGGGCTTTGCTGGAAGCATTTATTGCATTATCAAACATTTCAGGCCATTACAGCAAATAAATTCATCTGAAATCTTTGCAATTGCATTGTTATGGATGTCCAAGGGTGGTTTCTGTGTGTGCATAAAGAGGCATAATTTAGTAAACGAAAAGAGACATTAATATGGGCTGCAGGTCACAATAATCCAACTGGTGTCCACACAAACTGGAACTCCTACACAACAATGGGTATACATTTACAGTTTTTGTTGACATTATTTAAAAGGTGATGAATCAATATTACTAAGGTCACAGCAGGTGGTGTACTGGAGTGCTTTATATTAATGTGATCCACATATTCTGCCTGCCTGATTAAATCCTAATAATACTAGAAACACTTCAATATAATGTGTTCCGGAACACAGCCACTGCCACCCACTATGACCTCAATACCAAACATGAAGTACAAATGGTGACTCTTATGATAATATCAACAAAGAATGAAATTATGAACGACAAAGTCAATTTTATTGTCAATTTCTTCACATGTACTTGACATACAAACGAATCGAAATTGTGTTTCTCTCTATTCTATGCATTTTACATGTACAACAACATTAAAGTGCAGGTGCGCAAGACAAGGCAATCCTAAGATACAATGGTAAAGTGCAGTAGCTTAAGGCTACTTTTGCCTAGTGTTGCTAAACTAGAAACAAGCAAACCGGTATGACAGGACAAGACATGAGTACCCCAAGACAAGACATAAGTATTAGGGTATGGAAAGACAAATTCAACAAGACAAAACAAGACAACACTGATTATCCCAGCTAAGTGCATTATGAGGTAGATGTTGTATTGTAATGGCTAGTGCAATAACAATATAAGTATAAATATAGCAGCAGCAAGTGTGTGCAATTTTTTTTATTGCATGTGCAGAGTGTCAATTTAGGTGCGTGGGTGGGGGTAGACAGTCCAGAGACCTAGACTTGGTTTGCCAGCCTACTGTTCCTTCTGGCTGGGGCTGAGGGTGAGAGGGAGGAGGGGAGAGAGTTCAGCAGTCGAGTGGGTGGGGAGGGGAGAGAGTTCAGCAGTCTCACAGCCTGGTGGAAGAAGCTGTTCGTGTCGCAGCACTCTTGTATTGTATTTTATTGCATTAAATTACACATGTGTAATAATTCCTAATAAAGTTTTGCTTGTTGTATGTAAGGTAGCAGGTATAATCAAGGCATTTCTTTAAGCCTCTTTTCTGATAAAGACCCCATGGGGGCAGTCCCAGTGATTCGACCTTCATGATAAACGCCAGAGAGCAAGCCACAGTGCACATGCCTCCGTTGGGGTAAAAGATTGTCACCTCGCATCACCAGGCTCTCTACTGTCTCTCCACCAGCTATACGCACGCTGACAAAACACAGTTTCAAAACACAATCGTGGGAGTGATGATCATTTATAATTCTAGTGTCATCATTAGCAATTACCAACTTCAAGCCTAAAGCCCCCACAATATGTTTACAACATTTGGAAAAAAAATATGGCCTTAATGCAAGTATAACTGGACCAGTGAAGTGCATGTAAACACGTTACTCTGTTTAATGTCGCAGTTCTGCAACACCTATTAAGACACCCATGTGATGCGATTGGACTTTGGAGTTCTCTGGCCAATGACCTGAATTAGTATTGTTGTTGATTTGAAGAGCTGTTAATTTTCTCCCTCAATGTTTTGAATCACATCCCTAGTCATATTGTTTATTACAGGGGTCCTCAACCCAGGTCCTGGAGAGCCACTCTGGGTGCAGGCTTTTGTTCCAACCAAGCAATTATACACCTGATTCTGCTAATTAACCACTAGGGCCCTTGCCAAGGACCTTCATTAGTAGAATCAGGTGTGGTACTGCGTGGTTAGAACAAAAGCCTGCACCCACAGTGGCTTTCCAGGTCCAGGGACGGTTTACCCATTTATAAGTATATTTGCAAAAAAAAAATCAGTTTCTTGGTATGGTTATATTAAAATTCAATCATATTTTCTTCCTGTTACAGGAAAAAAAAAATCTGCGGCACTTGCAATCATGCTTAGAGGATTATCGACCAATAATATCGATACATCTACCAATCAAAAAGAGGTGTTTTCCACATTGAAATGTAAATTCCTTAATCGAAGCTAAACTAGACAATGACTCCTGCCTGGTCAATGATCTGAATGACTACTGTTGTCGATGTAAAAGACAATGGGACTCCCCTAGGAACCATCCCTCACAACACCTTCACCTAGACCTCCAGCTCACCAGGGGCCCTCAAACAGAGCCCACACTCAGTGGCGCCTACCCCCACCTCTGCCTCATTACGCCTCTCCCCATTCTAGAGGGAAAAATCAACAGGCTCTTTACAAAACAAAACCCCTGCAAAGCAGCCAGCCCTGACTGTCTCCCCTTCCACCCTGAAGCACTGCACAGATCAGCTGACATTTTTAACAGCTCAATGGGGAAATGCCACATGCCAGTCTGCTTCAAAACCTCCATAATCATCTTGGTTCTGGAAAAAACAAAGGACCACAGGACTTACCAATTTCAGACCTGTCGCCCTGTCCTATGGTGATTTAGACCTTTGAGCGCCATGTCCTGCCACACCTCAGATCCATCACCACTCCACACCTGCAACCCCTTCCTAGTGCCATCATCAGACCCATTTCTGGTGAGGAGTCTATCTACAGAATGGAGATTGACCATCTGTTGCAGACAGAATAGCTTAGCGCTCAATGCCCTCAAGACAGTAGATTGTTGTAGACTTGAGAAAGAATCCAGCCCCACCCTCCCCCATCTACCTGCATGACAGCTCCCTCAAAAAACATCAGGATGTACTTCCTGCAGCATCTGAAGAAATTGAGTCTGTCAAAAGCAATGATGGTGCAGCTCTTCACTGACAACACGGATTCCATCCTCACCTCCTCCATCACCATCTGGTACACTGCAGCCACTGCCAAGGACAAATGCAGACTGCATCATCCACTCAGCTGAGAAGGTGATCAGATTGAACCCCCATCCCTGCATTATCTGTACACCTTGGGGACCGTGAGATGTGCAAGTAAGATCACAACTGGCCCCCACCATCCCAGTCATGGACTGTTTAAGGCTCATCCCTCTGGCAGGAGGCAGCAGTCCATCGAGAGCAAAACCTCCTATTACAAGAAATGCTTCTTCCCATTCACAACTGTTCTAATAAATGAGACCTGACCCCCCCCCCCCCCCCCCGCCCCTATAAATATGTGTTTCAATAATGCACAAATCTTGCACAAACATTTTGTGTACTCCCAAGGTTTCCTTTACCACCTCACCTATGCCCCCTCTGGGGGGAAAAAAAATAAAAAAATTCATTCCTGCATGCATAGTTAGCCAATTTAGCTGGTACTATATTCCTCAGTTAACACGGGCTACTGTGGTTTGTGGTTAATGCCAAAACAGGAAACTTCTTCTGTCTTTCCTTCTTTCAATTGAGAATCACTCTGCATACTAGCTGCAGCATCTTATTCAGACCCTCTGGAAAAATCCCAGCACCTAAAATATTCTGAAATTGAACTAACGGCTTTGGTATTGTTCCCCTTGCTTATGTTGAACATTACTTGTTATTTTTTTTGTAAGTCTTTATTTTGTCTCTCTCATATTTTTATATCTTAGGTTTCCTTTTTTAAAATCGTTTGTCAAACTACACCAAAAAAATATCCTTGTAAGTGATACCTAACTTGGCAATAAACATGCTTCTCAATAGGGATGTCAAATATCCACCTGAAATGATAAATGTATTTTTAGTGCTTTAAATCACATCCCTGGTCATATTGTTTACTTCAGAGGTCTCCAACCTTGGTCCTGGAGAGCCACTGTGGGTGCAGGCTTTTGTTCCAACCAAGCAGTTACACACCTAATTTTACTAATTAACCACTAGGGCCCTTGCCAAGGACCTTCATTAGTAGAATAAGGTGTGTTACTGCATAGTTGGAACATAAACCTGCACCCACAGCAGCTCTCCAGAATCAGGTTTTTAGACCAATGGTTTACCCTTTTAATTATATTTTCAAAAAGGAGGTGTTTTCCGCAATTAAATGAATATTTTCAAACTTGTATAAATCCAACCTGTACCACAGCAATATAACAAGAATCCTCCGTTACAAGGTCAATCAAATTCCTCCTATTGTCTCTACCCTCCTGTAGATACAGGTTATACCAGAATGGAGTTAATACCGACATTAGATACTCTCGAAATGCTGTTCAAGTGGACTTCAATTCTCTAATATGAATGAATATGGAATAAGACCAGGTACAAGTAAATATTGGCTTCAGTATTAATCAATGTACCATTAATTGAATAAAAAGGAACAACCAAATATTCTTAAATAGGTGCAGCACAGGAAGCTTGATGTCCTGCCAAAGTAAAAGGTCTAAGACACTTGGGGAAAAATACACACAATGGGTGTTTCACGAGGTTTGAACATTATGAGAGTTAATTATGGGACTTTCAATTTTGGCAGAGTTTCAGTTCCGATACACATGGTAATGTGGTTGTGGCATTTACACACCAACAGTAGTAAAGTAATAGACTCATTTCAAATTTCAGCATTTCTTTAACATGCCAGCCATTTTGGGGCATGTTTCTTGACCATCCAGGGCACATCCCAAACATTTTAACTTGTTTAATCGATTTGAAAAGAACCGGATTAGAATCTAATTTAAAAAATGTAAACACTAAAACTTCTGAGGCTCGAACGCGAAACATTTGCATACAGTCGTAAGAACGCGGAGGGTTACCCAAATGCGATACTTTGATAATTATGAGCATATTGCTAACAATCAGATAATTAATTACCAATAACACCAAAACATTCGCGCGCACGCACAAACGATCGCTCGCACGCGCGCACGTTTCAATTTTAGCATAAGAGGCTCCCCACTTGAGCGGTGTTGATCTAACGTGAGCAGGCTCGTGGGGTGACCACACCGCACATCACCCTTTGGGTTCAGGGGCTGCTAGTGAAAGCTAACCAGGCCGGCCACGTTCCTAAGGAAGGCCAGAGGAGGGGAGGAAATAAGGACTAAACGTTGACTGCAGGCTAAGCTAGCTAGCTAGCTCCACTTGCAGAGCTCTTCTTCTGCTCAGTAACCAGCCGCGTTTTCATATCACTCACCGGCCCGCTGACGTTTTATCCTTCAGACCGGAGCCGAGCCACAATGGCGGGGCGGGAGGAGAAGTGGCTCGGCAGACATCTGTCCCCGCGGAGGCTCGAGGGGAAAAAACGAGGCTCCGTCGCGAAACAAATGTGATGCTGTGCCAGGAGGAGGAAGCGCTGCGAAGCTGAGGGGCTGCAGCTGCAGCTTTAGGCGCGGAGCGGAGCGTAGAGACGCCGAGCTGACACTGCGCATGCGCGGTGAAACTCCAGCCCTCCAGAAAAAATCGGGCGATTCCTTTGGGTTTCTTCTTCTTCTTCTTCTTTAGTGCATGTTGACAGACGAAAAACCAGACGCAGCATTACCGTCGCCACCTGAACCGGAGTGTGGCACAGGGGATTATGGAACCCCTGTTTCTTTCATTTTCCATTTAATTAGTGGATAAAGTGTACTTGTTTGGTTATCATTTTGACTGTGCCGTTTGATTATTCTTTTATTTATTAATCTATTTTTGTTGTATTAGTTTATTGATGTATTCTTCAATCCATTTATTCCTTCAAATGGATTTATGGATTCCCTTTTGCATTTCCACCTTAATTTATGAAATGGAAAAGAAAATTGGAAATTTGTTCACACTTTATATTTCCGCTCTGATACATTTCAGAGGGAATATAATACATACTAATATAATATGATGCAGTACAATGAATCTACCTATATACATAGTATAACAGTCTGCATATTGATTACTTTTATTTTTGACACTTTGAGTAGATTTCGCTGATATACTTGGGTACTTTTACTTTAGTCACATTTATATTTCAGGACTTTTACACTTGACGGACTATCTTTAGACGACAGCATTTCTACTTCTACTCAAAAGAAGAATTTTAGTATTTTGTCCTCCACAGAAACCGGGCCCATAGAATTCTCCCTTTTGTAGAAATCAGGATTACTGTATGTGTTGCCATGACAACTAATGCCCTGAAACTAACCTGCTATGGATGTGCTCAAACTGTCAAGTGTGGAGCTGAGGTAACGTTATCATCCTCCAACCAGACTCAGGGGGGTGTTTCATTTTACTGTGGCTATAAGTCCAAATATTTTTGATTTTGATTTGATTTATTTTTTTGCATCAAATAATTACAATTTGATGAGTAATTATAACTCCTGAGTATAATACTATATGTATATATGATCCAGCATTAATCAATAATCCCTCTCTCTCTCTCTATATATATATATATATATTAGAGTTAAGATCTAAAATAGTAGCTAGAATATGATGGTAGCTGCTCTTAAATCATCACATTTGATGTAGCCCACATTACACCAAGTATTTTAATTTTTCATTCCACATTTTTTTTATACAGGTAACTACCAAGTATTGGCCAGGCTTCAATTAACCACTGGGCCCCCTTTAAACAATGGGCGCAGGTGTCTATTTTTCTAAATGACTGCTGGTTCTAAACAAAAGAAAACATGACCACAGATGCTGCATCGTTGTTTGTAGATCAAATTCATATTAAAATTTGAAGAAGTACAAACACACAATATATTTTCTTGTTTCTTTTAATTGAATGCATCAACACAAACCTTTTAAGAAAACTAACATCTTCGTGTTCTGAAAAGAATATTCAATTTGAATGTTTTCAAATGTCTGTAAAAGCTACTAATCAATATAAAAAAAAATGCAAACCATAATAAACACAGGAAAACGATGAACCCGAACTTACAAAACTATTTACAGCAAATTAAACACATAGAAAAAAGATTTTAAAATTGCCAGTTTGATGCCTAATTTACATATTGTTAACAAAGCCAACTAGAAACTATTCCAAAATACATGTCAAACATCAAAAGTGATCATGTTTGATCAAAGATTTGAGCCTTTATCCAAGACATTATAAAGATCTTTCCCATCATGCTTCATCTGTATTCATCACGTAGAATATTAAAACAGATTCACACAATTTTGTATGAGGTCGTAAATTTAAACACTATCAAGAAACTATGCAGCTAATTATTTGTATACAAATTCCATTACTACTAACAATATATACAATCTCAATAGAAACTCAGGAGATTCAACAATGTCATTATGACACGAGCAAAGAGCATAGTAATCCGGTAACAAGGGCCAAAAAATACAAATTGGATCTAAATTGCAATTACAAGTGGAGGTACAGTCAGATATAAGGCATGAAAGGGATTTCAAGTTACTTAATGTTACAGAAAGGGGAACATAAGTTGTATGGTAGGCAGCAACCACTACTGAGAGGACCCAGCATGAGTCAGTTGATGCTGCTCCAGTAGGTGAGGAAAAGCAAAGGCTTTGTCACATTCTGTGCATTCATATACAACTTGGCCAACATGGCTTTCTTGATGCTGCTTCAGAAGAGACCACTGGTTGAATGACTTGTAACACATATCACAGCGGTACTCTCCAACATCTTTTTCAGCATGCTTTCTCATATGCAAAGACAACTCTTTAGCAGTCTTGAACTCAGAGCAACACTGGGTACAGTTGAACTTCTTTTCAGTCACCTCAGCATTCTTCTGAGCATCTAATTTTTGCCGATGTCTTCGCTCATGCTCTCTAAGATACCGTTTTAAAGCAAAGGTTTTTTCACAAAGCTGACATTTGAATGGGTTGGCACGCGGTCCATGCTGTTTATTTTGATGCTCCAACAGAACACTTTTTGAAGAGAATTGCATTGCACAAACAGGGCAAATGTACACATCCTCTCCGGTAACATCAATTTCTTCCTCCTCTCCTGCAGCTTGAGAAGCAGGGGATGCCTTAACTGATGGCTTTAATTTTCCTGTCTCCACTTTAGCATCCTGTTGACGGGTACAGTTTTGCTGGCGGAAAGCATCATTTCCCAAAATTCTCTGGTCACACACTATGAATTTAAAGTCTGTACCCGACGTCAGGTGGCAGCGCTCATGTTCTTCAAGCTGGCTTCCAGAGGTAAATGCCATTTGACAAATTTTGCATTTAAATATGCTGTTGGTATGTGTGGGGAAATGACCAGTCAGTTCAGTGGCACTAAGAAAACACCGATAGCAAACAGGACATATGAAAACACGTGAAAGCCCTTGAGGTTTACCTTTAACTTCTGCAGTACTATCAATGACATCATGGCTCTTAAGATGGTCAAGGAAGTGCTGAGCAGAGGAGAAACTATTGTTGCACTGATTACATAGATACTCACTGGTAGAGCATGATAGATGATGTGTGGTCCTGTGCTTTTTCAAGTGAGACGCATGCAGAAAATGTTTATGGCAGTCAGAACAGGAGTATAGTCGCTCTTTGGCTGCAATGCAACCATGCTCTGAGAGCTCTTCTGGGTCTTTAAAACGCTCATTGCAAACACCACAGCGATATTTAAGTTCTTTGGTGGATACTGATGAACTTTCTAAGAGCGTGGCAGACTTTTCATGGTCTTCTGATGAAATTAATGATAGGGGATGGTCATGTGAGTGGCTTTTCCGATGCTCAGCTCTACTACTTTTTGAGAGAAACATCCGATTACATATGTCACATGGAAAGTTCTCTTCACTGTGGGTAGACATGTGTTCTGATAACGGTAAGGGCCCTGTGAAGCTGAGGTGACACTTAGGACAACGATAAGGACGGCTCTTGCCATGGGTATGTTTATGCTTGCGCAATGCAAAGAGAGTGACAAAACCCCTTCCACAAGCCTGACACTGAAATTCAGACTTGTGCATGCGTTGATGTTGTTGCAACTGGGATGCCTGGAAAAAACATTTCCCACATTCTGCACATTCATGTGGTTTTTCACCCAGGTGACAACGCTGATGATCCTCAAGACTTTCTGATGTTGGGAATGTCTTGCCACACACATGGCATGGGAAATATGGTGCAGAGTCCGAGTCACTGTCCTCTGTTCTATTACTTTCATCCTCATCACTTTCTCCAGTTGTACTGACTTGACTGCCGGATTGTTGATCAGTGGTGCCCTTTTCCTGCTCAGAAGGAAGTAGATCTTTCTGCTCTTTTTGATGCCATTTTTTGTAGTGTCTTGCCAGTGATTTTTTGACTGAATAGGCCTTGTTACAGAAATGACAAGTAAACACGTCATTTGGATGATCCTCACTGTAATGATTACATAATGATGGTCTTGTCCAAAACCTATGATTACACAGTTTGCAAGCATACGGCCTATTTGGGTCATGACAGGATCTATGGACTTCAAGATCAGTTAAGGTATAAACCATCTTAGGGCAGTCAGGGCAAGAGATTTTCTTATTAATGCCATGCAAGTTCATGTGCTTTTCAAGATGTCCTTGACTGGAGCACAATCGACCACACTTAGGGCATGTATTGCGCTTTTTCTCTTGGTCCCTCCTACCGTGATCTTCAAGGTGACTAATGAGCATCAAACCATCTGTGAAGCTCATATCACATTCGGAACATTGGTACTTCTCCCTACGAGAGCTGCTTTGCACCCGATTTTCTTCTGAATTTTGTGGGGATTCATCCATTAAGTCATCTTTGCAAGAGAAGTTGGTCTGCAAAACCCCAGTGCCTGTTGTTTTTGAACTTTCGCTGAATAGTAGAACAGAATCAGTCAGAGCTAAATCAATCTCTGCTTTCAAAGGGACTTGCAATGGCTGGGGGATACCCCCTGCTGAGATATGTGCAAATCTACATTTCCTATTGTGATTACGGAGAAGACTTTTATTCCAGAAGCCTTTATTGCATGTTTTACAGCTGAAAGGATGCTCCATTTGATGTACACGCAGATGCCCAGTTAGTCCAGCTTTACTTGCAAAGGACATGTTGCACACTGAGCAGATAAGGGATTTGGAACGCTCATCATCAAGCGTTTTATCTAGTTTGCAGATTAAATTAGGACCATTAGGAAGCTGTTCATCACAACTTTCATCCATAGGCTCTTCCTTAATTTCCCTAATGGTTGGTATGTTCGAAAGGTGGTGTTGCAGTGGAGCTGTAGCCACTGGTGGAGCCATTGTCTCCAACTTGTGTGCATTTAAGAAATGCTCTTGGAGCTGTGAGAACAGCAAAAAGCGAGAACTGCAGTATGCACAAGAAAAGCCCTTCGGTGGGCTTTGAGAGGTGTTCTGTTGACCTGCTGCTGACAATTTCTGCTTTAAAGGGCAACTTTTGTGATTTTCAAGCGCGACTTCAGAGAAAAATCCACCACTTTCACAAAGCCCTTTACTTTGATCTTGCTTCCTGGTGCATTTTGGGTAATGACGCTGCACATAATCTTTCCGTATAAACCTTAGACCACAATAGTCACAGGCATATGGCTTCTCTCCTGTGTGCAGGCGGGTGTGCACACGTAATTGCCAGCTGTTTCTAAATGTGCGGGGGCAATAACTACAAACATACTTGTGCTTTTTGTTAAAGTGAGGCTGGATCCTCTGTAGAACTCGACTTCCCACCTCATGGAGTGGTTTTGTCACATTTTCTGGTGGTGAATGTGTTTCTGATGGTAGAGAGGAAGAATTTGTTTCCTTGGAGGCGTTCCTGCATTTTCTCATCTTACAATGCTTTTTCAGAGACTTTTCATGAGAAAACGATGAGCCACAGCGTTCGCACTTGAACAATTTTACAGTATGGAACATTGTGACATGTCGGGAAAGTTTAGACTGAGTTGAAAAGCTTCTAGAACAGACATCACACTGGAACGTATCCTGCTGGTGAACAGGTTGATAGGCGAACCTATTTTGCCAACCCTTGCCAACATCATCTAAACTGATTTTGGGAATACAGACTTCTAATCGTGATCTTCTCCCTTTACAATGGACCTGATGTACTTTAAGGTAATCATACCTTGTAAAGCCGCTATCACAAAATTTACAGCAATAGGGCTTTGCATCATTGTGTGTCAAAATGTGACGTCGCAAATTTCTTGATTTCATGAAAGTCTTTGTGCAAAATTTACACTTGTACTCCGCTTCACCCTCTGCTTTGGGCTTCTGTGCTGAATCTCTTAGATTAGGCATATTTGACAATTTTTTTTCAGCATCACTTTTGACTTTTGGCTGTACCTCTTTATAAACACCATCGCAAAAAGCTTCATGCTTCAAACACATCGTCTGACTGCCAAATCTGTGGCCACAGTGCATACATGCATAGGGCTGAACACCAGTATGTGAAACAATATGTCTCAAGAGTACTGATCTGAACCGGAATGTCTGTGTACAGTGAGGGCATTTAAGCTGAAGCATCTTGGCTACATTGGATTTCAAAGGAATTTTGTAGACAGTCTGGCATTTTTCAGAAGTGGCGGTACTAAAATCCTCACTCTGAGCCACAGGGACAGTCTTGGCCTCAGATATCCCTTTACAGTTCCGCTGATGTTGATGTAATTTCCTTAATCCATAGTACTGCTTGCATCCTGTGCAAAGGAGCAGTGTGTTTAAATTGTGGCCACGGTGATGACTAATCAGGCGGTCTTTCTTAGAAAAGGTCCGTGGACAATGGGTACAGTGATAGGCTCTCCATGTCTTGTCCTTGTCTGATTCCAATGGGACAAGATGTGAGTCCTTTTCAGGCAAGCACTTCTCAAGGTGAAGTTTAAGGTACAAGTCACGGTAAAATTGTTTTCCACAGTTAGTGCAAGAAAAAGCTTTGTCTCCAGTATGTCTGACCATGTGGCGCAACAAATAGCGGCGAGAAGTAAAATTTCTTTTACAAAATGGACACTGTCTTGAGGAGTACACCGATATGTGTGAAAGACAATGCTTTCTTAGTACTTGGGCATCAGTAAATACCTCCTCACACAAGGAACACTGTAGATTTTTTGGTCCACTCTGCTCTTTTTCAGTCTCCAATGTCTGCTGCGATTTTATTGGTAGTGCCTCTTCAAGAAAAAGTGCTTGGTTATCTCTGTTTTTGTGGGTGTCTAGATGTCTAAGGAGATATGCAGGGTACTGAAACTGCAAAGGACAGTCTGGGCATTGAAGCTTTCCCTTTTTTTGATGTGAGGTTCTGTGTTGAATGAGTTCTCCAATATTTGGGAGAATCTTCCTGCAAACTGTGCACTGTATCCTCCTCTGGTGAACAATTTTATGCCCCATCAGGTAGGAACGTTTCTTAAATCCTTTTCCACAATCCAGACACCGGTATGGTCGTTCCCCTTTGTGATTGCGCTCATGTTCCTCTAGTGACTGTGATGTGCTGAAACATTTTCCACAAAAATGACAGCTCAGGGAAGAATTGGTTTTAGCTTCAGTGGATTTCAACTCATCCTCACACTGTTCAGTCTTTGTACCACTGAAAGTTGTTAGCTTAGATTTGGTAGAGAAAACCGAATTCCTGTACCTGAACATTTTGCCAGTGAGTCTATACACTTCATGTTTCTTCATATGTCTATACTTTCCAGAAGCATGACAAAAAACTGCTGGACAGAGATTGCATTTGTAATGTGGTATATTCTTAGGGGCTGGTGTCGTTGGAGGTTCTTGTCTTTTCTGATCATTTTCCTTTGACTGCTTTCTCTGTTCATCATCCTTAGATTGCTTTTGTGGCTCAGTTTCTTTGGACGGTTTCTTTTCAACATTTTGCTTTGAGTTTGCCCTCTCTTTTGAGAGTCGATTAAGACATTCTTTGAGGCAAGACGTTTTAATATGTCTATACCTGTTAGATGGTAACGTGAAGGTGACAGTGCACAATGGGCATCTGTATTTACTGCCAATTTTTGCCTTGCCACCGTATGTTGCATCTCTGACACAGTCACGCAAATGTCGAGCTCTGTTGTAGGAGTATTTGAAAAGCCGTGGACAAAGAGGACATTTATATTTACTTGTCTCCTCTTCTACATTTTCCAATTTCTCACCACTGAATTTTGTGGCAGATGGACTTGATGAAGTAGCGAAACTCCTTCCCTTGTGTACGTTGTAGTAGTGCTTTTTGGCCTTCTCTGTGGTTGAGAAGCCTTTACCACAAAAACTACATATATTGGCTTTGGAGATGTCAAAAAGCTTTACATAACAATCAGACAGATTTATATTACTCATCTGCAACAAGTCCTTTTTTGGTACTGTTTTAGTTACACTGATAACAGTATTGGAAATTGTAGTTGCACTTTTAAGTTTTGTCCGCTTACATCTACCAGGAATTCGTTTGTGTCTCTGCAGGGAGCCATTCTGTGCAAAATAGGTCCCACATTCCTTACACATATAGGGTGTTTTGCCAGTGTGTGTCCGCATATGCTGGATATAGTGAATTAATTTTGAAAAAAAGAGTCCACACTTATAGCACCTGTGATGGCCATGGCGTTTTCTTTTCTTCATTGAGCTAGGATCAGAAGGAAGCTGAAGTCCTTCTTTGGTCACACTACACGCATGCTTTTCTGCTTCTTCCTTATTCAGCAGGTAGAGATTACAAGTCTTACAGAATTGGAAACTGTGCACCAAATGGCAACAATGGTGGTGTTCAATCAGATGATCTACATTGGTGGCTACATGGCGACAACTTGCGCAATGATACAAGTTATTTGTTCCATTTTTTGACTCTGTGATCTTCATTATCACGACAGGCTGCAGACGTTTTATCAATTGTATGGAGGGTTTTAGTGGAGGTGCGTGTCCTGAATGATTAGTTCCGTTACTGTTGGACCTAGCCATAGATGTTTCTTTGCATTGACTTGGGGCAAGTTTTTCTTCATCACTGTCGCATGAAGAGTCTTCACTTGACAGAGGTTCACCATAAAGCACACCAGCCTCCCACAGTTTTTTTGATGTGTCCAACTCTTCAAATGACTCTCTCAAATTTTCCACAACATTCTCACTTAAGGCCACTGGACTTTCATGGGACTGTTGTGGACATGGGGAGGAGGTTGTATCCATATTTCCCATTTCTGGACAGGAACTGTCTGTACTTGAGTTGCCGGGCTGGGAGTTGGGTTCTAAATGAGGTGTAACACCTTGCTCATTCTTGTCATTAATATCTAAAGAAAGTCCAAGTCCAGTCGCAGAAGGATCACTGTGATCTAGAGAGAAAGTAGTGTTTGTCTTTTCAGGTGGACTTGTCAATTCCATTTCTGACCCAGAATTTGTGTGAATGCTTGAGCAGTCTATCTGTAAGCAAGAATCTAAGTGATTAGCAACATGTTGCTTGTTATTGTCACTGGAAATGACAGAAGTGGAACCAGCGCAATCTGGAACTATAGAAGAGGAACTGTTCTTCTCTTCTAGACTTCCTGATTCCGTTTCTTTAAGGGGATTTGTGTCTGTGCTTGAACAGTCCGGCTGTAAGGATGATTTTGAAACTTTTTTCAGTTTTTTTGTATTGACAGAAATATTATCACTAGTGATAGCAGTAACACTACAATCACTATTTGGAGAGGAAGCAGTATTTGCCCTCTTTGCACTTGCCCAATCTTTTTCTAGGCAGGAATTTACATCAGTAATTGGGCTATTTGACTGTATGCAGGATTCTGAATGCCTACCAACACTTTTCTTGTTCTTGTCATTAACTTCATTGAAATTCTCAATGTTCATCATAGTAGGCTTACTACAAATACTGTTCTGACCTACAGTTTCAATAGATTGATGATCTGATAGCTCCAACCAGAATCCACCATCTTGACTTTCGCACTCCATCATTCTTGTGTACTCCCTTAGTTCACAAGTAGTATCTTTAGACTGTGACCCCCTGATATCACAAGGATCTGAAGATGGAAGGGTATTTGATTGGATTTCTTTCTCCTGACAAACACTTTCTGTATTTTTGTCTTGACCATGTGTCTCATTTCGCTCTTTTAGTACCTCACTTTTGTCCTGATCTTTCCATCTCAGATCCGTAGAGTTAGATGTACATTTTCCTTGAGTTAGATCCCCCTTCAGCAGCCGTTGTTCCTGATCTTGACAATCAAACAAATCATTACTTGCCTCCACAGTCTCACTCTCGGTGGTTGGCACCATGTTAGTGGTGGAAGACCGATTATGATCTATGTAAGATTTCACAGTTTTTGCTGGACATTTCATCTGGTCTTGTGCACATTCAACTATGTTTTCTTTTGATTTCACATTTGATGAACTTGGCAAAATTACATCATTCTCGGGTGGAAACGTCAAATTTCCAGTAGGAGTAAAAAGCCATTCTAGTGAGCTAGATTTTGTGGTAACATCAGTTTCACACTTTGGAAATGAATTACTTTTCATGAATTTACAAGAGGGCCTTGTTTCACCAACATCTGCATCAGAGCAGCTACTGACATCGGAGCAGCTCTCAAGAAATGATGTAGTTAACATTTCACAGTCTTGCTTAAGTCCTTGTAAGTCTGTTGCAAATGATGATGGAAAAGATTCTGATGATATCGCATCAGTAGTAAAATCGGAGATATCACTATTTCCACATCTCGGCAAGTAATCCTTTGCCATTTGTTCTCCGTCAGCTTGCCATGGTGTCTCCCTGCAATATTGTTGATAAACACAGTCTGTAGTGGAATTTTCAGTACTGGGATTTGGTAAATAGTTTGAGATTGTTCCAAGGTCTTCGTGGGAAGCTTCTGTGTTTGAGAACTCATTATGTCCAATGAAGTTCTCTATGCTCTGGGAAAGAGTTCCTTCTGACTCCGCTGATGCACTTCTCAAAGTCCTAGGATTTGATGATAGAGTTGGAATGTCATTGAAGTAGGAATCCCACCCATGAGCCATTCTTGCAATGACTCAAGGCTAGGGCTTACCCTACCCAATCCTGAAAACACAGAAGGACAGAATTATAAAGGAGATTTTATGAGTATCTTTAAAAATTAACAAAATTGAAAAACTAAAAAATAAATGAAATGAAAAAATAAAATCAGACCTTTTCTTGAATATACAAGTGCAAGGTTGTGTAGGATGATGTGCCTTACATCCGAATGGAAACCTATAAAATAGACAGATTCTTTTTAATTTTGGGGAGATTTTTCTAATGACAAAAAAATTAAAATTGCAATCAAATTTCAATTAACTTTCAACTTGTAACTCTGTAGGTTCATAGTTTACTGTTCATTCTGTGCATAGTTGTATAATCTATTGGATCTGCACAGGAGTTTACAGAAGCACTTTGAAACACTGCAAATTTACTTTGGTACCCATATTAACTATTAATCGCTCCATTTACACCAACACATAGCTTCAGTATGCAGCAGTAGTCCATTTTTCTGCAAGCCATCAAGCTAAACATAACTTGTGTTATGTTAATTGAATTTTGTGTTATTCATGGCCTGCCTTGAACACTGTGTGAGTAAAATGTACTTTATTCGAGTAATTGGTAACAGAACACACTAGGCCAAAACTTATTAACCATGTAGTTTCATTTCATTTTCATTCAGATTTGGGGCCTTTTGTTTTAGAAACTTGGTTTAACAATGTAGCAAAATGCAAAAATGAGGAGCTAGCTACTTGTCTTCAAATCCCACATCCTAAGGAACATTTGCTGGAAAGGGACAGAGAAGTCATGTTCAAAGCCATCCTGGCAAATTGTCCAATGAAACAAGATCGGAACATTAGTTAAACAATAGCAAGAAAAATAAAGCTGCACTTGGTATTTACATAACAGTGAATATCAAATCCATTTTGTATTTTACAGTAGACTGATTTTTTTTTTATCATTATTATTTTGTCTCGGTGCAGACACTCAGTGCTGGCGAAATTCTAAACATGAAATGAGTCATTTCACAGGGGTGGTGTTAAAAGTACATTATTCTGTAGTTGTGTTATTACTTTTTCCCCACCACCCGTAGAGGGAGATAAAAGTCCTACACTACAGCTTTAACTAGGGATGCAGACTGGAAGTGAAAAGTCAGCATGGGCTGAGACACTTCACATTAAATGGGTATATAGTCATGTGGTGGCAGAAGAACTTCAAGGGACACCTAATCCTTTCACACACAACCTTGGTATAGGAAGCTGGGTTGGATGATTCGGGAAGCTTTAAGCCATTTATGCTTAATGTTAAATACTCATAGGGATACACATTGGGCTTTTCATCCATAGTCTGTGTTTATTTTGTCTTGTTTTTCATTCATTTCCACAAAGCTTACTGATAAGGACCAGATAGGGCAGTACCACTGGAAATCGCGGGGGCAGCGTAACCTACCCGAAATGAAGCCTAGATAGAGTGCGAGACAGAAGAAGAAGAAGATTCCTGTAGAGAGAAAGTGCAGGGTGACAGCTCACCTCTCTGTCACATTCACGGGTGCCGTGTGAGCTTTTGTGCTGGGTGCAGCAAGTCATTAAATACACCAGTCAACACCAAAAAATATTTGAAATGGTGCTTAGTGTCAATAGATCGCAGGAAGAACGAGAGAAAAACAATTCTCGGTCCTTCCAGCTGTGATAATTTAACGGTATGAAAGGTAACGTTTGAAACGGATGAATACGGATTCTGTCTTTCATGGGTGAGTTGGACACAGCCAGGCCTGCCTCATCCTAACTAGGAAGAAACCATGGGGAAGACCCATAACATGACTGAACGCTCATTTAACCCATGTGTCCTCAGATCTTTGTGGAGGATACAGGTTTGGTTTGCCATATTTCTTTTGGAGAACTCTGCTTAGTTCATTTGGCATGATATCTGGGGGAAAATACTCACTTGATCTGCAAACTCAGCCAGCTGAAGTCTCATCAGTTTTGAATGAATAAGGGCAAGGATTACAATGACAATGCAAATCTGAACCATTTATTAATTTCAACGGTCCCATATCATGAAAATACACATTTAAATGTTTTATGTGTTCTATGGATACTGTCCCACAGATAAAACACACTTAACAGAAAAATGAATACAGCTTGGATTTAGAAACACTGCTGTTTCATGGCTTGTTTATACATCCTTTTTGGAGCTCCAGTGACAAACTTGACAAATGGCTGTAAAACAACATTGAGCTGATTTTTAATAAGTTAAATTACAAGTATATCCTGTTATTAGTATCAAAAACTTGCTAGACAATTAAACGTCTAGCAACAAGAATTTGTATTCCTTTTCAGAAAAAAAGAAAAGCCTACCTGGTATCCATAGGAATCTGTAATGTCCATTAGCATCTGAATCGTGAAAGACCCCAATATTGGCTTCCTAGAAAAAAAAAAAAAAAGTATTCATCAGCATCATCTTATAAGTATAGCCATATCTTTACCTGTGCTAGTTCTGTTGACCAATTCTAGCCATCCGGCATTCTACCAAGAATAAAAATGCACTGCAAGACACAGTGAATCCCCTTTTTGATTCCTTGATTAGAAGATATTTGTTTATCATTTGGTACATGCAACACATTAGGTTGTGAATGACAATTTTTAAAACTCACTATACATCCACTATAACATATTGAGCACTCAGGGAGACAGTGGAGAAGTAGATTTTGCTGTCTGCTGGTTTACGTTTGTGTCTGTTTATCATTTACAGAACACCACAAATGCAGTCCCAGCAGTGTGGGATCTATTTAAGGTTGTTTATGGTTTAGTGCATTTCTGGGGCCTACAGCATTGAAAAAATAAAATGTTTTGTTCTTGTTTGTAGTTGGTTGAGGCCATTGGCTGCAAAGGGAAGGATTTTCAAAGACCCTTTTTGACCTCATGAAGAATGTTTTGAAACCTAATCTCTTAATTTTGGTTGGCACAAAAGAATTATGGAAACATTACACACGTCAGTCATTGTAAATGTGAATGAACTGGAGAGGATGGCCTGAATTTTATGCTGTGAATGTCACATTGTGATCAATCATTGTAGAAGTGGGGAACACAAGATTATTTCTGACACCACAGATCCTTTTCCCAAGGACAATTGCAGAAAAGAAAAAATCCTGTCATTTGATTGCAGGAGTTATTGGAATGGATGGAAAACCCTCATTGTAGTCATTTCTGTATATAACCTGGTTACTGCAGGATCTTGCGATCTAGCAAGACATGATATCAATTACTGCTGTCTCGCAAGCCTTCTCTCCACTGCCATTATGATCCCAAGGTGAACTGATGCTGGAAGAATGGAACTAAACCGTGCCACAGCCATTTAGTTGATCTTCCGCTCCTGGTGGAAATCCCTGGTGGCTACCTTGGTAGGCCTATACTTGCTGTACATACTGATGGAACACAACAAAGAAGACTACAAAATTATGAGTGCCTTTGCAGGTGACGACAAGGATTATCTTTATGGATGACTTGACAGTGCAGCATTGCTAAGTGGCTAAGATTTTGAGAAAGGTTCCTCAAGCTTATAAGATCAATTTAATCACACATAAATTGACAGGGTCAGCTGGAAACCCGAGTAAAAATCCCTGAAAGGTGGCCTCTCAGAATGGGATGCCAGGTAATGTCTGCCATATGCAATGAGAAACTGGTGTGTCATCATTCAACTACAAATTTCAACAATGCTTTGCCAGTGGTGTGTCGGCCTGTGTCTAGGTGGCTGGAAGCTGCTGAAACAACTGTGCGGAACATCTGCACCATGGCTCACTCTTGAGTTTGTCAGACCACAGGAGGCCCGCTATGACCAGCCTTCACCACAAGGCTCATTTGCAGTGGTCTCAGCAAACACTTGCACTGGAATCTGAGCATGTGGGGGGAATGTTATATTCAGTGAAGTGTCCAGATTCTGACTACAGAAGTTGCAACATCACTGAAAAAAGCATTATCTTGGGAAGCAATCTAAATGCAGTGAAATTTCCAGATGAGATCCTGCAACCAAAGGCAATGCCGTATCTCTACAGTCTATGGTGGAATGTTAAGATGAAAATGCTTGCTTTCTCAGGGCAGGGTTTATCAGAGACTACCTCCAGAACTTGGGAGCAGAGAGAATGGATTTAACCTGCTTAACAGTCCTACCCTCAATCCAACTAAAAACCTGTCGATCAGCTTGGGTGTGCTTTTTATGCAAGAATGCAACCACTTTTGTTTACTAAACAGAGTAACAAGGCTGGTGACCAACGTGTAGATGATCTGCCAAGATATTACTTATACTTCTGAGTATGTAGCTACCAAGGTAAACATGGGGCAAGCGTTGAGCATTCAAAGTATTTGGGTTAGGGGAAATAGAATACAGAGATTCCAAGTTATTGTAATAATATTGTCCACACAGTCTATAACCTGGCACTAAATCAGTTTACTGCTATATCAAGAAAATTGCCCAATAATGTGGCCAATCTTGCTGGTTTACATTTAGTGAATTTTTAGGAGCAGTTTCTCTCCAATGGGGCACTTCCCACCATTTCAACTGCATGCCAATTGTGACAGTGCAGATTCACTCTTAGATTTAGTAGGCCCAATTGGATTATTGTTTTGAAATCTGCATTTTCAGCTAATACGATACAGTTTTCTTAAGCCACGTTCTATTTTTATCAACAAGCTCACCAATCAGAAAGACCACAATGAACAAGGAAAGGACACATGTTCTGGAATCCAATCTGTTCAAGCTGGTTCATCAATTTCTAAAATGGCTTCAATAAGACAAAAGGTGACGTCAGGGGTTTTAAACCCAAAGAAAATTGGGAATGTTAAAATCTGCCATAAAATATTTGTTAGAACAATATGTGATGGTGTAATCTGCATGAAAGCATGGCAATTCAGAGTAGAACTATTTCTTTTTGCATAAGGCTTATGCAAATAAGGATATGGTTGTTTCCAGAAGCTGTATGAAGATTATGACACTATTTGGCACCACAGGCTAAACATGAGGCTTCAGCAGTCTGTGTTGGATGACTTGAGTATCTTCCACAGTTACAGCCCTTTTATTACAAAATTCCCCTGAGAATTTTCTTTTCTGAACTGAAACTGGAAATACAGAGATGACTGCAGAAGTCACACTTGACTTAGCCATATTTGCTGGCACCACATGCCAGATTTGTTGGTACTTCCTGATGCCTTTTTGCACTAGATAAATGCCGTTTGTCCTTTATCTTGGGAATTGCATCAGACAAATAAAGCACATGCTTGTTGATTTAGCATCAAAAGAAGCTTAACCCATAGTATAGTAAACCATACTTCTGTCAGACAATGATGTCTACGACTATGTTTATACTATATTTATGATGTGATGGTGGCATGTCAGCCTGTAAAAGAAACAATTGTGAAACAAGTGGCGTCGCCTCTTCACTTTTTATTTCGGGTGTAGATCCAAGTTTTTGGGAAATCTGCATGCATACTTTGAGGCAGACTGTAAAAGTGTGTGGAATTTGATTGGGTATGCAGGCCAGGCAACTAGGTCACGTGTCAGTCTCATCCAACGCTAGTAAAAGAGGACAATACAATGCAGCAGGAGCAGTTTGGCAGTAGCCGTTTAGTAAAGGCCAACCAGAACCTACACCACCCCAACCTCACGTGATGCACGGTTACTTCAACAGAACACATACTACCACAATACTAACTCAAAGCTGCAGAGCTTGCTTGTGACTAATTAGTGCATCCAGAATTTGTTAAACATGAGCAGATCAGAGCTGAGTTTTGCATCTTGGCCAGGGTTGACGGAAACGCTACAGCATTCAAGTTTTTCCTGCTCTGAAGGGTGGTTCCAGTTCTTTGCATTTTTAAGCCCTAAAAATACATGTTGCTGCTCAGTGAGATGCAGTGAAGGAATACAGAAGATTCTCTAGATGTCTACTTAACTCGTTGTCACACAAATTATTGTTGCTACTTAAGCTATTTCTTCTGGTTGTAACTCTGCTGCATTTGTCCCTTTAAACGCCCTTTCACAGGAGCTCTGAACAATATTACAGTGTGTGACATTGATACAAAACTCAGCTGATCTGACAGGTAAGGCTGTAACAAATGCTTTAAAGCTTAGTCTGTTGCTCTAGTAACGGAATGGCAAAATCTGTATTCGAATTTTCAGAGAATGGGGGGGGGGGTGCTGCAAGTGTATAGAGGAGTATCTCCATCTAAGAGCCTCGTTGGACACTTGTTTTGCAAGAGTTGTGTAATTTTTTGCTCTGCAACTATCTGGCATTGAAGCTACTGCTACTAGAAAGACTGAAGAGCCTAGTGACAAAAGGTCAGCTGCTGGAGGCCAGCAGCAGGATGGAGGCATCTGCACGGTGGCACACATTCTGCAACTACCTCCACCAACTGTCCAGAAACCCCCGTATAAAATGATAGAAACTATTCAAGGCTTTGCACTAAAAAGTCAACTGAAGGGTCAAAAGTGAAAAAAATGACATATGGTAAAGCTCTTCCTGCAGGTGAACCAGTGTAAAGATTCTCTTAAATCTGAGGAGGCCTTTCTGTCAGCAGGCATTTTGACATTTTGAAGCCAGTCTGCCAGCACACAGCATGTGGTATTTTTACTCACTCCTCACCTTCAAGTACTTGGTGGTCCTTTGCAGCAGTAGCTTCTAATGTGTTTATGTAATTGTGTTTTTAATTTCATGCAAGCCAAAAACAAATTTTCTCCATTTCCCTGCAAAAAGCAGGCAAATAATTTTCTATTTTTCCTTTTAACATTTAAAACAGTGCAGAAATTAGCATTTATATAAGCTGGCCATCTGAAATGATATATAATGACAGCTTCTTTAGAGAATTACACTGCAGACATGTGTGCCTGCAGGCTTTTCCAATCATGGAAATCCATTATATTGAATTAAAAATAAAATGTTCAAATTTATTCAAAATAAGAAGCATACAAGGCTTTATCCCCGCCCCATCTAATTAATTGCTATACCATATAATGAGGTGTTGCAGAGAAGAGTCTGTAATGTTGAGTCTGTAACAATTCTATGGGTGCACTCATGATCAGGGGTGTGCTGTTGAATTTAGCAATGTGATGGCAGTCCAGTACTGCTCTGCAGGCTGCGGTATCTGCTGCCTTAGGGCAAGAATTCATCATGATCCAATGTAGCCACTGACATAGCATGTCTGTAAGCGTCTCTTGAATCTCTATCTCTCTTCTTATTTTAACATAGAGAACAAGCAGTACGGGTTGGCAGCAAGCATCCCACTGAGCACAGGGGCCTGACCAAAGATGTTTGCTCACTCACTCTGCTTTTCACACTGCTGACCCATGACTGGGTACTAAACCACAGCACATACAACCTGAGTCAAATTCTGCAGATGACAACTGTGGTGGCTCTCATCAGCAATGAAACAATCTTCAGGAATGAGGGGGACAAATTGGTCACCTGGTGCAGTAAGAATCCCTTCCCAAATGTGGGGAAAACCCAAAGAAGACTGTAGTTGACTTTCAGAGACGCCCAACTGCAACACTCTGCAGAGCAGTGAATGCAGCCGAAAAGATCACCAGTGCCTCGCTCCCCTCCCTACAGAATATCAACAATGTCTGCCTTACCAGCAAAGCTTTAAGCACTGTGGGTTCACAAAGCCTCTTCAGCCTACTGCCATCTGGGAGAAGGTACCGGAACATTCGTGCCAGCTACAGCAGACCGAGTATCAGCTTCATGCATCCGGTTTTTAAGGATGCAGAACACACCCTCCACTCTGCCCTCAAAAGGCCTGGACAGAAATCCCCACCTCCACCCCCTCATCATCACGCACCACATCCAGCACCAGCACTCTAAAGTAACATTAAATTTAGGAGTGGATTAATTAAACTGCTAGTATGTTTTTGGAACTGTGGACCCAGAATTATTTTCTCTGCATATGTATATATTCATGCATAGTTTTTTTTCTTTATCCTTATTGCTGTCTGTTTTTACCTTATTTTTCTCCTTTTCACAGTGGAACCATGCCAAACGGTAATTGGATTTCTCTGTGTCATGTAGGCTGACACACTGAAAATTAACAATATAAATGACATTTGGGATGACAAAAGTACACACTCAACATAATATTTAACATAGGTTTGGACATGTTGACATTTTGAAAAAATTACACGTCTTTTCTGCATAACACTTGATCACTCATCTACAAATATAATTTATCAACATTACAAACATACTGCTCCAACAACAATTGTTTGGTTATCTTTAACAGATTTAAAGACTTAACTTATTAGAGACTTTATGAACACAACCCAACACACTTGACCAGATGTGCAAAGAGCTACATATCTACTCTGATTGTCCATTGTCACCACTTGAACAAGCAGTAATAACAACACTTAAGAAACAATAAAAAATTATGTGATAGTGGTGCAGGTGTCCTGTTACTGAAAGGAGAACAAGTGCATATTAAGTCAATTAAGTCAAATTCAAGGCCAAGAACGCTGATGTTACCTAGGGAAGTTTGCCGCAAGTCAAACAAATCAGACTACAGAGAGGATTTAGTAAGTAGGGATGATAATAATAGTTAAATGAGCAGGTGTAAAATGCAAATATTATGACAAATGTATGAAGGCCTACATCACTTTCAATTATAACCTCATTTATCAAAAGCATAATGGAGCTTTACCCTAATGAACAGTTACATGTTTATTATTACGTAACCTCAAAAAGTAGCGACGTCTCAACTTTGACACAGGTTTGGTCATAATTTCTGTAAAGGTGCAGCATAGTATATAACTTTATGTCATTTTTTTTTAATACTGCACATGCCAGTAAAACAAAAACACAATTTCGAGAAGAAAAAGAAAAACTGTTTTATTATCATAGCATAACATTCGTATGTTGTTGGCGACTGTGGCCATGACCCACATTGATGTGTTAAATGTTCAAATAAATAATCCTTAATAATGACAGATTTATCTAACCAAAAAAAACTTTACTGCATGTCAACTTTTTCCTACATCTCACAGAAAGGAAAGTAAGAGTGCTAGTCTGGGGCTAGTGCAACAGATACCAAAGGTGCAGGACTCCTGTCTAATTTTCCAACATAATGGCCTGCATGACAGGACATGATCAGCAGATCTCTGTCACGGATTTATAAGGTACCCACAGGGTACAGCCACAGATCACTTTTTCCATAAAAGTTTGGAGTGTAAGGACTTGATACTCTGATCACTGAGACATGTCATCCAAGAAAATGAAACTGTCTATTTGGGGCAACATTATAGGGCATTTTATGATATTTAAATTGATAGAGGATTGTTTATTTGCTCTACATGATAATAATGTTTAGAGCCAAATCCATGGACCTGTCTCTGATCACAAAGCAGATACCCAGACATCACTACTTAATCTCTTTATCAATGAATGTGTTGTTCTCCTGGATAATTTAAGACATGAGCATTTGACTCATTCCACCTTGTACTTTATTATAGGAACTGACGATGTATGACTGGAAGCTGAGTGTGTGTGTGTGTGTGTCTGTCTGGATGGATGGTGTTATTGTGGGATACTGTTGTTTCGGCCAGCTTGAACAGGGGACATCAGACAAAAGAAAATGGTAGGATGCGATCCGGTCCACAAGAGCACGGACTTCCACGGCAGCGGTGCAGTTTGTGTCGTGTTATAGCCACGCGTGAGTTAATATTACACTGGTGTCGGTTGATGACGACGCTAGCTCGAGCGCACGGCTAGCTTAGCATCGATAACTTAGCGGCTAATGGCTTCTCTGCAGTTGTCTGGAGGCAGCGGTTCTTACCGTGTTAATGTTGTGTTCTTCTCCGCCAGATGTCCGCGGTGGTTGATACGCGTACGCCACGCGGGTTTATAAGAATCACCGCTTCGGTTCGCACGTATCAGTCGACTTGTTTCTTCGAGTCCACTGTGAAAGCAGTAGTCCTCCTTGTAGATGTCTCCTGTCTTCACCGAGGAATTCCGTGAGGAGACCTCTTTTTCCCCTCACCCCCCTTATCTTACTGGACACTGAAAGGTGAGGGTCGTTCAGTCCGAAGAACAACTTATTGGCTTCCACACGACGTGAGTTGACGCTAGCTTACACAGCCCGCTGTGCTCTGGATAACGAAGCCGGATTCTGATCCGCCTCCATTACCTCCCGTTTGCGCATTTTCAGACAATGTGCCCGGAATTTTTTGCGTACCTTATGCAACTGTGCGACCGCGGCCAATGGCAAGGTGCGGGTGCATCTGGGAGAGCCCGCCCCTTCGCGTTCAATGGCTGGCGACGCCGAGCCGAGCGGAGCGGAAGCGCGACCGCTTCCGGCCGACCGCGCCGCGGTTGCCTCCTTGCTGCTGCAGCTGCTCCCGCGCGCCCTACGTCCTGTGGCGGACGGGCGGTACTACCGGTGCCCACGGTCCCCGGGCCGATCAGTGAAGTCCTCAGTGGGGTGTCAGTGTTCCCACGTGCCGTCCCCATACCTCCCCGTTGAAGGTGCATGGGTAGGATCCACTGGGACAGCCTGTGCCGCCTCCTGGTTTGCTGGACCGTGTGCGCCCTGGCTGGCATTTAAAGGGTTAACACGTCCTACAACCATTTTGTGTGCAAGACTTAGTATAAAATGGCGCCCCCCTCTCCTTATGCTGCAGATCCAGTAAAACATCTCTTGGCTGAGGGGGGGACATGAGAACCATCAGTGAGTGAAAAGGAAACCCATAAAACGGAGGGGAGAGAAAAAGAAAGCCAGCATAATACAATGGGTGAACAGGATCATCCACATATGTCTTAGAGACTGATACAAATCAGTTCTTTCCTTCTGGTTGGTGCATTTGTGGACCCATCAGATTTACTTTTAAAAGACGTGCTGATGATGAAGTAACGTAATTGAGCTGAGGTCACAGAATGTACTTAAGTGTCAACTACAAATTTGGTCGAATGGATATGGAACAGCTTCCTAACCCAAGTCAAACCATGTAATTAAACCTCACGAATTTTACACCTGCTATCCAAGAAGTAGAAAAAAAATAACAGGTTAAAAAAATCCCTTCTTATCGAATTGAATCAATTTATTGCACCAAAGTCAAAGTTAAAGGTCATCTGACACTTTCAGTATGTACCCTTAATGTCTGTTTGCTAAAATGAGTTTTTTTCCATTGACCTGTATGACTGTTACAAGTCTGCCTGTTTTTTTTATATGTCTACAACTGAAGTAAGGATCTATTCTACAAGCTGCAAACGGAATGCTACACTTTGCTCACTAAACAGGTGCCAGTTTGTTTGGCTGGATTGAAAGTTACAACCCTACACTAGTTGCACAATTCTGGGCTGCTTTGGAAGGAAATACAATTCCTCTATTTAAATGTTTAATAGCCCCTCCTACGACAATGCAGCGTGGCCTCTGCATAGTGGTGGGAGAGGCCTATAAAACAACAAAATATCCGTCCGCTGTCGCAGGACTGTACATTCCCCAGATGTCACCAGCACCAGATGCCAATAGCACATAAGAGGTCGATGCAAAGTCAAGCACACGAAGGGGAGGACATCATGCAAATTAGTTTTGTTGGACATGTCTGATCAAGGCACAAATGGTAATGCTAAAAGCTACATTCGTAAGCAACAAGAAACCTGTTGTTAAGAGAGGGTTAATGTATTTTCAATCTAGCAGTAATCAAAAGTAAGGACCTTTTAGTCGTGTGCACAATACTTGCTAAGAGGAGCCCCCCCCCACTGGTAACTCCAAAACATGATGTATTTTCTTACTTTTGCAACTGATGCTGAAGTACTTACAGTACTAGTCCAAAGTTTGGAAACACTTTACCATTACCTTGACCTTGAAAGTGTGTCCATGCTTATTACTGGTACCGTAGTTCACCAGGTCACATGATTTGTGTGTGTTCATGTTGCAGTTGAAGGTACCTCTTGCTTACTAGCTAATTACACAAGCATGCAAGTGTCACTACCCAGGTCAGAATAAAAGATGAACTGAGAATCCAGACTGAGTCATAAGCCACAATGTGAATGTGTGTATTTCAGGTAGCTTGATGACCAAGATGCCCCCCCCAATAACGCTACTAACACTAACAGAAACTCAAACATGCATCCAGTGAAATGTACAGGCACAGAGGAGGACCTCTGGGCCATCACATTAACCACTCAAATTGGCCAATTGTGTTAAATTGTTGGAAGCTGGTGTGGGAACCCATTCTGGTCACTCCAGTCCACTACAGAACACATAAGTGATTCTCTGGGTAATTGTTAATGGTTTATATGTCCAGAGGGGTATACAGAGTCTTTTAAGAGTTTTAACCATCCAGTCGCTGAACATATTGGAGGGGGCATAGGGGAGACATGGTCTACACCCATAGTGGTCGATCAAAACTACTGATCAGGATATTTGAATTAGTTCCTGTAGCCTCAAAAAAAAAAAAACGTGCCTTTTAGCATATTGTCCTATGACAACAAAAGATATTGTTAAGAAATATGTTTATTCAATGTTAGAATTTTAGAAGGAAGGCTATTTTTCGGTCCTGTGAAGAAAATCATGTTTGTTAAAAGTGATTGATCACACGTGCCTAAGATAGGGACTTTTCTTTGACATGTAGGGATGTGGCTACTCGGTCACAGGTAAAGTCAAACATTATTTATCATTATTTATTAAACATAACTCATTTCCAACATTCAGTTTTGGCAAGTTTTTGAAATGTGATAATACTCAACAGGCATCACATTTCATTGACTAAAGACCCTGGAACTTCATTTTTTCTTTATATCTGGCTACATATTATTGAATACATTGATATGTAGAGCACTTTATACCTTTAAGGGGTGGTTTACATTGATGTCTATATGCGTGTGGTTGGGCAGAAAAGAAACCTGCACACTGGTGTCTCAAAAGAGCAGGAAAGCTCAAGAAGACCATACTAACCTACCCTCTGGGTGAACAGAAATTACCTGGGAAGTAATATGGTAACGTGTTAAGGAGCAAAAAGAAAGGTATTGTAAACAAGTGTAATGGATGCTAATAGAAAGAGGAGACCTATGAAGCCATACGGGGTGTAGCCATAGTCCTCAGATGGTCATGCCAAAGACCAAGGATTTGTAATTAGACATAGATATCATTAATGCTCAATACCTTACAAATGTATTTTTAAATATCTATCTTCTATGAAGAGAGATTGTGAATCTGCAAAAGATATGGAAAAATAATTATTATATAATAACAATTGTAGGTATGCAGTAGCAAAACAAATCTCATGGGTATGTATCGTATGATAAAAAATGCCTCCTTATGAACAAACAGCTCAGACACATGTTTCTACTTTCATAGAGCAAAACTCTGACCTAAGACTCTGACTGCTTATAACTATTAACAAACCTATAGCCTGTTTTTCTGGTCCATCCACATTTTGCCTATTAGGATTGTTTTTTTTTCCACCAAAGGGAATAGTTAAGCCAATAGGGTTTCAATACATAGTATGTCAGTACATACGTCACTCAGTCTTTTGACCATGATTTTGCACTAGTTTTAGTTGTATCCCTTTACCTCTGCTGAATGCAGCCATACTCCAGAAAACCACAAATATGGTGTTCTGTTGAGTAGATTATATACTGTAAAAAATCAGTATGTCCCATTGAGATTTTGACAAGGCAACCAGGGCACTAACTTAAGGGATGGCCTACAAAAAATTGCCATAACTTCAACACTTTATACCAGATGTTGGTCAGCCTGTTGAACAATTTGGTCTCGGCATCATATCTAGATCACCTGCCCTTACACCATAATGGATCCATATTTTATTTATGCATGATGACAAATTTATACATGATTTACCCATGATGATTAATGCTTTGGTCAATGATAGAAGTGTCTCTAACTTGTCCCTGGCGCTATTGGTGGTGAAATGCCCAGTTGATCAGCCATGTTGAGTTGATTTATCTGCGTAGCATTTGTTGTGAAGTAGTTTTAAATCAAGGTGCTGCTGACATGCAGTAATATATATATATATATATATATATATATATATATATATATATATATACACACACACACACACACACACACATTAATGCAATACATTGCACCAGATATTGGGTATAAACTATACAATGCTGTTGTGAGAAGGGTAAAGATTTAGGCAATTAAAAAATATTTTAAATATTGAAAAATTGTGTTTACCACAAAATTATTTTATTTGAAGACTGTAGATAATGTAATGCACAGAAAAAAAACCTCCTTAGTTTTTGCTATTATATATAAAACAAATTATGGAATACTCCCATCAGACATTCTGGTTTGGTGGGGTGGCCTCACCATGGTCCAGCCAAAAAATGGATATTAATCGAGATGGTGCCTATTGACTCCAATAAAAGCACTCACCCAATACATACAAGGTTCCCTACCTGTTGGTCGCTGTAATATGGAACCTTTAAAATATGTACATGTATGCTACTTCCTAGATTAAAATTCCAAAACGAAGGAAATTGAATTCGTATGAGATTTAAAGTGGTGAGTTTTAAGAAAAGGCATTATTCAATTAGCAGCAGGATCAACTCGTACCATTCCATTCCAAGCCCTCTAAAGACTTTAAAATAGATATAACTGCAGATACTTTATTGGATAAGATTAAATAATTATTTAATAGATGCAATAAACTATATCTTTGATTACAGCTTTTACAACAGAGTAATACGTGTGTGTACTATAGTAATGTAGTAACACTACTGACAAAGTATTAGGTACACCACATGACAAGACCCATACAAGCAGATTCATTAGTTACAGTGAAAAATATACCACAACAGATAATCTTTTGATATTACCACTAGGGGTCACTAATAGGGGCTGAAAAACCAATAATGACTACAGGTAAAGTTTCTGCACCCAAGCACCAGAAAAAAAATATCACAAGAGTCCTTGGAGAATATCATACATGTAATGATTTACAGTTTATAAATCCTCAATGAACTCATTGGATGCAATTATTAAACCTTCTGCTGGAAATCCATTTAGTTATTCTGGCAAGTATCATATTGTGCCTGCATGTCCCTTGACCAGTACAGTGTAATGCTAATCTCTGCAGTTTTAGACAAAACAAAAATACAAAATGAATTGCACATAAATATATTTCTCTTTACAATTTTAATGGCACGTTTAAAAGTCTACTCAGTGACATAAACATATCACAGATGTTACAATGTTATATACCTGACAATCACATATTTGCAAGTAAAACACAACGGAAATGCAACAATATGATTGACAACAGCACCAGCAGCTTCTAAAAAAACACATGAAAAGCGACATATCTTTTATTATTGTCCTGTTACAGCCAATTGATGGAACGTTCACCCTAACTTTATCCATTGCCTTTATGAGAATAGGAGGTTTAGGCAATATTAATGTAAGATGTAGTAGGTACGTATATTTAGTTTGAAATTAATTTGTCATTTATTATGCTTACAAACCTACTTTCCCCCCTTACCCTCAGATTTCAGAAGTTATCCAATAAACATTTGTTCTCTTGCAAAAGAAAAAGTGTATAAAAACAGTTAAATAAAATAATCTTTGCCAACTTTACATCAGTTTCAAAACCTAAAAAGTTAAACATTTGCATCCAAAAGGAGTCACAAGTAGAACTCAGTGCATTATTCTTGGCAATTACTACCACCAATGGGTCTGATGATATAATTATTCATTGTTTTCTGAGCCATGAGAAGTCTGGTGCTGAAGAAATGTTTCCAAGCATGAGAATGTTTCAGTGCACTCTGTGCATTCATAAAGAACCTCTAAAGAATTTCCTTTATCATTTTGAGTATGGTCTATGTAGTCATCTTCTATGTCCTCTGCATTAACCTTTCCTAGGATAGGGTTCCCACTGTTGTCAGTGGCGTGAGATATTTGTCCAAGATCCTCTGATTCTCCAATGCTTGGGTGATTTTGAAGGTGAAGCTCAAGGGACGAGGAATTCCTGAATTGAGCTGGACACCGAGGGCACTTACTTGGTTCTTTTTTGTGATAGCGCAAGTGCCGTTGGTAGACACACAGTAGTCCAAATTTTTTCCCACATTCCTGACACTTATAATTTACGCGACCAGCTTTTCCCGATTGCTTATCGATTTGATCCTGTTCTGGTGGTGTTTGTTCATTGTCAGAGGAGCTTTTGTTTTTCTCATCTCCAGAACTCTTGTTTGTCTCACCATTAACAGATTTGGGGGCAGGCCCTTTTTGGGGAGCTGAATATAAATGCTTCAAACCTGGTTTACTTTCCAATTCAGCTTTGTGGTACATGGCTAGATGCCTTCTGACATCACAGCGCTGAGGAAAATGTCTACCACAAAAAACACATGTGTGCATAGTACCCTTATGATATCTCATGTGCCGAGATAAACTACTAGAATGATTAAAGACACGATGACAATGTTTGCAAGGATGCAATTTGCCATTTTGATTAGTCCTTTTACGTCTGCCTTTAGGTGGCATTCTTCGCTTAAATGTCCGTTCTGCTTCTTGATTCAGTTGATCTATTTCCTCTTGAGTTTGATGAGTGAGATGATGCTCCTTCAGAGCGTTTAACTTTTGAAAACGATCCCCACACAAACCACATCTGTATGGTGTAGAAGAGTAGTCTTTATCAATCTCAGTGCTCGTATTCCTAAAAATATCCCCATTCTTAAGATCAATAGAAGTACCATTGCTATGACAGTTTTCTGGTGGCATGTCATCTATGTTTTTGGAGTTTACTTCAATTTCAATTTCAGATGCAATAGTAGCATCAGGCTCCTTACCTTTGCAGTGGTGCGCTGAATGTGTCTGAAAATCTGACATCCAAAAAAAATTTAATTTGCACTTCCTACAAGAATACGTTTTCTCAAACTTTTCCAGATTCTCAGATTTACCCAATGTAGCTTTGGGAGAAAGATGATTTTCTTTTTGATGAGCATTCAATGCATCTACTTTAAGGAATCGCTTACCACAATGACCGCAGCAGTGAAATTGTTCATGTGCATGGTCATGAAGGTGTTTCTTAAGTTCCTGCCTACCTTCAAAAATCTTACAGCACAAAGTACACTTGTAACCTCGCTCTGTGTTTCGATACTGCTGGTGACGATGCAAACTCTGCAAGCTGTTAAACGATCTGCTACATATTTCACAACGGTAATGGCCCTGACGAGACTTGTCCATGTTGTGGTCTGATGGCCTTGGCCTGAAGACATCTCTATAAGGAGTAGGTTGTGGCCTTAGAGTTGGAGACACTGGCTTAATCGGTAATGGGAAATGCGATGGCAGAACTCCAGGAGATGGAGGTTTTATAGAAGAACGTGATGGTGCAAAGCCATTTACAACTGTCAGTGTGCCATTTTCTTGTAGTGCATATTCTCGGGGGACTTCAAATCCATTGGATGAGCCATCAAAGGAAAATGAGTCCAAAGGTCCATGAATGGCCATGTGAGCCAACACATTAGAGTACAAAGTAAATCCATCGCCACACTCAGTGCAGATAAAGGTACTTGATTCTCCACCCAACTGTGCTGGAGCAACATTATTCACTGATTTCTGCTTTTCCATGATGCAAGTACTCTGTCCATGTGCTGATGGCATCACTTTTTAATCTGCACCTAGAAGTAAAAGGCAATCCTGACTCCCAAAAGCAGTGTCCATGTGGGAATCTTTACCAATCCACTTTCTTTCTCCACAGAACGGTTCTATAAAGATGTTTTTAAGAACACCTCACCACTAGGACTTCCCATACTGCATCAGCACCTGTGGGGATAAAGAAAAAAAAAAAAATAAGATCACGACACAGAAACTCATGTTTGTTTTACACAGTTCAATAATAAATACTGGATAACTATGCAACATTACTTGAAAGTCATTTCATGAACATCCCAATTGCCTCAGACGAATGGGCTTGACTTTTCAGAAGGATGTTACACGCATGCATGCTTCTTCCTCTTAATTTTAGTACACCAGTGACTGCCCAAAACAAGCAAAGGTTTTACCATTAAAATGTTGCTGCATAGAAATTCGAAAAAGATGACAGGGGACTAAGTTGCCTTAATCTAGAGCCACCTGGTTCTCTTTTTAGTCACTGGTCTTGGAATAATTCTAATGGCCCCCTTCTGATCCTTATTAGCTCATAGTACCTTTACTATAACAGATCGCAGGCCTCAGTTTGGTATCTATGCCTGTAATGACTTTATTACGTGGAAGCTGTATTGGAAGCCAATAATATAAGCAATCCACATTTGTGATGTCACAACTAAGCAAATCAGCTATAAGGTGCATTAATTCAATCAAAGCAGACTCCAATAAAGTTTTTAATAGCACATTAATCACTGGTGCACCGTAAAAATGATTCCATTGAGTTCTATGGAATAAAAGTGATTTGAATCACTTCAAAGCAGAGAATTTGTATTAACACAGTAGATACTTGATTGCTAGCATAAATTTCATTTTGTCACACCCCTACATGCGCATATAGCCATGAGGAAGTTGAGGATGTTGTGTTGTTTTTGTACAAAAGCATTTCCTACAAGGTAAAACTCCCTAAAAACCCCTTTAACGGGGAAAAAAACTGAAGAACCCTCAGGAAGAGTAACAGATGAGGGATCCTTTTCCAGGACAGACAGGCTGCAGTAGATGTGTGTAGATGGAAACATTACAGGGAAATTGGACATTACAAACAGAAAAAACAAAATGTGATGAATTTGGGTGTAAGTGGAGGATGAGGCACAGGATCCATCACAGCTTCTTAAGCTGGCACCCTCAATAGTTTGGGAAAGCAGGCACAGGAACAAATGCAAAGGGGGAAGATGTACTGCTGTGGATGTTGGACACCAAAATCAAAGTTAGTATCAGTTTAAGTGCATGCTGTATTTAGAATAGTTTTCCTTTTTTCTATTGGCATTCGGGGTACACATATGACATAGGACAACTCCTCCCATCACTCAGAGGAAAAAAAAAAAATATGCTAATATGCTAGCTGGTTTAGCAGTTACTTCATTTCTCACACAGGCTACTGTGGCCGTAGCCAACAGCAAAACAACAAACTTTGTAAGAAAAGTTTACGGGGTCCTGCCGTCTTTTCTTCTTTTTGAGGAGAAGAACACTCCACATGAGCGTCTTACTACAAGACATGTTCACAGACACTCTGGAAATCCTACCACTATCAATATGGGCCTAAAATCATTTATTTGATAAACCGTGTTCGAGTTGTTAATTTGTACACAAATACATGTTTGAACTAGAAGATTGTGTCTCTCCCCCTCCCCTAATAAACTACTCATCCAGCCACCCGGCATGTCACCATTGACAGAAAAAGCAAGACCTTGATCTACAAGGAAATGCAGTGTTACTTTGTGGTGATTGGCCTAACAAACAATTTTTGAACTCATTTGGCAAGTGAATTAATGTTATAGAAAAATATAAATGCATCATTTAGCAATGGTACTCCATAAAACAAGCTGCTAGTTACTTCTTCCTGCCCCGACTCTGTTTCAACAGACACATTCCACGGCCCCACCCCCGCATACTAGCTTGAAGCATAGATGCGGCAAGCGATATGCAGACAGAAACCAAAAAAAGGGAAGTGGAAAGAGAGAATAACGAATAACTAGTTGGTCAAAAGAGAAGTCATGGCTCACAGATTTGGAGAAGTGGCAGATGTGGAGCAGAAACATGTGTTCTGTAGAGAGTGCCAGAAAAAAGTTGTACACAAAAAGGGTCAAGTACTACTGATCTCATCCATTTCCTGCAGCAACCCAAAGTGCGGCACGAGGAATGTAATAAACTGTGTGGCGCAACAAACACCTTCAAGTCACCAGAGTCCTGCCCCAAAACAAATCACTCTATGGAAATGACTAACACACAGTGTAACTTATGACAAGAAAAAAATCAAAAAGTAGCTAGAAATAGTGAAAGCAGAGGTTTACCATCTAGCTAAGACATTGTCCCTACTGCAACTGGAGCAGTCTGTAAAAGTGGTAACAACTGATGACCTCAGGCACCAATTACCGAGGTGAAATTACTTCGCAAGATAAGGCCTGGTCAATACACATTGCTCGGCTCACAAAAGTGTGTCACTTTGAACTGACTATCGATATCTGGTCCAGCAGGACCTGTGAGCAATATCCAAGTGTGAAAATGCATTTTCTGGATGGGTGAGAAATTCAAAGTGCCTGTCTAGTTACTAGATACTCTCCCCAGGACCACATTGGGGAACACATAGCTGAGGCCCTGCAGAACATCCTTACAAGCCTTTGCCAGTCTGACTGGTTGCTATAACAACAGACAATGGGGCCAATGTGGTCAAAGCCACACAATTTAACAGGCAGAAGATGCAATATTTTGGACACAGACTCCATCTGTCCCTCAGTGTAGTATTGAATTAACAATGAACTAAGAAAAAAATATGAATAATGGTCAGTAGGCCTACTTTATGTAGAGTAAGACTGCAACTACATTACAAAACACAAACTGACACATTCTTTTTGTAATGACTAAACACTGGTGTGTGTAAGTTAAAGCAGTTTGATTAAAACCCACCAGCGATTGAATGCAAAGGCTGTTAGATCTGTGCTAGCCACTGAATGATTTGTTGATATAGACCAAAAAGGCAATTTCAGATATGATCTTGGGATCATCAAAGCTGTGAGTTTTCACCACCTTCCTAACCGAGGTTTTGTTTTTGCAGACTATTTTACATGTGTATTCCATCTTCTACCATCCTGTCAAGCTCATTAATCACAAGTGGCATATTGTGCAAAGATGACAGGTCATGTGTGCAGCCAAACATCAGAGACAGGTCCAGACAGGCTGGTCTGAGTATTTCACAAACTGCTGATCTAGTGGAATTTTCACACACAAAAATCTCTAGGGTTTACAGAGAATGGTCAAAAAAAAAAAAAAAAAAAAAAAAAAAGAGAAAATGTCCATTGAGCGACAGTTTGTGGGCAAAAATGCCTTGTTGATGCCAGAGGTCAGAGCATAATGGCCATGACTGGTTTGAGCTGACAGAAAGGCAAAAGTAACTCAAATAACCACTTGTTCTAACTGAGGTATGTAGAGGAGTATCTCTGAATGCACAACACGTGGAACCTTGAGGCAGATGGGCTACGTTTCAGAAGACCACACTGGGTGCCACGCCTGTCCACTAAGAACAAGGAAACTGAGGCGACAATTCGCACAGGCTCACCAAAATTGGTCCTGGAAAGAGACTCAACATTCCGATGGTAGGGTCATGGTAGAAATTTGGCATCAACTACATGAAAGCATGGATCTATCCTGTCTTGTGTAAATGAGACACGTTGGGCCTTTAGTACCAACCAAATGTTGTTGCAATGCTATAGCCTACACAAGTATTGCTGACCATGTCCATCCCTTTATGATTACAGTATACCCGTTTTCTGATGGCTACTTCCAGCAGGATAAGGAACAATGTCACAAAGATCAAATCCTCTCAGACTGGTTTCTTGAACATGACAATGAGTTTACTGTACTCAAATAGCCTCTACATTCACAAAATCACTATCGAAAAGATGATCTATCCAATATGGTGGAGGAATGGGAGTTTCACATCATGGATGTGCGGCCGACAAATCTGCAGCAACTGCATGATATGATCATGTCAGTATAGACCAAACTCTCTGAGGGCTGTTTCCAATACTTTCTTGAATCGATGCTACAAAAGATAAAGGCATTCTGTAGGTGAAAGTGGGTCCAACCGAGTACTAGCTGGTAGGTGGAGTTCATCAGTTTAAGTAGTAGTAACTGTCATCGACACTAATGGGTAACTTTGCCTTCAACTTATCTGCCTGTTTAAATATATATATTTTTTTCAATTTTGTGCATTTCAGGGCATTGTATGGATGGCTCCTGCATCACCCAAGGTATTTCTCTGTGTAAGAGAATTGTCAGCAGCTTTTTCTGCAGAAAAGAAAATAACTCACTTACAGTGGGGAAAATAAGTATTTGAACACCCTGCTATTTTGCTATTTCTCCCACTTAGACATCATGGAGGGGTCTGAAATTTTCATCGTAGGTGCATGTCCACTGTGAGAGAGATAAACTAATAAGAAAAATCCAGAAATCACAATGCATGATTTTTTAATGATTTATTTGAGTGATATAGCGGCAAATGAGTATTTGAACACCTGTGTGTCATCTAGAATTCTGACCCTGAAGGACCTGTTAGTCCACCCATTAGAAGTCCACCTGCACTCCATGTATCATCCTTATTCAGATGCACCTGTTTGAAGTCGTTAGCTGCATAAAGACACCTGTCCACCCCATACAATCAGCAAGACTTTAACTTGTAACATGGCGAAGACCAAAGAGCTGTCCAACGACACAAGAGAGGAAATTGTACACCTCCACAAGGCTGGAAAGGGCTACGGAGCAATTGCCAAGCAGCTTGGTGAAAAAAGGTCCACTGTTGAAGCAATCATTAGAAAATGGAAGAAGCTAAACATGACGGTCAATCTCAATCGGAGTGGAACCCCATGCAAGATATCACCTTGTGGGGTCTCAATGATTCTAAGAAAGGTGAGGAATCAGCCCGGAACTACACGACAGGAGTTGGTCAATGACCTGAAAAGAACTGGGACCAACGTTTCCAAGGTTACTGTAGGTAATACACTAAGACGTCATGATTTGAAATCATGCATGGCACGAAAGGTTCCCCTGCTTAAAGCAGCACATGTCAAGGCCCGTCTTAAGTTTGCATATGACCATTTGGATGATACAGAGGAGTCATGGGAGAGAGTTTTGTGGTCAGATTAGACCAAAATAGAACTTTTTGGTCATAATTCCACTAAGCGTGTTTGGAGGAAGAAGAATGAAGAGTACAATCCGAAGAACACCATCCCTACTGTGAAGCATTGGGGTGGTAGCATCATGCTTTGGGGGTGTTTTTCTGCACATGGGACAGGACGAGTGCACTGCATTAAAGAGAGGATGACTGGGGCCGTGTATTGTGAGATTTTGGGGAACAACCTCCTTCCCTCAGTCAGAGCATTGAAGATGGGTCGTGGCTGGGTCTTCCAACACGACAACGACCCAAAGCACACAGCCAGGAAAACCAAGGACTGGCTCCGTAAGAAGCATATCAAGGTTCTAGCATGGTCCAGCCAGTCTCCAGACCTGAACCCAATCGAAAATCTTTGGAGGGAGCTCAAACTCCGTGTTTCTCAGCGACAGCCCAGAAACCTGACTGATCTAAAGAAGATCTGTGTGGAGGAGTGGGCCAGGATCCCTCCTGCAGTATGTGCAAACCTGGTGAAAAACGTTTGACCTCTGTAATAGCAAACAAAGGCTACTGTGCCAAATATTAACATTCATTTTCTCAGGTGTTCAAATACTTATTTGCCGCTATATCACACAAATAAATCATTAAAAAAATCGGATTGTACTCTTCATTCTTCTTCCTCCAAACACGCTTAGTGGAATTATGACCAAAAAGTTCTATTTTGGTCTAATCTGACCACAAAACTTTCTCCCATGACTCCTCTGTATCATCCAAATGGTCATATGCAAACTTAAGACGGGCCTTGACATGTGCTGCTTTAAGCAGGGGAACCTTTCGTGCCATGCATGATTTCAAATCATGACGTCTTAGTGTATTACCTACAGTAACCTTGGAAACGTTGGTCCCAGTTTTTTTCAGGTCATTGACCAACTCCTGTCGTGTAGTTCCGGGCTGATTCCTCACCTTTCTTAGAATCATTGAGACCCCACAAGGTGATATCTTGCATGGGGTTCCACTCCGATTGAGATTGACCGTCATGTTTAGCTTCTTCCATTTTCTAATGATTGCTCCAACAGTGGACCTTTTTTCACCAAGCTGCTTGGCAATTGCTCCGTAGCCCTTTCCAGCCTTGTGGAGGTGTACAATTTTCTCTCTTGTGTCGTTGGACAGCTCTTTGGTCTTCGCCATGTTACAAGTTAAAGTCTTGCTGATTGTATGGGGTGGACAGGTGTCTTTATGCAGCTAACGACTTCAAACAGGTGCATCTGAATAAGGATGCTACATGGAGTGCAGGTGGACTTCTAATGGGGGGACTAACAGGTCCTTCAGGGTCAGAATTCTAGATGACGCACAGGTGTTCAAATACTCATTTGCCGCTATATCACTCAAATAAATCGTTAAAAAATCATGCATTGTGATTTCTGGATTTTTCTTATTAGTTTATCTCTCTCACAGTGGACATGCACCTACAATGAAAATTTCAGACCCCTCAATGATTTCTAAGTGGGAGAAATATCAAAATAGCAGATTTTCCCCACTGTAAGTGCAGATGCAGTTGGGGCTGCCAGGTCACCATCTTATCATGGAGGCAGCCATTTGTTGGGCATCAGGGCTGCTGATGATAGACATAACAGGAAGGAGCCCTTGCCAAAGTTGTGTATGTTTACAAGAAAACCGAACCCATTGTTCTTACCTGGCAAGACCTCAAGGGCCTGGAGACAGTCTAGAAAGGTTTGAAACCACTTCAGGATAGGACCACATAACCCTAGCCTGTGTCAGACCTCTGCTACATCTCTTCAACACTAGTCTCCTGGCACCCGAAGAGGGGGATAGTGATCCGTCTAACAGCATTAGACCGAAAATGTGGATAACCGTCACTAGTGAACTGTCGACATTGCCTTGTTTGCCAATACTCAAGCCAGGTCCAAATACATTAAAAGCGGGAGAAAAGATGCATTAGAAGACAAAGTCATCACAGAGGCAGAGTATCTGCTAGGTGGAGATAAAGGCAGAGGTGTGCTTGAACCTGAAGACCAAGGAAGCAAGAGGCAGCAGTGGCAGTGCCACCCGTAACTAAAAAAAGAAATCAGCAAGCTCGTTTCAAGGACAACACAACCACTGGCACCACACTCAGACAGAGGGAAGCAATATAAAACGAACTTTCTAGGTACCTGCAATCAGCTTGTGTAGACAGTGATGTTGACCCAGTTAAATGGTGGAAAGATCATGAAGTTGCCTTTCCAGCAGTGAGCTGCATAACCCAAACGTTTCTCTGCATGCCAGGCTACAGATCCTCTCCAGGCAGGGTTTTTAGTTGTACTGGCAACATCGAAACCTGCTTCAAGGCCTCTATGAAGCCGAACACTTACAGGCCAGACAGAATAGTTTTTCTGGCAAAAATGGCACAACCTGCTGGATTCAGTAAACATGCATGTAAAGATAGCGGTTATGATGAGGTTTCTTTTTTATAGGTGGTAGACAAAATATTGCAATACATATATATGGTTGTGTGTTTGGTCATGTGAGTGTTCACACAGCCCACAAACTACACCTGGATTTGAAAACAAACCAAGTCCCCCATTTGCAAGCAGACCAGAGATTATATGAGCTTTTCACACCTTACCAGACACAGGGGACTATCACGGGTAACAAACTCTGCTCTGTTTAAAATGAACAGAACAAGGGTAGTGTGACAGTGACCTTAGAAGAACAGGCCAGCCTGTTATTTTTGTTCTGTATGTTTGTCCACCTTTTGTGTTATTTAAATCACAAAAAGTGCACAAACATACATAGACAAAACAGTATTTTCTGTTTTGTCTATAGTCATAATCATTCAGTGGAGGACATTTAATTAAGATCTCATTAGTATTAGTACTAGGCAAGTACAATCTTGAGGCTCTATGTACTACCTTACTATTGGATATTTCTATGTTATAATACTTATACTTATCATTCCACTACATTAAAGAAGGAAATATTTACCCTTGCTTCTACAAAAGAGATACATTTCTTTGAGGGTCACATTTTGTTTGCAAAATAGTAGTTTTATTTGCAAAATAGTAGTTTTCCTCTAAACTTCTCACAAGGTTTCATTTCAATTTCAACTGTTTAAATGATCCAATATTCCACCAATCATTAAAGGATAGAGATACAAACCTGAACATATATCTGTTTTATATGTGTGTCAAAACTTAAATTTCTATCCCTTTTCTTTTCACATTAATAATCTTACAACACTTCCAGGTAACCAAATGACCCTGTAAAGGAAGATGCTGCCTACAATACTAAAGCATCGTCTTAATAATCTGATGAGGCAAAATATAATAATTTGTCAATCAGAGTGACCAAACCCACACTTACACTATATGTTGTTGATAATACTAATGGAGTCTTATTTAACCCGAGATTTTTCATGCAGGAACTTTACTTTGCTATACTGGTACCGTTTCCTCAGTAACAGTAGAGTACCTGCGTACATCTTCCACCGATACAATTATAATTATAAAAAAAGCGATACAAATTGTACCAGTAATTATTTCAAAAAGATAAAACTTCACGCCGCCAGATGGCGACTCAGCTCGTCCACAACGTCCACATTAGCATGCCAGCTAGTTGTTAGTCTACTTTCACAGCTTTTAATAATAATGAGAACATACTGGACTTATGTGGCCTAACATTTACCTACAAAAACACTTTGGAACGCTTCAAACAGCTGTAAAATAAGAGCAGTAACATTACACCAACTACAGCTTCCTAATGTGGCGCTTCGGGCTAATATTGTGGTCAGACAGGAGTTAGCTATTGTTAGCAACTGCTAGCTATCGCCTGGCAGTATTAAGCGGTATCCGGTATGGCCCAATTAGCTCTAATTGTCAACTTGGATGTGACTTACCATGGAATGTAGCTCGTCTTAGAAAAGACATTGTTACTCATGCAGCATCCCGGTACTCTCCACTGTACGCTCGATGCCTGCTAGCTCCTGCAAGCCGAGGCTATCTTTCTCGGAGCTTCGTAAGATGGTGGTGAAGGCGTGACGTCATGACGCACGCTACAGACGTTTAACCAACGTGTGTAGGCGTGTGCAGGTGCATACCGCCACCTACTGGACCCTATGAGATGTTTCACATTATAAACAAATAAAAAAAAACAATGTGAGTAATATGCATGCATGCAAAAAAACTGCTTTTATTTTCCACCCATTCCTAAAATTCTTATCACATGTGATTTTTTTTGGCATTTATGTATGCTGTAATACTATCCCATTGATATATATGTGTATTTTCCTTTACAAAAATGAACAGGGACCCAACCAAATTGTATATTAATTCAAACTCTCTGTAATATCAGCATTATCATAAATATTTATATTAGTAGATCATTTATAATTTGTTTCTTATAATTAAAACTATTAAAGAAGATAAAAACAACCTAGTCTAAAATTAAAGCAACTATCTCTGCTGTTATATACAGAAAATGTTCTTCTTTTAAATCATAAATCAAATGATTAGTAACCCCAGACACCTTATGTTATGTATTTATATTTTTAATTTGATGTGGAAATCCTTGAAAGGTGAACATATGCATTGCTACCATGACTGAACAATTGAAAATGTAACTAACACAGTACAGTTAGTAAGAATATATAGCAGTATGGCCTTTGCTGAAAAATTCCCACAACTGACTCACAATTGTAGTTGAAAAAAGACTTTTACCACAAATGCAGTATATCTTAATTTGTATAAAGCAAATACCATTAACAGATTATGTTTTTTAAAAACAGAGGATATAAATCGTTTTTACGTATTTCACAATGTAAAAAGGGTGTACAATTTAAAAATAGGTTATGTTTATATATTAAGATAAGATTAAGAAAAAATATATGATTGCAGTCCATGCATAATCATACCTTTTGCTAGTAAACCATGCAGCTGCTATTTCATAATAAGCTACTATAACTAACATTTATTATGCTTGCCTTAGCCTTACAAAAATTTCATTAAAAACATATAAGCAATAAGCATATAAGCAATAAGACTCTATAACATAACATAAACATAAACCTCACTGTAGTCACTGTCACTTTTTCACTGGTCACTTTTTTCTCTTCACACACACCCTGCACCTTAAGTGTGCATTAGCTATGTATGTGTACATGTGGGTATGTGCGTGGATATGTATGTCCATATATATATATGCAAATATGTGTGTATGTGTATGTATGTAGGTATGTACGTCCATGTATGTATGTATATATGCTTTGCTTATGCATACTTTTTCTTTTTCTTACTATTTATTAGCATTTTCTCTCCATTCTGTCGATAATGCATACTGTGTATGCGGATTAACAAATTCTGCGAATTTGTACATTGTGTTGTGTGTTTTTTATTTTTTATAGTTTTTTTATCTTCTTCAACTTTATTTTACTTTTTTCTTTATCTGTAACGCTGCAGTAACACACAAATTTCCCCGTTGTGGGATCAATAAGGTTTATCTAATCTATTCTATTCTATATAAAGAAGATAGATATGTCTGTACAAGGATGGTAACACTGTATGTATATCAACAACATATAGTTTCACAATGCACTATAACAACAATTCAGTGTGATTTACTTTGTGAAAAATACGGATGAAAATAATAAAAATCATATTAAAGATAATAAAGAAAAACTTAACTGATGAAGAACCCCTTCTGACCTGGAGTATATTATAGTATGTAAAACACTTCCCTCTGCTGGTCCAACAATGTTATGATGAAATCTAACACAAAATAAAATAGAATTTGACTGACAGCTTGGTAGTTTAAGGAAGTTAACATTAGGTGTGAAGGGGAAGAAAGTGTGAGGTCTACTGATGAAAGCGAAACAATAACCCCAACTTCATTTAAACTAATTATAAAATTCACATCAATCAATCAATGGTTTAATTTGGAAATGTAACCTCAAGGGAGATTTGATACAGTACTACTCTAAAATGTTGCCTTTGTGATGAAGCCAAATTTTTTGATAGGTATTGCATCATTGTAATATATATAGGTATGTGCATTTGTGTCCAAATGATTTGCTAATAGTTCCAGTGTTCGGTTATTCATGTAACGGCCTTACACTGCAGTATTATCAGAAGCCTGACTGGTGTCCACTGACCTTCCTTCAGTGTGTGAGTGTGAAACCTCTTCGTGGAAAGCATTCTCAAATATATTCAGGATGGATTTGCGAGCCTTATCTTTGAAATCTTGGCCCATGAACACATACAGCAACGGATTCAGGCAACTGTTAAGGTAGGCCAGGTTGGTGGCTATAGGGACGCCGATGGTGATGACATGTCGTAATGGTACGTTTGAATGTTTGGTCATGAAATCCACCAACTCAATTAGATCAAAGATGTGAAAGGGAGCCCAGCACAGGAAAAAAGCAGTGATCACAGCAGCGATGATCTTAAAGGGGCGACTTGATTTTTCACCTAGGATGCGGTTCCTCCTGAGACGATGGATTATCACAGCATAGCAGGACACAATGACAGTGAAGGGGACAATAAATCCCAGGATGACGCGGCTGATGGTCATGGCCTGAAAACGTAATGCTCGTAACTGATTCACAGACTCAGTTTCGTAGTCATCGGAAAAAGCAAAGTTGTAGTAGCAGTTGATGATGTTTTTATCATGATACGAAGGCGCAGTGTCCCTGAAGACGAAGTATGGAGTGCTGAGAATCAGAGCCAGCACCCAAACAGCCAGACTCACACCGGACGCCTTGCGTACACTCCTGTGGTTCTGAGCCCAGACGGGCCACACCACAGACACACATCTGTCCACGCTGATCACCACCAGGATGTAGATGCTGGCAAAGATGTTCACAAACTTCACTACGTTGTTCAGCTTGCACATGAGTGTGCCAAAGGGCCAGTGGAAGTGCAGGGCCGTGTACGTCGCACTGAAAGGAAGAAACGCCGTGAAGAGGAAGTCAGCCACCGCCAGGTTGAGGAACCAAACCGTGTTCACGGTTTTCTTCATCTTGAATCCGGTCACCCAGATAACCATGCCGTTTCCAAGCACGCCCAGGATGAACGCCAGGAAGTAGATAACAACAGACATGTTCCGCAGAGCCTTTTTCAGATCAGCATACGTGTCATGATGAGGCTCACTTCCACCTGTTGTATGGGTGTGATAGGAAGGTGTAGCGTTCATCTCTGCCAGAGTCCTGCAATAGCAACATGAAGAATACATGTATAATATATATATATATATATATATATATATATATATATATATATATATATATATATATATATATATATATATATATATATATATATATATATATATATATATATATATATATAAAACATATTCAATAAGTAGATATTGAATATGTTAAGTGTAGGTTTAACATGGTCATTTGTAATATGCATACGGGACAATGCCACAACAGTCACATGGTGTAACCAGAAAACTTGTTAGTGTAATGCTCCTAAAAGTTTTGAAAATATATATTATTAATAATGAATAATTATTTTTTAAATAATTTTAAATAAAAAAAACATGCTATCAAATAGTTATATATTCCAGGCGGTGGATTAAATATTTGAAATTTATCATTCATTTTCATTCACACCATTTAAAATTTTATGTTGGAAAATCACACAAAATAATGATTTTTGTAAAAAAGAAAAAGGTACATATATATATCATATTATATATGATATATATTTGTTTTTTGTGGTTGAAGCAGTTGTTGACAACATATTTTTATGTGAAGTGTGATGACGCTGTGAAGAGGAAGTCAGCCACTGCAAGGTTGAGAAACCAAACTGTGTTCACGGTTTTGTTGGCAAACCAATTTTTATGTTGGCAAATGTTTTTTATCCTGTTTTGCAATCTATCGGTTTTGCAAGATATTTTATATTGCATATTTTCATTATTTGTATTTATTTGTATAGACATTTTTTTTATCCAAAGCACAAAGAAAAACCAACAACAATAAAACAGGCATTAAATAAATGAAACGCAGGTATGTCTTTGTGTGGCAGGTATGTTGCTCTGTTTATAACCTAAAGGCAGCTTCATCATGGTTTTGTTTTGACTCGAGGAGCATGATAATCCACAACTCACAGACCTGAGGAGTTGAAACTTCTGGTAAATTCATAACATTTTAGCAGCTCTCAGAAAAATTCACATAAAGCATTCAGGACTATTCAATGAGACACAATTCAACATTCATACCAAGCATTGCTATCTGCTCCAGGAGCCTTGGTATTTTACACTAAAACACTCACTTCTCTGTTATCTATTTTCTATGTGGCATCTGTTTCATATATGCAATCATACATCTTTGTCGCATTTAATGAGTTTTAAATCACTAGTTTAAAATGTAAACCATTTTATTATTTACTCTTTATCATCAAATGGTTTCCATTATAATAAAAGCTACTGTACATGTCAAGCTTCAGTCACAATATATCAGGGAATATGATATTGAATTGTTTATATATATATATATACTGTAGTCACTTTTCACCCACTCGTCACTTTTCTCTACACACACATCCTGCACCTGCACCTTAAGAATGCATTAGCTATGTATGTGTATATGTATGTATGTGCGTATATATATATGCAAATATGTAAATATGTGTGTACGTGCATGTATATATGTATGTATATATGCTTTGCTTATGCATACCTTTTTCTTGCTATTTAGTATTTTTTCTCCATTATGCATATTATTATTTCCATAATGCATACTGTGTATGCAGATCATTTTCTTTTCTTTTCTTTACTCAGTACGCTGCAGTAACAGACAAATTTCCCCGTTGTGGGATCAATAAAGTCTTATCCAGTCTTATCTTATCTTATATATATATATTATCAAGTCAGATGTCATATATATTATACACATACATACATCAATTCCATGGGACACGACCTGAAAACCTTTCATGAACGTAGAAGACAGAACGAGGATGAGCTGTCAAAATAAAAGTCCAACAATTGCGACGCAGAATTGTCGTTTTTGTTCCGAACCTCTTACCTGATCAGGTCACATCTGGATCAATGGGTTAGTCCAGTTCCGAAGAGACAGAGCTAGTCAAGAATCCGTGTGTCATTCCTTCTTTTTTTTTTTTTTTTATAATACGTACTTTTAATACTTGTGGTCGGGGTCACGTGACCTGGAAATGAACTTCTAGGTGAAGTTGGAAAGCCAGTCGCATACCATAAACAAGACTTCCTGGAACAATGCATCCGAGGCAGCAAAACGTTGTCCAAACAAAAACGACCAATCTGTCCCATCCCTCATAGTGTTGACTACTAGCTACAATGACCCAAAATTCATATGTATTGGAAAAAATAAGCGGTTCTCCGAGGAAAAAAAAAACAAAAAAAAAAACATCTGTTTTCGCCAGCAGCGCAGCCAACGCGCAGGGACCGTCTGCAAATTACAAGATTCTGGAAAGAAAAAAAATACCTCCACTTGGGAACACTATCCAAAATCAGCCCCCACCTCCAATTCGGAATGAATTTGTATTTTTATTATTATTTGTAACGATTATTTTATGAATGTGATGTGTATGAATATTCCTAATCAGTGATTTTCCATTCAGATGACCCATATTTGTGTGGCTGTTGAATATTTCCATAAGCAAAAGATGAAGATCATCTGTAAAGGTTAGATTATACAACAAATACATTTTTATGAAACCAAACCTATTTGCTCGACCATGTTCTGTCTCTTTGGCCCTGCACTAGCCCGTTGACTCAGATGTGACGTGTTCAGGGTCACAGAGGTTTGGAACAAAAATGTCAATTTCTGTCTCAGGAAACTCATGTACTCATCCGTCAAGTCGGGTGTTTCCAAAATTTCAAAATTTGGGCATGCAGAAGTTTTATTTAACCTGTCAGATAAAAAGATAATGAGAAGATTCTAAATAGAAATTTGTAATTTTATCAATGACTGCTTAGTGGGGTCCTAACAGAATGCACTGTTACGTATGTAAATTTCCACATAAAAAGTGATATATTAGTGACATCACCTGAATATAGGTGAGCTACTGTAACTTTTAACTGTTTTAATATAAGCTATTTAACAATTTGCATTTCTCCTTCTGTCTTCCTACAAGGCAATACTCAGGAGAAAATAACCATTATGAAAGCCTAGTATAAAGAAAACCCACACACTAGTAGTATAGTATTTACTCTGATAATATAAGATTGTGTTATTGTATGTTGGTTAGTGTTCAATACTTTTAAAAGGCTGGGATAGACTTTATAAAGTAGCAGCTGATGATTAGAAACATATTTTAAGTAAACACAAGCAGGCTGATCGAAATCACATCGATCTATTTGTCCTTTTTTTGGTAAATTTCTGCGAAACTCGCAGTGGAGCGTGTCTTCCACAGAGCACATATACTTAGCTATCATCTATGAGTGTATTCTTAGATGTACTATGGTGATAATAGTATATTTTAAGGCCAAGCTTGTTAATGTTCCTTCTATCAACATCCTGTTTATCAAATCATTTCGTTATTCTGAGAAATTATGAAACACCTCTGGGTACGTTATATTGCATAGCAGGATGAGGCAATGGAGAAAAAAGCTTTATAGCAACCTAAAGTGCTGTAGGGTGAACAGTGGGAAAAAGTAGGAAAAAACAACCCAAATTGAAAGTAAATATTCTAAGAATTAAAAGAAATGGAAAAAGTTATAGGTCTTTATCTTGTTTAGTCTTGTCTATTACTATACCAAATAGTGTGTTGCTACAAAAGAGCATCAGCCACCCTAGTAAATTAAACAGGTTAAGTAATAATATTAGTCTCCTTATACCCATGTCTAGACCTGATACTTTTTTTCATCTCACACTAGAAGGTATGAAAGTCTGAGGATTACAAAGTTACAATACCTTTTTTTTTTAAAGCTCTCCAGTTAGATGAGGGTGCGTCTGCAGCAGAAAATAAAGAAGTAAGAAAATCCTGATCACTTTATACACCCTGATGTGTGGCAGATGTGTGGCCTCATCACATTTTGCAAGGAAACTTGCACTTCCCTCTTCCTTTTTAATTCCATTAAACTGTTTTGTCAGCAATGCAGTCGAAATGTTGCATTGCATTAGGAAGCTAATCATCAGTGTCAACTAAACAACCCATGTTCTTAGTGCACCATAAAATACAAATCTTTCCTCCAAATTCCTGTAAAGACCAATTTATTAGCATTTGCTATCTCTCTTTAGATTGCCCAGGGACATTGGGAACAATATTCAGAAACTTTATTTATTTTTTTATTGATTTTTGAAATAAACTGAAGGCATTGGAAATAAAGAAACTGGGGTCACCCATACGATTTTGTGTTTTTTTTTATGGAAAGTCACAATTTTATTTATCAATTGAGTTGCAAAATGAATAGAAAATATATTCAGGACATTGACGAGGTTGAAAATAATGATTGTTATTTAAAAAATACTAATTCTCTCCTTCAAACTTTCCTTTACCATAGAATGCACAACTGTTTTCATCTGTACTAATATAATTGCACAAGGCTTTTCTAATCATCCATTAGCTTTTAATGCAATTAGTAAACACAATCCACCATTAGAACACGATTGGAGTGATGGTTGATGGAAATGGGCCTCTATACACCTATGTAGGTATTGCATTAAAAAAACAGACATTTTCAGCTAGAATAGTCATTTACCACAGTAGCAATGCATAGATTGTGTTTCTGATTAATTCAATGTTAACTTCATTGGAAAAAATAGTGCTTTTCTTTTAAAAAATAAGGCCAGTTCCAAGTGACCTCAAACACTTGAATGGTAGTGTATGTCACCCTAAAAGGAAGGAAGGAAAAGAGGAAGTAAGCAACTGTACAGATGCGGAATAAATCATGGGTATCTACATTCTGCAGATTCCCATTTTCGGTTAAATACGTGCTGAATAAACGGGTGAAGCTCCATTTGACAAATGTGCCATCTGCAGACACGTAGCAGCAGCTTCAGCAGTAGCTGATGATTAACATGTCTACGAGCAGGCGGATCAACCCCGCCACCTACAAGCTTGTCTGTTTTACTGTCAGACAGTGTTGAGAAATGTTCCTTTTTTTGTCAGCATCCTGTGTGACAGATTCACTAGCTATACATGGGAATTATGACGAACAATTCCAGACATATTAGGTTACAAAACACAGTACACAGGGAAAAAAGTAGGGAAAACAACCCAAATGATAAAACAACAACTAAAATAATAATCATGATAATTAAAAGAAGTGTGAGCACCCCTTCACTGAATGCAGTCTCACACACAAAAAGAGCAACAGCTAAGCTTTCGTCACAGTGCCAAATTTTTTATGTGCACACTTTAAATATTTATTCTTGTCATGACCTTATACTCCAGTATTATGAACAACCTGACTCATATTCACTGACTTTGTGTCTTCACGAAAAGCATTCTCAAATATATTCAGGATGGATTTGCGAGCTTTATCTTTGAAATATTGCCCCAAGAACACATGCAGCAACGGACTCAGGCAACTGTTAAGGTAGGCCAGGTTGGCGGCTAAGGGGACTCCAGTAATTAGGACAGGTCATAAATCTGCATTTGAATGATTATCAATCAAATCCACCAACTCAATTAGATCAAAGATGACAACATTACATAGTCACCATGATCGTAGTAGCAGTTGATGATGTCTTTATCATGCTATGAAGACGCAGTGTCCCTGAAGATGAACTATGGAGTGCTGAGAATCAGAGCCAGCACCCAAACAGCCAGACTCACACAGGACGCCTCACGTGCATGCTGGCAATGATAGTCAGAATCCTTATTGTGTTGTCAAGTCTGCACATGAGCGTGCAGAAAGGGCCGGGGGAAGCGCAGGGGCGTGTACGTGGCGTTGAAAAGCCTTCAAAGAGGAAATAGGCTGCCGCGAGGTTGAGGAACCAAACTGTGTTCACGGTTTTCTTCATCGTGAATCCGGTCACCCAGATGTCTCAGTTCTGCATGCTCGTCCTCGTCACCATCCATCCAGACATGTTCCCTGTTGTTTTCAGGGGGTTGCAATCATTAGCTGCATTCAGACCTATTACATGAAAAATAGATGGTAAATGTACAACAGAATGAAATCATTTGACCTGTGTTCTACTTTCTAGACAAACAAATCAGACACTGTAGGACAGATTTTTTTTATTTTGAATTCTTTGATTTCATGGCTGTTCTTGTATTGCTGTGATAAGTGCAGCACGCATCTCATCATATTATTACCCTCTAACCTATTAAACCGATTAAGTATGATTTCACTATTCTCGCTGTTTAATATTTAAAAGGCACAATCACCTACATGTTCCTGCCTCAGTTGTGTTTAAAGTTTGCCTTTCAGAACTATAGTATAATGCATAAGCAAAAAGTTTGTAGTAATAGTGATTGATATCTATGAAGGTGTATTGTAGTTTGTTTAATCTTTCTTTTTATAGTTTTGGTTTTTGTTATGTTTGTAGTTTCTTTTAAGGCCCTGAGTTGTTTTTTTTTATTGGTGCATTACATTAAGTTTAATATCACTTTAATATAACAGCATTCCTCTTCCCTCCACATACAGCCTCACATACACACTACAAATGGAAACATATAAGAAGTATTAATAAAATAAAATCTATACCCATCCTTAGCATTATTCTATACCTTGTTTGAGTCCACTGCTTTCATTTGAGATTTAGTCATATTCTTAAAAATACAAATATATATATACTGTTTTTCTATAGTTAAATAACTCAATTAGAAATTCACATTATTATATTCACCATTATTTTGACAGAACTTAGCATAAAGAGGAAATTAATTGTTCGTTAACAAATATAAACTCTGATAATAATGAGGGTACAGTACCTTTCTCAAAGCTCTCCGGTCAGATGAGGATGTGTCTGCAGCAGAAGTAACCCCCGTGCAAAACCCTGTTTAGTTCATATAGCCTAAGGTTTGGACGGATGTGTGGCATCATGCACTCAGCAAAAAAAAAAAAAAGCGTGCACTTCTCTTTTTTTCTAAATCATTGTGAGCCTCTGAGTTCCAAAACACCTGCTGAGTAAGTAACGGTGCAGTCAAACCTCTGATGAATCAATGGATGTGGTTCTGCTACATGGCAGGTGGCAACGTGATCATCATTCAACAGCACATGAGTTCTCAGTGCAGCGCGACTTGCAGGGCAAATGAAATTGAGTCAGGAGGCAAAAGTATTGGTGCAAAAAAGGAAGTGATTTATTTAACAGCAGTACACACAACATTAAAAAAAAATAACTCAGTAAAGCAAGTAGGCCTTCCTTTACACTCAGTGCCACAAAAAAAAGGAACTTAATACAAAAAACTTTGGTTTGATGCCACCTGCAGACAAACAATCAATGGTACCCCTTGTTGATCAGTTACTAATCATAACATCAATCAAGCTCAATTTTGGGAAAAAAGATGGATTTGAACAGTTGGATGCAAACAGGACAATTTGGTGTCTAATTTGTTATGTGCACGTTTTAATATTTATTCTTGCCATGACCTTATACTCCAGTATTCTGAACAGACTGGCTCGTATTGGTCAACCTTGTGTCCGTTTGTGAGCGTGAAACCTCGTCATGAAAAGCAGTCTCAAATATATTCAGGATGGATTTGCGAGCTTCATCTTTGAAATCTCGGCCCATGAACACGTACAGCAGCGGATTCAGGCAACTGTTAAGGTAGGCCAGGCTGGTGGCTATAGGGACGCCGATGGACACGACGTGTCGTAATGGTACGTTTGAATAATTGGTCATGAAATCCACCAACTCAATTTGCTCAAAGATGTGAAGCGGAGCCCAGCACAGGAAAAAAGCAGTGATCACGGCAGCGATGATCTTAAAGGAGCGACTTGATTTGCTGGCCAGGCTGCGGTTCCTCCTGAGACGATGGATTATCACAGCATAGCAGGAGACAATGACAGTGAAGGGGACAATAAATCCCAGGATGAGGCGGGAGATGGACATGGCCTGAAAACGCAATGATCGTAACCGAGTCGCAGACAACATTTCATAGTCACCATGGTTGTAGTAGCAGTTGATGATGTTTTCATCATGGTACGAAGGCCCGGTGTCCCTGAAGACGAAGTATGGAGTGCTGAGAATCAGAGCCAGCACCCAAACAGCCAGACTCACACCGGACGCCTTGCGTACACTCCGGTGGTTCTGAGCCCAGACGGGCCACACCACAGACACACATCTGTCCACGCTGATCACCACCAGGATGTAGATGCTGGCAAAGATGTTCATTAACTTTATTAGGTTGCTCAGCTTGCACATGAACTTGCTAAAGGGCCAGTGGTAGCGCAGGGCCGTGTACGTCGCACTCAAAGGAAGAAACGCCGTGAAGAGGAAGTCAGCCACCGCCAGGTTGAGGAACCAAACCGTGTTCACGGTTTTCTTCATCTTGAATCCGGTCACCCAGATAACCATGCCGTTTCCAAGCACGCCCAGGATGAACGCCAGGAAGTAGATAACAACAGACATGTTCCGCAGAGCCTTTTTCAGATCAGCATACGTGTCAGGATGAGGCTCACTTCCACCTGTTGTATGGGTGTGATAGGAAGGTGTAGCGTTCATCTCTGCCATTCTCCTGAATCCTGCAATAGCAACATGAAGGATACATGTGTCACTAAATGTCTCTGGAAATGCATATGTTAAAATGTAGGTTTAACGTAATGACTTTGATAGTTCTTTTTTCATATTTTGTGTATCTGGAACAATGTCAGGACGGTTATCGCTGACCCAAATACACATGACTTGGCACTGACCCATATCCAGTACATGGCACAGTATTCTATATACATATATCCTCAGTGCATTTCTAGCTAAAGTACAGTCCAGGTCTTTTACAGCTCTATGTGGGTAAATGTTCATGACTATTTTGTCTAATTTATCGTTGCTTTATCTCTGTCTCCAAAGTTTTTATTTCTATTTCCATTCATTCCATTATAAAAAACATAGATGCAACAACATTTTCTTCAACCTAACTACAATAAATCAGAAATCCTCATCATTCTGTTCTTCTTCTTGGCAACTATAGCAACTGTTACCGCTCAGGAGGGAGCGTTAACTAAAGTATTTCTGCAGGTAAAGGTTCTGGTTTAAAGGCTGATTGGATCATGTCCATTTTCTTTCCTCAAAAGAGCACTTATACGCTGCTGTCATCTATCAGTGTATTTGTAGATGCGTTATATGATACTGGTATTACACAAGACTGTCGGTAAATGTTTCTTCTATCAGCATCCTGTTTGTGGGATCTATTCAATATGCTCAGAAATTACGAAACCCCACTTCTCAACATGTTAACGATTGTGAAAGAAACTGAATGCAAGGCAAATTTTATTATATAGGAACCTACAATGCTTTAGGGAAAACAAAAAAAATAACCTAAATGATAATATATTGCATGTTTGCCACTGATGTTTAACTATTTGTGCACTAATCTCATTAAAAAATGTGAAAAGCCACCCTAAAATAAAAATAGTTTAACTCTATGTATCTTTGATAACACTCTTGTTAACAGTTCTCTTCCTGCATGTCGTTGCTTCCGCTGAACCTTGTAAGTTGTCTATGATATTTATTTAAACAGGTTGATTAATTAATTTACTATCTTTTTACTCATGCTTATACCTGATGCCTTTATGTTTTCCTGACAGCACTTCAAATCCCCCTCACACTAAACGATACGAGCCTCTGAGAATAACAAAGTTACAGTACCTTTCTCAAAAGCTCTCCAGTCAGATGAGGGTGTGTCTGCAACAGAAGTAAAGAAGCAAACAAACCCTGTCACTTAATATACGCTGTTATGTGACAGATGTGTGACGTCATTCTATAGGCAGAAATGTGAACATTCGAGGTTCCCGTTTGGTGGATGATTTGCAAGGCAAATAAAAATGTGTCAAAATTATCAATGCTGAAACTATTTATTTAACACCAGCACCAACACCGTTAAAAAAATGTTTCGCAAAATGTGGGGGAGGAGAATTACATGTTTGTGCCAATTAAATATGCTCAATAAAACAAAAAATAGGCCTTACTTATCACTGTCTCCACAAAAAAGACCCTCAAACCCTCACAAGAACACACACTATATCCATTATTTTGTACTTAGTATTTTCAAAATCAGATGCTTTAGTCATATATATATATATATGCAAACATTTTAATGACAATGCATAGACAGCCAAAGTGTATACCAAAGGCTTTGTGTGCTTCAAAAAAGTGAAGTGCATGCTCATTGTCTCACCACAATGAGACTGGTGATTAAAAAAAAATAGTATGGCACACCGCACTTTCCAGTTTTTTAGTTCTATAACAAAGTCAAAAATGTCGTATAAATTTCAATCCACATCATGATTGTGTCCCACTTTGTGTTCATTCTTGACAAAAAAAGTTTAAATTTTATATCTTTATGTTTAAAACTTGAAATATAACGGACGGTCACAAAGTTGGTGGTATTGCCTAATGCGTGCATACAAATCACCAGTCTCATAGTGGTAAAATAATGAGCATGCACTTATCTTTTTTGAAGCACACAAAGCCTTTAGCATACACTTTAAATGTCCATGCATTGTCATTAAAAATGTTTTTATATTCTCTAAAACCATGTAGAAACGTGATATTCTGATCTGCTGCCTGCAGTTCCTCTTACTTCATAAATGTCTGTACACACCAAGAAAAACTAATTTAGCTACATCCCTTTTGGTGGAACAGGGATGATTTGCAGGACAAAAGAAATTAAGTTAGGAGGCAAAAGTATTGTTGCAAAACAGGAATGATTTATTCAACAGCAGTACAAACAACATTAGGAAAATTAACTCAAAGCAAAACTAAGCCTTACTTATCACTCAGAGAAGGAGAGAGACAGAAAGCAGGAAACCCCCTGACTGGCAGCTAACAGGTTTACACAAATTCATTAACAAATAAAATGCTTAATTTAGTTTTTGTGTCAATTAAAATTCCTGCTCCAGGGAGGTAAGCTCATTCTGATAATACAAATATTGCAACTAGTATTTATGGCTCATGGTACATGTCACAATATTTATATCCAGTCATATATAAAATAAATGGGCCTTTCCATTTAATCAGATTGATACTGTGGTGTAGTTAGATTTGCAGTACTCCTTGTTTGACCTGATCAGTTAACTAATCATTACACTCATATCAATCAAGTTCAAATGTTGTAATTTGGAAAAAAAGAGGGATTTGATAGCATAAAGCTAAGCTTTCATCACAGTGCTAAATTTGTTATCTGCAGAGATTCAATATTTATTCTTGTCATAACCTTATACTCCAGTATTATGAAAAACCTGACTCATATTCACTGACTTTGTGTCTGTGTGTGCAAACTCTTCGTGGAAAGCATTCTCAAATATATTCAGGATGGATTTGCGAGCTTCATCTTTGAAATCTTGGCCCATGAACACATACAGCAACGGATTCAGGCAGCTGTTAAGGTAGGCCAGGTTGGTGGCTATAGGGACGCCGATGGTGATGACGTGTCGTAATGGTACGTTTGAATGTTTGGTCATGAAATCCACCAACTCAATTAGATCAAAGATGTGAAAGGGAGCCCAGCACAGGAAAAAAGCAGTGATAACGGCAGCGATGATCTTAAAGGGGCGACTTGATTTTTCACCTAGGATGCGGTTCCTCCTGAGACGATGGATTATCACAGCATAGCAGGAGACAATGACAGTGAAGGGGACAATAAATCCCAGGATGACGCGGGAGATGGTCATGGCCTGAAAACGCGATGATCGTAACTGATTCACAGACTCAGTTTCGTGGTCATCGGAAAAAGCAAAGTTGTAGTAGCAGTTGATGATGTTTTTATCATGGTAGGAAGGCCCGGTGTCCCTGAAGACGAAGTATGGAGTGCTGAGAATCAGAGCCAGCACCCAAACAGCCAGACTCACACCGGACGCCTTGCGTACACTCCGGTGGTTCTGAGCCCAGACGGGCCACACCACAGACACACATCTGTCCACGCTGATCACCACCAGGATGTAGATGCTGGCAAAGATGTTCACAAACTTCACTACGTTGTTCAGTTTGCACATGAGTGTGCCAAAGGGCCAGTGGTAGCGCAGGGCCGTGTACGTCGCACTCAAAGGAAGAAACGCCGTGAAGAGGAAGTCAGCCACCGCCAGGTTGAGGAACCAAACCGTGTTCACGGTTTTCTTCATCTTGAATCCGGTCACCCAGATAACCATGCCGTTTCCAAGCACGCCCAGGATGAACGCCAGGAAGTAGATAACAACAGACATGTTCCGCAGAGCCTTTTTCAGATCAGCATACGTGTCATGATGAGGCTCACTTCCACCTGTTGTATGGGTGTGATAGGAAGGTGTAGCGTTCATCTCTGCCATTCTCCTGAATCCTGCAATAGCAACATGAAGGATACATATATATATATATATATATATATATATATATATATATATATATATATATATATATATATATATATATATAATCAATCCATCTAAAGAGCTTTTTTGCTTTCTTTCCTCTATTTGTAGATGCGTTATATGATACTGGTATTACACAAGACTGTTGGTAAATGTTTCTTCTATCAGCATCCTGTTTATGGGATCTATTCAATATGCTCAGAAATGATGAAACCCCACTTGTCAACATGTAAATTATTGTGAAGCAAACAATTATTGTGAACATTTTTTTGCCACTGATGTTTAATTATTTGTGCACTAATCCCATTAAAAAAAGACCAATGCACCCTAAAAATGAAATACTATAACTCTATGTAACTTCCGGACCACACTTGTTAACAGTTCTGTACTGAATGTGATTTTTTTTTCCAATGAACCTTTTTAGTTTTCTATGCTATTTATTTAAACAGGTTAAATAATTAAATTATTATCTTTATACTCAGCAGTTTGGATTCACCTCACCTGATTCTAATAATCAACCATTAGAGCCCTTGCTAAGGACCTTCATCAGTAGAATCAAGTGTGTTACTGCCTGGTTGGAACAAAACTCTGCACCCACACAACGCCCCAGGACCTGAGTTTGACACCCCTGCAGTAAAGGATATGAGAATAACAAAGTTACAGTACCTTTCTCAGAGCTCTCCAGTCAGATGAATGCGTATCTGCAACAGAAGTAAAGACGTGAGCAACCTCGCCACCTAATATACCCCGACATGTGACAGATGTGTTACATCATTGGGTAATTTCCTTGAGTTCCATTAACTATTTTGCATAAACTTTGGCCGTTTGAAAACGTCTGTTGTGTCAGTGACAGCGCAGTCAAAATTCATATTAATCAACATAATAATCAATGGCAATGCAATAATCAACAGCACATGGGTTCTCAGTGCAGCACAAGAACTACAAATTTCAGGTTCTGTACAGAACAAAAACATATATCATTTTTCTGTATGTGTATTTGTTACATCGCCTCTGGTGGATGATTTGCAAGACAAACATGCTGAATAAAACAAAAAATAGGCCTTTATGTACTTAGTCATTTTAAAAATGTGTATGATATTTTAAACTTTTTTTTAGAAATACAAAAAACTAAAAATTGGGGTATTTGGCCTCTTTACTGTCAGTGCAGCAACTCCTTTAGAAATCCATCCCTGAGGATTTCTGAATGATCCAATGTTGACCTAAATGATGCTAAATAAACTTATAATAATTCATTAACTTTGGACCGAAACTGAACTTTTTGGGCAAAATTCTAAACATCATGTTTGGTGTAAAAGTGAACATCACCCTGAACTCAGCATCCCCACTGTCAAACATGGTGGTGGCAGCATCACGGTCTGGAGCTGGTTTTCTTCAGCAGGGACAGGGAGGATGGTTAAAAATGGTTGAAGTTGATGGAGTCAAATACAGGACCATTTTGGAAGAAAACCTGTTGTAGTCTGCAAAAGACATGAGACTAGAACAGGGGTTTACCTTCCATAAGACAATGATCCCAAACATAAAGAAAACCTATAATGGAATAGTTGAGAACTAAATATATCCAGGTATTAGAATGCCAAGTCAAAATCCAGACCTGAATGCAATTGAGAATCTGTGGTAAGATCTAAAAACTGCTGTTCATAAGCACTCTCCATCTAACCTGACTGGGCTCAAGCTGGTTTGCAAGGACGAATGGGCAAAAATTGCTGTGTCTAGATGTGCAAAACTGATAGAGACATAGCGCAACAGACTTGCAGCTGGAATCACAGCAAAAGGTGTTTTTTTTTTACAAAGTATTAACTCCAATAATACTGCACCCCCCCCACTTTTCAGGTTTCTGTTCTAATTTTATATCTTCATATTTGGAGCCTGAAATGTGGCAAAAGGTCAACAAAGTCGAAGGGTGCCAACATGAGAATACTCTCTTAAGGCACTATATAGCCTACTGTGTGCATACAAATCATTCACACAAAGCCTTTGGCTGTCCATGCAGGTTTAGCAAAAATGTTTTTCACATTTTCTAAAACCATAGGGTATATTCATTTATAAATACACTTCATAATGTGTCTTTGTATTACATTACACACTTTGCAAAGCCCATCCTACTTTCAGTGGTTGACTGTTCAGACCAACTCTAGTTGTATGTGTATATACAGTAATAAATGCTTTATAAAGTAGAATAAAAACAGTTAATCAAGCCTATGATAAAAGTAATAAATAAGAGCATTAACCACCTCTTATAACTGCCTATTTGTTATGTCAGATAAGTTGTGTATCTTTCTCTCTACCATATATATTCATAGATCATACATGATACTATAGAGATTCCAGGCATGTTTTGTGAACTCATTTGGTGAACATGAAATGTGTAATTTTAGTGGGAAAAATGGTCTAGTAACAGTCCAATAATAGTCCACATTATACTTTAATAATGGAAATAACGATAACAAGAACGGAAGAGGTGACTAGAAACCTTACAATAGAAATAAAAATCTAAATATCATTTACATTGTATACATCATAGCAAAGCTTTACAGGTTAATGTTATGTGACAATAAAGGCACATTTACCCAAATCACGCAGAACATGTGGCATTTCATTTTACAGATTTTTTTTGGTAAAGTAATTTGTAATAAAGTTAATGGGAGGTCCTGTCAGCCAAACAAACAATAGTAACCATCATTTTATAAATCACTAACAAATCAGAAAACAGTTCTACTTTTCTGAATAATAAGGGATGTATTGTTTGCTACTGCATTTTTTTAATGAAGACTCTTTGATGAAATACCAAGTTATGAGTCTGATTAGTTAATTTCTTTTGCTCCTCTGGGCCACTATAATCTTATTTTAAAGCAAAAACAAATAGGTAAAAAATTGATGAACCACTATTGAAAATAGCTTCATTACATTAAAAGGGCTGCCCCCCCCACCAAGTTCAGAGGCTCAAACTAAACTTAGTTACCATTACCATTTAGCCTTTGCTTTAAGTGTAATACCTACATAATAATTAGCCTATATATTTCACTTGCATTAGTTTGTTAGTATGTCTAAGAACGATAAAGGGTTTAAGTACATGATACATACACAGAAGTCAAAATTCAGTCCAATCTGTGGCAAATGTGGCTTTTATAAAAAGAAACCTCAGAAACTGTGACTAACTATATGTTACTGTACAATAATGGGATCAGTGACTGGGTTGAGGGAGTTTTAAATGGGGACTGATGGGAGCTCAGGACATTACTTTGCAATTGACTGTATAGTGGTTCAACAAAACTATTTAACACTAGATTCTATGGTCATTCAAAATCAGCTACATTACAGTCCATTATGTTCTACGACAAGACGGGCACAACGCCAACATTTCAGCCAGACCTTAATTTTTTTTTTGCTGATTGTGCTGAAATTAAACGAGAGACTGACGTAATACCAACTGGTTTCCTCTTTCAAAAAAAACGCCTACTTCAGAAATACATTTAACCACTTGGTATAGCATTGAAACATTTTACTTTTCCATCATTTAAAATGCTTTGGCCCAAAAATGCATTGAAAATTCATCCACAATTTAGATAAATTATAGGGATTGCATTAGTGCCCTTGCATTAAAAACATCAAACCCAAAATGGCAATTTGGTATATACACTTACATTTACTATGTACAATTACAGTATTTATTAATATCATGGCCAGCCTTACACCTCAGCATCAGAAACTGACTTCTCTTTGCTCCGACTGGTGACCATTGAGTTTGTATAGGTGTAGGAGCGTGATACCTCCTCCTGGAAAGCACTCTCCAATACATTCAGGATGGATTTACGAACTTTATCCTTGAAATCTTGGCCCATGAACACATACAACAGTGGATTCAGACAACTGTTAAGAAAGGCCAGGCTGGTGGCTATAGGGACACCGATAGTGGTGACATGGTCTAATATTACACTTTGGTGATTAGCCATGTGATTCACCAACTCAATTAGAGCCATGATGTGGTACGGAGCCCAGCACAGGAAAAATGTGGTGATAACGGCAGCGATGATCTTAAAGGGGCGACTCGAGTGGCTGGCCAGGGTGCGGTTCCTCCTGAGACGATGGATTATCACAGCATAGCAGGAGACAATGACAGTGAAGGGGACAACAAAACCCAGGAGGAAGCGGGTGATGGTCATGGCCTGATGACGAAACTGACGCAACTGATTCACAGCTGGCGTTTCATAGTCGTCAGAAAAGGCAAAGTTGTTGAAGCAGTTGATGATGTCTTCATTGTTGTATGAAGGCCCGGTGTCCCTGAAGACAAAGTATGGAGTGCTGAGAATCAGAGCCAGCACCCACACAGCCAGACTCACACCGGACGCCTTGCGCACACTCCGGTGGTTCTGAGCCCAGACTGGCCACACCACAGACACACATCTGTCCACGCTGATCACCACCAGGACGTAGACGCTGGCAAACATGTTCAGAAAGCTTATGGTGCTGTTCAGTTTGCACATGAACTTGCCGAAGGGCCAGTGGAAATCCATAGCGGTGTACGTCACACTCAAAGGAAGAAACGCCGTGAAGAGGAAGTCAGCCACCGCCAGGTTGAGGAACCAAACCGTGTTCACGGTTTTCTTCATCTTGAATCCGGTCACCCAGATAACCACGCCGTTTCCAAGCACGCCCAGGATGAACGCCAGGAAGTAGATAACAACAGACATGTTCCGCAGAGCCTTTTTCAGATCAGCATACGTGTCATGATGAGGCTCACTTCCACCTGTTGTATGGGTGTGATAGGAAGGTGTAGCGTTCATCTCTGCCATTCTCCTGAATCCTGCAATAGCAATATGAAGGATACATATATATATATATATATATATATATATATATATATATATATATATATATATATATATATATATATATATATATAATCAATCAATCTAAAGAGCTTTTCTGCTTTCTTTCCTCTATTTGTAGATGCTTTATATGATACTGGTATTACACAAGACTGTTGGTAAATGTTTCTTCTATCAGCATCCTGTTTGTGGGATCTATTCAATATGCTCAGAAATGATGAAACCCCACTTGTCAACATGTAAATTATTGTGAAGCAAACAATTATTGTGAACATTTTTTGCCACTGATGTTTAATTATTTGTGCACTAATCCCATTAAAAAAGACCAATGCACCCTAAAAATGAAATACTATAACTCTATGTAACTTCCGGACCACACTTGTTAACAGTTCTGTACTGAATGTGATTTTTTTTTCCAATGAACCTTTTTAGTTTTCTATGCTATTTATTTAAACAGGTTAAATAATTAAATTATTATCTTTATACTCAGCAGTTTGGATTCACCTCACCTGATTCTAATAATCAACCATTATAGCCCTTGCTAAGGACCTTCATCAGTAGAATCAGGTGTGTTACTGCCTGGTTGGAACAAAACTCTGCACCCACACAACGCCCCAGGACCTGAGTTTGACACCCCTGCAGTAAAGGATATGAGAATAACAAAGTTACAGTACCTTTCTCAGAGCTCTCCAGTCAGATGAAGGCGTATCTGCAACAGAAGTAAAGACGTGAGCAACCTCGCCACCTAATATACCCCGACATGTGACAGATGTGTTACATCATTGGGTAATTTCCTTGAGTTCCATTAACTATTTTGCATAAACTTTGGCCGTTTGAAAACGTCTGTTGTGTCAGTTACAGCGCAGTCAAAATTCATATTAATCAACATAATAATCAATGGCAATGCAATAATCAACAGCACATGGGTTCTCAGTGCAGCACAAGAACTACAAATTTCAGGTTCTGTACAGAACAAAAACATATATCATTTTTCTGTATGTGTATTTGTTACATCGCCTCTGGTGGATGATTTGCAAGACAAACTGCTGAATAAAAAAGCTGAATAAAACAAAAAATAGGCCTTTATGTACTTAGTCATTTTGAAAATGTGTATAATATTTTAAACTTTTTTTTAGAAATACAAAAAACAAAAAATTGGGGTATTTGGCCTCTTTACTGTCAGTGCAGTGATCCAATGTTGACCTAAATGATGCTAAATAAACTTATAATAATTCATTAACTTTGGACCGAAATTGAACTTTTGGGGCAAAATTCTAAACATCATGTTTGGTGTAAAAGTGAAACTGCACATCACCCTGAACTCAGCATCCCCACTGTCAAACATGGTGGTGGCAGCATCACGGTCTGGAGCTGGTTTTCTTCAGCAGGGACAGGGAGGATGGTTAAAAATGGTTGAAGTTGATGGAGTCAAATACAGGACCATTTTGGAAGAAAACCAGTTGTAGTCTGCAAAAGACATGAGACTAGGACAGGGGTTTACCTTCCATAAGACAATGATCCCAAACATAAAGAAAACCTATAATGGCATAGTTCAGAACTAAATATATCCAGGTATTAGAACGCCAAGTCAAAATCCAGACCTGAATGCAATTGAGAATCTGTGGTAAGATCTAAAAACTGCTGTTCATAAGCACTCTCCATCTAACCTGACTGGGCTCAAGCTGGTTTGCAAGGACGAATGGGCAAAAATTGCTGTGTCTAGATGTGCAAAACTGATAGAGACATAGCGCAAAAGACTTGCAGCTGGAATCACAGCAAAAGGTGTTTTTTTACAAAGTATTAACTCCAATAATACTGCACCCCCCCACTTTTCAGGTTTCTATTCTAATTTTATATCTTCATATTTGGAGCCTGAAATGAGGCAAAAGGTCAACAAAGTCGGAGGGTGCCAACATGAGAATACTCTCTTAAAGCACTATATAGCCTACTGTGTGCATACAAATCATTCACACAAAGCCTTTGGCTGTCCATGCATGTTTAGCAAAAATGTTTTCACATTTTCTAAAACCATAGGGTATATTCATGTATAAATACACTTCATAATGTGTTTTTGTATTACATTATACGCTTTGCAGAGCCCATCCTACGTTCAGTGGTTGACTGTTCAGACCAACTCTAGTTGTATGTGTATATACAGTAATAAATGCTTTATAAAGTAGAATAAAAACAGTTAATCAAGCCTATAATAAAAGTAATAAATAAGAGCATTAACCACATCTTATAACTGCCTATTTGTTATGTCAGATAAGTTGTGTATCTTTCTCTCCACCATATATATTCATAGATCATACATGATACTATAGAGATTCCAGGCATGTTTTGTGAACTCATTTGGTGAACATGAAATGTGTAATTTTAGTGGGAAAAATGGTCTAGTAACAGTCCAATAATAGTCCACATTATATTTTAATAATGGAAATAACGATAACAAGAACGGAAGAGGTGACTAGAAACCTTACAATAGAAATAAAAATCTAAATATCATTTACATTGTATACATCATAGCAAAGCTTTACAGGTTAATGTTATGTGACAATAAAGGCACATTTACCCAAATCACGCAGAACATGTGGCATTTCATTTTACAGATTTTTTTTGGTAAAGTAATTTGTAATAAAGTTAATGGGAGGTCCTGTCAGCCAAACAAACAATAGTAACCATCATTTTATAAATCACTTTTAACAAATCAGAAAACAGTTCTACTTTTCTGAATAATAAGGGATGTATTGTTTGCTACTGCATTTTTTTAATGAAGACTCTTTGATGAAATACCAAGTTATGAGTCTGATTAGTTAATTTCTTTTGCTCCTCTGGGCCACTATAATCTTATTTTAAAGCAAAAACAAATAAATACAAAATTGATGAACCACTATTGAAAATAGCTTCATTACATTAAAAGGGCTACCCCCCCCCCCACCAAGTTCAGAGGCTCAAACTAAACTTAGTTACCATACCATTTAGCCTTTGCTTTAAGTGTAATACCTACATAATAATTAGCCTATATATTTCACTTGCATTAGTTTGTTAGTATGTCTAAGAACGATAAAGGGTTTAAGTACATGATACATACACAGAAGTCAAAATTCAGTCCAATCTGTGGCAAATGTGGCTTTTATAAAAGAAACCTCAGAAACTGTGACTAACTATATCCATCCATCCATCCATTGTCTATCCCGCTTATTCCCTTTCGGGGTCGCAGGGGTCTGCTGGAGCCTATCCCAGCGCGTTAAGGCGAGAGGCAGGGATACACCCCAGATGGTCGCCAGCCAATCGTGGGGCGACTAACTATATGTTACTGTATAATAATGCGATCAATGACTGGGTTGAGGGAGTTTTAAATGGGGACTGATGGGAGCTCAGGACATTACTTTGCAATTGACTGTATAGTGGTTCAATACTATTTAACACTAGATTCTATGGTCATTCAAAATCAGCTACATTACAGTCCATTATGTTCTACGACAAGACAGGCACAACGCCAACATTTCAGCCAGACCTTATTTTTTGTGCTGATTGTGCTGAAATTAAACGAGAGACTGACGTAATACCAACTGGTTTCCTCTTTCAAAACAAAACGCCTACTTCAAAAATACATTTAACCACTTGGTATAGCATTGAAACATTTTACTTTTCCATCATTTAAAATGCTTTGGCCCAAAAATGCATTGAAAATTCATCCACAATTTAGATAAATTATAGGGATTGCATTAGTGCCCTTGCATTAAAAACATCAAACCCAAAATGGCAATTTGGTATATACACTTACATTTACTATGTACAATTACAGTATTTATTAATATCATGGCCAGCCTTACACCTCAGCATCAGAAACTGACTTCTCTTTGCTCCGACTGGTGACCATTGAGTTTGTATAGGTGTAGGAGCGTGATACCTCCTCCTGGAAAGCACTCTCCAATACATTCAGGATGGATTTACGAACTTTATCCTTGAAATCTTGGCCCATGAACACATACAACAGTGGATTCAGACAACTGTTAAGAAAGGCCAGGCTGGTGGCTATAGGGACACCGATAGTGGTGACATGGTCTAATATTACACTTTGGTGATTAGCCATGTGATTCACCAACTCAATTAGAGCCATGATGTGGTACGGAGCCCAGCACAGGAAAAATGTGGTGATAACGGCAGCGATGATCTTAAAGGGGCGACTCGAGTGGCTGGCCAGGGTGCGGTTCCTCCTGAGACGATGGATTATCACAGCATAGCAGGAGACAATGACAGTGAAGGGGACAACAAAACCCAGGAGGAAGCGGGTGATGGTCATGGCCTGATGACGAAACTGACGCAACTGATTCACAGCTGGCGTTTCATAGTCGTCAGAAAAGGCAAAGTTGTTGAAGCAGTTGATGATGTCTTCATTGTTGTATGAAGGCCCGGTGTCCCTGAAGACAAAGTATGGAGTGCTGAGAATCAGAGCCAGCACCCACACAGCCAGACTCACACCGGACGCCTTGCGCACACTCCGGTGGTTCTGAGCCCAGACTGGCCACACCACAGACACACATCTGTCCACGCTGATCACCACCAGGACGTAGACGCTGGCAAACATGTTCAGAAAGCTTATGGTGCTGTTCAGTTTGCACATGAACTTGCCGAAGGGCCAGTGGAAATCCATAGCGGTGTACGTCACACTCAAAGGAAGAAACGCCGTGAAGAGGAAGTCAGCCACCGCCAGGTTGAGGAACCAAACCGTGTTCACGGTTTTCTTCATCTTGAATCCGGTCACCCAGATAACCACGCCGTTTCCAAGCACGCCCAGGATGAACGCCAGGCAGTAGATAACAACAGACATTATGTTGAGGGACTGTCTCAGTTCAGCATGCTCGTCCTTGTAGTCATACTCGTCGTCCTCATACATAGAGCCGTTTTTTCCTATGGCATCTGTTGTATTCATGTGATAGAAAGGTGTTGCGGTCAATAGCTCCATCATTGTCTTGAGACCTGCAAGAGGAAAATAAATACATGTTATTGAACAACAGATTTAAATTGTCACTGTTTGTCTACTACACCTTACTATACTTCTGCCCAGGAAATCACTTGTCCTGTGTTCTCCTTTGAGAAAAACAAATCAGACGTCATTTTATTCTTTTGATTTCATGAATTTTCCCACTACATTGTTTTCGATTAATATGGTTATGTAGCTTAAGTGCTTATTTCAACACAGCAAATCAAATCACAGAAGCAATCATGTGGAGTTTGATCAGAGCAGACGGTCGCACTGAGCCTGATTGCTGCCTGCTATGCGACACAAGAACCAATCTGGACAGGAACCCGCTAAAGTCGCCTTACAAACATGAGCACTTGTCTTGTGCGGCTGCAGCTTAGCTTGTTGAACGAGTGACCAAACAAACACAAAGTGCACTTCTAACATCAGTTATCAGGCTAAACAGCGAATTGGTTGTTTGGTTTCAGCATACGTGAAAGCGTTTTAAGAATTGCACTTTAAACATGTTAGATACAAACAACACTAAAATAAAAAACTGTACTAAAAAACATTTAGATACTTGTTTTCCTTGCTCTTCAGACAGAGTGACACAATGTCTGCCCATGACTTGCATTATACTACACTGTAAATCCAGATTTGGTTTCCACAGAAACATTTTAGTGATCAGTCTGAGTTTTTTTTCCTCATTTCTAAATAAAAAATAAGAAAAATAATTTATTCAGATTAACTCTTTGTAATATTTAGCTGAAAAACACACTGCAATGATCATGGTAAATAGAGATAACTTAACATGTTCCAAATGTGAAGTGTGATATTACTTCCCAGCATGCATTGTTTTTGTAGTTTGTATAAAAATGTACAGGATCAAAAGTTTCTGTACATCTTTAATGCATATAATACAAGTCATGGCTGTTTATTTTCACAGTAATAAAAACATTGATGCACACCACGATGAAGGAAGAATTAGGTCCCTTCGCTTTACTTTCTTCGCTTTACTCTTTCATTGTAATAACATGGTTGAGATCAGTGCTGTTCATGCTGCGTGCTCTGCCAAGCAACAGCAGCACATAGTTTAATGGTAAAAACCTGATTTTATCTACAATTTGATGCATACTTTACATTTCACACTGCATTTATGTGAACTCTGGATTTTGATTAAAGACTACTAATGTACACTTCATATGCCTATTGCAAAAAAATAAGGTTTTCCATTCCCCCACCATCAGCCTCAGACAGAAACTATCCTGATCTTTCGCCAAAGACCTTTTGACTTCATCCTAATGACAGGGAACTAGAAATAGAATTTTAATTAACAGACAGACAAAAGCATCGAGATCATCTGTCTCCCAGTTACATTTTGTAGACTGAGTTCAGCAGAGGTTAATTATGAGTCTGCATTGAAAAAAAAAACACTTTAAAAGTTTAAGGAAAAAACTCCATCCTTACAACACAGACCACAACAGAAATGCAAACAGCGCATTTTTTCCTCCTATTCAAATAAAAGGGGAACAAGAAGATGCAACTTTACATCAGAATAGAACATAACCACACAATTACAGAAAACTGTTCCATGTTCCTTACAACAATAAAAAAAAAGATCGTTTTCCACTTTAAACAGGACCAAACTTTCGGAACCGATCCTGAGTTCTGGTTGGGTTACTGTCATATACACATACACATAGAAATGTACCGTACCTTCACCTCTCCGGTCGGACGCGCTGTGTCCGCTGCGGATGGAGTTCTGGACAAATCCCGAATGATCCGTGGAAGCTGCGGGACTCGGATCCCAGAAAAAAAAACAAAAAAAAAAAAACGCGTGACGTCTTCGCGGAGGCGGGACCAGGACCAGGACCAGGACCAGGACCAGGACTCACGCCCCTTCATCCGAAGACCAGAAGACCTCCACGACTAAGACTCACTGTCCGTGTTCTTGCATCGAGAACAAAAGGAAATAATTTAAAAAGAAAAAAAAGACAATCATGTGAGACATGAATGTGTTAAGTGTAGAAAATAAATGCACAGTTGTGATTCACGGTGTGGAATATTCCTTAGTTTATGTCTGAAATGTTGTTATAAGAAAAAAAAAAAAAAAAAAAGGAATATGGTGCAGAATCCAAAAATATGCTGTGCTGAATCTGAAAGAGAGAGTGGTTAGTAAAGCACGCGCACACGCACGCGCACACACGCGCACACAGTGCAGGGTCAAGTGAGATTTCGGATGCTAACCACATACACAAATGGAAGAATACTGAGAACTGATTCAAACTCATATCCGTGCTTCTCCACAAGCAGGGAAAAAAAAAGTTTTAATTAAAATAAGAATGTGAGATTTAGGCCAAAATGGGAAAAATGGCTTGATGTTATATGGTAGGGAAAAAAAGCTTGACTCTAAAACCCCCTAACAGAGGTGTCTGACCTCGACATGTTTTAAAAAAAAATTAAAAAGAAGGAGAAAACTGTTTTGAGAAATGGGTGGAATTTCACCAATTTCGAAAACCGAGGCGTACGTTTGGATCTTTGTTCATTTTGTCTGACCAAGTTCAGGAGTGTGTTTTAAAAAAACAATTAAAGTGGTGGAACCCGAGACTCATCTGGCCCAGACCAGGAATTTCACAAGGACAAACGACAGGCCACAGACAGTTCACCTATCGATCAATCCCCTTCATTCGGCAGCTGAAGTGAAAGTGTTGATCTGAACACAAACGTCCTGCTACAGCACGTTCGCCCCATTCACTGTCTACACAACAGAGCCCGAGGGGGAACTCCGAAAGTGAAAATACAGAGTAAGCAAACAACAAAATGTGGAAATTGTGGGTTGCCGAGACGACTACCTGAGAAATAAAGGAGCTGCGACTTCTCATGGACACCAGCGCTCGTAAGCTGCTGCGTAATGTGTTTTTCTCCATGGCCTGAGCTCATGTTTGCTTGAGGTTGGCTGTAATTGCTCCGTGTTGACTGTATGCATGTAGGTTACGCAGCCTACTCTTAGTGTCCCTCTTTTCACCTTTCCTCACGTATACAAATGTCACAACAGCAGTGATGGAAGACGTGCCCAGATCCCCTTTTTGCAGTCGCCCTTATGCAGAATGTGTGCATCAATTTAGAGGCAGTTTGAGACACTTTGGGTAGATTAATAGTACTATGTCATAATATGGCACACAAAGTGCATATCCAAAGCAAACTAAGAAACGAATGACACTTTTATACAATCAAAGTCTATTAATTCTATGTAAATTATCAAAAATCTTCATCTGAAAAGTAAAAGCTGTCAATTAAATGCAGTGGAGTAGACATGCAGTACCACAAAAAGTGCAGTACTTAAATAAAGTAGTACAGTAAATGCGCTTAGTTACTATCCACCACTGGATACTTGTCAATAATTTAAGATGCAAACCTCCATGAAACAAGGATCTGGGTAAACATGTTTTTTTTTTTTATTTAATTGGAATTAGTATTTGGGACAGTTGAGCAGATGGATAGTTTTTTTTTTTACAAGATATTCCTGTTCTGAAATCTGGAAACACATCTGAGGTGCATGGCACATCTTTGATGTGTGCAAGCGCCATACGAGAAATGAAAGAAGAAAGAGGAACTTCAAGGGATGGAATACTTTTGGTCACAATGAGAGTCGTTTTCACTCATTACACTAAACCCCGCATTCCCGAAACATTTGGCATTTAAAACATACAGTGTTTGAATCACTGCAGAACAGGACCAGAAGTCTAAAATAAGGGGACACACACCCTGAAGCAAAACTAAGGTGTGATTCACTACAATTGAGTCTCACACGCTTTTGATCTCGGTTGATTTGTGTTTTTGAGATTTCAGATACATCCCCATCAAGTTGTAAAAGTTCCCCTTAAACCTAAACATCTAAGAATCTTTCCTCCGTCTTCCGCCTGGCGTCCTGAAAGCAAACAAAGTCTGAAACATCACACATGGATTTCACAGATTCTAATTAATCAAGAAAGAGATTGCGCCAGGAGAGAGGTAGGAAACACAAGAATATGAGCGAGATGGATGCGTGGATACGGGGGAGTGTCGACTGGAGAGGATGAAAATCAATCTTCTATTCCCCAAGCGCAGCCCTACCTTTCAGTGGGGGAAGAAATGTTGCATCGGAGTTTGACTTTGTGGTCATATTTCCTCCCACATGCTTCCTCTTTATACTCTGGGTTTTGCTGTGCAGCTACCCACACATTCATACATCTGTATGACATAGTATGATGGTTGTTTTCTAGACTTTTCTGCAGAGAGCTGCAGATCATGCTGAACAAACTGTTTTACTCACTCACAGTAACCCATCATTTCTTATTAAATTGAAAAAAAACACCTATATATATATATTTTCTGACAAGCCAAAATATCAGTGTCATTCTTGAAAGATTCTTTTATTGAGAAAACCAAATGAATGTTGCAAAGTGCCTAAACCAGTTCTGGCTGCTTTGTGTCGACTTATACTTCAGTTTTTTGGCATATTTGAAGCCATGTAAACAATCAGGAGTTTATATCTAAATATTTTTGACATTTACCGTATAAAACCCATTCATTTACACAGTTAAGTATCTGCTGAACTGATTTAAACTGCTTTAAATCTGTAAAAACAACACTTATTTTGACATCAAGAAAAGGATCTGATGCATGTATTTTGCATTTTGTCTCCTTAAAACAAGCGTTTGTGGGAGACTGGAGGAAGACTATCATAAGTCATTTTAGTGAGTGGTCGACTGATCATCTACATTACAGCAGTTGTTCACACAGTAAAAATATAGTAAAAAAAATAATGAGGCTCAAAATCTTGAACAGATCATCCGCGCTGTAAACTGCTACAACCTGCCCAACCCTAAAAACCGAGTCCCCTGCTCATGTACAATATGTATGTGCACACACACACATGCACACACACACACACACACACGCACACACACACAGGAACTGTGTCCTGCCAATAGTCCAGATGTGAGGGGGAGGATGAAATGAAAGAGAGGGTGAGAGAGAGAGTAAAAGAGTGAGAGACACTACACGAGTCCGTTTACACGCTCTCAGCCCCAGCTTGAGTTTGAGCAACACCCTTATTTCAGAGCGTGGGAGGACCCATGCGTTTGTTATCATTATTGCTTCTTTTTTTCTTGGATACATATTATTCTGTGACTGAATACATCCCCACAGAGAGACTCGATGCTCAAAAAGCAAATCTGCTCCAAGTGCAGGAAATGGTTTGAAACAGGCCCAGACCCAGTTAACTTGTATTCATCAGTCCTGAAAAACTGTGCTGCACCGCTCGGTCTCCATGTGTCACACTAAAAGAGAAGCCTGCTTTAGCTGGAGTCTAGACAGGATGATTACTTTGTCGAATTTTGATTCTGATTCTCTTGAGCAACGCGCAAGGTTTGTTTTTTCGCGCTAAAACGTGTTTTTCACAATTTTTTTTGTTTTTTTTGCTGCACACTCTTTCAACAGAATTCAAAAGGCAGAGTTTTTTTGCTGGTGTCTGAAGGGGATATTAATAGCTATCCCAAGGCTATAGTTTGAGGGAAGCCTTCGGAGCCCAGGGTTTGCCAGAGTTCTTGATTTACCAACCAAACATGCAATTATGTGTGCGCCGCACAAATACCAATTTGGGTGTGTAAAACAACCAGCGGCGGTTTAAAGGGAATTTCGTTTCAGCAGAGGGTGGTATATGCAGTTGGATTTGGGGGATTTATTATTCACTACAGCAGCTGGGAGGGTGGGGGGGGGGCAACTTGAAAAGCAAAAAACTAAAATGCAAGCATGAGTGTGTGTGTGTGTGTGTGCGCATGTCTCTGTTTGCGAGACGTAGAGGTTCTAATAACATACTCCTGTTGCAGCCTCGGTGTAATACACCCGGTAGTTTTCGTTGCCGTTGAGTGCAAAACACAGTGAGCTCACAGCATTTTCTAAATCTACTCCGGACGGGCCACAGAGTGAAACGGTGGCAGACTCGCCCGCTCTAATTTACGCCGTCGTGAAGGCACGAGTGGGAATCTGCAGCATGTCGAAAAAAAAACCCTCAAAGGTTTGTTGATCTTCTTGCGGCGCTGACTGGAAATCAAACCCCTTGTCTCACGGGTGCGGACAGATGAGGAATTTTGTTTTTCCAAGTCAAAAAAAAAAAAAATCGGTGCCAACTGCATTCGCCCCTTATGGCTCATTGACGTTTTTCTCTTTTCTTTTTTTTTCCATGCAGTTCACCACACACGGGGAAAAAGGCTGAACCTCAGTAACCTAAACCACTTCCTTACACTCGGCCCTACTCTTACAACCGCAACGCCTCGTCCCCTTCAGCACAGGGATATGAATAATCAGACTTGGCTCTGACCAACAGAAAACAAGCCTGGCAGTGCATTAGTTATACGGATCTTTGACACACTGCTCACTCTGTCTGTCCGAGTGTATTTTGAGGTACAGTGGAATGGGATTAGGGGAACCGGAACTGGTTAAACAGGGAACGCCAGATGGGGAAATAAATGGAAGTCTTTCTTCTTCGCATGTATTCTAATAACCAGAGAACTTAGGGTCGGAAATACTGGAAATTACCAGCGTAGTCCTTCGCATTATTGAAGGCCAGTGACGGTTTCAGGTTGCAGATGCCGCAGCGAAGTTTCTACATTCCTTCGTCCCGTTGCATTCTGAAGGCTGGTTCTGCAGATATGCAACTAAAGGGGCATCTGGTTACTATAAAAGAGACATTCAAAAGAGATTTTGCATTTGTTAACAATGATGTTTTTCACAATTTAACTTTGTCTAACAAACACCTCTGTGAGAGCTGCTGCAACGCCTCCCATGTTTGTCAGTGAAAAAACCCTCACACAGCGGCGGCAGCTCCAGTGAAATCCAGACAAATGCAAACAAGGTTGGCGAACGAGCGATCAAGCACGCGACATATGTTCTCATCTTTACGGAAAGCGCATTTCAAAAGAGAGCGCTGCCAAGCTGCGTTGCTACATGTGCTTATTTGCAATCAGGGAGCATAGGCGATGATATGCAGGTTGGAAAAAGGAATGAGGCAGATGGTGTGTAGGCTACGCCACAAAGTAATGAGGGGGGGGGACTTGCCTGTGCTGGATGGGAATGTGTTATATTTCAGCCTTAAGTATATAATCACAGGGTTTGGTTAAATATACCCTCACATTTAAATGTTTTCCTGTCTGGTGCTGATAAACACCTATGCTACTCATACATGACTAACAGAGCCTCTAACTCTCAAACACTGAGTCAGCAGTGACTTTCAATTACAGAACGATTGAATGAATCTTGAGTTTTAGAACATATATGTTTTTTTTTTTTTAATTATATGATCTATTGTATTGTGTGCATGGTGCTCAAAAAAGCTCCACAAAAATGATGTTGAAGTAAGTAAAAGCTGGAGTAAAGGAGGGATATTCTGTTCTATTTATGTCAGAGTTAAGCAACACTAAATGATCATTTTTTAAATTTCCAGGTGACGAGCGATGACGCGTTTGCAGTGACGCAGTTTAAACCTAAATCGAGCACATCTCCCCATCGAATCTTACTCAACACCCATGTGTGTGAATGTCTTCGTTCGACAGCTGTCACATCCTGTATGAAGCAACACATGACTTCCAATTCAAAATCATATCAGTAAGAAATATTTGTACTAGTATATTGTAACTGTGCAGTGGTGCAATGCAGACAAGCTATTTTGTTCAAATACTGTACTCAAGTACATTTTGAGGTACTTGTACTTCACTTGACTATTTCCATGTGACTTTATAATTCCATGCTACTAAATTTCTGAGAAAAATATTGTATTTTCTACTCCACTACATTTATTTGACAGCTTTTAGTTACTTCTTAGGATAATGACAAGCTTCAAAATAGAACACATGGTTATATGAAATCAGCGGTTTGCAACCTTTGAGTCGTTTGATGCCTTAAAAATAGCAGCGTGTCGTCGGTTCACATTTCAGATGTTAACAGCTCCACCAAAGAGTGATTCTAATCACAATAATGTTCATCGAATATTTCACCAAAAAAAAAAAAAAATAGAGAGAAGATAACAATTTTGAAAAAACTGGTGCTTCGTTTTAATAATTTAATATGGTTTAATGGTGTTAATTATAATAAAATCTCCGTCGGGGGAGTGGTTGCTATAGTGGGACCTTTACCCGAGTAAGGAGTCTGAATGCTTCTTCCACTACTGACTGTACGTTAAACCCGGCGTTCTGGGGAAATGGAACACATGTTTAGTGTTTGAGGTGCACCTCTGACGATAAAAGACCTTGAGAAAAGCGAGATAAGGACTGAAACACCTGAAACAGGGCTTTGGGGGCACATTATTCTGCAGGCCACGCAGAAGGAATGAAGCTTAGGCAGGTATGAACATTAGTATGATCTACACTTGATGTAAATACAATAAGAACATTTTTTTCTGTTTCTATCCATATCTTAAAACAGCTACAGCTGCCCTGAAGGAAGATGACAGGATCGTTGGAAGGTACGAGTGCCCGAAAAACTCTGTGCCCTACCAGGCGTCCCTTTTCGAGGGATACAACTCCTGCGGAGGGAGTGGGTGCTCTCTGCTGCACACTGCAAATCAAAGTAGGAAAGAAAGAGCTTCTGATACTAGTCTGGCACTATTGATAGATTCATATGGTGTTTGCAAGCTTAAAATCTAATATTTTCATGAAGAAAGGTCCTGGGAAAGACGCAGCAACAGCACACTATGAAATAAAATCAGGTGAAAACCTTTTCGTTTTTGGTACAACTGGGTCAAGATTAAGCAGAAATATCTTGGATTATCTTATTTCATTAGTAGTTTGATCATGCTATTTTAAAACACAAAAAACACAAACAATTTGAAAGACATTAGATAAATGAGATTAAAAGTCAAAATTATGCAAAGTAAAATATGATGGGTAAAAAAAAAGTTTCAAATACATGATGAAAAATGACATAATGACGACAAATGGAATGGAATAATAATTCATTAGACTCAGCACTGGATTAATTGTACTATTTACAACAGGGGTCACCACCCATGGGCACTGTGGCTGCAGGTTTTTGTTCCAACCAGACCTTTATTAGTAGAATCAGGTTTTTAACTGCATGGTTGGAACACATCCTGCAGCCACAGTGGCCCTCCAGCACCAGAGGTGGTGACCCCTGATTTACAAGATATTTTCACTCGTGTTTTTTCTTTTTGCAGAGCATAAGTAGCTTTTCGAGTTTAACACTTCCAGGTCAAACGTGGAAGTTCGGCTGGGGGGAGCACGACATCTGGGCACCGAGCAGCACATCATGTCCTCCAGGTTCGTCCGCCACCCCGACTACAACCCGCGGACGCAGGACAGCGACATCGTGCTCGTCAAGCTGAGTCGACCCGCCGCCCTGAACGGCTTCCTGCGGCCTGCCGCTCTCTCAGCGCCGGCGCCGTGTGCCAGATCTCTGGATGGGGGAGCCTTCGCCTTAGCAACGAGGGCTGTGAGTCACGGGCAGGGAAACACTCGTAAAAGAAGTTCACACAGAAGCGTTCCGTTTGATGATGTTCTAAACCGCTTCAAAAGCGGATTTGCTTATCCTCCTCCTTTTATATTGTTTATAGCGAGGTACCTTCATAAGCTGCAGGGCCTGGACGCATGTACCCTTTCCAAATCACTGAAAACATGATCTGTGCCGGCTTTCTGGAGGGAGGGAAGGACTCGTGCCAGGTAATTTTGAAGAGATGGCGTCTTCGCCTGAAGGACGCACATGGAGGACTGACTGCGGCTTTTTTTTTTTTCCCCTGGTCCTCAGGGTGACTCCGGAGGTCCCATGGTGTGTGATGGAGTGCTGCAGGGAGTTGTGTCTTGGGGGAAAGGCTGCGCGCTGAGAAAGAAGCCCGGCGTGTACACGAAAGTTTGCAATTACATGTCCTGGATCAAGGACACGATGGCATCTGGCTGAGCAAAGCAGATATTAAAGAATAAACAGAGCTCCAGCAGCAAAGTCAACGATGTGTTGTGTGTACGGCTGTGTTTTATCAGTGTGTCAATACAATGATAATCTACAAATATTGTGCTTCTTCCCACGACACGAAGGTCTCACACTAATAACACCGTGTTCAGTGCCATAATTCATAGCTTTGGTAAGCATTACTGTAAATCGCCCTGGCAAGGAGTTAAGAATAAAGCAGATCTGGCTGTGTCCCGTGCTTGAAAAGTATTTTGTAAGACAGGCAACAACAACAACAGCTCTGACGCAGGGTGGCTTCACAATGAATGGGCAGAAAACTGTTTACGCTCACGAACTCCACCAGTGGAACAGTTGAGGATCAAAAGTGACATTTAGCGTCAGCCAGCAGTAAATCACAAAGGGAGGTGGGGGGTAAAAAATGCTGCTACACTGCTCTCTGTGGGTTTGAAACTGCAAAGCATGTTGCACACTCTGGCCACGCTCCATAAGCACTGATTGTGGAGCGCTGCTGCAAATATGGTGTTTAGCTGGCTGGCTTTCCAGTAACTATTGTACTGTATTAGAACTATCCGAGATTACAGCTGCAGTCACGGCACAAACATGGGTGGCCGCTGGAGAACTGGAGCTCTGTGTGTGAAGGGAATGGAAGTTTCTTAGTGCAACAATAACGGGTACAGTAACCTTGATGTCAAAGGGCGCACATTGCCCGGCAAACAGCATCAGGTACACATGTTGGAAAAGTCAGTGACCAGAAGGTTTGGTCGGATTTAGTTTGCTTGGGTGTGGCAAGTGCAGCAAAATGGAGAAGAGAATGAGTCACTGAGCAACGGCTTGACCACTGAATGAAGACTAACGAGGTTTCTGAGGACACATGGCTCTATATAGCATGTCCACCTTTTAGAAAATGTTACATTTATACACATACACACACACATACATTTATATACACACACACATATATATACATACACATACATACATATATATACACACACACATATTTATATACACACACACATATATACATACACATACATACATATACACACACACACACACATACACACACATATATATATATATATACACACACACACACACACACACACACACACACATATATATATATATATACACACACACACACACATATACACACACACACACATATACACACACACACACATATATATATATATATAGATATATATATATATACACACAGCAACACATATACAGTGTTGTCAATAAACTAATGACTCCATGGCTACTTTGAAACTACAGCACCTTAATAAAAGTTCTGCAGCTCCGTGTACGCTTCACGTTCCTGATGTGGCCACAGAGTTGACCCATAGGTGGCTGTGATGATAGCCATGTCAGAGGAAACCAGCAGCATTGCAGTGACCTGTAAATAAAACAATGGGCTCTAAAAACAGTAACATAAAGGAGAAATATAGGTGGACATAGAATCTAAAGAATGAGTAGAATGACACAAGTTTATAGATATAAAATTCAATGAAAAAGCTCATTATTTGTATACACTAAAGAGATTTCCAAATTCAAAGGGCCATATGTGATTGATGAGAGTGTTGTGAAGCACGTTGCAGAAAACATACAGATCTCATGGTAACATGTGCACCCTCCCCAAACACAGCGCCTGGGACAGACTCCATACATGACATCAGCTGCCTGGTGGCTTCTATTTCGGGCTGACATGAAGCTCAGGCCAGCTCCTGTGGTAAAAAGGGTGTGGACCCTCACGAGTGGCCAATAGGTTTCCCTGCAAAGCAGCTCTCCGGGGATGTAATCACGGCGAGCGTCAGGACGGCGAACCAGAAAGGGCAGCTATGCGTCCTCTGAAGTCAGGGCACGACAGCATGGAAGGATGCCCCGGCACAAGCTGTGGCCAATCTCTCGTTAGACCTCACACACATTTTTTTCACTACTTCCTCTCCTCCTGCTAGTCAGTTATTTGACCTCTGCACTTCCGGAGAGAACCCAGCAGAGGGCAACAGCGATCCAGTGTAGACCCAGCTCTGCAGCAGCCTCTGAGGCTGCTTATCTGTTCCAGACATTCTGTTCTACTCTGCCTGGGCAGCACATGCAGCACAGGCACAGAAGAACGAGCTTTACTCCTTAGGACTCTATGTCTTGGAATTTTTCCTTAATAATATCAAGGTTAGATGGTTAGGTTAGATTCCATATTTCCCCAAAATGTGGACAAGCGGGCTTCATCGACATCAACATTATAAAACGAGAATAAAACAACTGCTTTGCCTCACAGTAAGAAGGTCATAGGCTCAAGTCCTCAGGCTGGGACCTCTCATGTCTCAGTTTGCATGTTCTCCAGCTTCCTCCCACAGTCCGTAAACATGTTTGGGTTAATTGGAGACTATATAAATTGCCTGCAGGTGTAAATGAAAGGTGTATGTGCCCCGCAATCCTTGACCCTCTTGCTTGTTGTAATGTGCCGGCAGACCCTAAAATAATTACTACAACCGGAGCTGCAAAATACGCTGCTAGAGACTGGATCGACTAACATGTCTATATTCTAAGGAATAAGTGGGTATAAAAAATGACTAACTGAATTCATCATGGGAAAAAGGAATATAATGAACTATCTTACTAATATAATAACTGGTAATATATATATATATATATATATATATATATATATATATATATATATATATATATATATATATATACCGTTGGATGTGTGGGAAAAACCTAGGAAAGCCCTTGTCTTCTGGTGTTGTATCTTGATAACAAACCTCAAACCTCACACTAACCTATAAAATGCTTTTTTTAATCATTTATTTATTAATTTTTATTTTTGTTAATTTACATTTATATATCCTTTATTTAGCCAGGTGAGTCTATTGATATACATACATATATATATATGTATATATATACATACATATATATATATATATATATATATATATATATATGTGTGTGTGTGTGTGTGTGTGTGTTTGCTGCCCTCTTGGCTTCCAGGTAAAAGAGGTCTCAATAAAGGAAAAAATAATAAATAAATAAACAAACAAACAAACAAATAAATATATATATATATATAATAAATGATAAAAAAGTGTTTCATAGGTTAGTGTTTTCTAGGTTTCTCCCACACATCCAATGATCAAACGTACTAGAAGGAAACTTATGAATGAGAAAACGTGCAAAAAGTCTCCTCCCACCAACAAAAAAACAAAAAAAAACCTAGGATCCCCCATTCTATTGCTGTATGACTAAAAATCTCCATGGTGAACAAAAAGAAAAGAAAAGAAAAGAAAAAAAAGCAAGCAGAAGTAGTCGTAATGGCCTGAGCCGCCGCCTCGCGCCTGACGCACTTTGAGTCAGCGCCGTTTATCATAAGGCTCCATCCCCTGCTTCACCTCCTGCTGTCGCCTATAAAAACAACCAACTGCAGCCAAGTTTACACACGAGAGCTACAGCGAGTGCATGTCTCCCAAAGTCAGAGCCAGCGGATCTTGACACCAGGTAGAATTATAATTAGAAATGTTTTAACATTCTTTTTTATTTTTAGTGATTTTCTAATGTGATCTCTAACATGTATATAATTTAAATTAAAACAAAAATAATTCGTTGCTAGAATGGTGTGTCAGTAATATGATTTGTGTTTTTAAAAGATAACAATTTATACACAACAATATTTCAGATTTCTGCCTGCGGTAAGAAGTTTGATGCTTTAAATTACTCAATTTACATGTGTTCCATCTTTTTTTTACTTACTAGTAACCAGGCGTTACTCTTGTGTCGGCTACACATTAATATCAGGGTTGTGATGTGTGATGTTTGAATATTCCTACCTTGTAATGTTAGTGAATCTGCAGTCTTTAAATTCACAGATGCAAACATTTCTACAATGTGTTTTCATAGAATTGGACACCCTGATATTTTGGATCATTTTTGGGATTCGCAGTCTCGTTAGAATTAAGATTAAAGCTGTTTCTAAACTTGACATCTGTATTTTTGTCTAATTCTAGTTAGTGCTCTTCTTCTACCAAACCACATCACTGTTTTAGTGATTTAATTACTTATTTGTTGAAATAATCAGTTGTTAACCAGGTGTCACCTTTGTATTAGAATTGCTTGTTTCCGTGGATGCGAGTGTAATTGCTAAGCAGCAGGAATCCATCTTTTTCACTTAGCTAACATGGTGTTTTTTTGGTGCCCTCCAGGTAAAATAGACATAAATGGAGCTGAAACCTTTATTGAAGAGGCTGGGCTCCGCCGTCCGAGCCGTCCTCACCTTCCTCTTCGCTCTGGTCGTGCTGGTCCTGATGGTGTGGGCCTACGTTCACGGTTTCCAGCTCGCCACCTCCAAGTACGGCATCATCTCCTTTGGCTTTTACGGACTGCTCCTCTCGCTCCACTTGCTGATCCAGAGCTTCTTCGCCTTCGTCGAGCACCGGCGGATGAGAGCTCGCAAAGAGCCGTGCAGCTTCACCAAGACCATCGGCTTCACGATATCCGCGTACCAGGAGGACCCCCTCTACCTCAGAGAGTGCCTCAACTCCATCAGGGCTCTCAAGTACCCGCCAGAGCTGCTGCGCGTCATCATGGTGGTCGACGGCAACTCGGACGACGACCTGTACATGTTGGAGATGTTCAGGGAGGTTTTTGCCGACCAGGACCCCGGCTGCTACGTGTGGAAGAACAACTACCACACGTGGGACCCCACGCAGCAGGACGCGGAGACGGGGGCGGCAGGAGATCACGCCGCTCATGTCGGCGAGGATCCGCAGCGGAGAGAGGTAGAGCACCTGATCCAGACCCGGAGGTGCGTGTGCATCATGCAGAAGTGGGGCGGCAAGCGGGAGGTGATGTACACGGCCTTTAAAGCCCTGGGGTCATCAGTCGACTATATACAGGTATTCACTAATTTCCTTTTTTGTGTTGCTTTCTTACCAATTGGAAGAAGATCACAGCATTTTAAAGGCATGACTTCCTTTGTCCCTCCCCAGGTGTGTGACTCAGACACTAAACTGGACCCCCTGGCCACGGTGGAGCTGTGCAAGGTGCTGGAGAGCAACCCCAAATACGGCGCCGTGGGCGGCGACGTGATGATCCTCAACCTGAAGGACTCGTACGTCAGCTTCATGAGCAGTCTGAGGTACTGGATGGCCTTCAACATCGAGAGGTCCTGCCAGTCCTTCTTCAACTGCGTGTCCTGCATCAGCGGACCTTTGGGTAAGGGCAACTCATCCCCCTCCCTGACTGGGGTGAATGGAGGGATTCTGCATGATGAGGTAGTAGCAGTGCAGATTTAATGTGTTTTATTTCACTGTTTGTCCCGTAAAGGTCTGTACAGGAACGATCTCCTTCAGCAGTTTCTGGAGTCCTGGTACAATCAGAAGTTTCTGGGAACTCACTGCACGTTTGGTGACGACCGACATCTCACCAACCGCATGCTGAGCATGGGTTACGCCACAAAGTGAGAAGCTTTCTCTTGGCACAGGACACCGTCAAAAAAAGTAGAACATGAAGCGCTTTACTGACCTTCTTTTTTTTTGTGCCGTTTCCCTATAGATACACTGCTCGCTCAAAGTGCTACACGGAGACGCCTGCTCAGTTTTTGCGCTGGCTCAACCAGCAGATTCGCTGGACAAAATCCTACTTCCGCGAGTGGCTGTACAACGCCATGTGGTGGCACAAGCATCACCTGTGGATGACCTACGAGTCAATCGTCTCGGGCGTTTTCCCCTTCTTCGTGACGGCCACCATCATCCAGCTGTTCTGGACGGGCACGGCGTGGGACATCCTGTGGATCCTGTGCTGCATCCAGCTCATCGGGCTGGTGAAGGCGGCCTACGCCTGCATCCTGCACGGCGACGTCGTGATGGTGTTCATGTCCCTCTACTCGGTGCTGTACATGACCAGCCTGCTGCCCGCCAAGTATTTCGCCATCCTCACCATGAACAAAAGCAGCTGGGGGACGTCGGGCAGGCGCAAACTTGTGGGGAACTACATGCCCCTCGTCCCCCTGTCGGTGTGGGCGGCCATTCTGTTGAGTGGGCTCATTTACACAATCTACAAGGAGAGCCAACTGGACTGGTTGACTCCGGCCAAGATACTGGAGATTAAGTTTATTTTCTTTGGCTGCGTGGCCTACATATGGTACTGGCTGCTAATGATGTTGCTATACTGGGTGTGGTTCCGCAGGTTATGTAGGAAACGCTCCCAAAGTTACACGGTAAATGTGTAGGTCTGCAACGTCCAGTGAAGGACTAAATTATATTTATTTGAGTTCAGCTGTTTAGTTGAATCCTTTTTATTTATTTTGTGTCACTTTTGGTAACTGAAGGAGGAAGGATTTCCAATGCAGCTGCTAAATGAATGAAGAAAAAAGAAAAAAACTACTAATATATTAAGACAAAAGTTGGTTTGCGTGGTGATATTGCACATTTTAAAGAAACTGTACTGAGGACTTTTGGGTCCATGCTTTTGATATGCAAAAAATGCATATATGTTTTTATAAATATATTGTTCTGTAGGATATTTGTTGTAATGGCTGGAAATTGTCTGAGAATGTGAACAAACTGTTGTATTTTGGAACACGTGTGTTTAATAAAAAAACATATTTTTTTAACATGAGCGTTTCTGAGGTCTTTGGATTCATACCTAACAAAATGTGCATATTCACAGATCCTGACATTTTCAGTGTTTGAAATATTACCTTCCTGTGCAAACTTAGGCGTGATAAACAATGCAATATTACGATGCATGGAACGTAATATACGGGAAAACATGTCCTGAGCAGCGAGTCCCCAGTTGCATTGTCCAGACAATGATGGCACTAAAGCCGTAACCCTGGCCCTCTGGACCTGTGATGCCTTTAAAATGGCCTGGATCCAAGTCGCCCTTCTGCTCCACTTTTTAAAGATGTTTCATAGAACAAGAGGATCTGGGATGTGCATGCACATGTGGAACAGCACTAAGTGCTAACATCCCTATCTCTTCACCATACTCCTTATTTTCTCTTTAATGGTGCCATTTTCACCTTTCATGGAGCCTGCTGATTGTGGATGATAAGAACAATAACGTTTAATGTTAAAAACAAGATAATGTGTAATCTCCTCAATGGCTTTGTTGGCAAATCCAGGACCATTATCATCGCTTATCAGTCCTGGACTACCCCAGTGCCGACCGTTTCCCTAAGGAGGATCCTCACCACTGTCTCTAAATCACACTATCGCTAAAAATTGATCGTCCTGCTGTTGGAGTTAACTCAACAAAATCTATCATTAGGTGTTCAAACGGTCTATCTGGGGGAGTATGACCTTGCTGTGGGCACTTTTATTGCTCCTGAAACGCTGTATGCTGCATAGATGACCCATTTCCTGCAGAAATTGGTTGAAAATCATTAAAAATCCTTTGGTATATCAAATAGCATCCATAGCAGCTTGCATGCCGTCCCTCCCATGACAAAGCTTAGCATATGCATGAAAAAGACCCATAACAAGCAATAGAATATATACCTACACTGTGTGATGCTAATAATATAACACTGCATAATGAGTACTCTTGCCTTTGATAATCTAAGTACATTCTTTGTATGGTAATGTTTGCTGGACATCTCTTGTGCAGCAACGAAATAAACACTTTCTTTTATGTTGACCACTGGAACACACAGAACCCGCTAGGCTGACCATATCTGGCCTCAAGTACCACAAGTTTACTCTTGAACTTCTGCTTTTAGCTACTGTGCACGAAATGCATGGAAGTGTCTGCAGAACACACTCCTGATTGACTCTTTAATTCATTTCATTGCTCATACACCCCTCTCACTTCTCTATGCATCTGTTTTAGCACAGAGTTACATTGTACCTCGACGTTGTTGAAAACGAGGGAAACCTCAATGACCTTAAATAAAGAATTGAATTGAATTCTGCTCATGACACTTCTGTGCTTTCATTTAAATCACATTTTCAATTCAGCACTTTTAGTTGTTGTTGAATATTCTTTTTGGTGACAGGATATCCAACACTGCATGGGGATAACCTCATGCGATTCTGAGTTGAATTTTATATATACACGCACGTTACAATCAAACATACTTTTAGAGAATATTCCACATGTAACTGATATTAGTTACTATTTAGTGCCTTATGATTTGAGGACAGCAATTTATCTGTACCATATGCAGGGCAGGACTTTGCACGAGAAGCAGCTATTAACAAGACAGAAACTTCACAATTATACGAGCTCTGTGGGACAGCATTTTTTTGAATCACCTTTAAGTTAATGATATGACATTGTGCACGACTGAACTTTTACAGATTTTTTTTTTTACACAATATGTAGGCAGGAGACCTAGAGGGAAGACCAACGAGGAGGTTTATGGACGTAGTTAAAGAGGACATGTAGGTAGTTGGTGTGAAATACAGGGTTAGATGATTCGCTATGGCAACCCCTGAAAGGAAAAGTCTAAAGGAGGAGAATAATAATAATAAGAAGAAGAAGAAGTAGGGTGGAGCTCTTAGAAACTCAGTAAACTAAATCCTTTATGTTAATCTCAGTATCAACATAAAGTGTTTCTGTTTGCACGGACATCAAGTGGATCTTGTAACAACATGAAAGATTTTTTTTTCAAAATGTTATGTGCATTGTGACGTTAGGTGTAGATCGGAATAATTCTCAATGGAATATGTTATATAAGAATAATATTATTAATAATAACAGCTGGATGGGATTGCAATTCAAAATAAGAGTTCAGATTTACAATCAGAGGAAATATGCATGATGATGATCTTTTACTTACTCCAGGTATTTCTAAGGATATTTGACTGGTAATTTACTGTATATGACTCAAGGCTCGTTCCTCGTAAATTAATGTGGACTTCCTCAAATCACAGCTGAAAGGAATCACAGGAATTTCAGCGATACTGGTCCATGGGAGAGTTGAGATAGTTGAGTTGAGAAAGATTTCTTCTGAAGAAAGAGGTGTTGTCCCTGTGACGTGCTTGGTGCAACATTTACAAGACGAGACACGGCCTCGCAACGTCAGAAAAAGGCTTCCGGTGCCGCGCAGTGGACATTATCTGCCCCGGTGAGTCAAAGCGGAGGTTAAACTAACCGTAAGTGTTTGGCAGACAGGACGACTTTCTCACATGAGTAAAGAGTAGCTCAAGTATTGCTCATCATAATTCACAATCATTTTCTGTTTAATCTCTAGCAGCATCTTTGAGTTTGGCCATGGATATTCTGCATTGAGTGGAAATCGTCCAGTATGGACCTCAGAGCTCTAATAGAAAGAATCAGCTTCTGTATCGTAATGGTGAGTCAGTGTAAGAATATTTAACGCCAGGATTATCAAGTGAAAATTTGGGGATTTTCTTCTTTTTTTTTTGTTAAGGGCCAAACCAGTGTGTGACGAATCCCAGCATCACTTCTCCTCATGCCTGTTTTCAATTAGCTGGTCCTCCCCCGCCCTGTCTGGGCCCTTCGCTCCCCACATCAGGGGAAGTGGAAACACGTCAGCCGACGCAGATGTTGGGGCGCAGGTCTCATCCGACACGAATGTGAAACGGAGGAATGGGCCGCGAAGCGTCGCGTCACTGTTTCGTTTCAGGTTTGTTTCATCTCGGCCGCCCGCTTTTGTCTTTGAGGAAGCTGCGCTGTAATCCCAACAGGATGGGGTGTGGACTTTCCCCACCAATCTGCAGGAGCTTTTCCCAGAATGTGTAAAAAGGAAAAAAAAAAATTAAATAATTAAAAAAAACAAAAAAACACCACTGTGGTCACAAGCATTTCCTCTGCCAGGGGGCTGCTGTGGCGTCATAATTAATTATTACAAGGTGAAATTCAGGAAATAACACGTTAGATGAAGGGCAGAAAGCCAGGGAACGCTCTAATAGGGAACCACTATTGTGTAAAATTCATGATTATATTACATCCTGTGCTTGCTTGCTTTTTTTTAAATGTAAAACACAATGAAACAGCATTTTCCAGTTTGTTTGGACTTGTTTGCAGCTGTGCCTCGTGGTTGCCATTACCTCTCCCATGTTTTCCTCTCTAGACTTGTGGTCTATATTTTATTATTTTCCATTCTGTGCTGGAGACGAATCCAAAAAAAACAAGGGGGGGGGGGGGGAGATATTAGGGAACGATCAAATACGTAGCACGAGAGCACTCAACGCGGTTGAATCATGTCGTTATTTTTGGCGCACCGATATTCGGGTATGTTAAGTTGAGGGTGTGGCCCCCAAAATGTGCAGAGACCTCAGGGTCGCAGCTGCTCATTTACTGGAACTTGCACAAAAACACATGTTAATTATGAAGCCAGAAGACAATATGCATCAATCCCCTACGTAAAATGTGATGTATCAATTTTTTTTAATAAAATATTAAATGACGGAGGTGGGATGATGCAAATTTTCTGCTGCATGTGTGTATGAATGTGCCTTAAGCGTTAATTATATTTTAATTATTTCCATATATGTTTATATATGTATATATTTCATGTATGTAACTTTTTAAATTGTTAATTTTTTCCTTCATTGTAGCTGCTGGTATTGGCTTCATTATCACTACAGTAAGCTGGTGGTTTATCGCTTTCATATTTAAATGTTTTATTGCAAGTATATTGAGGTGTGTCTGTATATATGTATATTCTTATTTAATGCATTCAACGTTCATGCATTTTTATATTTCACACTTGAATATACATTATGTCTTGGAGTTCTGTCAGAAGCTAATCTAACAAGTAAAGAAATGTCATTTTAAAAATGCACAAAACTGAGCTGCAGTTTTTTTTCCTGCAGTTTTATCCAAATCAGATGCTTGTGCTTGAGATGCTGCGTGTGACGTCTGAGGCAGATAAAAACACCAGAAGTCAACAGTTAATCTGTCACAGAGGTTTTTCCAGAGTTCCGACGTCACCGCGCTCCAATGGATCCACATATTTGCAGGATCTTCTCAGTGAGAACAGCTTGTTATAGTATAACCAGAGGAATTACACCTTTTATCCACATAGAATTCTGGAATAAAAGAGAGATTTATGGCTCTGTCACTGTGAGATCTGCTGAAGAAGCTTTTGTGGATACTTTACTTACTGGTACTTTTAACGTCCTCCTCTTTGTTGCCTGTTATTTAGATAAAGGGAAGGTTTCCGAAATAAGGAGAATGTGAAAAAGACTCCACACACAGTAAAGAACCTGAAACGATAATGGTTAAATTATTATCATTGGCATGATGAGAAAGTCAAAAACATTTTAAATTATTAGTAGAATTTGAAATTATTAGTGTAAAGTTTTAAAAGCATTCATCACGCTCTCAAAATGTACATGTACAAGTCCATTTGTACCATTTTTTTTACAATATTCACAATTCTGTGTGATTTTGTTTAGATAGGAAATGTTGAAATGTTTTTTTTTTTTTAAAGAAACTATCTGGTACCAAGTTTTAATGGTTACAGCACATGGCGGTTTGGCATTGACCCAGACACATTCTGATATAACTGCACGTGGACTTTATGTTTCCTGCTGTAGGTCCTCGCGGTGCATCGCCGGTTGCCCGGGCAACCCAGCGGAAAAAAAAATACAAGCGATCTGCCAATTGTGGACAAGTTGAGCGTTGAGTCATTTCTGACTATATTTAGCTACTCAACAAATCCTTTATAAGGGGAGCACATCCCTGTGTGTCCTCACAACAGGACAGCGTCGTCCAGGGAGAATCACCACAGGTTCCTGAAACGCCAGAAAATGTTTAAGAAATTACAAAAAAAAAATGATTTTTCTAATTATCTTTTTGTTTTTTCAGTGTGACAGACTTTCGTACCATGAGGTTAAAGTTATGGGTGAACATGTTGCTCTAAATAAAGAAAACTACTGATCATAGTTGAACAAACACATTTAAAATCAAGTCAACTATTAAATAATACTAATAAAACACCAACATTAGAAAATGAATTACGTATGTTAATGACAAATTATTGTCGGCAAGATGAGAAAATAAAAAAGAAAAATTAAAATATATTTTGGAGAGGCGTTCATCAGTTCGCTCTAAATGTACATTTTTGTACATTTGAAAGTCTATTTGTATCATTTTTATTAATAATTATGATTTCCCTTACGAAAATTAACCATGGTTTTACCATGGGAAATACCGTGGTTTTACCATGGTTTTTTGGGTCATGGTTTACCATGGTTTTTTTGTGGTAACCATGGTTATACTATGGTTTTTATGTAGTAACCATGGTTCTACCATGGTTTTTGGAAGTACCATGAACCAACCATAGTAATACTATGGTATCCAAAAACCATGGTAGAACCATGGTTACTACATAAAAACCATAGTATAACCATGGTTACCACAAAAAAACCATGGTTAACCATGGTTACCCAAAAAACCATGGTAAAACCACGGTATTTCCCATGGTAAAACCATGGTTAATTTTCGTAAGGGTTTTTTTACACAAAAGGTCAAATGGTGTAATAATAAATAATAATATTTACAAATTCATAATAATAACCCTTTTTTACAATTTATATCCAGTATATATTATGTGTTTTTAAATTTTTGAGTTTTTTTTTACCTTATTATAACATGTTATAAAAAATGGATTTGAGAGGAGATATGTCATTATAAGTAGAAACTTTTCGGTAGATTGGACTGGAAACTGGTTGAAACATGTTATATATTTTATATTTTGCACATGTTAGTGTCATTCTCTATGTATTTATGAAATAAAATCTTTGTAAATTCAAATCTGAAGAGAAACACTGTGATAATTCAGACACATGTGATGTGATACTGGAACCAAATGCTGTTTAAAGCAAAAGTTCAGTCGAACGAATGGCTCTGCTCACTGGGATTTAGCTGTTAAAGTGTATTTCCTTTCATTCTTTTATTATTATAATTTACAAAATATTCAGCACGATTCTAAGAGACAATGTTATGATCTTATAATAATAGACAGTAATGCAACTAATAAATGCAGCAAAGTAAAGAGACATGCATTAATAATAGAGCACAAATAGGTTGGTAAGACTAATAAAGAAATGAGAATGAGCCATGCTCTGTGTAAATCCTGTGTGGAGAGCTGCTGGCGTGGGCTGATTCCCAGCAGAGCGGACTGTACCTCAGCTGTCAAACATCTCCTGCTTGTACCTGGAGCCACCGTCCACAGTCACAGTCTGTTGCTCCGCACTTATCAGAACAAAACAGGAGGTTCTTAGTAACCACCGAAAAGGTTGTGCGATTACTATGAAAGCGAGCTACTCTGTTGCGGAGCGACTGTCGATAACCAATAAATAACGTGACCGTTTGCCGCAGTTTGTCTCAGTCGCTGTGAAATAACACTCTGTTCTATCTCCACTTTGGGGATGCTGCTTAGATAAGAAATGACAACCCCAAATGTGTTTTTATATGTTTTAAATTCTTGAGATTAACTTGATGCGGCATCTAACACACGCCATGAATCTGCATCGGACCATTTCATCGGTTTGACCTGGTGCCGCCATCTTGTCATCATCACCCTGTCTGATGACATCATAGGGCCTAAATCACAGGGACAAACTTTAAAGCTTCAGGTACGTTCTGCTGCTATCATCGCTGTGATTTGTCATGCAGGGCTTTTCATTTCTGTGACTGTATTGGTACTTTTATTTCAGGAAAGGATCTGAATATTTCTTGTTGGTAAATTGTAGTTGTAGTTGTATCCATCTAAAGCTGAAAACAAACAGTGTTGTACATATAGTATATTGTTATTATTGATTACATTAGTTTGTGAACATTTTTTTTTAGTCATAAGAACTGCAAGGTAGTTAGTCTGAAACATCCGTTGCCATGTGGCATTTTCTTTGTATGCACTCATCATTGTTCATCATCATTTGCCGTTCTAAAAGCAGCTGGTTGTGGCCTGCATGCAATCTCAAACATTTTACGCCACTTGCTGCGTTTTTTGGTCATCTCAAAAAAAAACCAATGAATTAAAAAAAAGCCACAGAAGCTCCTAAGTGCAGACCAGTACCAGTGACTCCATGTTTCCACTGTGAGCGTTTTGTTTCCTCAGGTCACACTGACCAGTGAAGAACAGAAAAAAAGCAGGATCTGTTACTCTTAATGCTTAATGATTTCTGCCAATCATTTTCGGATTAGACCACAAACCCGACCACTTTAAAGATGACCACGCAGAAGAGTGTCACTTCTTAGGGAAAATCAGTGTTGCAACAGCGCCACATACTTCCCTACATGATTCAGATGTGTTTCGAGAGACGTCGTCTTTAGCTTTAGCAACCGAATATCCCTCTCAGCCATCGCCCTGACGTGACACTTTGTGAATGGAACAGCAAAGTTCATATTCAGGCTGCAGGCTGCAGTCTGCATGTTGCCTCCTCCCTCTGTCCACCTCGGGGCTTTACACCTAGGACGATTCACCGATATTTAAGCTTCACATCCTTATTGTAAAACAACGCTCTCTGTATCTTCCTTCCAGCATCACACAACTCAGTGATTCCATTACCCGGGCCGGGCCGTTCCTGACCCCAGCAGTCATCCCGCTTCCTATCTTCGCTCAGAGATTGGATTCTTCAAACGCAGACTCTCGTTCACTCCCTCTACTGCGAGTTAAAGAGACTTTCCATTACTTCCCCATGATTGTTCCACACCCCCGTGCTGGCAAACCTACACTAGCTTCCACCCTGTCTGGGTTCAAAGTCTCCGCTGCCTTATCCGTATATTTTTATCCTCTTTATCTTTGCAGGAACTCTGCAGCATCCTTTTTCCTAAATTCTGAGTTTATCACAACTAAAACACTGTGTTAAACTAACACTCTCTATTAAATGAATGAATGGATGAATGTGTATAGAGTTAGAGTTTAAGTTATAAATCCCCTGCCTTAGCTTAACATTATTTCAAATACAAACCAGAATTGTCTTATTTACCACAAGAAAACACCTTTTCTAATGTTTCTGAATACACAATGTCCAGAAACTTTAAGTTTGTTTTTTCCATGCACTTTCCCAAATTTCAACACGCTGAGTCATATGAGGCATCACAAGTGGCAAGAACAGCAAATGAAGCCGGTTCCTATTCACTGAATCTCTTTTGTTTTGTACACATTAAAAAAAGACTTGCAGACTTTATTTCAGATAAAAAAAATACATTTTTGCCTCCATTTGAAGCTCTTTCTACGATTTACTCGTTCAGACCAGAAGATGCTGCACTCACATGTTTCATTAAGTGAAAGTGACAATTGTAATAATATGATATTATTGTATTTTAATCTGATAACATTGTGCAGCATTATTCTGTTGACGCCGGTTTTAAATTTATTTTTAACAACTTTATATACTTCTGGTATTTATATTTTATGTAGAAATGTAAATATGTAAATGAAGGATAGGTAAAAGTCGAATATTTCTCTGAATGCACTTTATTGTGCATCCAAAATGTGCAATTCCACCCTTCCACTGTGCATATGTGTAAATAGCATCAGGGTCCTATAGTCCCATTCATATTACTTAACATTTTTTTTTTATTGCTGTGCTTTACTCTGTTAATCCTGTGTGTTGAGCTTAAATCGAATCGATATGCAAGTAAGTATAAAGTAGTAAATATGAAATCTAAATTACTCAGGTGCTTTCCAGTCCTGACACAAATGAAAGTGACTGATCTGGGTGTGGGGCGACACGGTGGTGCGGTGGGTAGCACTGTTGCCTCACAGCAAGAAGGTCGCAGGTTCAAGACCGCCTTGGGCCTGGGTCTGGGGCCTTTCTGTGTGGAGTTTGCATGTTCTCCCCGTGTCTGCGTGGGTTTTCACCGGGTACTCCGGTTTCCTCCCACAATACAAAAAACATGCTCAGGTTAATTGGTAAACTCTAAATTGCCCATAGGTGTGAGTGTGAGAGTGAATGGTGTGTGAATGGTGTGTGTGCCCCACAATTGGCTGGCGACCATCTGGGGTGTATCCCTGCCTCTCGCCTTAACGCGCTGGGATAGGCTCCAGCAGACCCCTGCGACCCCGAAAGGGAATAAGCGGGATAGACAATGGATGGATGGATGATCTGGGTGTAAAACACAGTGTGGACGTCGCTGATTAAGTTGTGCATCCCGCCCTCTGGTGGAGAAAAGACTCACACTCAGCTTTTGCTCTCAGATATGACGTAACACTTCTGTGGAAGACGATGGGGGGGGGGGGGGTTTGATGGAAACAGCTTTATTGCTCTACATGCATCCTCCAGACTTTTCAGGCTCCTGTGTCTTCGTCTCCATCCGCTTGTTCAACGTGACTTGTCCCCCCCAGTGGTAATGACCAGTACAGAACCCTGTAACAGCACAAAAGAGAACAAAAAAACTGCCAGGTAGGATAATGTCTCACATAGACGGCTTGAATTCACCGGATAGGCGCGTGTGTGTGTGTGTGTGTGTGTCTATGCAAGTTTCCTTGCTGGATGTGTGATGGTGTGCACATTAATAGCTGTGTTTTACCCCAAGGAGAGGAAGAGCAGCAGCAGCAGGGCAGTTAAACAGGCGGTGAGCAGCGCCAGCAACGGGAGGAGGGGGCGGGGGGGCCGAGGAGGACCACCGGGCCCAGCCAGTAAGCGGCCTCCTGGGAGCAGAGACAGGTCGAATATCTCCTGCAGCTCCGTGTGGCCCGCCACAACCTGGGGGGTCACTTCCATAAAAAAAAGAGAGAGGGGAAAATATGCAGGCAGGAGAATTAAAACTCATATATAAGACATAGTAAAAGATGACGGTGAGCAAATGGAATGTGCAAAATAATCCTTTTATAAGCGAGAAAATGTATTACTTCATAAAAGCTCCTCATGAAATATTAGCAGAGATATATTTGAGAAAATGGCCTATCTTTCCTTTTTTTTTTTTTTACATTTGTTTAATTAACTTTGCACATTAACGACATCAATACTCGGTTCATGAACCCAAATGCATGATGTTTTTTTTTTTAAGTTGCTGGTGTAATAGTACATAAAAAAAATCATAAAGAGGAAATAAACGCAATAGGACAACACAAGGAAAAATGAGAAAAATATAGAGCTTTTACATTAGTATTTAATCATTAAAGACTGTAAATGTATATGTGTGGATTCCTTCATTACCACATCTGGTTTCAAAGCAGTCAAATATTCTCTGGGATATAAGTGAATTTACTCTTTTAATTTGTCTTTTTTGTTTAAAAGGCAATATCCTCGTATTATAAGAATATTATTCAGTTTCATAAGCTATTTTACACCTAATCAGATGAATAAAGTAAAATCTGGGTGCGGCTACATCCTTTTTTAAACATTATTTTAACATTTATTGTAGCACATGATGAGATTCTTTTGACTTGGACGATGCAGATGAATCGTGTTCAGCATGGTGCGTGGGTACCTGTGAGGTAGAAGTACAGCCTGACAACAGAGCGCTGGCCTGAGTAGATCTCACACTGGTAGGTGCCCTGATGCTGCAGCCTGGCCGAGGGGATGGAGTAGAGCGGGTCCAGGCCGGCGGTCACCTCCTCAAACTGGTCCACCTGCACAGTCCTCACCTGAGAGAAAGAATGGAGATGCAGGGATCCATGTAAAGTGGATCTTAAAAACCTGGTAACAGATGGTTTTAATTCTCTTAAAAACATTTTCAGTTACATGATTTGGCATTTTGTGTCAATAACAATCGTGCAAAATTGTGCATTTTGTAAAAAAAAATCATAAATAGTAGAGTAAAAACAAATGTACATTTTGACAGACCTGATGAATGATTCTTTAAGCTGTATTTAATAAATGTTTTGACTTCCTCTCCTTTCTCGTCTCCAGCCTGGGTAACAATTTTGAGAATTTAACAAGTATTTAAGTCATTTTTAAACTAAAATTGGACGATAGTAATGGGTTTTTCAAGGCATCAGCATTCATGAGTTATCTGCTATTTTATACACCGAGTGAGTTGTCACTTTATTAAAGAGAATAATTGTTTGATGCATCTATAATGAAAATGTGTTGTTTATAGTGTTGTGTGCTACAGACAAGATGCTGTGTTACATTAGTTAAAGTGGGGGATGGATTTGTCCTGGTTGATCATATGCACCAGTCCTGCAAATATGTTTTTTTAACCAATATGTGAGTAAGCAGATTACGTAGGTTTAAATGATATGGAGTAAACCTGGGGCGTGCCTGTTGGTAAAGCAGCCTGGGGTCTAAAGTGATCATAGTGTTTATGTAATAGGTGGTGATGGAATGACAGACGGTGTGTTTTCAGTCGAGCTCAGGCCTGATGGAATAATACAATTGGAAAAGTGACTATAGCTCCGCATACATTTACTCCTGTTGCAGAGCAGCCCCGAGGTTGTTTCCTTATATTCCAGCTCTCTCCAAACGTAATCTGCCCACCGGCACCTTTAAAACTCCCCAATTAACACATTACATCTTATGTGTTAAAGCCACTCAGGCATGATTACTGTACTCCCTGCTTGCAGCCTTTATGCTAAAATAAGACCAGGCTCCCCTGGCCCCCCCTACATATTCAAAGGACAGATATGTAAGCGGTATTGATTTTCTCCTCTAACCCTTGACACGAAGCTCATAAATGCCCCGCCGCAGCGAAAAACGTCCGGTGGCACCGGACGTGACCCGGATTTTTTCCAGCCAGGTTCCTTTACCTTTTCTGCGAACCTCCAGATCATCTCGACGTCGTTGGGCAGGGGGAACGGCACGTCGCACCACATTCTGGTCCTGCTGTTCTCTGTCACTTTAATTTCTTTAACTGAAAGCTCATATAGCCACCCACGTGCACCGAGACACACACACACACACATATACACACACAGATCACATTCACAGGGGGGCAGCTCTTACAGTCTGAGCCCTCCTTAATGATAATACTTAAGCCAAGTCTCTGAGGAGTGGAGTAAAAGTGATGATATGCTAAACAGTGGCTGTGCTCTACAGGGTTGATACACACACCATAGTGTGTGGGAGTCAACTGTCACCTTGCATAAAGAAGCCAAGGACTTAAAGAGTACCTTGGGGGGCTCTGTGGAAAAAGATATAATGTGTGGAAATAAAACCTCGCCTTAGTCCCTTTTTTTTTTTTTCAAATCCTGACATTCAGCTCTGAGCATTTCGGGGGGGGGGGGGGGGATAAAAAGCAGAGAAAGTCAGGGATCAAGAGTGAAACAGGAGGGTGAGACATTTAGTTATGCAATAATGTGTGAAGTGTGAATCGCCATTTTTTTTTTCCCCCCCCAACATTTGAAAATTGCGATGCGACAGTATAGCAGTAATCCGATAAGCTGGACATGTAGGTGATACTCACATGGACAGTCAAGGGGGAAATCGCATGGGTCGAACTGGCAGGTGACACAGTTGTATTCCGCGCCGCCGCTCTGAAAACCTGTTGGCAACGAACTCTGATCAGTTTCTAGAAGGAGAGACGGCCTGCTTGTGGTAGGCATTACGGATAATAAAGTATTATATAAAAAAAAGGTGACTAACCACATGGAGGGAAACATCCAGAGACTGTGAGAGAAGAAGAAAAAAAATAAAAGACAGTGAGTTTGGAAATACAATATCAATCAGGCGACTTTTGTGCCAGCATCCAGAAAATCTGCCTGCTCCCTTTATTCTCTCGCAGCATTTTGAAAGACTGTAATAACAATAACTGGCTTATTACAGAGAGAGAGCGCGCGTACAGAGATCACAGGGAGCTATAATCACCTAATATAGGCCTTGCTATAGATGAAAAGATGAGGGAAAGGGGAAGGGACCATGTCTCACCTCTAGGCAGTTTGGAGGCAGCCGCGATGAAATTGTCTGCTGCTGTCTGCAGCCGCTCCTCATACACTGTGTCTGATGGATGAAAAGGAGGAGAAGCAGAGGGAGGGAGGGAGGGGAGACAGGAGTATTTGGCTCAATGTATCCTGCTGAAATTGTGTGCTTTGGGGCATCATTTTTTTTTTTTTTTTTTTAATTTTCTAATTTCTAACTCCATTTCTGCCTTCCTTTAACAACTCCGACACTCTAAAGAGTCATTTGCTTGTGCGGGATTTCTACCATTATTCAGCTTTTTGTCAAACTCCTCTGCCATGGGCAGGATCTCTGCATCCAGAATTTCCTTCAGCTGTTGGTCGTAGCCTTTATCTGGATAAAGGAAACACAATCACTTCCTATCTCTCACCTACTGGTTGTCAAATTGTTGCTCAGAGATAAGGGTTCAATCATATTATGTGTTTGCGTTAAATACAGTTTCAAAAAGATGAATTACCGACTCTGCCAGCTTGAATGACCTTCTCATTGTTGTTGAATATACGGTCCAGCTTACTGAAGCAGGTGCCGACGTTCCTGACGTTGTGCTCAGTCAAGACGTGACCCCAGCACAGGCGACCGCTGTCTCGCACGTCCACGAAGCACTGGTAGCAGCCCGAGGAGGCGCCGAACAGCAGGCTAACGCACGCCAAAAGCAAAGCAGACCTGCACATTTTCACCCCCCCAAAAAACGCATGTGTCGAGGAGATTTCTGAAAAAAAGATTTCTGTTAGAAAAGAGTTTTTATTCAAATGTTGATGCCATAGTGACTGTAAAAACCTAATTCCAGTGTTTTTTTTTAAATAAAATGGAAATGAATGTCATGTGCAGTGTCCCACATTAGATTAAAAGTAAGGTTTTAAAAGTATCCTTTATGTTTTGTTTTTTTTGCATGGGCTGGAGAGCAGAGCACCAGACTCCCCTCTATACTTCCCTCCATTCTATTGTCTCTAGTCCCCATTTCCTGCTGCCTCAATGCACCAGTTTTACTGCAGAGCACAGAGATGGAGCGAGCCAAGGAGGGAGGCGGCGGAGGGGTGGGGGGCGGCGGAGGGGGGGAGGAGAGGGGGCCGATGGAGAGGGAGTTAAGCGCTTATGTACGTGGAGGGACAAAGTGGGGAGAATATATAGAAAAGAAAGGTACGGCACGGAGACAGAAAGATGCAGAATGGGAGACAGAGGATCGAATAAAAGAGGGACAAAAGAAGAGGGGGGTTGCAATGAAATCTAGAGAAGAAGTGGCCGGAGTTTTGGTGAAAACATGGAAAAAGGACGAGACGGAGAACAGAGGGGGGGGGGAAGGCGAGCGCGAGGTGAGCGAGGACACGAGTGACAGACGGAGGCAGAGAAAGAGGAAGAGGGAGCGGGAGCACAAATCAAGTCAACTGCCTCATCACATCCTGTATCCCCCACTCGTCTCCCATCCTCCTCCCCCCTCCTCCTCCTCCTCATCCCCCCCCCCCCACTCCTCCCTGGTCCCTCACTCCCGGTGCATCTCCATGGCAACCAGACAGGGTGCCTAATACATGAACTTAATATATTTCCAGTGGCAGGGTGAGCTGGGTACTAATGCATTCATCTGTCTCCGCACAGACAAGCCAATCAATATTAGGCAAGAGTCTGCTCCAGGACTGCCAAAGTCAGATAGTCAGACAGACATGGAAAATCCCAAATAGGTGTGTGTGTGCGTGTGTGTGTGTGTGTGTGTGAGAGAGTTCATTTAATTATGTCTGTTTGTGTACGGCGCGTGGCGCGACAAGGGCACTTTGATCACATCGTCTTGTGCACGGCCAGAGCATAAAATATGCTCATTGACAGTCCAGGACACTTTTATTTTGGTTTGCTTTAATCCGTGTAGACATTCTTTTACGCTCACATGTTAAAAAAGAAACAGGAGCAATCCTCACGAAACCCTTAATTGCGCCTTATATTAAATTCTGGTACTTCAGATGAAAACGGGTCCATTGGATTCTCTCTCGTGAGGAGAGTCAGAGATAAAACTGAAGCAACACGAGTAACTTGCAAATGTAAAGTAACACCTGTGGAGCAAGACATGGGGATATATTTGTTCATAAATTTACACATTAAACTTTTTTTTTTTAGGCCATTTGTTTTATTACATACAGCAATGTATCCAGAACAAAGTACACACACATGCATATCAAGTGCGACAGTTCTTTTTTTTTTTTCAAGGATGCCAAATATGACGGGGTCACAACCCTCGGCTGTCTTCCTATTGGCCCCGATCGAGGGCTATAACACAAAGCCAGCCAATAGGGTTGGCCCCCTGAAAGATGAGGGTCCTTCTTGTCCAGCGTGACGTTTCAGTCATGACTGGACACGCTGAGACATACCGAGGACACGCTGAGTTGACGTTTAACTGGACACTGAAACACCAAAATCCAAAGAAGGTGTAATGATCTCTATGAAATGCTCCTTTTTTCCTTATCGGACGTTGAAACTGAATGCAGCCCTGTTCCCGAGGACCTCACCTGTGACCTGCTTTGACCTCACAGGTTAAGGGTCTCAGGGACAGAGGGGCATACTGTGGAATTAAAACACATCGGAGGGCATGGAGCCATTCGAAACAAACTAACAGGTGAAAAGAAAAGCAATCTGAAACAAATCTCTGAGATGAGAAGCACTTAAAGGAAGGACTGCATCGTCGCTGCACCGAGACAAAGACATGACCTCATCTGACATTTGGATTCTGCGGCACCGGCCGGTCTCCTGGTTTGCTGCAGCTCAGGCACAACTGATCAGTTCAATTAAAACATAACACGGATAATCGCCACGTAATCACAACATGTTTGTCTACATCGCATCCACGCTAATCTTTCGCTTCGGCAGGTGAGCAATCAGAGGAAAAACCAACATTTTTCACAGCAGGCGACAAATGGCTCGGCAATGCAGCAGCCGTGCATGTTGTGGAGGAAACACAATTAATTTAGGGCAGACAATTCATTTTAAACTGTTAGCAAATGCCATGGACGGTCTGAACATGATTTATTGAGCTAATACTGGCAGTTTACAGGGTCTGATAGATTTTTTTCCCGAGCTTGGTGAGCTGAAAAGGTCTTTGAAAAGAAAAAGAGAAAACGTGTATAAACCACAATAGCAGAATCTCAGCAGAGAATGTACCTTATTTAGCTTTGACTCTTGATCGCTGGTCCACAGCTTCCTGTGAAGAAAACATACATGCAATGACTGTTTAGGTTAATTTACACTGACTTATAGTTTAAATTGCACTGGTCTACTGCAGGTCTGACAGCATCCACATGCAGCACTGATGATTACCTTGCACCATGTTTCATTAGTCCAGATTTGATGCACTGACTTACCAGATAAGACGTAACAAGTTTTCAATGGTTATGAAGGAGGGGGGGCGCGGAGACAAGGAGGGCATCAATCCACCTGTGAATTTAAGCAGAATAACAACACTTTATATACAATATGCAGCAATATTCAAGTGTACTATTTGTGAATTCACTGTGTAAGGTATTTTGGTGAAGAAAGAAAGAAAATTCATTGCGTATGGATGTTGAAATGAATGCCACCTTCTGGTAGACAGACAGAATGACACACTGACTGGGGGAAGGCTGATAATGTTCACATGTTTTAGAAAAAGGGAAGATAAGCACATTTCCTAACACAACTATGAGACTATGAGGGAGACACCATTTTTTTTTTTTTTAATCACAAGAAACACCACTGGTGTGAGCGTTAATAAAGGTGGGATGTGTGCACGCCACGTGCCGCATCAAAGGAGCTGCATTACATGTGCAGTTTGACTCCACGAGCTACAGGCCTCAAGATTTCGGAAAGACAGAGGGATGTGATTTTAGGATTGCGTCAGTTCATGTCAGATGGACCAGACGTGGCAGCTTGGAGCAGACCGGAGGGAATAGCCGGCGTTTGTCATAACTTCACCTACGGATCGAATCGAGTCTGGTTTGCGTTTTTAAATACTTTGATTTGTCTAGGTATCAATAAAAACTACAGAGAATCAATCACAGGCGAGAAGTGGAACAAAGTCATGATAATTACAGCAGGTGTAAATGCACTGTACAGCACTGCCAGTCATAACAAAACCTAAATGTAAGGTTTGCGATTTCTAATTTACAGATTTGAAAATAAGGCTTTAAAAAAAAAAAAATAGGAAAGCGCCAATTAAAATAAAGTGCTAAGCTTCAGATCAAACAAACAACAAGCGAAGACATGACCTGTCTACGATATGCAGCCAGACACTAATTGAAAGTCTTTTCCCATAAAAGTGCACAAACACGCGCAGAATGCCACATTTATAGCTGGAAGCAGCGTGCACACATGCATGCACACACACAGCATAGCATGACTCGTCTGAGAGGAAAATATGTGAGGAATTAGTGATGCAAAAGTTTCAGATGAAAATGCATGCCGGCTCTGCTTGGAAAAAAAAAAAAGAAAAATGAAAAACCATCCAAGTTGTGATTGAAAATGGAAAGAAAAAAGAAAAGAAAAGGAAAGAGGATCACCTTACAGTCAGCCTCTTCTTGTCTTTCCTTTCCCAGTCAGTGTGAATCTGTTTCCTCTGTACTGGAGCAGCTCTCTCTCCCCCTCTCTCCCTCTCCCTCTCTCCCTCTCTCTCTCTCTCTCTCTGTCTGTGCAGGGGCCAGACAGCAAGCCCAGCGGCAGGTAGGTTATAGACAATAGTATTGATTCCATTATCCTGCTCTCTACCTACCTGCCTGACTAACAGCAACATCCATACGCTGCTTCACCTTTTGTCTCCGCAGGGCTGCCGGCAGAAGCACGGGGAGCTGCAAACGAGAGCAAATAAAGAGGAGAGGGGGGAAAGCTCGCTTACTTGTGCGTTCACATGCCCGCTTACTCACTAAACCACCCGATGCTATCCAGCACACGCACACACACACACACACACACGTTCATTTACCCTCCGTGCTGCATTCACCCTCTCCAGTCGTCTCTCTTTTGCATTCATTGTACCTCAAAGTCTCTTCTCTTCCTTTCTCTCTCCCTGTTTCACTCCCTCTCATCGCCATCCTTCCATCTACCTCTTTTTCCTCTCACGTTTTTTCAAGCCTCACATCTACTAGCTCAGTAAACCCCCCCCTCACTCCAAACACACACACACACACACACACACACACACAGGCTTACACTGTAGTCTGTGAGCTACGTGTATGTGTGTGAACATGCGAGAGGTGGAAAGAGAGAGAGTAAGAGTGCAGTGAGTGCATGTGTGTGTGTGAGAGAGAGCGAGAGAGAGATATGGGGGGTATGGTGGCAGAGAGGCGAGCAGAAAGTGGGGATGGAGGGGGAGGGTCAGAATTCTCTAATAGGATGAGAATAGAGAGAAAATATGAAGCCCAGGAGTCTCATGAACCTGAGAGCCTGACATTACTGCCTCTTCCTATGTGTACAGCAGTCACACTGTCATCAAATTCGTTATGGGATGCACGGCACACACTGTAAATTGCGGCCGGAGCGGCATCAAACACAACCCGTCACAGACAGCTTAGCCAATTACATGAATGTGCGTTAATTACACAGCTTTAACATGAGATGTGGACAATGTGCAGGTGGTTCCTCGGCACAACCGGACTGATGCAAACTCAAATGAAAGACGTCTAAACGAGATATAGACCCCCACCCACCCACACACACATATATATATATATATATATATATATATATACACACACCACCCCCCACCCCATAAACAAAGAAATTGCAACAGTTTCACATTGGATGTCTGAAGGCAGTTTGATTGCTTTAATATCGGAGCGGACAGCGAGTTGCCGTTGCACTCGCAGGATAACAAAATCATACAGTCCTGGGGGAAATTCTGAAATGAAAGTAAATCTAATTTAGACCCACTGATTGGCTGTCTGCTCAACAGGACGGAGCATAAACACTGCATTTGATGTGTAAGCATCATTAATGACCCTAAAGTGGTCGGACCGTGTAATACGACGGGGGGAATATGACCGATGTGTCACACGTTTACAGCTGAATGATGGGAGGATTGGACAAAAGGGAAATGCAATGTTTTTTGGCCTGGAGGAGGGAGCGGGTGACTGGGGCCTGGGTTAACATCTGTCTGACGGATGGCCAGTTAATCGAGAAAAAAAAAAGGTGAGGACAACTAACCACGTCATTTTAAACAAACCTTCCCTGTGAGAGGTGACAAATCCTTTTAAAAACAGCCTTCAGACAATGCTTTGGTGCCATAAATATGCAGGAGGATCCAACCTTTCAGAAATATATATATATATATCTATATATATGTTGGAATAAAAACACTTGCTCCACACAATCATAATACCTCCTGAATATTCACAAGATTGGCGATATATTGTGTCACTTTTAGCGGCAGGTTCTGCAGACACGTTCTGCAAAGCTGAATTTATTTTCTGCTTTAAAACTGTCTTTCTCACGGCTGCCGTGCACCGCAGGACTCTTTAACATCCTCCTCCATGGCGGCAATCATACTGTAATGCCATACCACCTGCATTTGCATAGAAACAACATGCATGCAACGTATTTACGCCGACCTGCTTTGATATGTAGGCTAGACTGCATGTTTTCTGCACAGGGCGCCAGGTTCCTGTGCGGGGAATATTCCATCTGAACCTGCATTAATGTCAACCAGGCAAACCCTTGTATATTTACAGCACATAGATTTCTGATGGCGAATGCATTACAGAGGGCAGGGAGCGTTTGCAGGCTCCGTCCAATTCGCCAGTAAATCTCGACGGCTTTCCCGACACCGTGGCTGTCCGGGAGCCATTTTGTTTCAGACACCAAAGTGATCGCAGTGCTCCTTATGGTGCGAGCAATGTTTCGAACCTGAGTGACAAATGCAGAATGTCACAGATAGGTGTGTGTGTGTGTGTGTGTGTTTGTGTGTGTGTGTGTGTGTGTGTGTGTGTGCCTGCGGCGGCACTCTGCAGTGCCACCGAGAGACAAAGCGCTGGGAGTGCTCCACAGGGATGACATCATCAGTCTGGGATGGTGTCTGCCTTGTCTGTCTCGGGATCGGGATGCTCTAGTTTGCCGTCAGATCCCGGGGGAGCAGAGACGAGCTTTTGGCAGCACATCGCACCTGTTTCCATAACTTATAGCGTGTGTGCGCAAAGGCAAAAAAAAAAAAAAAAAAAAAAAAAAAAAAAAAAATCACACTTTGTTCGGTTCTGTAGAAATTTGTTTTTTTTTTGGGGGGGGTGTTTGTTTTGCACAAGCAGGTACATCAAAAAAAGAAAATGCAGGGGGCTCTGTATCTTTGTCGCATGGTTTTAACCTTAAAATAGATTTTTTTTAAAGAGTAGCATCTGTGCATTGGGATGTGTGACAATATGTTTGTTTAACAATCTGCTCACACATAGCACGGTGTGCAGCGTTCACCGGGATGGAAAACGAGCCAAGTGTAAGTGGCCGCTGTAAACAACCTTAACTCTGTTGCTCTATGACAGCGGGAAACGAGGCAGATAGTGCATGCACATTATCCCCCCCCCCATATACACCTTGCAACTGATGTTTCGGGCTGCCGTCCTCTTGCCAGGAGAGCGGCGTTGCGCGGGGATGATGAAGACAACTGACAGTGCAGAATCAGCACAATTCTGATATATGCCCCCCTATTCCGCCCCCACCACCCCCTTCTCTTCCAGGGAGGGGAGGGGAGCCGGCTATAACGCACTGCAGATGGCTGCTGTCTCAGCCGCCGGGCTAACATGCTGAGGGGATGGGAGGAGGAGCCATTAAGAAACTGGATAAAGTAGTGTATGAGGGTGTGGGGTGCAGCAGCAAGTGGCATGTCAGCGACCAGCAGCAGCAGCAGCATCAAGGCCAGCTGAACTACCCGTGTGTTAAATTGATCTTGTGAAATCCCTCGCACTGCGTGAGCAGAAAGACCCCCCCCGATTCCTATAGAGCGAGGCCGATCTATATGTGCGCCGTGTCGCGTTGCGTTTCACTATGGGACCTCGGAAGGAGGTTTGCCGGGTAAAGCCGGAGCATCTTAAAGGTTTTTCCTGCTGCAGTGTGAGCTGCAGGAAGGCGTTATACGTGAAACACATTGTCCACAACACACGTAAATGGCAAACAGTCTTCACCGGGGAGGGTATCTGATGAGACCTTGAGAGGGCGAGACGGCGATTTCGAAGAAGCAAAAGGACGAGTCGTGTCGGTAAACACTGGGAGAGCCTCTGGCGAGGTGTAACACCATACTTACCGCTCCGCCGGGGGTGGGGGGGGTGGAAGTTAGACGTGGCAAGGAGTGACTCCGCAGGGAAAGCTAGAAGGTTGTACAGTTATCTCCGTGCTGTTTATTATGCGAAACCATACAACCAACTACCTCACGCTGCAGAGCACAGGCTGTGGAGCGGCTCTCCAGATGAGATCTCCACCTGCAGGACGTCGGCGTCTGTGTGTGAACTCCACCTGTCTGGCTGCCGTCCGCCGGCCAGACGCTTACCTCATGCCTCACCTTCGTACATGACACATTGTATTGCCAAATAGTTTGTTTCCTCTTTGAGATTGTGACATGGACCCTCAACAGATTTTGTTGTTTCTTTTTTCTTTTGCATGCTGTGTTGTGCTATAGAAGGATTTCATGCAGTTTTGCCTTTTCTGTGGGCTTTGATTTAAGCTCAGAAATCTCAAATTAAAGATTCAAGATGTTTATTGGTCACCTGCAAAATGTACATGCTTACAAGTGCAACTAGTCCTATTTCTCATGTTCCTGGCGTATATCTGAAACGTGAAGACCATAATTTCTACCACTCTGTATTGAGCTTTGCAGTGATTTTCAGTAGCTCTTTCCCAACAGAGAAACTAATGGTTTAATCTTACTTGTAGTCAATATGTTGTGTTGTGCAATTTACAGATGCACTGCAAAAAAGATAGGTAAGGTAAAGATATCTTGTTTCAGGCACAATTAGTCCAATAATGAGTAGAATTATCTCATTCCACTGGCAGATAATTTATCTTATTTCACCTTTTCTCTCACGTTGGTCTTGTTTTCCCAAAAGAAGTAACATTTTCTTTATTAATTATTATTTTATTTATATATTGTATTGTATATATATTATGTATAATTAGTTCAACTGCCTAAAGGCAAGTAAAAAATTTTAATCAGGTAATTCTACTCAATATTTAATCAATTGTACCAAAATTAAGATATTTTCACCTGTTTTTCGATTTCAGGTTTTTGCAGTGTCTTGGTAACTGAAATATTAAAACCAGAGCTATATTTGTTCCCGAACTATTCTGAAGGCCACAGCACATCTCTTCACCCCCTCTTTTACAAATAGGAGCACAACACTCTTTTTCAAGCTTTTTAAAGCAAGCACAAATGAATGGAATGGGTACAACACATGGTATAGCTTAGGGAGATGGGCACTATTATAAACTGATGCCTCCTACAAGGGTTTCACAAAGTAAATAGGATTTTCTGGAGGCCTTCAAATCTGCCCTGTGCACTTCCATTATCCTGAAAATCCAGGCGGGGGAAAATCACCACAAAGCTCATAATACCAAAATATCCCTTTAAATAAGAGATAATGGAGAAGCAGTACAATTAGACCATGACATACCGAAATATAAATCTACATACATTCAGTATATTCCAATATTCCGATCTATAGATCATAGATGTTCAGCAGAAACCTTGCAGTCTATATCCATATGTAGTCACCCCCCCCCTTTTTTTATTTAGAAAGCAATGCAACTCCTTACATTTGGATGTCTGTGTTTCACAAATAAATAACCAATAGACAGCATTCATGAATGAAGTATCTGCACCTGACATGGAATTATCCAGCCCACTAGTTGATGTCTACATTTCTGCCAACCTTTTTTCTTTCTTTTAAATATTAATATGTATTGACATTCACCATATGTGCAGAAACATAGAGGAAAAGCAACTGACTTCACCTCCCGCCTAGGAGGTTTCTTCAGTTCTGGCATTTAGTGCCAGGAAAGTCAGGAATTTAGAGTTGTGTATAAAAGGGGAGAATGACTACATAGAGGTTTCTGCTGAACATCTAATATATAAGGATTATTATATTGGAATAGTCAGATTTTATGTAGATATATATTTTGATATGTTATAGTATAATTGAACGGATTCTCCATTATCTCTTACTTAAAGGAATAATTTGGTATTTTGAGCTTCTTAGTGGTTTTCCTCTTCTTGGATTTTCAATATATTTAAAGTGCACAGGGCAGATTTGAAGTCCTGTTTTCCTCAACAACTCAACAAGAAAGATGACCTGGATGGAGGAGAGGAAGTACTTATTGTGATATAAAAATAACACAATACTGTGACAATGTCATGTTCATTTACCCATTTCAAAAACACTGTTTTGTTTCTATTTCCTAAAAAAATAACAGTGTTGGATGCACAAGATTTCTGCCCAACAGCAGCAATATACATTATAAAAATGGGCAAAAAATTAAAATAATGTGCAGGATATAATAGTTGTTTGCAGCATTATGTCAGTTTTTAGTGTGATGTGTAATTTTTCTCGTCAAAGTGTTTATGATCCATGTGGCCTGGAGGAAGCCTCAGACGCTTGCCAGGAGTCAGCCACTGAATCGGTTTGTGGTCGGGGTGGTGAATGTCCTCGGTGATCCCGTTCGCCCTTGACCTACACTGCCCGATATAGATGTCCTGGAGGCAGGGCGATGCGTTTCGATGCACAGGATCACGCCGTGAAAAAAGGGGCATTTCTTATGTGTGCCATAACACGGTGAAACACGTGAGAACCGTGCTCAGGTCCTCAGAGATGCAAACTCTACGGGACCCTGGCTGCCTACTTTCTCCACAAAGTCTACCACCATCTCCTTGGTCTTGGAGACATTTATGTCCAAGTTATAGTCTTTAAACCATTATAACAGCATCTCAACTCATTGAGAGCAACCTTATAAATCTATAACAAATTTGTTTTATCATTATTGCTTTCTTTATTGTAATAATGTATATGATCACAGTATATATATATATATATATATATATATATATATATATACTATGGTGAATGGAATCGGACAACCGTTCTGACATTTGGCGTCCAGAAGACGCATCTGCTGCACGCCGTGTACTGCAATGGCCGCGATGCCACAGGAATGTCTGTGAGCAGGGGAGCTCAGGTTATGTGGAGCAGGTATATATACGCAAACAGCAAGCGTCGCAGTGGGATTTATGCAGCTAATAGGTGCAAGTGTAGCAGAAAGATAAGGCGGCTGACATAATCAAATGCACCGCAGGAAGGTGCAGGACTGGATAAAAGGATACGGATGCGGCACAAAGGCTTCTAATAAAAAAAAAAAAAACTACATAAACTGAAGTTGGACAACAATTTAACATAATCATGAAAACCAATTTTCCACACATCTCAGCATTTACTGATAGTAGTAGTAGTATTACTATTAGTATTATCAGACTACAGAGGCTTCAATTTCAGTGTTCATTCATAGTGTTTTCATCCATTTCTTAGGAGTTGTTGCCCCCTACTGGTGACTGTGCAAACTGCCTCTCACCTCTCTTCTCTGTTGTCTTCCATGCACCCTTCTTTCAGTCCCACAAGACAATGCTGCAATAAAGCAGCATTAAAAATAAAAAAATAAAAACTGCGAAATGCAGTTTGTGATCAATCAAGGTCAGACTGACACTCTGACATCAGGATCCATCACATCACAAAAGCAAATAACTGAAAATCATGACTTCTTTTCTTTATACATGAAAAGTCACCATCTGTTATTGTGTTCAAGTCATTTAAAATCTTCAATTAGAGTCGACGTATTTGAAATATCTCACTTGATTGGGTTTTGCTAAAACTTTAAAAGGCATTTACACAGCACATCATCTTGCCCCAGTTACGTCGGAATCTGTGCTCAGAGTAACGCAACACTCCTGGCTCGCAGCTGTTGGAATGTAGCGTCGAGCCTGCGAATGTGGTGCTGCAATCACGACTCCCAAAGATTAAAAAAAAACAAAAACCTTTCAGCGTAGAAGTTATTTTTTTTCACTCCCTGTGACGCGAAAGGAAATTCCGTTTTTGACCGTGGAGCCGAAGTCGCCCAGATTTAGATATCACAGCTGACAGCCGACCTGATGGGGATGACAGTGTTATGGCAGATGGCATTTAACTCCCATGAAAACCTGTCACGCTGAGGCTATTAAGCAGAATCAGACAGCTGATTCTGCAGAAGGCTGCAGTGTGCAAACGTATAAAAGCCGAATTATTTGGTTTAATGAAGGCTATCAACATAAAGATGCCTCCGGAATATTCAAACAGTGTGCGAGTTAAAAACATCTTTTGAGTGCAGCGCTGACAAAGGGGAGCAGTATGTGGGAGCTCCACATTGTCCGCCATGAAAACGCTGCTTAGCATGTGGGATTTAAGGAATCCGTCTTCCAACAAAGACGCGGTACAATACAGAAAATGAGTAAAGATCAGTGACCGAGCTTTGCCCCACCTTCTGCAGACCTCGCGCTGAACTGTGCAGCAATTTGAGAATAGGCAGATATAGAGAGAGAAAGGGAGAGAAACTGGATAGCCCGACTGCAAAGCCTCTAACCAATCGGGCAACAGGGTGTAACTGTAAACATGTTGCTAGGTGAACATGTGTCTTATCTTCTCCTCCTCCTTTTCTTTTTTGGTATGTGTTTAGAGTCCTAATCCTCTCCTGTCTACCGCTCCCAGTCCCTTTCACTCTCCTGTCCCAAAAGTGGGCCCCCCCGACCCGCCACCAACCCCCCCTCTCTCTTTCTCTCTTCACTCAACCTTTTCTCTGCCTCAGCCCTCATGGGTCCCCGTTTCCCGCCTCTTACCCTTTTAACCACCCCGTGTCTTCATACCCCCTATCGCCTCGCCGAACACGCATCTGCCTTCTTTTTCTTTTTTATACCCACAACCTCCTCCACTTTATACCCCCATCTGCAATATGTTCACAGTCAAATCACGCAGAAATGCAGTGTAATTGTGCCAATGTCAGCTATCCGTCTCTCTCTCTCTCTTGCTCAATGCACCCTTGGGCAGGCCTGTCTGAGTGCAATGGAAGACTACTCTGGGGTGATTCATAAATGGGGCGACCTCGTTTCAACTTCAAAATTCCTCTCATACTTGATCATCATCCACATACAGTGACACACATTCGGCTACCGCTCCGCGGTACAGTTCTTAAAGGCATGTGACGAATTCGCAGCCTTCGCGCCTTGACGGATCAGATGACTCGACTCCCGACGCTTTGATGCTGTAGGTGATGAAACGAACATGATGTAACTCGCGCAAAACAGAGCGATTTTAGAATACTCCTCTCCTCTCGGGGCTGAATGTACAGAACATGATCGTTTTCCCAGTGTGTTCCTGCACAAAAAGATAATGCCCAGTTTAAAATTACAGATATCTGTGTTAACTCTGCCACTCCCTTTTTTTTTGGAATAAAGCATGCAACGCCTCTGCCTGAGTGTAACATCACGGCACTGTTGCAATGTTTGTAACATAAGAGCGTAACGCTCTGATCTGCTGAAATATGCATGTGTTTTTTGGGTTTTTTTTTTCCCTCTCTCCCCCAGGTGAGAGTGACGCTCTATCCTCCATCCCCACACTAATCTGCTTTGGTTGAGCCTCGTATACCAAGATGGCAAAATGAATGTTGCCATGGGAACCTTCTGCCTGGCAACTCAAACAGCCTGGCAACTAGCCAAACTGTTGCTATGGCACAGCTGTCAATCCGCATACGCTGGGCTGCCATGTCTGGCCTTTTCATAGCTCCTCCCTCCCCAAACTTTCCAATCACGAGCAGGATGGATGAATGTATCTGTGGTGGGAATTCAATTTGTAAGTGATTAAAGTGGTGGAGGTGATGTGGCTGGCCCATCATCATCTTTTTTTTTGCCAAATTAGACATCCAACCTTGAAAAACACTTCTTACAATATGATGCTGCCTGTATCTGTAACTGGTAACCTATAGTGAGATTTTAAACATTATACTGTGCCTATCTTTTTAAGGTTGCACCTCATAGAAGGTGATATTTTAATCCTTTTAATAAGGAGGTCTAGGTATTCCATAGAGAAATACACATGGCCTGTATTCAGAAACCGTCAATCGAAAACAACTTGTTCTTTCTAGAGTTGCACAGAGAGAAGCTTGAGAGAGGAGATGTACTATAATGGCCTTATTGTGGTACCAAAATAAATATATGTCATTAAGGATATCAAAACTCCAAATAAAACCCAGCAAAAGCACAAAATATCAGACCTGTAAAAGGCTCTCTTTACCTACACAGGTGTTTTCACTTATCTGCCTGATTAGACGTGTCTGAGGACCGTGCTATGCTTCACTGACATGTCTCCGACCCTCTGGTTGGTTTAGTTGCACCTGCACATTGGTTCACGAAAATTTGGTGAGCTCACATAATTCCAGCCAGGGTCCGCCCACCTTCAACCCTGCTAATTTAATTAGGCAGAATAAGTGAAAACACCTGTGTGGGAGTGCAGGGCTTTCACAATAGCACTTGAACTTGGATTTCCATAGTATCTCTAGTGTTGCCGTCTTGGGATTCTTGGAAGTATGCTGCTTGTATTTCCATGTACAATTGATGGAGTCATGATAAGTGGATTTTTTTTCTTCTCATGAGGTAGCAATGCAACAGATGTAATGTGTATAGGGGGTCTAGTTGAAGCTTATTTGGAGCCCTTGGCCCTGTTTAGGCTTGTAAATTCAGATTTCAGACATTTTTTTTAAAACCATATGCTGTGTACATATTGTACATTATGTTGGAAGCAATGTTATGTATTTGTAAGGTTGTGTAAAAATAGTACATATATGTGTACATAGGTGCACATGCATGTGATAAATCAATTCACTCAAAACTAGCAGCATGTTCAGGTCTTTGTAGTTATTTATGCCATTGTTTAACGTGTGGTGGATGGGTCAAAAGGAAATTTCGACGGCAGTCCCTTCGTCACTGAGGACATTGTATTAGAACACGAAAAAAAAAGTTGTTACCTTGAGATCAGTCTCTTGAAATGTGCAGGTGTTCATCGGGCAGGAAGAGAAGGTCCACTGAAACACACACAAAACACAGAACATACACACACACACACACACACACACAAACGCACAGAGGTTAGAGGGAGCCTCGCTGGCCTTGTGAATAGAAAGACTGTTTAAGCAAGAGGTCAGAGGTTCAAGCTCAGCAACAGCTGAAGTGTCACTGGACAAGGCCATGAAAAGCTACTGACTTACTCATAAGCTGCTCCAAAACTACAATGATGCAAGTAAGATACAGTCATTAAAAACTGAACAAAACAATCTTAAAAAACAAAGAGAAAGTCTTTAACGCTCCTTACCATGGCAGCACCTCATCTACGAGTATTTCTGTAATATGGACATTTTTCCTTTCAACATGAGTGCTGTGATGTCAGTGAATGTGAGGAATACAAAGGGCACACAGAAAGCAGCCACACTGAGCTGAATATACATACACTGAAAAAGACTAACAGCTGCAGTCGAACTGATGCAATTACACGATCAATTATCATCACATAAAGTAACGTGAGATTCTGCAATAATTATATATAATTATACATTGTAATAAGAGAGAGAACAGGGGGACTAAATGCAAAAAAAAAACCTATTCACACTGCGGAGTAAATGGCATTTTAATTAATGCTTGAATGCTTTGCTTTGCTTATCAAGTGCTGCCATTAATGCATACATATTTACAATTTATCTCAACATCATTAACACTGAGCTCACTGTGAACACTTGCTGTTTGCTAAGAGAAAATGACTGAGGTTAACCATATTAGACACAACATTTCACAGTTTCACGGCTTGAAGGTGTCATGGGAAGGACATTACTGGTGACATAAATCCTGTTTTGTGCGTCATTTGCTGAGATTGTGTGGTTAAACATGGTGGTGTTGGTGGTGTGTGTGGGGGGGGGGGGTTAATTCATGATATCTGAGAGCCATCTAAATGCATCCTGTGCACATGCTTTCTGCAGCGTGGACAAAGCGTTGCACCAGCTTGGAGTGTTAAGCCTCCTGCTCCGGTTTGATAAATATAACTTCAAAAGAAGCAGCCAAACAGCTTTAGCTGGCCGACTGCACAATGAGCATAATAACTCCCTACCCCCTGGGAGCTCCAGCCTAGTTCATTTACCCTTGCAGAGCGCTGCCATGTCTGTATGTGCACATGTGTCTTTGTTTCACTGCGAGCCTCTCGGAGGCTCCCCACCTTCTGCTCTGTACAAAGCGGATGTATAGAGGAACCCTTTGGACCTCATTTTTACAGAGGAAATGCTTCCCCCTCCCTCTCCTCCCTTCTATTTGCCCCTCACATGTAATGCCTGATTGACCACAGCACCCCTTAAAGAGGTCAAAGGGCAGACAAAACAGTCTGGTGTCATGGCAACCTGTGTGCCACCAACCAGAATGGCAGTGGGGGGGAAAGTGGGTTGGTCAAATGAACCATAGGTTAAGCCTATCAGAAGCGTTTATGCAAACACAAAACACCTAACGCACCTGCATCACGACAGAAGGAAAAAGAAAAAAAGAGGACCTCAATATCTGCACCCCCCAGAATAATCAAGTCGTATCCCACAGTGCAACGCAGTCATGTGTGGCACCTATCAGAGTATCAGATGGCATGTGCATGGTGCAGTGGTGTGTGTGTGTGTGTTTGCTGCTGCTGCATATACACGTGCCCGGGTGTGTTATCCCTGAGACACTCCTGTGTAAAAGGTTCTTTGTGACCGCTCGATGCAGTGGCAGTGTATACGTGATGGGGGGAGGGAGGGGCGGTTGGGGAGAGGGGGGGTTTGGATAAATGGGAGGCAAATGCATTCAGATCAATACTAAGCTGAGAGAGGGTGAGTAGGGTTGAGAAGGGAGAGTGGAAGGTGGTGAGTGGAGAGGGAGGGGCCACGGAGGGACTGATTAATCATTCCTGTATTGTTATTGACTTTCTGTTAAAGGGGGTGAGTCAGACTCAGAATTATGTGCATGCGCGTGTGCACCATACAGTACTCATTGAAAGCACAAAGTCATCAGTTACACTCCTCGGGCTTCACAAAGGTTCGGCACTGCGGCTTGTGTAGTCGCACTCTGACAATCTTCTTTCATTCCCGGCGTTGTAGTTACAACTTTTAGACAGTGAGACAATAACCATGAAGGATTTAATTATTCATATTTTGAAAGAAAAAGAAAAAAAGAAAAAACGCTAATATGTCATTCCATTTTAAACAGGAACAGGGAAGCGAAGGAGGCGAACAGGAAATCCCCTGTAAGGAGTTAATGAGGAGCTGACGACTGAACAGACACAACAGAGAGGGTGGGAGGGAGCAGGAGGGGGGGGGCAGCCGGGCTGGAGGTGGAGGAGGGGAAACGCTGCCCTGACATCTGACCCTCCGCCTGTGACCTTGCTCATTGTCTGCGAGGACAGAAAGTGGACACACCTGAGCAGACGCCACGTGCGGCCGTACGCGGCCCTCGAAGCAACTTTTAAAAAGCAGCAAATTCTTCTAATTTTCTTTTTTTCACCCCAGAGAGCCACACACACCTAAAAAAAACCCAAATTTAATAAATAAACTTGGCATAATTATCTTACAATTATAACAGCATGACACCAGCGTCAACTGTCGCCCGAAGGCAGCCTTTCCCCTAATTACAACCCTTTTCAAAAACAGCAACTTGTCATAGGGGACGGAGGGCCGAGCCGACTGAATGAAGCCCCCATTCAGTGTTACCTTGAACTTGAACAATGAGTCTGGTGTTTATGCTGGGGCCACTTCCTGACCTTTCCATCCCTCTGTGGAAGCAACCACCCGCAGCTTCTCCTTTCATCTTACAGATGTGACCCCGATGACCCGCGCTGACCAAAGAACAGCCGGCAGGCTTTTACTTCCACTACCTTACTCCTGAAACTTTGACTTGTGGAGGTTTATCCGTCTGATCTGACATATAGGGACGTTACTTCACTCCAACTAGTTGGTACATGCCGTCGGATAGACTAACTTATTGCAAAGGAGCCATTGACGTGCATGATTCTTCCCATTCACCTTCATTTCTGCATTCAATTTCCTCGCAGTAAAAAAAAACATAATAGTATTAATAATAAACCACTCCTCCACTTCACAGATACTGTGTTTCTTTGTGCCTTCATCTCTCTTTTCCCCCTCTCTCTTCACACTGTACTCACCTCCTCCTCTCTGTCTGGCACCAGAGAGCTGGCACACTCAAGGGTGTCGTCGTGTGACGTGGGCAGCTGACACCACCGACTCCACTGCGGAGCATGTGTATCACATAATGGAGAGTCTTGCGAAGGCTATCAATATGTTGAGAGGGGAGCGATGCGATCGTGACGCTACAAACCATTGGTTCGATGAATTAAAAAAAAAAAATGCCATGAGCTCTCTGGATATTATTTTCAAATGGCTTATTTTCATCAACCTACAGTGCAAAAGCTAAAGATATTTAAATCACAATTACAAAAGCAGCAAATTTTCTGAATTAAGATGCCAGATAGATAAATGACTTCATCGATAAATCAATCCTGAAAGAAGTGTAGACAAAGTGGTTGAAGGAGTCTGGATTTTTGAGGAATACAATTATTTGCATTCCTGAGTTGAATGAGAAATTGATACTGAGGTAATGTTTGTACAGTAAATATGGAGCTATGCCCAGCAACTGGTTACCCTAGCTTTTAAAAATGACTGAAAACGAAGGGGGGGGGGGCTATCCTATACCACTCACATATGAACATGTTAACACTTTGTTTTACAACAGGTTGAACAAACAAAATATAGTATGTGAGTTAATGAGCTGGCTTGGCAGCTGGCTGTAATTCATATGTGAGGGATATGGATGTGAGTGGGATCAGTTTTCTCATCTAATTGTTGGCAAGAAAAAGAATAGGATTTCCAAAGCTATCACTTTAGTTTCAGCACTATTTATAATGTGCCTAACTTTTAATTAGTCTAATGCCGGGATTTTTGTCTCTATTCTAGGCAGACAGGTAGTGATAGTGTGGGCAGGTGGTTACTACGTCCTTGTTCCACAGTTGAAGGAACTCATGAGAAGATATGAATAGACAACGTCTGATGACATCAACAAAGCCTTTCCTCAGGAACCTGCTCCATAAATCATACATGACTGACGTACTGAAGAGGATACTATTGAGGCCAGCAGGAGAGAGCACTGTACTAGAATTATCACACTCGCACACAGTTTCACAATCTCGCGCTTTTTACCCAACCCCCAACTCCTGAGGCTCTTAAGATGTCTGTGAGACATCTAAAGAGCCCGAGAGGAGAGTTGAGATGGTGAGGATCAAAACTGAGAGATGGAACGCAGGAAAAAAAAAAAGAGAGACGAGCATCGAGAACGAGACAGGAGCAGGAACAGGCCGATAAAGACAGGAGATCAAATGGGAGACGGCGCGGTGGAGGGAGATGGGATAGATAGACATGGGGCGAAGAGGGGAAAAGAGCGGATTGAGATAGTCTGGCGAGGTAAGAGGCAACGCTGTGACCTACTAATGCAGAACGGAGGAATTCTCACTGCTGACTCCAAACACATTCCTACAGCCTGCAAATATTAACCCCCACCTCGCCACCTCGGCCTCCGTCTGAATGCACAAGGCAACCACCTGGCCCCTCCACGAGGAAACCATTCATTGATATCAACGTGGTGACTGGAAATGATTCACACATTGCAGGGGAAAGGAGGGGAAAAAACACCCGCAGCATTAGTACCTGGCACTCTATAGCGGCTCTGCTGTACCACGAGCATCATCAAATGGCTAGAAGTTGTTAATTTTTTTGACATTTTATAATTGCAAGGCAGACAGGAAACATTGGAAGAAGATTTTGCAATATATATATATATATATATATATATATATATATATATATATTTCTAGACGTACCATAAATACTACTAACTACCACACTAACACCTCTGCAATTTTCAATTACTCAGAATATATGATGATGTGCATATGCTGTTTGATTTGTCATTTTTTTTGCTCTTCTACTCTTAGTGTTCGCTATGAGAGAGAGAGGAAACATTCTCAGCTCTGTGCCTATAAAGCAGGAAAGCCCAATGGGTATCCAGATGGAGCTCTCTCAGCTCCAACCCCATTTCAGCCCCACATCCAAGAGCAAGCGGACAAACACTGATGCAAGTGGAACACTCGGTCCGGGGGGAATAGCTCCCACTCAGACCGTGAGAGAGTGTGAGTACATCCACAGTGGTCACATGGTGCAGCGATTTCTCTCTCCACGCCGGATCCCGCTGCCTGTTGTGTGTGGCCCTTCTCCTGTCTCTTTCATACTAAATCTACATAATTGATAGTGAAGGCCGAGTTATGTTTTATGAAGTGAAACACATTAATAGCTTACTCTGCACTCTAAAGTTAAGATGTGCTGGGATGAGTAAGTGGAGGCCTCCAGCTGAAGAGGTTTAAAATAACGAATACATTCATTGTCCGTACAATAGAGCAGGGTAATCCATTATTTCTGCAAGTGTTCAGTATTGTTAGAGAAGTGGTGCTTTGGAAATGCACTAAATGCCTAAACTGCTCACGCTTTAAGTGTTATGATATGATAGACAGCCATAACAGCAATCAATGGGCTCTATTCATTTCATCTTCTTTTGTGTAAAACATAGGTGCTTTTTATTATAAAATGTGCAGAAACTACAGGTTTAATTGTAACAAAATTGAAAAATAGTCACAGATGGTGTCATATTTGTGAAATTTCTCAAAATTTCACAAATATTCCAATAGCTTTTGAAAAACATCCAAACAATCCTGCCAAAGAGCAGCAGAGGTTGTGCAAGCTATCAATGAGCTCTTACCTACAGAAGCTAAACATCAGAACATGTGACAGACCACTGGTATGATGCAATAACGAACACAAACCTGCAAATGTTAAAGGGAAGTGGACTGACGCAAAAACACTACCGAGCGCATGACGGCCACTCAGAGGCGGACGGAGCTCTCCCCCAAACAGCTGAAACACGTGAGGGCGGTGGATACATCATCGGAGCAGCCACACTTTAATTTGTGAAGGCGAAAGTGCCCCACTGAGCTCCCACTGCAGGATAACATCACACCAACGCCACACACTCGGGCACCAAGGTCAGTACGCCTGTAGTGATCCAAATCATTTACGTAATTTGTTTGCAATTTGCCTGTCACACTGACGGGTTACACAATGCATTATCAGCATATTATTCTAGAATGTCAAATCGTTTTAATATTCGTATGTTTGATTACTTATTTTATAGGTCAAACTTCGAGGAACTCGTGAAAGGGATTCATGTGTTTTGGGTCTATGAGTCATTCATATCACATGACAACAACAAGTCTGGTAATTTTACTTTTGCGTATGGTCTCAATGAAACCATTTATAACTTCTAAACCTCTAACCAATCCTGAAACATACTGATGCCAGTTTTGGCAGTAAAAAAAGAGAGAAAAAAAAAAAACGAATATCTAATTCTATATCTAGAATTTCCCACCTTTAGCAAGTCCCTGTTTGTTTTCTAATGGTTGATTAATTATGGAAATAAATTGGGGGATAACGACATTTGCCTAAATTCAGCTGGTTGTGGTGAAGTGCACATTTCAATATTATTCTGCAGCGAAGCTGCAGTTGACCATTAGCATCTGGAATCATGATCTGCATTTGACAAACCACCACTTTTGCCTTTAAAATGGTTGCTGGGTTTAATCGGATTACAGACAGCACACCTGTGTCCACCTGGGCGTCTACGGGCACGAACCGGCCCTGTGACTTTTGATTCCCTCCTTGACTCTGATGTTAAAACCTGTATACGGGCACAGCTACCGAGATCGGCTCCACCATCCTCCGAAGTCGCCCTCTTTCCGCCCTCTGCCAAATGGCGCACCCTGGCAGGGAGACAGGCGGGCCATCTTTGTGGGTTCCGCTACGCGTGCGGTCTGGGGTGCAAGACCTAAGAGCTCCTATCGGGTCTCCATGGAGATGGATAGGCTTGTAGAGAGCATGGATAGGATACAATGAGGTATTATCACGCGCACATGTGGGGGACGACAGTTACTTGTCGATATTAAACAATGGAGGCTAAGAGGAGCGAGAGGATTAGGTGAGAGCTCCATGGGCACGAGGCTTAAAGGTATGTGGAAGGTGGGAGGTAGAGCAAAGATGGGGTCTGATCATGTGCACTGTAACACAAACACAAACAAACAAACATTGCCAGAGTGGAGAATGATGGCCAAATAATTCAAATTCTTAGCGTTATCGTTGAAACTGTTTCATAACAGCTGAAACTGAGAACCAAAACTTGGTTGGAAAAAAAAAAACTCAGCTCAGTAACAGCAGAGGAACATAGTTACACATAAAGACAGTGATCAAACACAAAAGTGAATGGCCCGACCCCGTTCTTCCTTCCCCTTCGTCCACACACACACACACACACACACACACAAGTGGGCCCCAAAAGCCGGGCCTGAGCCTTTGAATAATACTGAGCTTCGTTTCAGTTCTCCCAGCCAACATACATATTCTGTCAAGCAAATACAGGAGATAAAAGGCATGGCTGGATTATGGGAGAAGCGTGGAGACAGTGAAAAATGTTCCAGCAGGAGTGGGAGGAAGGAAATTGACTTTAGGTACACAAACGAACAGAAATGAAACCAGAGCCCTACACAGAAATGAAGCAGAGATAGACACCGAAAAACAATAAAAGACAGAAATAAGTTATTTCTTTCGAAATAACAGCTGAAGAAAGCGACGACAAAATATGAGAATTCCAGCTCATGTTGCTTAAGGCAAGCTTTTTTTTTTTTTTTTTTTTTTTTTTTTTACCTTTTCCCGCGTTTCTTTCCCGATTTCAACTTGATTCCTCCGCTCGGTCCCCTCTTCCTCACTCTCGAGTTGGTGCTTTCCCTCTTGACTTGCAGCCTTTTGCATCTCTGTTTCGCTCCAGCCTGTATGCACCCGTCACATTTTTTATCCACTGTTGCTTCATCTCCTTTTCCTCAGACACCATTTCTCTTTTCTTCACCCCCCCGTCCACGCTCAGGACTTTGAAGGGAAACATGCCTCATGGACAAAGGAAATCAACGGCGTGAGGAGTAGTACGGCAGCAGATAAAGTCACAGGCAGGCAAAGTGAGAGGCAGGCAGAGCTGCCGCTCAGTTTGGTGGCTGGGATAGCATGTGCCGGAGCTGTGCAAGAACCGGTTCCTCCGTGCTGTACAAGAGAGGACAAACACACAAAAGTCTCAGCGGTGCAGAGAGCCAGAGCTGAGAAAAAGGAGAACGCAAGAGAAGGAGGGAGAAGGCTTCAGTCATCGTGTGTGTGTGCGCGTGCGTGCGTGCATGTGTTTGTGCGAGTGTGCATGCATGCAGGGCAGGAATGAAGGAGAGGAGAGAGGGAGGGACAGAGATTGAAAGAAAGGAAGGTGGGAGGGAGGGAATAGGAGGAGTATACGTGGAGAGGAAAAGGGGAGGAGACATTTTTTTCTCTGTTTTCCTGTTCACGTTTTTTAAAATTTCCCCCGTTTTTTTATTTGGTTTGGATTTTTTTTTTTTTTTTTTTGTGAAATTATCCATATAATGTCTGTAATGTTCACAAGCGCCTTGTTGTAAGGTCATTATTCTGCCTTTACATGGAGGCTTTCCCCTTGTCATATTCCCCTTTGTCATAGCCAGCTGTGTCTTTAAGCCTGTGCACTTGAACTCAGAGTGCTTTTCTTTCTCGGTGTACTTCCCCTCTACTGGCCCCCCAGCACACAGGAAAGAGACACAGCTTGTAGGAGAGCGAGAGAGCGAGAGAGAGAAAGAGAGAGAGACGGACAGAGGGGCAAAAAGGGGCAGAGAGAGAAATGCAGATGGGGGAAGGGAAAGGTTTGTAAATGGAGGTTCAAGGCTGTGGCAAAGACTTTAGTTCAAGAAATGTAAATGCATTTAAAAGCAACGGATCCCATCATCTAAACAGTGAAAACACAAAGTTCTCCCATTGATTCCAAAGGCTAAATCAATATTAATTGCAATGTTCAACATGTTTTGAGGGAAGGTGAGAGAAACTGCCGTTGAAATATTGATTTCAAGTATAGACGTGTTTTAACATTGTGAAAGCGTGCGTTTAAGAAAGTGCAAGGTTAAGGGTCAGGCGTAAGCAGAGCTTCTCATACAGTATCTGAAGGAAATCTCCATGGAAACTGCTGACAAACTATCACCACTGTGAAATGGTAATAAGACAACTCGTTTGTGTTGAGGGTCTTAAAATGGACTATTATGCCGGTTTATGTTGTTTTTTTTTTTTTATATTTGCTCGCCCTATAAACACAACGGCCCGTAACTGAGTGAGTGATGAAGTTACACCACTCCATCAGTCACCTCGGGCCAAATGTCGCCATTTCCTGTGCCCGTTGTTTCAAATTAAAAGCGCTCAAGCATTTCACACGTGCTCCAGCCATATATTAGGTTTTGACCTTGTTTTTTTGTTTTTTTTTGTCAGAAAAGACAGAGTGGGCAGTCCACCCATCTTGACTGATTTAATTGTTGAAACAACAGAGGGGGAGACAGAGAGGAGTCAGGAGATCTCGAAGGATTCGATCGTAGGAAAACTGTAAACTGAACCACCCCGACGCCTCTCAGCTCACACACTCGCATATGTTAAATTGTTCTATGTTATACAAGTAGTTCCAGAGTTTGATCAATAGGCTTAATAAACACATGTCTCACATTTAACGGTAAAAAAATCGGATGTAATTGGAGAGTTTTTTTCCTTACAGTGAATGATTTAACAAAAAAGGACAAAAAAGGAACATGACTTTTCAATGACTAAAAAAACAGGCAAACAGCTCTGAAAGTTTAAAAAATATCTTAAAGGTAATAAATATCCCTCAGGTTTTGCATTGCTGTGCAAATTTTTTAATGTTTATCCTACAAGTGTTGGTTTATTTATGACTTACACATTTTTTTCTTTCCTGTATTGTTCTGTTTATCCTTACTCCACTTAATGGGATTGCAGTCATGTGAACCAAGGAGTGAGACTGAAATATAGGCAATTAAAGTCACTAACCAAATTAAATCTAGTGAGAAATGGCTTTCTTGCTGATTTAATCCTTTCTAAGGCTTAGATCAACATGATATAAGGGTGGATGTCGGGCTGTGTTATCTGCTGAGAAAACAGCTTTACATTAGTGAAGAGAAAATGTCAACATCACATGCACATGCTTGAACCCTAACAGCAAAGGGCCGTCTGCAGAACGTAAGTAAGGCTGGGAAATGTTTCCCTTATACGGCAGCGGCTCTCACATAGGGATTTGTGTTGATTAGTTCCTTCATTTTTATCTGTTCAGTGATTGCATCGCAAATGCCCTTTAAGATCAGTGAGCAGCTGCTTCATGACAGCTTGATGTTACAGTGTGTGCTAAGCTGAAAATCACGCTTTCGCTCATCATTAGGATCCAATACTTAAAAGGGTTTGAGGATTTGGTGATGAAGTTTGTTTGAACACTATGACAAAGAACGGTCTTCTGATTTTGGTTTATCTCATTTAAATTGTTCTACGTTCCCTAAAGCTAAAACTCTCTGTATTTCACAAGAAGTATTTTTTATCTTACAAATATCTTATGTCCCTTCAGATTTATCCCGTGATAAGCCCCTAGGTTAGACACCACTGCTGTCTCTAAGGTTTTGATCCAAAATTTCTGGAAGGCAACGTTATAATACAAGTAGTACTTGTAATATCAAGATCAATACTAACACTGCAATTTAAAAAAAGTCTATTACAAGTTAACGTGCTGCATAAAAATTCCTACTTCCTACTTTTGAATTTAAAGTCTTGTTTTTACTTGTAGGACCTTTTTCTTCTAAACTTAGATTTCTCGTAAAACATTGAATCAATACAACATTTACTGAAACCATGTGATTTGTGGGGGGGTGACTTGTGGCATTTTACATTATGTCAAATCTTCATTTCTAAACTAAAGCTGTCAAACAAATGTAATGGAATAGAAAGCACAATATTCCCTCTGAAATGTTGCATGGAAGAATAAAATAGCATCAAATGGAAATACTTTAAGTAAAGTAGATAAAGTACCTACAGAAGAAAACGCCGGCGTGCTGTGTAAAATCACACACAGGGGCATCATTATGCCAGCATTGTTATGGTAATACCGTATAATGAGAGGTCTTCTTTATGGCATTATTGCAGGATCTCAGTAGGAAATTGGCTTAAAAACATATTCGAGAGTCAAAGCAAACGACCTGTACTATTCTTCAGGGCTTTAAACCTTCTTGCAAATTATTGTGTGTGATTGTGACCTTTTTATATTCTGACACCACCCCCTGGCAAAACGCTACGTTTACCTTACTTCACCTGACAGCTGAAGATCATCACTGTCTGGTTTTCTTTCCGATGAGCAACACAGAGCTGCTGGCATGGCTGAAGCCTTTGTCTTGTCAAGCGCGGTCGAATCTCAGGTTAGACACTTTTGGAAGATAAGAAAATGGCGCAGGGTGTTTATAAAGGGCATCTGTCTTTTTTGGTGGGATTTGCCCGCAAGGTGCCAAACTAAGAAAAAGCCAACTTTTTCAATCTAAAAAGAGGGCACTGCTCTAATGCATTGCAAATACAAATAGGTATCGACCCACTGAGAGGTGGAGAGGAGGAGGAGGAGGAGGAGGGATGGAGGGGAGGGGGGGATGGGTGGTTGATAAAGGTCAAAGGAGGTGTATGCCGCATTCGCTCATTGCTTTTTGTTAAAGAGGCAAGTGTACGTTGCGTATTTGAACACATTACTGGGCAGCGGAGAGAGGAAGATACAGGGGACTGGATGCCATGAGAAACACTTCTCTCTCTTAATGTTGACAAACTATTCCCCCAGCCCAAGGACAATCATTACCTGAGGGGAAAGAGGCTGCATGTGTGTTAGGGGAAGAGATGCTTATACTGGCGCTGATCTTGAAAGGGCCTGGCCAATCGATCGCATTAAGCTCCCTGCGAAAGAGAGAAATCAATATGTTTTTAAAGGCGAAGCAGGCTGCATGTGGTGTATGTGTGTGGGCTTCATTGATACGGCCAGATGCTCTGGGAGAGAAGCTGTTCCTGCAAAAAGAACGATCCTGTCGGTTTCATTTCCAATACTTATCTACAGAATCATGACACCATTGAGAAATTGTGTACATGAAAAGTGTGTGTATGAATCGGCCCCGGCTTATTATCACAGCTAAATCCTGGCCTTGTGTTTGAGGAGCACAAATGACACACTGACACTAAAATCAATAGTTTTCAGATGGAGAAAGTTGCGCAGGAGCCGCAAGGGTCTGGGAAGCTACATCAGGATTAGAAAGAAACGGAGAAAAGAGCCGAAAAACGCCATTTAGAAACTGAATTGCTTGTTTAAAGACATTTCAATGCAATCAGTTCAGTGTAGTTACCGACAGGCATCGTCTGCAGAGGCTGCACTCAAGAAATGGAGTGGGATGGAGGTCAAGAACAGTGAAGGGGGTGAGAAAGAGACACGGAGAAGCAATAAAGACAGATCATTCCCATCAGTCGTCAAAACAATTAATACCAAGGACAGCCACTCTTCAACCCTTTCTACTTTTTCTCATCTCATCCTCCTCATTCGTCTCACTCTACCTATCTATTTCTATCCCTCTCATGCACACTCACAGCAATAATGTACTCTTGAGTTGGCATTTGGGGCAGGGAGTGTGATCCGGCAGAGAAAAATCCACACACACTCTTTCTCAAATACCTGCACTGACATTAACACATCCTGCTTTACGAACTGCTGGTAGAAAGAAAGCCAATCTAAACAGAGAAACCAAGTGATTAATGAGTAAATTAGTGCAAGAGGAAAAAAAGAGGAATGTGCAGGCGTAGATACTCTTTATATGTAAACACCACATTAGACTGCAGCATTTCCTAGCCAAGTCCTGCAGAAACCAAACATTTCAACGTATGCAAATAGATTGATGAATTGATAAATGCTTTAAATTGTAACACTTGAAAAAAGCATGTCACTAGTGTGGTTCCTTTTTTTTGGTGCTGCATAAATGTGCCACTGACACTTTTCACTGGAGGAAATCAGAGAAAAGCAACTGGCCTGCCCTCTAGTGGTCACAAAGAGAAACAAACACTCTTTTGTCTGGAGCAAAATGCAACACGTGTTTATGATACGCGTTTCCTTCCCCATTCATTTGGGATCTTATGAAATGTGGTGCAATGTTAACATATGTTTGATAAAACCGTCCAACAGATGTAGCTGCAACCCAAATGAGCTGCAGCATTCAATTATGAATTAAGAAGTAACACGATATATAAAAAAAAAACACTTTAAAACCAGCAATTCTGCAAAATACATTTTGTATATTTTATCATTTGCACAGGAAATGCATGTAAATATTATTTAAAATTGAAACTTTCATATTATAGCAGCAACAAAAACTGGAGTATGCACAGTAGATATGATACACACACACGCACGCACACACACACACACACACACACAGACAAGCTTACACAGACAATGCTGCCAAAAGATATTGATGTAAGGAAATATGAAGAACAAACATTCCTGCAGGATCTCGTTAATATGACATGAGTCTATGTAGTGATATAGAGCTTTTTGCCCAGTCTGTGTTGCTGTGAACTGCTGTTATTTATAGACGCTTTATTGATCTTAAACCTCTGACACACGGGTTGTTATGGCTGGAGCTCTGCGGTCAAAAGAGCATTGGATGAGCAAAAGAGGAAGTGGAGGACAGCCTGTTGAAATTAAGATGAATATTTAGGCAAATCAATGTCAGGTCTTTGTTGTATTGACCCAAACACACATTTACGATATGACAGTTTTTTAAGTGAAACCACCTTTTTACAGTTAAAGGCATTTCTCAAAAGGCTAAGAACCCCTGATTTAAAAATGAAACAAAATCCAGGCTCCTTCATTGTGATACTTACAGTACTTTGTCCTTTCGTTTTTTAAACCCCTCCACTGGACAATCAGGCCACTTATACCATCTGAAAGAGAGGAGCACAAAACATTCGAACTGAAATCCATTTTATGGATTGTGGTAAAAACAACTCTTTATTGATGATTCACTAATAGTTTGTAACTGTGAATTGATATTTTATTGGAAATTGGGAAACCCTAGATTATTTATTAATGGAGTACCAAGATTTATAGCTGTTTTATTGCAAAGAAACAGCAAAGTACAGTAAGTAAATATACCCAAAAGAACTGGGATACTTGTCTGAAGTATTTTTACTTTAAACTTCTATACGACTAAATACTTGAAAGCACTGAACAATTTTCAGAAACAAATGAGTTGTGACATTTCTGACATTCCATAAAATCTTGAAATCAGGTTTCAATGCACAACAGTTACAAGTATGTTACAAGTATAAGAAAGTTACTTCATATGAATGAAACAATAAACACCTAAATGAAAAACTATAATCAAGAAACATGCTATATATAACCTACATTGAGTGTTTGAGCAACAGCAGTTATTACAACTGAAGAATTAAAACAGCCGCCTATGTCTTAACTTAAAGTAAAGCAAAAAGCTATTTTAACTTAAAGTAGTAAAATACGTGAGTCGAATAGTTAAGGAAAACAAATCCTAGGTCAGGAAAACAACAAAAACAATTTGACAAACTGAAAATAGTGTGACTGTTTTTAAATTTAAAACGACTGATCTTTCAGGCCTAACATTTACAGCATCCACTTGAGGGTTGAGACCATTAACATGACATATTTGAAGTTTTATAAAGTACAAAAGTTCAACTCAGTTTAGGTTTCTAGTGCTCTCTCAAGTTCTTCACTGGAGATACAGAAAGCACAGGTTGTTTTTTCCGGTCTAAAAAAGGTTAAATGCTCTAAAAAGGTGAACCTCTACGGGTATGGACAGTTTTTAAATAACCCATAAAAAAAAGTGGGCTTTTTGCATGATATGGGACCTTTAATAGACATATTATATATCTATTTTTAATTTATGAGAACAATGATATGTATGAGAACATTGAATATAGAGTATATAGAATGCATAAAAATACACTTCAATACATTTTACCTTTAGAAAAGTCTGCATAGTCAGTTCTCACTTTTCAAACACTAAGTACATTTTGATCATTATACTTCAGAATTTTTATATATACCAAGTTATTGAGTTTTTTATTTTTTTTTATTTTCAGCCATACCCTGGTTTTATAGACGTAAATGCAACTATTTTGAACCAGATTAGAAAATCTCAACCACTGGACAGATATAGCCATGAAGTTTTCCACAGACATTTATGATTCCCAGAGGGTGGATATGGGAACCATAGAGGAGTGTAGTAAGAGTGTGTGTGTGTGTGTGTGTGTGTGTGTGTGTGTGTGTGTGTGTGTGTGTGTGTGTGTGTAGTCTATTCTCTTCTAGGTCTAATGGTGAGAGGTGGACGTGGCTCAGGTTCTGTCTTTGTGGTAGCTTGTGAATCTTTACATTATGCTATCAGTTTATTTATAATGTCATACTGTAATTGTTTCTGAGGTTTTTCTCTATTTCAATTTCTCCCTTTTCGTGGAGGGGGGATAGGCCTATTGGGTCAAACTGTATATTTTGGATATACACACGTAGGGATATACAAATAAAATCTGACTTGATTTGATCCCCTGGCTTTTTGTCTAGTGACACCATAATATTTGTATTTATGAGTGACTCTACTGGAAAATGGGACAACAGTTACAGTACATAACATCTCACTTTCCATAATAAGTGACTTTAAAGGTTCCATATATGAAAAAGTGAGATTTTAATTTTTTGTTGATTGTAAGAAAGTATACATCAGGGTGTCAAACTCAGGTCGTGGGGCACCTGATTCTAATAATCAACCATTTTAGCCCTTGCTAAGGACCGTCATTATTAGAATCAGGTGTGTTACTGCCTGGTTGGAACAAAAACCTGCACCCACACGGCCCCCCAGGGCCTGAGTTTGACACATGTAGCATAGGTGTTATAAATACTCTCCTTTAATACTTGAATACTCTCATATTTCAAGAAGGCTCCATCCACAAAAGTGATTGATAGATAATAAAATGTATAAATGTGTTCACATAAATATACACATTTACACCCATATGAGAAGAGATTACTACTATTCTACAATAGGGGTCGACTGATGATGAAGTCTGAAAGCAATTTTAAGACATTTTAATGTTAAGTTTATCGATGTGGAGAAAATTCTAGACTCTCCACCATGATAACTGGCACATTTCACACAAAATACATGCCATATTAAAAAATAAACGGAGCGAGTGTTTAACAGAATATCTAGATAATACAATATTAAAGGTTAATTCTACGTAAAATATTAAATTTAACTGAACAGAAACCGAAGCGGGGTATAATATACATTACTATGTAGAAGTATAATGTAGCGTCACATGAAAATACTCTGAAGTACCTCAAAATTGTACTCTGCTATAGTGCCGCAGTTCACCTCACCTACTCTTTGACACAATTAGCTTAGCGCCACAGCAGCGCCGTAGTATTGCACGCGAATTGCATCACGGGACGAAAAGATGCCGACACGATTTATAGGAAATAACGGAGAGAAAACAGCGTCTTCCACTGCGGTGAAACCCCTCCCTGCCGTTACCTGACTGCCCATATTTGGGCAAGGGCGCGGCGTCGCGCGAGCCCCGGCCGTTTTTTTTTTGTTTTTTTTCACTCACACGCGCCGCGAGCGAGAGGAAGTGAGTCACGCTGACGCGGCTGACGGTAAAGTTACGCAATGTTACGTACGACGGAGCCGGAGAACAAGGAAGCAACATGTGCTGACCATAATAACTCCAACACATCAGCACCAGCAGCGCGAGGCGAGCGGCGAGAAGCGCGAGACCACCAACACCACCACCACCGAGGACCGGGGCGAAAAACGAGCCGAATTAAAAAAAAAAAAAACTTTACACCTTCCAACCGGTGAGTTACGCTTTGTTTTATGAAGTTTTCTGCTGAATTCGACACTTTTGTTTCTGTTATTAGTCGAGCGTCTTTGTTACGTTTATAAGCTACATTTCTTAATGGGCTGTAATATTTCTTTTTTTTTTTTATTCTGGCACTCTCTTTCGGTTTCTTTATTATTTTTTTCTATAAGTTATTATTTATTTGGCTGGCGACGTTAACTTTTCTTAGCTGATTTTTACTATTTAAAAATCAGGGCTTCATTTTTTTATGTATTGTCTTCAAAATAATAGAGTAATAGAACATGACTTTATCACATTTAGTGGGTAATTTCCTTGTTTTATAGCGAGGGTTAAGCAGTCGTGGGCCTGTTGATGTTAACTTTCTACATTTCCACCGGGGCTTTCCCCGCACTGTCAGAAAACCCTGATGCGGTATTTCCAACCAGTCAGAAGTTTCCTTCTCGACACAGGTCGCAGGTATCGAGAAATAACGACAAGAAAGTGAACGATAAACGAATCTATTCTTTTTCGATCTTGTTCCCTTTCTATCCACGATCACACACACACACACACACACACACACAGACACACACGTGTCCCCCCTCCTCTGGCTCTTTACTGCTTCTCCTTTGTTTCAGAGCAGATGCGAAAACAAGGTGGTGTCGTTCCCTCAAAGTCAATATCGACAAAGCCACAGTGAAAGCCCTCCAAAGGGTCACCACGTTTTCACATTTCATTACATTCTGTTCCGAATTGATCCCACTTATTGTGACATGAGTCCAGTCCGCAGCCTGCCAACACGCACGTAGTAGCTGGGGAGTAAAACACGGGACGCGCAGGACACACGTAGCCCATGCTTGTGTAAGCAACAGTGGGGGCAATTATGTGAAATAGGTCAAATTGTTGTCTTCACACGATGGATCCAAAGCCAGTATCTGCAGAGCCCGTGATAATGTCAGCACTCTGTTCAGTACACAGACAGTAAACATTGAGGCCGCTTGGCTCCTGGCGTCTGGAAGCTTTTGTAGGGCATCACTTAACCTCTGATTAAATCAGGGAAAGGACACTCCTAGGTGGAGTTAATCAGGGAAAACAAACGCCATCAGTCATGTGAATTTTGTTTGAGTTCCTCCAGTATCTTTTGCGTGTCATTAAATGTGGTGTGATGCAAGGCGGTCGAAAGAGTGACTCGTCTCGGCTGTTATGACGAGTTTTATTAGAGGATTTGGAAATCATTTAAAAAAAGACTCATGCCATTTGGAAACATTATATAGAAAAGAAAATGTCATTTTTGGAGCACATTGCCAATTTGTGTAGTGGGTTTCTTTGTACTACATGACAGTGAACTGGGTACTTTTTTGGTTGTTTTTAATTAGGCACAACTTGGTAGAGAGATTATTTTCCCAGCTTTCTAACATTTTGATACAGAATGAGTCATCGGTTAATCATGAGACTGGATTAATTGATAATGTAAATATATGGGTCAGTGACTAATCATGGTTGGCAAGATAGAAAGCAAACAATTCATTAGGTCTCTCAAAATGAACATCTTGTGTTTGTGTGTGTGTGTATATAGATAGATAGATTACAAAAATCACAGATTTTTTTTTTTTTTTTTTTTGGCAAAAATGTTTCAATAGAGCTGAGGCTACTTTACTCTATGCCTACATACAGAAAATCTGTGTTTTTTTTTATACAAAATGTCAAATAGTGTAACTGAAAAATGACGATGAACTATACTATATCTAAACAACCTAGAATATAACACTAGTTGATAGTATGTATTTTTTATTTTTAAAACTTTTTTGAGTTAAACACTGGTACCTCTTTTTCAGGGTTTACCACATTACAGTTTCGCCATTGTCCCAAATATAATTTATTGCAGCTCAACTGTAGATACACAGGTTTCACTTGACAATGATGTGTAAAACAGGACCGTGAATATGAAAATTATCACGTTTGCATTCACTGCAGCGTACTATGACATTTCCAAAATAACATTTGCCTTTCATCTAGAAAAAAAAACATGCGTCATGTCAAGTCAGCATTGTTTTTTCATCACGAAACAACTCTGTTTAGACATAAACACTAAGCTTTTAAAATCAGGAAGGGAAAAAAAGTCATGTTTAGTGATACGTTTTTTAAATATTTAATGTAATTTAAATCCAGAACCCCTCATCTTCTACTCAAACATCTAATGTGTTCACTTCCTGTGGCCTCTTCAATGCAGTATTAAAAGGACGTCCTGTACCAAAAGCAAGAAATATGAAACTTAGACATACCTGAAGAACCTTTGTTCATGTGATGGTGTCAGAATGCGGTCGGGGAGGTAACTCATTTATTTTTGAGTGAGTGATGGAAAGAGCAAACTCTCATAACTGAAGCAACAGTATGTAATAATACACGCCGTCTACCTCACAGACTAATAACTGAGTGCAAAATGCAAGTGGCTGTTTTAAACCTATAAAAATAATGCTGATCACATACAGTAGCGCTCGTGTAATGGAAAAACATATTTGTAAGGGATTCAGAGTTACTACTGCTCTGGGCTGTTGTGTCACTGTTGCTGTGACTACATCTGCCGCGGCAAATAATAATTTTCTCTCACAACACATTACACAGACCGGGGACAGTGGCGTGTTTCAAGCCACGATAACAAACGACTGTCTGCACCTCTTAAACTTCAAGGCACGACTTTCTCATCAGGGACATCGGCAGCATTTGCCAGCTTGGCTACAAAGTTTAGATTGCCTTGGCCTTTAGTGAACACACTCTTCTCCTCCTCTGGTCAGACTGACACTGGCACCCGGCTCAGACGCACTATCAGAAGATAAACAGCACAGTGAGCTCACGGCATTTGCGTGTCAAAATACTTGTCAACAGCGCAGTGCTAGTTTGCATCTTGGTTTGCCTGTATACAAACTTCGCCCTTTTTCCGTCGACACAGGGCTATAGGTGTAGCTGTGAAATGACCCAGTGCTCTTTTTACGCACGTTTCAACACACAGCCGCCCCCAAGGTAATAAAAATAGACGGCCCAGGGATGGCTGCACAGGGAAGTGCCGTTATCTCTGCAACCGACGTTCCTGCCACATACACAAGCGTGGATCTCAGTGAAGGGAGGTCAAACAGTATGTTACTAATAGTTAAAATCACACTTTGGTGGGGGGGGGTGCCTTTGTTACAAATAAGAGAGAACAGTGGCACCTGATTACAGAACCACATATTTATACAGACGTGCAACTTTCCAGATATGTGTCCTCAAGCCTTAAGGACATTTGATGGCCTCAAGTGATTTTTTTTTTTTCACCCTTTTTTTTTTTTCCTCTTGTTTGTACAGACACCATGAAAAGAGAGGTGAAGGCCGGAGTCGACTTCCTCAAACGCCTGGCCGTGGCACGTGGCAAGCTTGATGAAGCCAAAGCAGAATTGTTTGCCGAGAAGCTGCAGAAACTTTTGTGCGACAAGTATGAGGATCACTGGTACCCTGACTGCCCCAGTAAAGGCCAGGCATTCAGGTAGGCATAATATACTGTATGTGGGTCAACAAATCATGGTCTGCTAGATGACAAAGTCTAAAACCTTTTTTAAAATACAGTTTAAAACTTTTTAATGGAGTTAAACTATCTGGTTTCAATATTTTTAGGGTTACACCACATGACAGTTTTGGCATCGTCCCACATACCCATATGAGTTTTCTTTGCAAACATTATAAATAAGTGTGTAATTTTATGACCTTTTTATAAAAGCTTAATCAAGGACCAATTGAGACGCATATACAAAAGCACTCAACCTTTTGTTGTTTAATTCTCCACAGATGTATCCGGATAAATAACCGAGCACTCTGTGATGAGGTTCTCCTGAAGGCATGTGAGGAGAGTGATCTCGCCCCCAGTGAGCTCCGGCTCCCGCTTGAGGTCACGCTGTGGATCGACCCACTGGAGGTGTGCGCGAGGTGAGTCAGTGTCTGGCGTGCTGAGGCACAGACGCATATCAACAGCGAGGAGGCATTTCCCAGACGTGCCCTGAGTTTCGAGCGACTCATCATCATGATGCATTTTATGAGCGGTTGAATGAAGAATGTGTTGAAAAGCAGTGCAACACAGGAATAATGGCTGATTTGTGCCTTGTTTCCACAGATCTGGGGAGAACGGCAGGCCCTTCACAATAGCCTCTTTCAAAGAGGAAGAGGAGGACGAGGCCGTAAAGGAGGAACAGGACTCTTTGGACTCAATAAACCTGGACACCTCAGATTACCACTCGGCTACCTCATCTGATTGCAGCTCCACGGCGTCGAGTGACACAGAGGAGGAGGCGAAGGATGGGGAGACAGAGGGGGAGCAAGAAAAAGAAGATAAAAAAGTTAAGAAGCAAGCGGCAGAAGGTGACGGCTACATGGTCGTAATGGTGCCAAGGATTCGAAAGCGGCACAGAGACGGACCAAATACAGTCAAATACGTCAGAAACATGGTACTTTTTTTTTCATTATTTTTTTTTTGTTTAGGACAATCTGTTAGTATCTTTAACAATTAATTGAAAAGGCTGGTGATATTTCAGTTACATATTGTCAACAAATCTCACGCCCAGAACACAAATGGCTTAGTTCTCTGTGCCATCGAAGGTATAATCCAACCATTCGTTATGGTACTTTCATGGTTAAGTGCACATTTTTATCGAGAAAAAGTTTTTTTCAGTGATTTCTTACTAGACGGAATGCAAAAATGAGCACAGCTTTATAATGCATTAAATCATCAAATAGGGTTTCATCTATGCAGCCCTATCGCTGCATTGTTGAGTTAATTTTCAGAAAATTATACAGTGAATTATTTGATACATAGTCATAGTAAATTAAGAATCCCGTTACCACGCTTTTAGAGAGGAAAGTAATGTTCTATCTTATCCTCCTGTGTGGACTAGCTGTTCAACACAAATTCTGAAAAGTCTCCCTGCTAACCTCTTGCACCACCGTTTCTCCCTGTTCAGCTTCCCTCTAGCCTCCAGTATTTCTACCAGCCCACACCAGTTTGGCCTCAGTACAAGAAAGGCGCGCCGGTGTTCCTCACCGCAGTCTGTGCACCTCCGGCGCCGCCACCTCCATCCCAGCAGGTGTTTGGCTACTACATCCTGCCACAGCCGCCTCCACAGTTCATCGTGCCTCAGGCCACTCTGCAGCCATGGGGATCCGTACAGGGTTAAACCGCTGAGGCACTGCAGCGCCAAGGTGGATAGAGCAATACAAGTTCCTTCAACTGAGCCAATGTTGTGTCTTTTGACTTCAGCTTAACTTGGGCCAAAAGAAGAACTTTTTTTTTCTGTTTGTTTGATGTTTAATTGTACAGCTCAATTAATCTTTGCACAACAACCTTTTAATAATTCTTCTTTTCTTTTAATTTCTGGTGACTTGTTATTGATGATTTTTCTGGGCACTAAGATGCCACTATACTTAATACTGGAGTGAAAATTTGATTTCTTGCAATCTGTCAGGTCTGCATTGCTAATTGTTTTTTAAGTACTGTACACATGACTTCAGTCACTGGGTGTTTGGACTAACTCAGGAAATCTCTGCAAAATTCTTAATTCCAAATAATGGTGTGATTTCTTCTATTCATGTCTCTCATAAGTGTACCGCTGTGTATATATGTAATCATTGTATGATGTGATTCAGGGTTTTAATCTACTGTAGCTTGAGTGATATTTGTTTATTAAGAACTATTTTTACTAAACTGCTTGTAAATAACACAAAATGTAGACACAGACTGATGTAATTTTTCTAATCCTGCTGTCATGTTGTAATTTATTTGGCCACCAGTGGATGGCACTGAACTCCCATCTTACCCAAGAAATTATATATATTTTTTTATTAACAATATCTGCTGTATATTGCAAATCTTACTTTTTCTTCTGTGCTGCCAGTAAAATGTATAGGCGTTTCCTATTTAGGGGTATTTGTTTTAGAGCCTGCTTACATGTTTTAACTTTTTACTTTTAAATACTTTTCCTCGCTATGATAATCTGCTTTTGTAAGTCCTGAATACAAACATGTCACACACTGATTCTTACAAACTGTGATTATTTAATTGCAATTCATTTGTATTTATTTACGGTAAAGTTGTGAATATTCTGCATATGAACCCCGACTTAGACTCTGTTATTGTGCCCCTGGACCTTAGTGCTGCTTTCATCATGTTCAAAACACCTTACTGGAAAAACGAGAAAAACAGTTCTGCTCATTGAGCCTGGAGCTAAACTGGTTCAGAACCCTCCTGCAGGACAGGCAGTTCTTTGTGTCCATTACAGAATTTGCCTTGGGAAAGGCAGGTATTACGTGTGGGGTACCCCAGGGTTTGATTCTTGGCCCACTACTATCTTTAAATGCTTCCACTCACACACATTCTAAAATACAAAATCAAAACCATAATTGTGCAGATGATTCTGTACATATCCCAATCTTTTGATAACCTAGATCCCAGACTCCTTCCCTCACTCCATTTAATTTACCCATTAATATCATGTATTAATGAATGATATTTGTTCTGATATCTGTGTTTGTTAAGGCTGATCTTTGGTGCAAAGGCTCAGGGACAGCTCAGTTTTCTGTGAAGTGAGAATTTTGGGTGTAATCATAAACAGGGATAAACATTTTTAAAGCCATATTAATCATATCACATGTTCAGCCTTTTATCAAAACGTTTCAAAATAACCACAATCAAAATCTGACTCAAGAACTCAATTCATGCTTTTATAACAACACTAGACTACTGCAGAGGTTCTATCACTGGCCTAAAAATATGGCTCATGTGTTCTCACCGGTGCTAAAAATTCTGAGCACATTACACCTGTCCTTAGATCCTTGCACTGGCTACCCATCAAAATTAGAATCGACTTCAAATGTCTACTGCACTACTATGCCTACAAAGCCCTAAGTGACCTTGTACTTCAGCATTTGAAAGATATGTTAATTAGATACACACCAGCAGGACCACTCAGGTCCACAGGCAGTGGCCTTTTAACCGTCCCTCATACTAACCGTAAAACGGGCAGAGGCTGCCTTCTGTTTTTACAACCCAAGTAGGTGCCTGAGGACACAAGAGAACCTCCTGACCACTTATAAAAGCAGGTTAAAAACTTGACTCTTCACAACAGCCTGTACTTAAAGTTCTTTGTGTGTATGTGTGTTATGTGTATATGCATATTCATCTTCTGCACTTGCACTCTAAGGATTGGATTGCGACGTACTATCATTTTATGTAAAGCTCATTGTTACCTTGTGCATAACATGTGCTCTTTATATATATATATGTGTGTACTGTGAAGCCTCTTTTTACGCTTAAGCTTTGTTTTTCCTTTCATCTTTTGAATCAGCTGTTTTGCCTTCTCATTGCAGAGAATTAAATCAATGTGAACGTGAAATTGTAACTTGGGATTCCTTTGTCTTTTTGAATAATATATCCTCTTTGTTTTCACCCGTATGAATGTTCTGACTCAACTAGCACAAAAGGTTTTCAAAGCGGTAATCAGGCCTTCCCAGGGGGGGAAAAAAACCTTCTTCTACTTCAGCCATACGGTTGACTGCTTTTCTCACTTTCCCTGAGTCAGAACTAACACATGCCTTAAAATAGTAATTTGGTGTCATCTTAAGTAACTGTGTGTCAAACAGCAATTGCCTCAATTGTTAAGTGTCTATGAGATCAAATAACATAACATGATGCCGGAACCTTCCAGGAAATGTAAGAAACGAATCAAGTGAACAAAGGAGGGGTGGATGGGCTTTTCTTTTTCCCAAGCTTTGTCTAAAGGGGAGGACCCCAGTCTCAGACGCTGAAATCCCCTGACCTACAAAACACCTGTCAGTGTGAACATCACTTACAGTCAGCAGGATGCTCCTGCGGATGGACTCCGTCGTGCGTCATTAACCCAAGGTCATGACGTGTGTTCCTCCTTGAACAGGCCTAGTAAAAAGGGGTGGGGGAGGGGAGGGTTTGTATTTCAATGTTTTGAGGACGGCGTTACTATTAGAATTAATCTGCAGGAAAATAAAGGGACACTTAGTTTTTTTAAAAACATCAGCATGAGGTGACGATTGATTGGCATTTATGAAATAATAAAGAATACTTGCCAAAGGGCTCAATCCAACCATTGGATGACTCTGTAGAGTGTGAAAAAAGTAGACACAAAATTTGGGATTTTCTGAGAAAAAAATGAAACAGGTCCTATTTTTTTATGAAATATAAAGCCATGGTGCTTCACATATAAAATATAAATGATATAGAACCTGGTTCGTGACTGGACAGTTCATGTGAAACTCCTCAGGTTGTAGTTGTATTTCTTTTCATTTGACATAAAAAGTAGAAATTTGGAGGTGTTGTTATTTTTTTTCCACTCCGACTGAGATATATTCCACTCTTATGTTATTCTTGTTCTTCACTTCTGTCAATGTATATATATATATATTTTTTTTTCATAGCTTTAGAGCTTTTTTGCATGTATGTGTACAGATGAGAGAAAATGCAGAGTCAAATTAATTGTATGACCACACATAACTAAAATAGGTAGGTTCTTCCACTTTTGGCGAACCTCATCAGACATAGGATAAATTGACTCAACCGCGAGGTGTCACTCTGTAGCTGTTTGGGAACTTGTTCTCTGACGCGTGTGTAACAACAAAACAAATACTGACATGTAACCTGAGGTTATGTGTTTCTACACATTAAGATTTGTAGTATTATTTTTTTTCTTACTGTCATAGCGGCCAAATCTTATAAGTAAAGGGGAGAAGAGGAAAAAACAAAAATCTTGACCGTGCCTATCTTTTTGAGCTTTTAAAAAACTTCCGGAGCTCGAACGCGCATCATTCCTGGAGAGCGCCTACACACACGGACGCGCGCGCGCACGTGCACGCGCGCGCAGAGACAATGATTCATTTGACGCACAATCTTAAATTAGACTAATAGCATGCAAATAAGATAATGCCACTGCAGCGTGCAAATGGCATCAGTGCGCGTAACCCCGCCGCGCCTGTTGGTAGGAGTGTTAAGGTGAGGCCGTAGTAAATGAGACCAAGTGGCGTTTTTTGGGGGGTGAATACGTTACTCCGATGAGCGACAAACGGGAGACGGGCCTGGCGCGCGCTGCGCCCGTCGGAATATGCCTTCCCAAAGTCGGGAGGGAGGCGAAGGGGAGAGCGGACAGGCAGAAGGCGGCGGCGGCGGCGGAGGGCGACGACAGGGCGAGCGGGGCGGCCGGCCGCCGCCTCCTGTGCGCCCTGGAGATGGAGACGACGGACCGCGCCGTGCACGGCGACTCCAAGGTGGACTGCGGGAACTGCGACGGCTTGATCAGCCGCAACGGCGGCGACTCGGCGGAGGTGTCCGTGCCGCTGTCGCTTCCCGGGAAGCGGGCGACTCCTATGGAGGGAAACGACCTGTACAGACTGCGGGACAGAAAGTTTCTGTTAGAGGACAAGAAGCGGCTGTGCGCGTTGGCGCTGGGCACCGCGCTGCTCGGGATCCTGCTCATGATCATCCACGCAGAGATCTGCCCCTACTTGTACAAACCGGTAGGTCCATGGTCCGAGCTGCTGTAGCGCGTTGAAATCGATTTAGACTGGAAAGTATTGTTGTTGTTGCGTGTCTCTCTTTCCACCGCATGAGCCATCATTAAACCTTCTACCTAATAAATGCGACTCTCACGAACCACAACTTGAGCTCAGAGAACTTGTCCCATATTTTGGCGTAAATGATTTAGAGTTAGAGCCGAAGTTGCAAGTCAACACCAACCTCACCTTAGATTCACTTTGTATTGTCAGTTATTTAACACATTTTTCGCTTTTATTCTAAGGTCTCACTTGAATGATGAAATAGGAGCAACTGATTTGCTGCTACACTTTCTGACACCATCTGAATCTCCTTTTTCAATTCCTAATGTGGCTTCACTGGCACCTTGTAGAACCCACGCATGCTGCTGTAAAAGATCAGCATGCTGACACTGAGCTGTTCTTTTATTCATGGCATATTTTAGCAGCTAAATTTAAGTAATTAGTGCTTACACAACCGTCTCTATTTGTTGTCATAACAACTTCCCTGATTAGCAGACAGCACAGACCCAGCAGGCTCTGCACCTGGGCTTTGAACCCCTCTGACCTACTGATTAGTAAGTCCATTTCCAGACACACTATTTGGTAGCGGCAGCTTCGTGACATTAGCATGCAGCTCTCAGTGGATAACAATGCCAGGCCACACAATCAACAAATTATTAACTCCCCCTGACTTCCTACAGCACACGCCAGTTCCACATGTGGAAAAAAGTTCTCATGCGTGCGGCAAAGCATCAGACCACCTCCATGCTGTTAAGTCGGTGATTGATTACAGTGTCAAAAAAAGGAGCCCCGCATATCTGACTCACATCAGCTGCAATCTTTTTTTTTTTTTTGCAAAAAAAAAGACCTATGGAAATACCTCCATCCTCTCGACAATAAGCCTGGCACGCTCACAGAGAAGGAGCCCTAGGAAACACGGTGGTGAAAATTAACGGCACTGGCACAAATGTGACCTTACAATTCCAGTTTACAAATGCGAACCAAGAACAGGTGTTGTCCGTGCATTCCTAACAACAGGCAATCGGTACCATGGAAATGTTGATGCACTGGAAAAGTGTTCTCTGCCACAGTTACAGCATTTTTATTTTTGGAGGATTGTTGGTTTTAACCCGAAGCTGCATCGTCAGCGTCTTTTTAAAGTTTCACGTCATGTCCAGGTCGTGACATCTTCCTCCACTTTTAGTCGTTACCAACACGTGGCATCCCTGCACTATTATTGAATTTTGTTTTGAACAGCATTTCAAAGTGTGTTGCAGGGTGTTTTGGAGCCACCTCGCTCATGGGCCCATCAATGCTAACGCCAGTACAGAGTTATATTTTAAGCATACCTTTTCATGGTTATGCATGAAAACAGGGCTATTTACGGAACATTTTTCCACATTTCACCTCTTCCCCTGCAGCGAGATTGCTCGCAGTACTTCAGGCTATCTTTCCACATCATTTAGTGTATAATTAGAGTGTTTGTATGGGCAGTCTAAAAGTCTCTATGTCTTGATTATTTCGGCTGTGCTGGAAGCCAGGCGTGTGCACTTTGACCTGGATGCAACCTTTTTTTCTTTTGTTTTGTGCAACTGACGATTGTCTGGAATGACTTAACTATTCAAGACAATATTATGAAATTTTCATGCCGTGAATCTCACCCTTATGCTTTCTTTTTTTATCCTTTGTGTGTGATACAGCAACAAACAATGCCCCGTGTCCTAGACTTGGTCTCGTTTTCTGGAAACATCTAAAACAAAACGCTCGATAATCTCTCCCACAAGGAAAACAGCTGTAAGATGATGGATGACAGAGAGTGATGCATAATGGAATGAATAATCGAATGCTACTTATAAGTCATTCATTTTGCTTTTCTCTCAGTAGCTAAGTCAACACCTGTAGAGTGCAAACGTCTGGTGTCTGGACTTACGCCGCTGTGAAAACAAAGCTTTTAATTCTTTCTTATTTTAATGTTTTAAATGTTTAGTAAAAACAGTAAACGTTGCATTTTTACCTCAGTGATATTGCAATGCATTTTCAACATTGAATCAGCATAAAGTCATAGCCTAAAACCTCAGAGCACGTAATCAGGTAGAATTGGAGCTATTATGTATTATGTTTTGTGCCGTGCTCATTTGGAATTGCTGGATGCTTGCAGAGTTGTCAGGAGCCATGCAGATACCCAATCAGACCACATACCCAGTCATAAAACGGTACCCATTTGGAAACACGTGCCAGCTGGGAACAGGCCAGTTCCTCATCCCCCGGAGGTGCTGCTTGCAGCGTTGCTGTTACCGAGTGTGAAGAGGATCATGGGAACAGTTGTTTAGATACGTGAGGGAGACACAAACAGAAATCAGAGTCCCTACATGACATAAAGAGATAACGATCTCTAAACATTAATATGAAACCATTGTGTTGTGGCCCACATTTTCCATATAGTGACTTGGCTTTTTTTTAATAGAACAGCATGATGCAATGCAGTCTCAACCCGGCCTCAACACTGTCTCTATGTGCACCGCTTATGGCCTACTTTCAGATATGCAAAACTTAGCCACAAACCAGTGTTATGCTGCGTGGGCTGTATCTGGCCTTTTTGTATCACATCGCAACTCACCGTAAAAACAGCATGCGGTGTATTGGCCACATCTGGCTCATAAGCAACCCAAAAAAGCTGAAACTCGCCCAACAACTGTTTCCATTGCTGCAGCGGAGCTGTGATTACCAGCGGTGGCCCAGATCTAGCCCAAATGTGTATGTTATCTGGGTTTCGTTGATTAACACATCCATGACCAGAGAGCAGGAATTGTTGAAATGAGCTGCTGCGGTTGTTTGTTGGAATGGAAACCTGTAGACTCCTGGGTCATAAACCAGATCAATGGAGTATTTATGCAGGGCAGTGGTTAGTTCTAATCATAGACATCTGATCTGGAGCTGATTTATCAAAAATTATAGAAGGGCCAAGTAACAATGGGACAGAAAACCCATTCTACAGGGTGCAGTGAAGCCATATCTTACTCATGGTCTATGAGGGCAACTGATCAGCAGGTTTTGGTTCCTGAGGTAATCAGCTACACCTGTTTTATACAATATTTACCTGAACCTTTGACTCATCAGCACACATTAAACTGACCTACTGCCATGTCTCATTTCCTGTCCCACTGCATCTCTATAACACATCTGTAAGCCACTCCTTACGTTTATGACAGGATGAAACCACACAGCATAACAAACCAAATTTGAAAAACTCATGTCAGATGCATGTATTATTGGTTTGGCGAGTATTTATTTATAACAGTACTTACAAGCCAGCGTTGGATTCATTGATTTATTTATGCACTTTTTTTCTTCTTTTTCTTTGCACTGCCTTGGGTGGCCTGGTGATGGTGGCCTATTGTCCATCCAAGACTATGAGAAACAATCCGTGTTAAAGTTAACCCAAATTAGGCTAACCTGGCTCTGAAATCGCTGTTTTCCAACAGGAAAACATTACAAAGACAAGTTTAGAAAGCATGTTGTTGAACCCTCTGTTATGGAATGTGGTGAAATGTTAAACTTTGGTGGAGTCTCCTAATTAGCTCTTGACGAAATACAGACATGATGTGGATGCTACGGGAGAAACGGTGGAAAACGGCGTCCCATGCCAACGGACGTCACACCGTACCACCTACACAAGTTTCCTCGAGTTTGAAAGTTAGTAATTATCTTTTTAACTGTAAACCACATTAAAACTGCTCCTCCTGTTAAAAACATCCCTTGACGTCCCGTCAGATGCATCGAGATGCGTGAACGGAGGCTATAGGTGCTCTCTACCTGCTGCGACCAAAGCGGTGTGTGTATCTGTGTCTCCAGCTGTCAGGTCTCAGGAATGGAAAGTATTTAATTACAAACACTCCAGTTACTATAAATGAGCGGCTTCTTATGTACTCTTTTTTTTTTGGTGTAGCCTACATTACAAGTCAGTAATTCCACTTTCATTAGGGCCTATATTCTGTAAAGTTCTAATGAAGCTGCTTTCGGAAAGGCAAGAATGACAGAGTCCGCCTACAGTTAACGCCGTTACAACATAATCGACAGGATGTTTAATTAAGTTAGCGAGTTAGCTGTTATACACCCCTTTTTATGGTGCAGGGATCAAATCCCACTTGCACAAAAATAGCTCCTGTTTGTGGCTCCAAATAGATGTAAACATGGAGGGAAAAAAAGGTTTTCTCATCTCAGAGACACGGAAAATGTGTTTTGCTTTGATTTCTATTGTCCTTCTTACTAACATGTTAAGTAACATGAGAACAGACATCAAATTTTAAAAAGGGACAATGCACATACACCAAAGTGCTATATACTTGCTTGTGACATTTATTTTCTTTCTACTGCTTTTCAGTGCAATTGTGTATTTGAAACTAAAGAAATGCCTGGAATTATAAATAATGTGTTTTAGTGGATGTTTTTTTATTCTTCTTTTTTAAATGTGTCATCATGTATATGTTTAATTTCATGGTGTTGCCTTGAAATCGTGTGTGGAATGGACGAAATGTTTGACCAGGACATGACTGTGCTCACAGCCATGACTTAGATAGTCTGGTCCTCGTTCCGCACAGACCAAACAACTCAGGAGCCGTTTCACGAACTCCCCGGATAATGGAGAATATTAATGGAAAGCAATCAAATCGTTATGCCTTATCTCCTTTGTCTCTGTTTCTTTCCCAGGGCTCCAAAATTGCCTTATTCATCAACTGTTCCATCAGCCTGTCCACTGGGTGTCTCCTGATTCTCATTATAGCTTTCCATTATAAGGACATCAGGGTGAGTTTCCAACAATTTGGATGCCCTAACAGCATTGTGGTGTGAGTGTGTGTGTGTACGTGCATTTTTGATCTTCAGGGCTCGACTTGCCATATTTTTTGTGCATTGAACGTTTTCTGCCAGCGACGCTTGTCCCAATCAGCTCGGTATACTTCGTTAGAGATACTTGAGGGCCATTGTTTTAGAAGGAGCCCTCGGTCCACTGACCGTAGCCATCCACATGGCTGTTGAGTGTGAATTCAATATACATGGTGGGATTCAGTTGAAATTAAACAGATTAAACATTCCATCTCATCTGCCCTCATCCGCATTCACAGCATGCGTATTCAATCAACACGTGCAGAAAGCACTGCGTGTATACTCGTAGAGAATACTAAGATATACTGCAGGGCTCATGCTATTTGGCTGCTGCTATAGTGTCATATATAATGTTTTTAGTTTGGGTGCGAGATCGCGTATCTGATAGGGGGCGAGGTGGAGTTTCCGTGCAAGTGCTAAGAGGAGATAGGGATGGCCAGGTTTTAGGGTGGAGACTAGAAACTTGCTTTGTTCCATTCAGCTGCTCCAGATATGCTAAAGTGAGAAGTAGATGAACGTGTGTTATCACAACACCCCCACTACCCATGCTGTAAGCATCTCCCATGTTCCCTCCCTGCAGAATACAGGCAGATATCTGCAGTTTCATTTATTCTTTTGATAGGCACATTATCATGCATAAACACATGCATATCTCAACATTCTACCTGATGGTAATACATTGTACATTTTTTAAATCACTAAAATAAAATCCTAAAATATGTAATAATATTATAAATATTGCAGAATCAAAGTCAGTGAGAATATAATAACGTTCAGCATGTAAGTTATATTACTTAACCGTCATCCGTTACAACTCCACATCCTTGTCAAGATAATTAAGATGTAATACTCTCCGAACATAATATCCTTTAAGGTGTGTCTGTGTTTTCCCTTTTCTTCATCACATGCAGCTCTTTTACAATATTTGTCCTCTCCGTCTTTCAGCTGTTTGCCATCGACCACAACCAGGTGGACTGGCGTATCGCCATGACCAGCCACAGGGTGATCGTCATCACCCTGGAGCTGCTGGTCTGCGCCATCCATCCCGTCGGCACGTACTGGGAGGCGGGCTTCCGCGTCAACTCCTCCTCCTCCTCCTCGTCGGCGCCGCTCTGTGACCCGGGTCACCGCGGCGACGCCCTGATGAACCTGGAGCTGCTGCTGTCGGTGCTCATGTTCCTGCGCCTGTACCTGGTGCACAGGGCCGTCATGCTGCACAGCAAGGTGCTGCTGAGCGCCTCGTACCGCAGCATCGGCTCGCTCAACAACATCAACTTCACCTTCCGCTTCGTCCTCAAGGTACTGATGAACAAATACCCGGCGCGCACGCTGCTGGCCTTCATCCTCCTCTTCTGGCTCACCGCGTCCTGGATGCTCACTCTGTGTGAGAGGTACGGTATGAATGTGACTCCCTGCAACTCCCAGCTCCCTCCAACTGACAATTTCCTCTCCCTATGTCGACATATTTCTCTCCTAAATATATTCCTTTCAATGTACAGCATGGGTACATTTTTCGTCAGGCCTGTGTTCCGAAGTGAATTTGTTTTTTATGAGCTCAACGTTGAATTTAAAAAGAAATGCAAATAAAATATAATCGTAACGGAAGGTTGCTGATTTTATGACGGGGCCATTCCTGCTCAACAAATATTGACACATAGAAAAAGTAACTGCGAAAGAATGCTTGACATTTGCTTTCCGAAGCTTTATTTCCCTCTCAATGGAAGAGGTAGGAGTCATCGAAGGCTTTTGTGCAAAGAGGCGAATAGATCCTTCACACACACACACACACACACACACACACGCACACACACACACGCTGCAGCTCTGTCTCATACCGTAGTATCTTCCCCCAAACTTCCACTACCCACACATGCACATTAAAAGAAAAAAAAAGGCTTGGTAGTTTAACATTCCTTCTCAAACCTTGATGGTCAATTTGACTTTCCTATTCAGAATGGATTTCCAATAAGTGATTTGATAATCATCATTCTTGATTTTGTAACTCTAACAAATTGTTCTTCGACGCGAGCCAACTAAACGTCAGCCTGATCCTCTACGATCTGCCTGGCCGCTCCAACCAACAACTCGTGAGATCATTTGTTCGTTTGAACCCTGATGGGAGGTTTCACATGTCCGGGCCTCGTCTGTTTTGATTTGTCAGAAGTAATGAAGGAGCTTATGACGGAGGGCCGATAAGGCCGCCGAACCTTTTCACGCTGGACGGCTCCACCGGACATCGTTATGTTTTACGATCAGATTAGAGCGTCCAGGAAACGGAGGAGCACTTCTGTGTGATTTCTGCCGAGCGTGCGTCGGACTCTGGATTTTTTTGTAATGCTTTATGAGTTTATATATTGGTATCCACCTCCTGTACCTGCATCGGACTGACTAACAGACCACACATTAATCAAACCTTAAGCAAATATTTATTATTGCTGATGAATTATGGATCCCAGAGGAAGTAGTCACTGAACCTACACGCTACGGCACTATGACAGCTCGTGGTTGCCAAAAGCTGCATTGTTTTGTCCATCTGAGTCAGACTGTAGTTACTTTTCCCTCTTGGTGCCATTTGTCTGATCGGATCTGAAGACCGCAATCATACTCTGTTAGGGACCAAAAAGAAACACACCAAGATCCTTTGTGTTGCTTATTCCTGTGTTTACATTCTCGCTCCACCCCGGACGCAGCGGACCAATGAGCGGAGCGAAACGTTTTTGTTTTTTTTGTGACAGATTTTGATTCAATTTTAATTTCGTCTTCGTGAGAAGAAAACAAATTTGAAATTTTCCATTTGGGGTGTTGGGCCACAATACATTCAAAAAAAGTACAAAGTAAGAGATTTATCGTAAGTCCAGTTTTACTTGTCCTGCCGACACAACTTTAAAACTGGGATCTGCACTCTTAACTGTGTTTGCATGTCTCCTTATCTCAACCACGTCATACTAAATGTACAACTTGTCTATTAAGACTATAGAACCTCCACTTTTCTATAGGTACATATATAATACATATTTCCTGTTGGCAGTGCACAAGTTTCTATAATATCTAGATGTTCTTATAATCGTAAAGTTTTCGAACACTTCCTTTCTATGATATGGGGCATTTAAGATAACAAGACAAACAAAAAGACAAACAAAACTAAACCAATATCCTACAGGGATGAGGGATATTAGTCATTGCACATCCCTGCAACATTCTTGCATTTCCTTCCACCTCCTCTCTTGTTCTCTTCCCTGGCCTTCTTGACGTTTGGAAACCAGTCAATGGGCTAATAATGGCAGCTAGCTACTGTATGTGTCTTTTATAGGTCAAGTCAAGGTGCAAAAATGTGTATAACCAGGCATACAAATAAAAAGAAAAAGAGTGTCAGCGTGCTCTGGGAAAGGTAAATGTTAAGTTGTCTGCTGCAGCGGCTCAGTCCTCTCTCTCGCCCGCAGGCAGACCCAAGCTCTGAAGGGCCAGATGGAGACGGCGCTGTGGCTCATAGCCATCACCTTCCTCACTGTGGGCTATGGGGACGTGGCCCCCGAAACCAGGTGTGGCAAGACGGTGTGTCTCTTCACTGGAGTTATGGTAACTATAGGCTGGGTTTTCTTGATGAGGAAATGTTGCATTTAAGAAATGAGAAACTGAAGTGAGCGGCTAGGTGCACACTGTAGAAAACATGTGTTATTTCGGTTTCAAGAGGTTGTCCTGGCTTCTTATCTGAGAAGCAGTTAGCCAGCACAGCTCAAGTGCTTTTAACATAAAAAGAAACTTTGCTCAACAGGTGCAACGAGTAGCGATGTCTTATCTCTGTTTCACTTGTGTATTTGTTTAATGAAAGCGCCTAATATTTCTGTGTTCTTTGTTTTTATTTCATCTTGTCTCCATCTTCCCTCCCATGCACGTCTGCTCTATCAACCTGCATTCTGTCCCGCTTCACCCAATTTAAATCCGTTTTGTTCCGTTTGCACCTTCTCTTTTTTTTCCCTTCCCTATCCAGTTCCGATTCGTCGATCCCAATCTGTTCCACGCAGTTTTTTGTTTTTTTTTTTTATCTCTTCAGTTCCATCGTCCATTCTGCTTTGTTTCATCCGTTTCTGTTCTGTTCCATTCAAGCAACTCTTCCCCTTTCTTTTCCTGTTCCATTCCCTCCCCCCCCCGTTTAGTTTCAGGTCAGTACAGTTTGGTTCACTCCTCTCCCGTGCCTTTTTTTTTTTTGCGTTCCAGTTATCTTGGACACGTTAGACCCCCTTTGCCTGGCTGTACAAACCTAACTAAGCTGACAGACCTGAATGCCTTCATTCCCCTGTGTGTGCGTGTGATTTAGATCACAGCTGTAAATTAAGGCACAGTCCTCCTGCAGGAACCAGACACTCTTTCACACCACACGAGGAGAGGTGAGGGGGAAGCGACGGGAACTGTCGGTGTTCCGGGGGACACGCTGCGGTCCACACTGCGTGATGATGGCCTGCGCTGAGTGATGACATCATTTCGCCCGATCACTCACTCTTCGCCTCATCGTCACGTTGTGTAGACACGCCGTAAAACTAGCGGTTCAGTTTTTACGTCGCAAATCATAGACCGAAACGGAACGGTCGAACCTCACAGAGAAAGCAGAGCTGCTTATGTAAGCGTGTGATTGCACTGTCAACATAAGGGCGGCATTAATCCTTTTTCCGATTAGTGCAAGTTTAATGGTTATGCGCAGGTGGCAAAGTTAACACAAAAACAAATGGGCCGAGGGGAAGGTCAGGCTGACAGATTTAGGCTTAAAGGAATGGGGGAAATTATACTTCAGATAAAACGGCAAAGCTACAGCGAAGAAAGACAAACATTAAGCCCAAGAGTCGAGGAGTTAGGAGTGGCCTCACCTCTGCTCGCTTACTTTCTGGTAGGAGCAGATAAGAGCCGCCGCGGCGCTGGATGTGGGCACGTGTCCAGTTTAGACACTTCTGTGACAGAGTGGAAAACAACCTTTTCCTCCACTCTTTCTCCATCTCGCTTGTTTTTATAAGCTTCCCCCCTTATATGGGAAAACTTTCCACCATATCCATTTTTAGGTGGTTTATTGCCCCTGGCACCGCTACAACAGGAGGGTGTGCCAACCTGTGCCCATGATTTGGAAAAAAAATAAATTTCCTACTCCCATCAGGGCAGTTTTGTGCGAGGCAGTGGCTGAAATGATGCTCACACCTGTGATGTGGCTGAAAGCCTCCATTATCGGTGCTTCTGCTCCGCCGTAACCCAGCTGTGTCCAGCTGTGTCCAGGGGTTGACAACACGCTTTTGTGTCCCGTCACTGTGTCCCGATGGATCCAAATAAAAGAGCGTGTACCGCCCCAGGTTTCACAACAATGTGGCTGTAGATATTTTGTGGCTGGTTACATGATAAATGTTAAATATGTCCTTTAACTCTCTTGTGCTCATGCTTATTCTTGCATCTTTTTTCTTTCTCCTTTGAATGCAAGCAAAAAGAGGAAAACAGGTAAAAACTGGATATCTTTAATCATTTTTTTGTGTGTGGTGGACATGGGATCAGGGCAGTGTTTGCACAATGTGTCCTGTGTGTGTGTGTGTGTGAGTGAGTGTGTTTTATTTATTTATTTATTTTTTTTGCCTGTGGACATTATTCACTTCGCGGGCCACTCTGAATCTTCACCAGCGTTCTGTAGTCGGTTGTCCAGCAATAGCGCAAAGCTATTCTCAGAGGAAACCCGCACTATTATAGCAGTGCCACAGAGGCTTGTTTTTAACCATCGGACCGTCTGTGCAAATATAACTATGACTTATTGGACAGAGCCATATGAGGTATGAAGATCAACATTCGGTTTCTCTGTATAAGTGCTTTCCCTTACGGGGGGAATGGTGGAGCAAAAAGACATAAGAAAAAAAAAAGTGCTGGGTTCACCATTGAGACAAAATCTGAAAAACAAAGCAAAGTTTACATCAGCTCTTTCTCACTGAGGTCACTCGCAGTATTCAGGCTCAATCTTGAACTCTTGATCAGTGATCATGGACAATCTGTTGAGACGACAGGCAGATGGTGAATATATCAGAAACTATGTCAACAGCCGTGTGTGTGTGTGTGTGTGTGTGTGTGTGTGTGTGTGTGTGTGTGTTGTGTTTTAGGGAGTAGCCTGCACCGCCATGCTGGTGGCAGTTGTTACCAAGAAGCTGGCGTTAAACAAGGGAGAGAAACACGTACACTTCTTCATGCTGGACATCCAGATCTCCAAAAGGGTAAGAGCAATTCCCCGTGATATTTCAAGTATTTTGCTATATATATATAATTCACATTATGATACCTCTGGATTAAGGAATTAAAAAAAAAAACATACACACACATAGATGGTTCTTTGCAAAAGTTTTTGCAGTTCCCTAATTCAGCATTTGGAGGAAATGTTTTGAATATTTAACATTACTCTGATGTGAAATTGCAATGCATACTTTTTGCATGCATTACATGCTTTTTGCACACATATATATATATATAGATATGCATGTGCATTGGTGCTAAATCATTATACAGCATGTTCGACTTCTGAATATACCTTTCCTACTTTCCTGGCAGCTAGTTGTTTCTTTGCAGTCAGCATGGAGAGACTGAAGCGTTTTCTAAGATAGATAATCCTTCAACACCACTTCTGTGTTTGTTGTTTTCAACCTCCCTGGGACTGCGTTGGGTCTGCGCCGCATCAGACCACCAGACAACAATGATATGAGTCAATAAAAAAATGAAAACACTGTTGTTTGTTTTGGAAACATGTAGAATATTTTATTCATATGAAATGGGCCGTTTTTTTTACTCTGGTATAGATGTTTAAAAGGAAAACAATGAGAATTCAGAGACTTTTTATGCAGTTGTGGTCAGAGGCATTATGGTTTCAGCTCGGTTTTAGGAACATCTTGAGGGCATTTTAACAGATTTGTCACAAAAGTCTACCCGGGCTCATGGGTGAACTTATTTGACTTTGGAGGTCAAAGGTCAAGGTCTCTGTGACTTCACAACCCATGCATACAATATCTCCAGGAAGACCTGCAGGAAATTTCTTTACACCTGGCACAAGCATCCATTTGGACTCACGGATCAAGTGATTAGAATTGTTCGGCAGAGGTCAAAGGTCAGTGTGATCTCACAAAACACGTTTTGATCATAACTGAAAAACGTTCTAATTATGATACAATTTTATAGAAAATCTAATAAGATAAAATGATTTACATTACATTTAACCAAAAGGTCAAAGGTCAAGTACAAAGGAACATTATTTTCTGCAAAATTTTATGACCATTGTTAAATGCCATAACAATTATGAACAATTATACTGAATGTGTGTCCCTAACATTGGGTGCCCAACATTAAAAAAAAATATTCATAGCTTTTTCTTCATTCAAAAATATTCTATGAGTCTGGACAGACTTGGATGTAATCTGCAGCTTAGCTGGTTGTCATATGACCATGAGGCCATATCAATCTATCAAACAGAACACACACACAGACCTGAACATAAAACATTAAAAAAATAATAAAGCACATTAGAAATATATTTAAAACATATGCTAAAACACACCGCCCACAAATCAGTAACAGCTGGTGTACATCCAGCCAACATCTTCCCATCTAATGATATATAGCTGAAAGAAAACCACCAGCATCACCGAGGGGAGACAAAAAAAACACTTAAAGCAGTGGAAAATGTAGCTTTTAAAAAATACATATGGATCTAAATTGGAATATTTCATAGAAAGGTATCGCATTTCTGGTTAGGAGGAGAAGTAAGAGCTATCGATCATAAAATATTCCGCTGTTGGATCAATGGCATTTGTGAAGTCTGGCTTTGGTTTCCTCCTCCCCCTCTTGCCCCTTTAGAGCCAATCAACACAACTGTGCCTGCGATCAAGCCACCTTCCCTGGATCCAGTCCACGCGCTGCCTGCAGGATTCACCTTATTTTCAGCTGTGCTTTTTCTTGTGTGCAAGGCTTATGGTTTATTTATGCTAAATGCTAGTTATGTTAGTCAAGAAATGATGCTGCACAACAACAAAAAAAGGAAGAGGTTGTTCATAAAGTTATCTAAATGTTAAGAACTTTACCCTATTCACCTGGGGGGGAAAATAATAATAATAATAGGGATTGCTAAATAATTTTGTCTTTTTCAAAACTTTCCCCTACTGGGATTCGTTGGGCCATGCTGAGGACACAAGAATCAGTTGACTTTGCTCCTGTTGCAATTTGTCTGAGGTTGCCCCCCCATTTCGACGTAAAACTACAGGGCGACTTCCTCCCGTCAGAGGATACTGCGGAGTAGCAAGACGAACAAGAAAGATGGAAGTGATGGAACTTTCCAAATCACAAGAACATTTTGGAATTTTGGAGGACAGGATAGTGTGGGAAAAGGGGAGGGAGAGACCTCTTTACAGCTTTTTTCAAGGCGGCGAACAGAGGAAATAATCTTCTCTTTGTTAAGAAACTGTCAGTGTTATGACGGTGTGGTGGGCAGGAAACTGGTTGAGCTAACATGTACTATCTATGCGTGTGTGTGTGCGAGTGTGTGGGGGGGGGGGGTCTCTGGAAATAGCTTGCAGAAGAATTACTATGTTTGCAGGCTAGGACAGAATTCAAATATTGACTTATTAATGTGAAGTAGAAATGGGTCTATCTGAAAAATAAAAGTTACCCATGATCTTAGTTTTGAGTTGATCTTAATTTATGCTTTAAAACGCAGTGTTGCAGCTTCTCTGCAAACTGCATGGCGTTGTATGTCTGTGTGGTAGGTGCACTGCTTTGGAGGATACAACCATTTCCTTTCTCCTGGTGGCTGCATCCTGTCACTTGGTGCATCTTTACGCATTGCTTTGTGATTGTTTTGGTCTCTGCGTGTATGTTTTTGTGTGTGTGTGTGTGTGTGTGTGTGCGTGCATCCTTCTGGTGCAGTCCAGATTTACACTGATGGGAACAAGGGAAGACATCTGGATGCAGACACTGACAGCTTCTATTAATAACCCTCACAACAGGGCCAGAGTGACATCATCACGGGGCAGCTACAGTGATGTGGGCAGGAAGACAAACAGACACGAATAGAATCAAAGAGAAAAGTGCCAAAAGGTGATTTCTGGAGAAATCCTGGAATGTCTAAACCTCAGCTCCGGGTCTCTACGGCCTGATTTCCGAAGTCCTGTTTGCAAATCTCTCTCAGAAGGCCTTCTCAGTTCAATTTTAACCCCAATATCAGATTGGTAGAGGAAATGAGCAGAACAGGAAAGACTATCAGGTTTTAATCAGCCCGCTTGGATGACTCTGTGCTTCCTGTTCTATATTTGGTAAAATACGATAAATTGTGTGGTGAGCGTGTTCTTGATGAAAAAGAACAGTGTCAAATACACGCCGAATATGAGTGCACCTCGGAGACATAGCCTATAGGCCTCTTAACCCCTTTTGGCCATTTTTAGACTTCACATACGCAGATTTCATTCTTACAAGACATGAATAGACAATGCATTACAATCCCAACTTGGATTGTTCATTAACTCATCTGACCAAACACTCTTCAAGTGCGTGTCTTTGTTCTCTCACACTACCTTGATTATAGGTTACTTATTATATTCAAATGTACATTAAATAAAAGGCGGAAAATAAGCCATTGTTCTGCTCCTGGAAACTCTTTCGTATGCGTTTTAATTTTTTTCCTCTTCGTGCCAGATCCGCCACGCTGCTGCTAACGTGCTCAGGGAGTGCTGGCTCCTGCATCGCACCAACCTCGCGAAGGGCAACCGCGGTGAACACCGGCGACACCAGCGCTGCCTCCTGGGGGCCATCAAAGTGTGAGTTGTGCAAATTCTGACAGTGTCACGCTCTGCCTTTGTGTCTCTGGGGGGGGACTTTAAAGTGGGTGGGGTGTTTTTTTTACACATGCTTTATCCAGATAATTAACTTGGTGTCAACACGCTTAACCACAGGCACTGTTCTTAATGGCTAATCTAGATTCGGAGTGTGTGAACAAGGGTCCACCCTGTTATTATACAGGAATCAGGCAACCCCTTTTTCTAATTTACTATTTATAGTCATAATTTGACAGTAATCCACAACATATTGTACATCTTGTTTTGAGACACCCACCAAGAAACAGAACATGGAAACCATTAAAACAAAGAACCGTCTTTATATGTTCTGCACATTTTTTGCTTCTTTTCCTTTTGACTTCGCTCCTCTTCTGAGGACAAAGTGGTTTGCACTATATCCAGCAGTGTGATGTGTATGGTTCATGATACTGATAGCAGGGTTACGTGTTGCATGTCTGTTAGCGTGGGCCTCAACTTCCTGCTTTGCACCGAGCAGAAAAGCTTTAAATCAATACACAGTTACAGAATCCTAAAGTTAAGAGCATAAGAGGAGTGTGCATGTGATGTGTTTCGCATCACATTATGCGAGACACATCACATGCATATTTCCTTTTTGGCGGTAGTGGTTTGTGGTTTCATCCATATAATCAAATAAATCAAAATGTAGCCCCTTTGTATATATACATATCAAGAAGCTTCTTAAGATTTTTGAAGAGGCCTAACGAACAAACATGACTCCAGAATTACTATTAGAGCGTTTAAATCCTGGATTCTGAACATACTTAGATTATATTGCTTTACTTTTCTAATCGAATATCCTCGTATCAGTACATTAAAAATACTATGTCTCAGCATTCATAAAAATGAAATTAAAATGTCATTGGTTTTCTGATACTTCCACATGACTGAGATCCATCTTTTTTTTTTTTTCTCTGCAGCTTTCGTCACTTGCGTCTCAAACAGAGAAAATTGAGGGATTATGCTAATGAGATGGTGGACCTCCCTAAGGTAAACTACAGCTGTCCGTGTAATACAGAGTATATTTCACTGGGAAAGGTAAATGCCAAATCAGATAACAAAGATCTCCTCAACTCTCCAAAAACTCAGAGGCAGAATTTTACAGTGGGCTGTTTATCACTAGGTGTTCAGACATATTAAAATCAACATAAAATGTCTCAGGATTCATTTGTGTCAGGAATTCATAGGCCCAGAAAAGTTTTCCATGTGGAATAAAACCCCAGATAAAAGGCATTACCCAATGAGGGGCACTGATGTGTAATTTAAGGCAATTTAAAATGCATTTTTTGTGATCGATTACACGGGAATGGGTGCAGCCTCCTGGTGAGATGTGAAAAGTGGGAAAACTACACAGTCACCTTGAAGTGGCTGAGTTTTAGTCCACAGTAAGCATTAAGCGCTTCATATTGTCTGAGCGGTGTTTGTAACTTTCCCCGAAGCTGCCTGCCCGAAAAATCACTGGATTTATTGCTATTGGCTGCCATTTTTAAATAAAGTCCTGTCTGTGCGGCATTGTTTCGAGAAACACAACGGAGAACATCTCCCTCTCTCCCTCTCTCTCTCGCTCTTGCTTTGTCACACATGCAAATGTGTCCCGCCTCCGGGAAGAAGATTTGCAACATAGCTGCACTGAAAAAATGTTTGCACGGCACATGCTGGAAACGTGCATTGATTTAGCTCAAGCCCCCAATAAACACACACACACACACACACAAAATCTCTTCATTTGCATTGCACGGCTGATTTGAACAGATGCAGATGATTATGTGCGACCTCAGCGCCAATTGGAATAACTCCTATCGGGAGCTGGAGCAGCGGATCCTCTCCATGGAGCAGAAGCTGGAAGAGCTGAGTCTCTGCTTCCAGCAAACCTCTGAGCTGCTGTCTCAGGTCCTGCGTCACCGCAACGCAGAGATCAGGTACGTCTGCAGCGCCGGATGTGGTCTCTCAAGTTGAATCATCAAGTCTGATAAGGGGAAAAAAAAAACATTTTTTATGCTTTTTTTTTTTCTTTTAGGTGACAAGGCAGACTTGGAAGGGAAAAAAAAAAGGAAAAAGTCGACAGTCTTCGGTGTGTTTCATCTACAGAATCCATGAAAACGAGACGGTAACCCTCTCCACCCGGAGCTGCTCCAGACTCCTAACATGCTGAACCACTTGGAGGACTGGCATAACCCACTAAAGATCTCATCTTCTGGCCCCGGCGCTCGGTGCACTGCACAATGACTCATGGCTGTAAAATTATACAGATAGAACGAGACTTCATTTAACTGTGGAAGAACGTACAGTGCATTTTTTTTTTTTCGTCAGACGTGTCACGCTTTTTTCGGCACTTGTGTTTGTGACTGTGCACAAAAAAACAGAAAGAAACAAAATTGACAATTAATCTCAACTAAGATTTGTGCAGAGGCGCTCTCAACGTTTCCGGGACTCGATTTCTCTCTTAACTGCTTATTGTAAAGTTTCGTTGATGGACTCCATCGCTGCCTTATTCCTGTGGAATAAGATATACTTTTGGTAATAATTTACATGTTAATTTTATTTGAATTCTCATGCAAGTCTGCAGTTCTATAAAGAAAACCTATTTTTCAATAGCAAAAGGTTTAATGGTTACCAGTTTGCCTGTAAAAACAAAAATATTAACAATTCTTCATTGTTCTGCTTTCTTAAAATCCACAAAGTGAATGAAGGAAATATCTTCTCACACTCAGAGCAAAAAAAAAAAAAAAAAAACACACAATTTCACTTCAAGTGTTTCAGGAAGAAACATTTATTCCTCAGGATTTTTAATGGACGTCAACTGTAATGCAGATGAACAGCTTTTGTTTCAGGTTGCAATCAGAAACTCAACTAACGTTACACCTGTGCTGAGAACAGGCTTTTATAGTGAGCCAACAGCGCCATTCAGTGGCAACGTGTTTAGTAAAATTACAGAATATTTAGGACTCCTTAAAATTAAAAAAAGGACATTACGAAACAATATTAAAAAATGTCATATGCTACTTTTCAACCTGAATAGCAAAACCTCTACAGTCTTACACGTGAGCCTAACATTTTAATTCTCTGTGCCTAAATAATATCTGGAAAAAAGACCAAAAAAAAAAAACAATAGGACTTCAGATGTCGCCAAACCTCATTTTTAAGAAAGCACTTTGTGAGAAATATTTGCAAAACTGGACAAACTCTCTCTGGAGGATAAACTGGAGTTTTGCTGTGTTTTTAACTTAATACAATACTGAAAATAAAATGAATTGTGGGTTTGTATTATGGTATGTTGCCAAATAAGCAACAGAGGAGAAATTTATAACCCTGTTTACTGTGTATAATGTGCACATGATAAAATAGTGTTAACTACCCAGGGGCTGCTTATAATTAAAAGCCATTAAGACTGAATGTGAATTTGATTTTGTCACTTGGTAACACAATGCATTTAACAGAAAAAACAAAGAAAAAAAACAATCAGTGCATAAAACTTCCCATTAAATTTTTTTTTTTAAAGCACAAGGACTTAAAAAGGTCCAGTGTGTATGATTTAGTAGCATTTAGCAGCATCTCGTGGAACGGACATGGCAGAAATGTGTTAATATTCCTAAGTATGGTTTAATTACTATATAATAAAATCAAAATAATAATTTTTCGTGGATGGAACCATTTTATCTACATGAAGAGCAGGTTTCTAAAGCAGCCCAGAACGGACAAACCAAACAATGTCTCTAGAAATGGCTTTTCACATTCACCACAGACGCTGTAGAATCACCCACACACTTTGGGTTGCCACTTGCAATCTGCAACCTCGTCACTAGATGCTGCCAGAAACCACGCGCTGGACCTTTGATAAAAACAGAATTGTCGCAGTGTCATTTCAGGGGTTTCTTCCATTAGTTTTAGTGTTTTTAAGTAGATGCCATATGTAAGCAGAAGGTCTAACGAACAGTTGTCCACAGTCACATATAAAGGGCATTCTGCACTTCCTCTTTACTCTGCGTTTCCAGGTGCGTCCTGAGGAGCTGGATTTCTTTTGGGACTTGCCCTTCATGTGTTCGGCTAACAGTCTCGCTCCTGTAAAAGTCTCCCCGCAGTTCACGCAGATGTAGCTCACCGCCTCGGCGTGCTGGACGCAGTGGCGCAGCAGGTGCAGCCGGTGCTTGAACGCTCGGCCGCAGCGGCACCGGTGGGAGCGGTGGCCGCGGTGCCGGTAGCGGTGGCTGATGACGGAGGAGGGCTGCCGCGACACGGCGCCGCACTGCCTGCAGGGGTACGGGGCCTTGGAGCGCCACCCCATGCTCATGCGCTTCATCAGCGCCACCTGGTGGCTGCCGTTCTCAAACATGGCCATGACGGTGGGGACGGAGACGGCGGGGCTCGGGGAGCGGCTGCCCGGCGATTCCACGGGCGCGGCGGCGTAGTCGTGAAAATTGGGGGCGTGGGGTCGGCCTCTGTGGGAGGGGGGCGTCCCGGGCGGGGAATAGCTGGACTTTTCTACGGTGATGACGGAGGGTTGGTCAGCGGGGAGCTTACCGTTAACAACCTGCTTGCCCGCTTTGGGATTGGGACACGCTGCCATGACGCCAGGGAGCAGGGCAGGCTCAGAACTGCCGACGGTCGGCCTGGCGGCGGCACCGGAGACGCCCGGCAGAAGCTTGATGCGCCTCAAGGTGTTGACCACCGACGTGTGGACTTTGGTGACGTGGTTTAGCAACGTTTTCTCTGAGGTAAAAAAAGATTTGCATAAGTTACACACTTTTGGCATCGACTCGGAGCAGAAGGTGATGTAAGGGGAGTTTCCTTTGGGGCAGTTGTGGCGGTTGTAGAAGTTCTTGTTGGAGAAAACCTGGCCACAGATGTCACAGTGATACAAAGTCATGTAGTGTTGGCTGAGAGAAAGCTCCGTTGGGAACGTCGCATTGCAAAGTGAGCACTGCGACGCCTGCAAACCCTGACAGTGCAGCAAATGGTGCGTCAGCACATTGAACGGCCCCCTGCCGCACGCAGTACTGACTGCGCTGTCCTTATAGGGGAGGGCTGGTGGGTCTACCTCAGACTGCGCGCTGTTGGAGGAGTCACTAGAGCAATCAGTCGCACTGGAGGATGAGCTATCTTCCGATTCCTGCTCAACTGGGCACACGTCAGCAGACTGAGAGCATGCCTCGTCCTCGTCATCCGTGTCAGAGCTCGTCGAATCGTCGCCCCAACCGCTTTCATGGGGACTCCCCATGTAGATATCTTTATCATCTTCACCCACTATAAACTCCAGGCTGTTCTCAGGCGTGAAGGGCTTCATCTCAGCACCGTCCTGGTCACTGTTCTGGCTCCGATGCATGGCGGCGGGGGTCCCGGGGGGGCCTTCCTGAAACGACGGCGAGCCCCGGCAGTGTGCCTCCGCATGCTTGTTCAACTCCCACAGGTTGCTGAAGGACTGGTGGCACTTCTTGCAGAGGGGCGGCGAGTGGGCGTTATCCAGGTGTGTGGAGAGCGAGGTCAGGCGGCGGAAAGTGACCTTACAGATGTGGCAGGTGGCTTTGATGTCGTGGCTCTTGTAGTGCGACATCAGCGTTGTAAGGTTTCGGAATTGTTTGCCGCATTCCCAACACTTGGCCTGCCAGTAATGATTACCCGTCTGCCTCTTTGTGAACACACTGCAGTCGTCATCACTGCTTGAGTCTGCAGACATATGGAGCCGGTCCTGGCAAGGTGGTCTGCGCAAAAAAAACAGAAGAGCAAAGCATCGCTTAGGCTGGATTCATCCAAGCATCAGAGCAGATATAATTTCAACACAAAGCATGAGCAAAGAAATTGTTCAGATTTTGGATGAACGTAAAATAAACATACTGTTTGCTTGAATAACATTAATGTGACTCTCTCATAGTAGGTGAAAATCTAGCTAAAACTAACAATAAACAGACCTTAATATGTAGTTGAAAACCATCTGATTTGGCAGCAGCTGTCATACCTGTCACACGAATACGTCATAAAACACAGAGCGACAGCCAGGAGCACGGAGGAAGGCAGCACCAAAGCTATGACCATTAACAGAATTTAATAGAAAAGTCAGTACTGACCTAGATTGCACCTTAACTACAGTCATATTTTTATTTTCATAATCTAGAGCATTCAAGCAGCAAGTTTTCCCTCATGTTTTGAGAATATACTGTAGGGTGAAAGTTGTAGCTACTACTAGTGTGGATTGAATGGATGCAAATAAAGTGTTAGGGAATGTTAGAATTTAGAGGGCCTCAATACTAAACCCTGGTTAGATAAAGAGGAAAAAAGAACCATGAACTTAGTTCAAAATTGTTAACTATGAAGTAAACTGGTTTTGTTTTACATTTGTGAACTGACCTTTAAACTGGTCCATATTTTGCAGCTAATGCCATCATCAGGTCAAAGGTGTAATTTTTCCAATACTTTGGATTGTTATGATGGCCCCGAGGTGCAAAACACAACATCAAACTTTTCAATAAAAATATGTTGTGTTGCTTTGCGTGAAAAGGTGTTTCCGTTTCCGTGTTTAAATAACTATACCTTTGTTTTATAAAACATTGTGCTTTGGCCCTAAAGGCCACCGTAGTTGCTGATACTATGACTAAGTATCTGCGAATCCAGCCTCAAGAAGACCAACACATTAATTGATTTATTTAAGAAGTTAGTTTAAGTTAACTCTACAGCCCAGCGTCTTTTTTCTATTGGATTTAATCCAGTTAACCAGACTTTAACCCACAGAGAGGAGCTTACTTACCTCTGTCCACAACAGGATCTGGACCGAAACCTGCTGCCTACTGCACAGGCTGAAATAACGCGAAGAGTGTGTCAGTTGGTCCAGGTCACTGTATGTTCACGTCACTTAAAAACATATATATCGATAAATATAAATAAATTCGCAAACGTAAACTTGTATCACATTATGTGGGTTTCTATTTTTTCTTTCTTCTTCTTCTTTAAGTTTGAAGCGCGCCCAGTTACATTTGTTGTTGATGGCGTCCGCGCATCGAGCTCCTCTGTATCCTGTTTGAACCGGAAAGAGGGGCGCCTACACCACCCAGAATGCACCTCGAGATTTGCTCGAGAATTGAGTTATATTCTGAAATGTTTCAGGCTGAAAATGTAATACGGCCGCTCTTGAATTATTGACAAACTTTGTTTTTATTATAATTAAATAAGAGACCTCTTATTCGCACTGCAGACTTTACTGCATATAGTTAATATATTAAACTATGTCTTTAAGAAAACCTACGGATGAGATTTTTTAAATTAAATATTTCGAAGCAAATAAAAATAACAGAGCTATGCAATAAAATATTAAACGAGTATAGATGTTGCGTATCGATCCTTCTCACAGTAAAATATAAAGTATGTCGAGGTTAAACGAAGTGTCTTTAAAGTGTCGGGAACCCACGATATCAACCTAATGTTTCCCAACGACCTTATTTACCGGAGCGATCAAAAGGCGTTTGATATGTAACTAGCACAATTTACGCGGATGGAGTTTCTGCCAGCGCGCACACCGTCCCGACGCGGCACAGTAACGGTTTACGCCGAGTTACGAAACAAGCGCACCTCCTTAAAACAGACGCTACTGTGATGTACGCTCATTTATCAAGTGCTGGAGGCTGAATTTGACTTATATTATACGTATATTTTCAAACGTCACCGAGAGCCATGGTCACGCGGCTGCAAGCGGAGAGCAAAAATCCCCTTTCGGAGATATATCAGTGGAATTTTATCTGTCTTTTACTCGCCTACGCTAACGTTAACTAGCTAGCTAGCTGCTGTTGACACCAATTGTCCTGCGTCGTCGTCGTTACTATTATTATTATAATTATCGGCGACATGTCAGAGTCCGGTCACAGTCAGCCCGGGATGTACGGGCAGGGACGCAGGAGGAGGCGACGCCGGGGTGACCGTGATGCTGGACCTCCGGGTCAAAACCTGTCCGGCCCCAGCCGGGACCGGGAGTACCAACCGAGAGAACGAAGGGTAACGAGAACACTTTCTTCGGTCGTCGTTGTTGTGGCTCCCGTTGGCTCCTTTTGCACCTAAAGTCACTCTTTTATTTGTCACTCGAGGATGGGAGCGAGGATCCACCCGGCCCCCTCATCCAGAAGACCCCCATCATCCTGGCCAAGCCGCCCGGGGAAAGGGTGGGTTACCTCACGTATTGTAAATACATTTATTTACCACAGACAATTATACAATATACGTGAGCGTTATATGTTTTGACTTGTTTTCTACTAATAAGAACATGCAATGCATTTTTTTTGCCATTATTTAACTCAAGTTTTGTTATGATCAACTATTTTACATGTGCATCTCACCTCCCTGACCTTGCACTACACTAATTTAAAAGACTTTTTGTGCTACTTTAAGTTAAGAAATAACAGCGTTTAGTTCTTCAATTGTAATAACTGCTGTTGCTTAAGCATTGTTAACAAATAGCACATTTAAAAACAATTCTTGACTATAGTGTAAATTCTTGTGATAGTTATGGCATTTATAGTTTTAATGTTATGATTTAAGTTTCTGTGATGTTTGTGTACAGTATGTTGTTGTGTAATAACATTTGATTAAAAGTAAATCGCAAATTTGAAATCTCAATGTCCCAAAAAATGTTTTGTTAACCCCAACCAAAGCTCATATTATAACATTGACAACAAGGTTTGGTAGACATTATATTTACATTTTTCATTTGACAGTCACTATTGTTTTTTCTCACTTTTGTTATCTTGTGTATTAACTGAGCTTGTTGTGTTGCCTCCCATTAACTGTTAAATGACTCTGTTTAAGGCCAAGCCATCACAGAATGCCTCCGTCAGTGGAGCTCCGGTCCTCGAGAAGCCAATAATGCTGATGAAAGCCCGGGACGATGGAGCAAAGCCTGGGACCCCCCCGGAGGCAGTTGCCCAGCCTTCTGGTCCTGGACCTTCCAAGATGGAGAGGGAAGGGCAGCGACCCACCCAGCCCGTATACCAGATCCAAAACAGGGGAATGGGTGCTTCTGCATCAAGCAGCGCTGTGGACCGTGAGTCGTCATTGATTTCACCAATAGAAAAACTTGTTTTCTTTCTGAAAAAGTGTTTATAGCACTAAAAAGATTGAGGGGGAAAAATGATGTCTATGTACAGAAATCCTAAATCTATTTTTATGACCTTCAGCCATGGTGGGCCAGTCTAAACTCCTCCCTCCAGAAAAGATGAAGCACAGTATTAAGCTGGTGGATGATCAGATGAATTGGTGCGACAGTGCCATGGAGGTACGTTTTTCTTGTTTATGAAACAAGTTGATTGTGGAGCTGCAGTTTTTGAGGATTTCTTGTGGTATGTTGCAGTACTTGAGGGACCAGACAGATATGTTGGTGGTGGGAGTCATTGGGCTGCAGGGAACTGGGAAATCCACCGTCATGTCACTGTTATCTGCCAACACTCCAGAAGAAGATCAAAGGTAAAGTTAGTAGGAAGGACAAAAAGAAGATGAAGCTTTGGGATTTCATTATTTATATTTAACAAAAGTGATGTGGTGTCTGTTGTTTCCATTTAACATGCTTGTTTGTGTTTTTATAGGGGATATGTATTCAGAGCACAGAGTCAAGAAATTAAGGAAAGAGGAGGAAACCAAAGCACAGGGATTGATTTCTTTATCACACAGGAGAGAGTTATCTTCTTGGACACACAGGTAAGAATGAAATATCATGAATAGAGTGATGATTTCTCCTAGTCAGAATATTCCTTTGCTTGCCCTGTAGTTTGTTCATTTTGATGTAAATCACAAACTTCCAATTTGTAATGTTTCCGTGGAATATATACACTTATGAGTTGTAAAATAGGTTAGAAATAATTGCTTTTCTTATTTGAAATTATATTTTTTTACTTCAAACTTTGCTTTCATCAAAGAATGCTTCATCTAAGCAGCTAAACTGTTTTCAGCTGCGCTAAATATCACACACGCACACAGGTCTTTCATTCCACTAATCATCCATTAGGCTTCCAATGCAATTTTAAAACACAATGTGGCATTAGAACACTGGAGTGATGATTGCTGGAAATGAGCCTTTATACACCTATCTAAGTCTTGCATTAAAATGTTGACATTTACAGTTGTTGTAATGTCTTCTTCATTGAAAAAATAGTGCTTTTCTTTCAAAAATAAGGACATTATTAAATGACCCCAAACTTTAAACGGTAGTGTACTATGTAACCAGAGAGCTTCTGAAGCAGGGTGGGTTATCACACTGAAGCAGTGTGTTAATGTTCTGCTTGTTTCTCCAGCCAATGCTCAGCCCGTCTATTCTGGACCATCTCATCAACAACGATCGGAAGCTGCCTCCCGAGTACAACCTCCCTTACACATATGTTGAAATGCAGGTCAGTGCCTGGCCTCCAGGGGGCAGTGAAAGATAATACTAGATACATAAATGCAATGCTTTACCATCTACGCCAGGGGTCTCACAACCCGGGTCCTTGAGAACTACCATGAGTTGAAGCTTTGTTATAACCAAACACTTGGTAGTAATCAACCACTTGCTAAGGACCTTCCTTAGTAGAATCGGGTGTTTTACTGTTTGGTTGCAACCCATCATGGCTTTCCAGGACCAGGGTTGACAGCTCCTGCTCCACACATTAACATGTATTTTTAAATCTCTAGTTCTCCTCTCTGCTCACACCCGTGTAACGACATTAAAACTACATGATGTCTCAACAGTCTCTGCAGATTGCTGCCTTCCTGTTTACAGTGTGCCATGTTGTCATTGTGGTCCAGGACTGGTTCACTGACTTAAACCTCTACAGGTAGGTACTAGTGTATCTTCTGTGGATCAGTGTTAAAGTCACTTCCCCAGGTTCTCCAGACATGGATAAAAAGAGAGGGCAGGTTCTGACAGTCACTTTAAAAGTCAACTCCTCCTACAAGAATGTTGAGCATTTCTTGAATCATGAGAGGATATTTGTTTTCTGACTTTTTTTTTTTTTTTTTTAAGTTCAGTCATGTTTTTCTTTCAGTTGGTCTTGTAGACAACAAATGCGGACAAGACCAGACCTGTTGAAAATGACTGTGATCTAAAATGTGCGGGCACTCATTCTTCCTGTCTGGTGCACCATTATTGGATCAGGATACTCACACAGACATTTAAACAATTACAATGAATAATCTGAACAAATCTAGCCTCGTGGTACAGACATTATATTTTAATATGTTACTGCTAATCTCTGCTGATCGATGACAGTTGGGTATTTGTATATAAATTAATTTATTTGTCAAGTAGAATGATATTTGACTCTTTAGCTCTCCAAGCTGAAGAGATTACAATGGGTACCTTTACCCAATATTACAAAATGTTTGCTAGGTTCTCCTATTTTCTCTTACCTCTCCTCTGTATTTGTGTAGGTTTCTTCAGACTGCAGAGATGCTGAAACCTTCCACTCCCTCTGCTAGCCATGACAGCACTGGGTCTTCAGGCAGTGACGATGGAGCTGAGTACTATCCCCATATAGGTGACTTTTGAAAAACATGAATTAATTAATACTTCAAGCAAATGTGCAGTTGCCTTTAGTTCCTGGCTATTATTTTATAATTTTTAGACCTATTTTTCCCTCCAAACTTTGCTTGATGACCAGCATGGGGATATTTTGAATTAAAAGTGTTTGAAAAAAGAGAAGCACCCTAAAATGATACTTATGCAGTGAAGGGAGTTGTTTCACTGACTTTGAACACATTTGATAAACAGGCATCTCGTTGCGTGTGTGGTAAAAGTTTTGGCAGTGACGGTTGTGCTTATCTTGCCATGCATTCATACAGATGCTCATATAAAATGTATGAACCTGATTGATAGTGTGTGTAGCTGTAGACTTTATACACCGGTTGGAGGTCTTACAAAGACATACAAAGCAAATAAGCTAAAACACATAGCCTACAATTTCACATCTTAATAAATGTACATGCTTGTCACTACTGAAGAAGATGACCGATGCACCTGCATATCAGCCAGGTTTAATGATATGAAAATGAAAGTGTCCATTCCTCCCTTATCCAGTGTTCCTGCAGAATAAGGCCAGACGAGATGATTTCTGCCCGAGGAATCTGAAGAATATGCATATGGTGGTGGACAAACTAATGGCCCACTCTCATCTCAAATACAAAGGTTAAGAAGTAGAAGAATCTTTTTTTTTTTTTGCTTTTTTTTTTTTACTCATAGATTAATACATTGTGTTGATGCCATGACTGATTTAAAGGGAAAACGCTAAGCTAACTTAAAATATTAACATGTATATAACCTGTTGTGTTTGCACATTTGATTACAAAGTTGCTTTATCAATCATGCCAACCCTGCAGTCTTCTGCTATTATGTGCTGTGGTTTTAGGTACATTATCCATGCTAGACTGCAATATCTTTCCTGGCCTGAGGCAGGACTACCTGGCAACCGAAGTGAACATGTTCCTGCTTCCCGTGCAGGAAAATGACGGGGAGGATAATCTGACCAAACCAGGTCGTAGAGAATCTCAAGTTTCAGTCTCCCTGAGTGACCAAACTCAGTTTTTCCTCCTACATGTTATGTAAATTAATCATTAAACATCGTTTAGGCTCAGGAACGTACCCGCTGTTCTCTCTGCTGCCGGGGTACAGAGGACACCCTGCCTTCTCCACCATGGTTTCTAAGCTCCGCAGCCAGATACTGGCCATGCCCCGCTGTCAGCTGTCACACACCATCCTTACTGAGAAGAACTGGTAAACACTGCATTCTATGCACACTTTCCATTTCTAGCACTCGTTGGTTGAGGTTCATGTCATCCTAGGGATAGAAAATGTGTGGGACAAGTGGAGATCTTCCCAGGGAAACCTCTCCCAGGGCAAGATGTACAACTAGGTTAAAGTTGGCGTAAAAATCTTGCGAGAGTTTTACAAAGGTGAACAGAGTTTGTGTGCTTCAGTGCTTTTTTTTTCTTTTTTCTTATACAGGTTCCACTATGCAGCTCGTATCTGGGATGGGGTTAAAAAGTCCTCCGCTCTCTCTGAATACAGCCGCCTCCTCTGCTAACAGACGGGTTCCACTGCTTTTGTACAGCAGTTCACCCCCATATGTTCAACGGTGCAGCGATGACGGGTTAAGTATAACACAGGATGAAATCGTCGGATGAAGACTTTGGCGAGAATTAAAAAAAAAAAATGATCCTGAAGACTCTTGGAGAGAGTTGCCTATCCCTGCCCTCAGGAAACTAGATGTTGTCTAACAGGCACGGCTGCAGCCTGTGCAGCAGTGGTGGTAATAATGGAGATTGGTGCACATATCGAGACAAGCAGGGACAATGTTTGTTGTATTTATGAGTCATTATTGACTGTGATGTTCTAACCACAGTTCTGTCGATCTTCTGTTTTTCTGAGAAACATAAAAGGCTGTAATCGGTTCTTTTTTTATTTTATTGAAAGCATCTTCTGAAAGAGTATTTGTGACATACTCGGAAATAAAAAGACACCAGTGAAAATGCTTTGAGTGTGTTTCTTCATGCGCAGGGTGTTTCCTTTCACAGGTTTGTCCTATAGTAAAGGAGAAGTGTACTAGGATGCTGTAATCCTGTCACTGTGTAACAAATGTGCACTTTTTAGTTCCTGGTTATTCTTTTATAATCGCTTGGGCTTAGAAAGTATAAAAAATACTCTGCTTGACAAGAAGTTGTTTGGTTTGACAATTAATAAAAGGAATTAAAAAATGCTGATAATATTTTTAAGTTGATTGATTGCATTGAACAAATTTGATAAAAATGATGAAAAATGTACGAAGCCGAAATGATTGATTGAAATAAATAAAGTAAAACAAATAGGCTACAGGTCCATATTGGAGTAGAACTGCAAAGTTTTTAGTTTTTGTTGGTAAGTTGGATCTTCTCACCATCGAAGAGGAGGAATAAGGAAGTGGAGTGAGGATGGAGGAGGCGTCCTCCTGCTCAGAGTCACCATAAAGCCTGACAGCTGGCAGCACCCAGTCACCTGCGTCCTGCCACCACCATGCATCTCCTCACGCTCGTCTTCGGGTTTGTGCTTCTCCCTAAAGGCAAGTTCTGGTTAAACTTTTTTTTTTTATTATTAATGTTAAACTGACATTTTTCAACTGGCAACTTTGCACATAAGACACGAACGAGCTGTGTGAACGATATCAACATATTATATAATATTCGATCTGTTCCTTCACATGGATAAGAAAAGGAAAATGTAAATTGTGCGCAAAATGGAACCAAAAGATTGAAAATGTAACTTTATCTAAATGTGATTTTCATGGAAGCAAAGACTGAATTAAAAAAAAATAATTCTTCATCAGAATGACCAGTGAGAGGAAGTGTGGTTGTTTTTTCTCGGTCCTGATGGAGCAACACCCCAGAGGTGCGCGTGCGGTTGCGTTAGTCATGCGGTCTCCTGCACCGCAGTTTCCAAACGCACCAAACTGTATGGGCGTCAACAGACAACGTCAGAGTCGTTGACTAAAAAGAAATAAAAAAAACTTTAACTAAACAGAATTTTAATGTAAGTAACTAAGACTAAATTAAAAAAAAATGTGTTTTAACTATTAATGTATTTGGGTCAGTGACGAATTAAGAAAACAAGCAAGAAAGTCCAAAAAAGTATAAAATACACTTTTATGTTAGTTTTGTGTGTGTGTGTGTGTGTGTGTGTGTTCATGTTGATTTCTTGTCATTTAAAAGTATTTTTTTTTCCTTTTTTAAAAAATCTTGATTTTATGTATGTTTTTTAAACAGAAAATGTCAAATAATGTGACTAAAAAAAGGAAGATTCATTTAAATATGTATTTCACCTATAATATATAACTAGTTGATGGACCTAGATACAAGTGTTTCATTTATATTATTCTGTCTGATCTTTGTAGATTTTGAAGTAAAAATATAAATGAATTTGTATTTTATATTTATATGAATATGTGTTTATTCAGCCAGCACCCTGAAGTGCTACTCGTGTGATAAAGAGGGGTCTGCAGCCTGCACACAGTCAGTCGCAGAATGCCCCTCGCAGTGCGGATCGCTCAGACTTACAGAGTACACAGGTATGATGCTCAGTGATGCCATAATTACACTATTTTTGTTTTCCGTCACCTCGAGTATCGGCAGGACTGACTCACACTGGCCTTGGTCTTAAGGAGCTTCTCTATTTTTGTTGCAGGGGGTTCGAAAATAACAAGTGACACGGCCATGAAGGGCTGCGTCACTGATGACCAGTGTGGCGACGTGTCCATCAACTTCGGTGTGGTCAAAAAGGTCATCAGCACGGCGTGTTGCTCCACCGATCTCTGCAACAACAAAACCGCCCCTGGTAGCTACCCACCACTCCTGCCTCTTCACACAGCATCCTGGAAAATACTGACAATTATATATAGACATAGGCTGAAACATAGATTTCAGATTTTTTGTTGTGAGTCCTGTGGTTTCATACTGGCGACAAAAAGTGTTTGGGACAGACGTTTGTTCGTAAAAACAAACCCTAAATTCCAAGACATGACGGAGTAAATTACTTTTCCTTCCTCCCTGCCACAGAGGAGCCCAAGGGCACGATACCCCCTACTGCTACAGATGAGACATTTTATGTGTGCATGCACATGGAGAGAAAGAGATTTTATCTTCAAGATCATTTTATTTCTGTATCGGCTAATCATGATCTTAATCCTGTAAAAATAATCTCAAATCATCATATAATAGCAGTTCACTTACACCTACAAATTAATTCTAGCAGTGTTAACAAGCTAAAACTATTTAAGTAGTATAAAAAGAAAGTAACTACAGGCAACTTATAGAAAAAACGAATAGGCCGTAGGATGGAAGAGGGAGGCGAGGGCAGCGGAGGTGTTTCGATGTAAGGGGACGTCATGGGCTTGAGGTGGAGGCAGATTGGAGTCTCTCTTTGAGTTTTGAGGGAGCGGCGCGGTCGCGCAACCAGGTGTTTGCATGTGCTGCGGCTTCTTGTTGGGACTGGTCTGTGGGAAAGGTTTTTTTCCATAGTAGTGTTTAGATTGGCCATTATCCAAGACTCCCACTGACGTGAGCGATCATCACAGGAAATGGCTATTACATTGAGGATTTATATATACATGTATATATATATATAGAGAGAAAGAGAGAGAGAGAGAGAGAGAATAGGGTTGCCTCAGATATTATATAATATAGCAGCATAAATTCAGATGCCTTTCAAAAGTTCTGCACGATATAAAATCCCCATAGAACATTATAAAGTTTCCAAGTTAATGGTTTATGAAATCCATCCATCCATCCATCCATTGTCTATCCCGCTTATTCCCTTTCGGGGTCGCAGGGGTCTGCTGGAGCCTATCCCAGCGCGTTAAGGCGAGAGGCAGGGATACACCCCAGATGGTCGCCAGCCAATCGTGGGGCACACACACCATTCACACACCATTCACTCTCACACTCACACCTATGGGCAATTTAGAGTTTACCAATTAACCTGAGCATGTTTTGTATTGTGGGAGGAAACCGGAGTACCCGGTGAAAACCCACGCAGACACGGGGAGAACATGCAAACTCCACACAGAAAGGCCCCAGACCCAGGCCCAAGGCGGGTCTTGAACCTGCGACCTTCTTGCTGTGAGGCAACAGTGCTACCCACCGCACCACCGTGTCGCCCGGTTTATGAAATTAATACATTAAATAGTGTTCGTGTTAGCAGCAGCAACTCTGTCTTGCACGTGCTCCAAAATTGCATAGTTAAAAGTATTCTATCCATGTGCATTAGACATGTCCATGCTTCGCATCCTGTTACTGTTAGGGCATCCAAATATTGAGATTCAGGAGACACCCCCTTTCCCATTAACGCTATCACTGTGAGATGACACCCAGAAACTGTGTGGAGGTTATTCTCTCATATAATGAGCTTTAAGGACATTTTAATCTGCAATGTAACATGCTGAAATATCCACAAGCAATGTGAACAATGCGTGTTGTATGTCACAGCTCCTACTAAAACCGGACCCAATGGTAGGAAGTGCTTTTATTGCAATGGACAAACCTGCACCCCGACCCTAAACTGTGAAGGCAATGAGGACCACTGTGTCTCAACCACAGGTAACTGGCCCACACCATTACGTCTCTACCTCCATTCCACTTATTTCTTCCATTCAGAGGAATATTTCAGTGAATTTCTCTTTATTTCTACCTGAAGTTCACACAAAGCTGTTATATGTTCTTTCCCTCAGTGACTGAAGGAGAGAAAGTGACACTCATGAAGGGCTGTGCTTCCAAGATGCTGTGCAACAATGAAGAGGCGGCGAAGCGGATCAATGGAAAAGAAGTGAGCTGCTGTCAGGGCGACTTCTGCAACGGCGCCAGCGGCACGAGCGCCGCTGTTCTGCTCCTGGCGGCACCGCTGCTCTCTTTGGTTCACTTCTTTTAATTGATTCGCTCCTCAGTTTCCTCCCTCATCTTAACGCAGCCTGTTTTCTCATCCTTTCAATCAATGAGCAATAAAGTAGAAACAATAGGAAGCAAAAGTATGATAATTCTACTTAGTAAAGTCATAATTTTCCTCCTGTGTCAAACAGTTTCCAACCAGCCGATGCCTTTTTTATTGCATGCACCCCCTGCATTGTGTACATTTCATTACATGAGAAAGCATTCAGTTGAATTGGTGTAAATAATTTCGGCTCAAATATATTCCTGTGTTGACAAAAAAGCTTAAACTGTGAACAACAGCGTTTAAAGTGTGATTTTTTTTTTTTTGGTCATATGACCAGGACACAAAGTTGGTAATACAAATATCTGTGTGTATGCACAATGTTCTCCTGGCAAGACATCGTTAAAGTACAAGCCGAGTCCGTGCTTGAACGTTTGCAGCAGAGCCAACACCCAGTGGCGAACAGTTCAAGCCAGCACATGTAGGGAAATAAAAGGCTTGATTGTGACATGAAACAGTTTCTCTTGGTGCGCTAAGTAAGCTGTGGATACGTGTTGGTCTTGTTTTTAACATGTAACCATACTGAATAAATGCTTTTGAAAATTTGTCCTCTTTATTCGTAGACATTGAGATTTTTTTTTATAGTTTTGTTCACAGTTTGTTTATTATATGACAAAGTATTGTCATCAAAGTGACAGGATCCACTACCATTCAAAAGGTTTGGGGTCACATAGAAATGTCCTTTTTCATGAAGGAAAAGCATTATTTTTTCAATGAAGATAACAGTAAACTAATCAGAAATCAACTTTTGGTATTGTTAATGTGGTAAATGACTATTTTGCTGCAAATGTCTGTTTCTATTGCATTATCTACATAGGTGTATAGAGGCCTCATTTCCTGCATCACTGCACTAATTGCACTAGAAGCTAATGGATGATTAGAAAACCCTTGTGCAATTATGTAAATTACAATTAGCTGAAAACAGTTCAGCTGGTTAGATGGAGCACTGGCAAAAGTAATGTTTGAAATGAATGTTTGTTTCTATTCATTTGCATTTCATTGGATAAATAAAAAAATGACTTTTCATGGAATGACAAAATTACCTGGGTGATCCCAAACTTTTGAACAGTAGTGTAAATACATTTGTAAGATAAACATGTCAGGTAGAAGCGACATCTTATACATATACTTCTCTGAGAGAAAAGAAAACCATAACCAGTCATATAATGAAAGACATAAAATGCACATATTTCATTTTTCCATTTAATTTATTGAAAGTGTTCATTTGTGTTTGTTTTCCTTTTGCAGATAAATGCCATATTTGATTGAATTGCCATTTAGTTTATTACATTTTAAATGCATTTATTTATATATCCATACACCTATTTATTTTTTACCTGCATTTGCACCTCGGGATATAAGATGGAAAATAAAATTTGAAATAAATGATTTTATATGCAAACGGAAAATGACAAATAAATAACAGGAAGTACATGTGTCAATGGGATATTAAATAAAGATTTTTTTTAAATTATTTTTTAATTTTTTTATGTGGCTTTCCTTACTTTCTGAAATAAATGACTCTCCTAGGGAGCCCACTTTGTGTTTTCATCATGATAAACTGAGAAAACATTTGCAGAGAGCAGAGGACATTTTTTATGGAGAATTGTTAGCAGCCATCTACCCCCATCAAGAGGACAACGTTTTCATTGCAGCCAGTCGACATGGATTTTGTCTTTGTGATAGAAGGAGGAATAAAGGAGTGACCTGTCAGGCTGATCACTTCTCCCAATTTATTCACTCTTCCTTTTTCTCCTCATCTTGGTGTGGCCTGTTTTCTTAACCTATAACTATGGCAAGCAAAATATTATATATACATAGTTATTACCATTATACAGTTATACAGCAGTTAAACTAGCTGAAGCCTTTTTGTTGCATGCACCGCTTGTGTTATGCACATTTTATCAGATGAAACAAAGTGTTGATGTGTAATTTTTGAGAAAGAAATTGGTGTTAATGATGAAAATTAAAAATGAATGAATCTGTGTCCTAATTTCTGCTCAAATATATTCTGTGATTTTTTTGTGGTATGAACAGTTGCTCTTGGTCATGTTGCAAAGTCATGTTTAACTTTGCTTTTGATAATTTGTCCCTTTTTTGCAGACTTTGCTGTTATTATATGTAGCATCTGGCTACATATAATAACAATATCTATTTGTGTAGAGTCCTCTTGAAATGTTTAACAGTTAAAACAGGGGAGATGATAACATTCATCAACAGTACAAAATAAATAAGACTTATTTATTAAGAGCAAAAGCACAAAACGGGGCAAAAACACTTCCACTGCTTGCTTCTCCTATAAGCAATTTTGGAAATTATGTTTAATCAGCAGGTGCATTGAGTCGATGGTTGATTATAGTATTCATTTTTTTAGCTGGACCACATGTGGTTTGAATGTGTGTGAACATACACGAACACGCTAACACATGCAATGCCTGTCTACGCTGCAAATGTAAAGGAAAACATCACGTTTTCATCGTCCAGGAGCACGAGATGTCTCAAAGAATTCAAATGTTGCCATACACACAGGAATCCTGCAAAAAAAATTCAAAGAAATGAATATTATTATTATCCTCAATAGATGTGGATGGAACTTCAGTGCTATAACTATGGGTTTTATGCTTCATACCAGCTGCTGGTTCTGAACGATTTCTGCTAAAGAAATCATTCCTAGTATTTGATATGTAATATGTCATTAACACCAGCATCCATGGCAGTAACATATATAAATATTATTACATTATACTTGTTGCAGAAAGGCAATCATCCTGTGACTGACTGGTTGGATGTCCCATTCTGTGTGATTGGTTGATAAACTTGTTGGATAAAGACAAAAGTCGTTTCATTTTCCATGTATGTGTGATGTGAGCATTACCACACAGCTAACCTCAGGCTTGGCAGGGCGGGGTGGTCTCCGCACGCTGGATCAAACACAAATATAAGGGAAAATGTAATGAACATATGTGAATAAAGAAAGCAATGGAGAGGGGGGGGGGTTAGAATGTAAAAGTGCTGTGAAACTCACTCCTTTGGGGATGGGAAGCGCGGTTTGGAGATGGGATAACCAGCATTCACAGCGGTGGTGTTATCCCTGCAAAAGAGGGAATCCACAGAGTCTTTTTTCTGTTCAGACTGTTTAATATAACAGCGTGGCGTTGGTTTTCACTTACAAATAGACGGCACTCGCGTTCACATTGTTGCCTCGGTGTCTGCAAGAGTCATTTATTCATTAGTCAGATATTTTCACTTCGTGTTCCATGATTTCTGAGCGTTGCTGCGTTTGACCTACCTGGATCGTCTCTCAGCTTGCCAAGCGGTTCGTCCCTCCTCCACTCTACTGAGGATAGATAGAAAAATACGAAAAAGCAAAAGCAAATCAGTTGCAGCAAATACATTTACTCAGGTACTGTTGTTACGTACAAATATTAGTCTTGTATAAGTATTTTCCCTGCGATGATACTACATATGTCCACTATTTTTTTTACTTTTCAGATGGTTCAGTTTATATCCTTTAATATATATATTTTAATATATATATTTGTCACACTTTTTTTGCTCTGTACTTTATTTGAAATGTGCCAAATATGATGCACAAATAATCTACGTGACATATCGAAAATTTTCTCCACATTGATAAATTAAAACATTAAAATCCTCTCACGTGTTTGTGTGATTAAAACGAGCAATATAATATATAATATAATATAATATATGATACGATACGATACGATACGATACGATACAATACAATATAATATTATACGATACGATAGGATACGTTACGATACGATACGATACAATATAATATTATACGATACGATACAATACGATACAATACAATATAATATTATACGATACGATACAATACAATATAATATTATACGATACGATACGATACAATACAATATAATATTATACGATACGATACGATACGATACGATACAATATAATATTATACGATACGATACGTTATGATGCGATACGATACGATACAATACAATATAATATAATATTATACGATACGATACGATGCGATACAATACAATATAATATTATACGATACGATAGGATACGTTACGATACGATAGGATACGATACAATACAATATAATATTATACGATACGATACGATACAAGACAATATAATATTATACGATACGATAGGATACGTTACGATACGATACAATACGATACAATACAATATAATATTATACGATACGATACAATACGATACAATACAATATAATATTATATTATACGATACGACGTTACGATACGATACGATACGATACGATACGATATAATATAATATAATATTATATGGTACGATACGTTACGATATGATACGATAATATAATATAAAATAATATAATATAATATCCATCCATCCATCCATTGTCTATCCCGCTTATTCCCTTTCGGGGTCGCAGGGGTCTGCTGGAGCCTATCCCAGCGCGTTAAGGCGAGAGGCAGGGGGATACACCCCAGATGGTCGCCAGCCAATCGTGGGGCACACACACCATTCACACACCATTCACTCACACACTCACACCTATGGGCAATTTAGAGTTTACCAATTAACCTGAGCATGTTTTTTGTATTGTGGGAGGAAACCGGAGTACCCGGTGAAAACCCACGCAGACACGGGGAGAACATGCAAACTCCACACAGAAAGGCCCCAGACCCAGGCCCAAGGCGGGTCTTGAACCTGCGACCTTCTTGCTGTGAGGCAACAGTGCTACCCACCGCACCACCGTGTCGCCCTATAATATAATATAATATAACATAATATAATACAATACAATACAATACAATACAATACAATACAATATAATATAATATATAATATAATGATATAGCACAGTCTATGTGATGAGTACTTTTACTTTTGATGAAGTACATTTTTTTCTGATAGTACTTCTGTAAAGGATTTGGTTGCCACTTCACTTACCGGGAAAATCTCCTCCACATGGACGCCCTGCATGCAGAGCAAATCGATCATTTTAACACTTAACTCACCTAAGACAGTGAAAAAAAAAAAAAACTAATAATTGTGATCTTGGGCGACACGGTGGTGCGGTGGGTAGCACTGTTGCCTCACAGCAAGAAGGTCGCAGGTTCAAGACCGCCTTGGGCCTGGGTCTGGGGCCTTTCTGTGTGGAGTTTGCATGTTCTCCCCGTGTCTGCGTGGGTTTTCACCGGGTACTCCGGTTTCCTCCCACAATACAAAAAACATGCTCAGGTTAATTGGTAAACTCTAAATTGCCCATAGGTGTGAGTGTGAGAGTGAATGGTGTGTGAATGGTGTGTGTGCCCCACGATTGGCTGGCGACCATCTGGGGTGTATCCCTGCCTCTCGCCTTAACGCGCTGGGATAGGCTCCAGCAGACCCCTGCGACCCCGAAAGGGAATAAGCGGGATAGACAATGGATGGATGGATGAATTGTGATCTTTTACCAACATACCTTTTCTCTGGCTGAGGTGATGGTCTCCGATGCTCTTGCTCATTAGTGTGCCTTCTATCAGTTAGAAAAAAAAAAAACACACAAAAAATGCATAAGAATCCAATCTAGAGCCCATACACTAAAACAGACAGTAGAAGTGATCTTATGCATGAAGCACATTTTGCAATCATGCATACCTTTTCCTGTAGATGACCACTCCTATCACTGCGGCTACGATAATGATCAGGACGACAGGAATAGCGACTGGGAAACTTCCCCTCAGCTGGTACAGCATGGATCCTGGTGATGAAGGAATATTAAAGGCTTGCACAAACGTAGAAAATAGCCACATCACGGCCTGATGAATTTTTACTCCCTCACCCTTCACGGTAATCTTCACTGTCGTCGCCTGTCGCTTGCCGCGCCAGAACACGGCGGTGCAGGTCAGGTTCCGGACCCCGTCTCCGGTGGCGGCTAGGAAGGTGATCGTGGAATTCGTCTCCCAGACGCCGTTCGTAGTCCGGGTGTGCGTGACGTCGGCGGCGACGTGACCGACGCTCCATGAAAACTCCGGAGGGTGCGTGGGACACGTGTGCGTCAGGGAACACGAGACGGTGACGGTCGAGCCGGCGTCGACCTCTCCCGGGACCGGGGTCATCGCTGGCTTCTCCGGGGATGCTGACCAGGTGAAACACGGAAAGGAGAATTCATTATTTCTTTTAGATTAGACCAAGAAGAGACTGATTATTTCACTTCCAGACTCCAAACCTGTCATAACAATAAAAACGCAGCTGTTGTTGAATCTGTATTTGGTGCTTCCTCTCTCTGCGTGGAAACAGAAGGGCCCGTTGTCGAAGGGCTTGATGTCGTCGATCTCCAGAGAGCAGTTTCCCTGGTCGAGGTTTCCTAACATTCTGGTGCGGTCTCTGAAATGGTCGAGCACCTCGCTGCGGGCGTTGTGATAGACCACAGCCCCGGATCTTTTGGTCCAGATGCCGCGCGTCATAAGCCGATGCCCTTGGTTCTGCAAGCTGCAGGGAATGACCACGCAGGAGCGGGAAAGCGCGGTGAATCTGAAGGGGACATTGGCAGCCATTTGGTTTGTTGCTGCAGAGAAGAGAGAAAGGGCCATGTTGGGTTGGTCTAATCAGGACGCAACATGGCAATGAAAGGAATGAGTGCACCGACTGTCTCCTTCGTCCGGCTCAATTTCTTCAGTTGGTTTCTCATATTCTGGAAAAGAAAAATGACAAAAAGGGGTTAATTGTAAAATCTTTCATAATTGACTCTAACGTGTGACATGTGTAAACCCACTTTTTATCTGAAGTGTTGCAGAGTCTGAGGTCTCCCCAGTCAGAAACCGAGCGGTGCACGTCAAGGATTTGCCGTCATCCCCCATGGAGCCAATGAAGGTGAGGTTGGACACCGCTTTAAAGGTGTTGTCAGACAGCTCGTCGGTGTGAAGTGAACTCTGCATGTCTTTGAAATTCCATGTAATGGTCGGCGCGTTTTTCTTGCACTTGTAGGTGACAGAGCAAATAACGTTCTTGGCCACCCCCTCAGTGGCCTCGCCCTGCGGCTCCATCCTGATGGCTTCGTACGGACCTGAGCGGGCATACAAACGCAGACGCTGAAACCCGAATGACAGCAATTTGAGCTCAAAACGCCACATGTCCTACTCACATTCGACACTGAGCGAGAGCTCACTGGTGGCTTTCTGGCCGCCAGCGTGGGCAACGGTGCACGCACACCTCGCGCCCTGGTCCCCCTCCGTCACGCTCCATGTCCGGTCCACTCTCCTCTCCCAGATCTCATCGGATACCGGCGTGTCCACGACGAGGTCGGTGCCAGGTATGCCAGTCAGACTCAGGGCGGGCGGAGCGGAAATACACGAATGGCGCACGCTGCAGGACATCGTGCTCCGCTCCCCCACCTTGGGGATACCGGTGACACTCAGCTGTGGCTCCTGGGCCCTGTCTACAGAACAAAGTGATATCAGCTATTTGAATAAGTGCATTTTCTAACTTTGCAAAGCAAAGGTGCATATATACTCACCTGAAACGATAAGTTCAGTCGTTTTATCGTTAAAATTAAAACCCTGCGTATAGTAGGAGGTGATCGGGTTCTCGTCCACCCATGGATAAAGCCTCTCCTGGTTATGTGACATCTCCAGCCGTTCAATCTTGAGACTACAATTCCCCTGCCTCACGGATCCAACTGAGCTGGTTTTCCCTCGAAACGCACTAATTATATCCTGGTTTTGGCCAAACACAGGTGGGTACCCATTGCTCTGGTACAGGTACCATATAACCGGGAGGTTGGCAGGTTGAGAGGTGCTGTAGGTGAATCTGCAAGGAATGATGATGCAGGAGCCCCTGATGCCTGTGATGCTGCCAGGGGTGGTGAAGGACCAGCCGCGGGACTGCATGCTTCCTTTGAGAAAAAGAAAATACATCACAGTATTAATTATAACATGAATACATTACAAACTCTTTCATTCAAGCACACATTTCAATAAAGTAAAGAAAAGTATGAAAAGTAAGGATATTCATTGTGCAAAATGGCCACATTTAGTGTAAGGAACACACTGAAAGGATAATCGGTGTACCACTACCCTCCCTGCAAGATCTTTACACCACCCGCCTCAGCCGCAAAGCTATCTCAATTGCCAACGATAGAAGTCACCCTGCACACAGTCTGTTCAGCCTCCTGCCCTCTGGAAAGAGGCACAGGAGCCTCCGCTCCCGCACCACCAGACTGACGAACAGTTTCTTCCACCAGGCCGTGAGACTGCTGAACTCTCTCCCCTCCTCCCTCTCACCCCCAGCCCCAGCCAGAAGGAACACCGGGCTGGTGGCAAACCAAACCTAGGTCACTGGACTGCCCCCCCCCACCCCCCCCCCCCCCCCCCCAGGATTGTCTCGTCTTGCGCACCTGCACTTTGTATGTCAAGTACATGTAAAGAAATCGACAATAAAATTGACTTTGACTTTGACTTTGACACTTTGACTTTGTGTTTTACTGATCAGAATTGTAGAGTATCTACTCACTCTTAACCCGGATTGTGACGCTCGCTTCCTGCTTCTGGCCTCCGCTGAAGCGCGCATTGCACGTCAGAGATCGTCCGTGGTCGCTGCTCGATGCCGTGAAGGTCAGCGTGGAGACGGTCGTCCACTGGGCAGTTCCGCTCAGCGCGGTAACGGTGGAGGCTGGCATGCTGCCGTAGTTCCACGTGAGGTTCGGCACGTGCTTAGGGCATGTGTATGTGGCGGTGCAGGTTACTTTCTGGGGAGATCCCTCCAGAAACTCTGATGAATATCCGATGGTCAGCGGTGAGATGGAGCCTGAGGTATGAAAAGCGGTAAAAGGTTACATATTTCAGGTCAGCATTACAGGAAAACCGATGCAGGTTGCAGGTTCTGCACGCACACTCTGCATTTAAGATCCTCAAGGCTTTCGCGGTTTGACCGCCCCAGTGTCGGACGAGACACTCCACAGACTGCTGGTCCCTGGCGATGCTGAAGGTGGTCGTCACGGCGGTTTGGGTTTTGCCCCCGAGGAAGCTATGAGTGGGGCGGCCCGTTCCCGGGACGTTTAGGGACAGGTCGGGTGGATATGTGGGGCAGGTGTGATCGACGGTGCATTTCACCGTCACAGACTTTCCCACCTTCAGCTCTCCGAAGATCGAAATAACTGGTTCATCCGCCCTGTCTTTACGAAGAAAATAGAACGACGTATGAAGAAAAACTAACACAACCCACGTTGTTTCTTAACTTTATACAAGCGCAACCTCACAACTCACCCACTACGTTAATTGTTACAGTCGTATCAAAGAATCTGTAGGTGCTTCGGCCAACATTCTCCGGGTCCACCCAGGGGTAGATCCTCTGTCTGTGGTGGAACGATTTCAGTGGGTAGATTTCTAGACTGCAGTCTTTGCCGTGTGGATAAAGGGAATGTTTTTTGGTTCTCCCCCTAAAACTATCAATGACATCGTTTTCATTCCATTTGTCGCAGACCAAAGGATACCCATGTTTTACATACTGATACCAGACCACGCGGTCCGGTCTTTTGGGCGGATACTGATAGTAGTCAAAGCTGCAAGGGATGACGAGGCAGGAGTCCTTCGTCCCGTTTATGGTGTTCGGCAATATAACATTCCAAGCCCTGGCACCGAAGACACTGGATCCTGCAAGAGGACAATCGTGCAAAGAGAGAGTTAAAAGTGGAAAGACTCGGTCCGTTTTTATGCCCAATAAAAGTTGCAAAAAAACCCCAAAAAAACAGAATAGTACAAATTGTAGTACCTATAATACAGAAGCTCAGGAGGAAATAGCCAGACATCTTAGGACACACCTAGAATATAAAAGAATTAACCGTTGTAGATGTACAAAAGATATATTTAGAATACACATCTGTGGTTCCTATTTTAAGTTTCTCAGCAGTGTCGTCTCTACAAGTGGAAGATTTCCCCCTGAAAAACTGCGAATCGGTGAAAAGGTGTTAAAACATTGTGAAAACATCGGTGTCTTATTGGTGCAGAAGTCAGGATATTAATAATGAGTGAAACTGAAAGAGGCCTTAATGGGAACTAGCAAAAAAACTAAGAATACAACATGAAAATTGATGTTGAACGGAGCAGAAGGTGAGAAAGATGATGAGAATGAATAAAGTTTGCTTTAAAATAATGTATTATTATAAAACGCTTCATTAGAATTGTTATTCTAACGAAAAGATCAACTGAATTACGGGGCACATCTATAGAAGTTTCTATTGAATTCCTTTTGTTTCCATTCGTTGAAATACTTTGTACTTGCCCATAAAGGACAAAACAATTCATATAATAATACCAATAATAATAATAAAATGTTGCAAAGTCAACCATCTATCCAGATTTTATTCTGTATAGTCAGATTTTAAAAATTCCACATTTCAGAGAATCTAATCATTCGACACTGAATTCTTATTCTATGTGTAAATCCAAACTCTTTATTTATTTTTTATTTTTTTAATAATTAAAATACTAGAATACAGGCAATATAGGCAGGCAGATGAAAATATGTAATATATAATCAACTAACATAATGGAATATTACTTTTTTTTCCATTTCTTTTTTAGATTCACAGAAATTTCATAAAAACACACAACAAACCATATCATGACTAAATCTCTTAATTTAATTCTAAACTGTGATTTCTCATTAAAAAAAAGTGTCTGTTCATATGACACAGGATTTAAAATAAAGTTCAGCCGATGACTTAAAGTTATTTTTTTTAAAGATTAGAGAGACGTACCTCTGGAGTGGATGTTTCTGTAGTCAAAGTTAACAAAATCAAACAAAGAAATACCCACACGAGTACTGGATGCAATATGACTTTCTGTACTGTGGTGTATCTGGAGACGAGGGGGGTTTTCTATGACCAAAAAAAATCCTTTTTCTAATCAAATACAGACGCACCATATATGGCGTTGGCCATAAATGGAGCTCAGATGCAGAACAGAAAGTTAACAGAGAGTTTAACATGTGCTGGTACAGATGTAGCCCTCAGAGTGCAGTCTTCTATCTCATTTATTTTACTATGAACATCTTTCCTTCACTGGGAAATATACAAAATGAACAGTGTATGCAGTATATAACTTAGTTATTCAAATTGACACACATTCAAAAACACATTCTACATATGATATTGCATGTTTAAACAAAGTGACATGATTGATTATATTGTTTAATGGAAGCAGGACAAAAGTGCAAACACTTGTAAATGATAACTGTGAGCATGCGAAGGTTTGTTAGTTGTTGTGGTTATGAATTCTCCCTCTGTGGAAAAGTTTTCCCGCGTTCAGAGGTTCCCATAGACGTTGAGGTCGGCCGTGTTTATGTAATCGTCGCCATCATCGAGGTCCTGTGAGAGATTAAAGGTACTGGTGTCACATCGCGTACGTCCACAGCGCCTGTGCATTGCATGTCGCTTTTGCATTGAAATAATTCAGCAGTTTCACTGATACCTCTTGGCAATTGGAGGATTTTGGTTGACTGAGGAGCAGCGACGGAATAAAAAAAGAGAAAAAGAATGATGTTAGGATATTTTCTCCCTGTTTATGATGTCTGTGTGCTGGAGTGAACCTGGTACCTTTTGGGTGATGGGAAACGAGGCTTGGTGGTTTTCTGGTTGGATGTTTCGTTATTGGACCTGTGTGTTAAAATGTATATCATTACATTGTTTAAAAAAAATAGCTAGTAAAAACACACTACATATGATCCATTTCTGGCAAATGTGACAAACCAAGTAATAAAGTAACTTCTGAAAGGGGAAGTGAGCTTGCCACCATCCATGTTTCTTACAGAAAATGTGTTCTAAAATAAAAGAAAAAGAGAAGGGAAACTATGCAAATGATAGAAGCATATAGATAAAAACATAGCTCTTAGCCATCTGAAAACTAAAACTGCACTAAACCTCTGCAGAGATATGCAAACAGCGGTGAGGCCACCATGTAACGCAATGCTGAAATGATAATTCTGTACAGCATGTAATAAGGTAAAAGACATTAAAATGCCTCTTGCCTTTGATCAGTGTGAGATCGTGCCGGGCGATGAGAACGAATCCTGAAATTTTCACAGATCAAGGTCGTCAATGTTAAAGTCAGGAGACAAGACAACGCTGTCTCGGGCGATTCTACAGGAAGAAAAAAAAAAAACGAAAGTTTTCTCTCACCTGCGAGACATCCTGGAAAGCCGGTTCCACATGCTGAACGGAGCAGAAAGTGACACTGAGTTAATGGCAGAAAACAACCGATAATACACCAGCGACGCGCTACAAACATGATTGTACTCACGTGCCATCCTGACTTTGGAGCTCTGCAATGCGATTCCTTGTGTGGACAGATAAAAATAAATATATATCATTTTAGGAGGAGCACATACTGCATACAAGTTCATAAATTACATGTGTTGTATTGAGAGGAAAAGATGCTGGCGCTGAACTGAGGAATGAAATAACTTACTTATATCTTTTCACCATGAAAATGCAGAGGCCTCCAAAGATCACGGCGGTGGCCAACGCCACTGCTGCAGGAATGACGATGTGGTTGTAAGTTTTTATACCTGCAAAAAACACAGAATACATATATGAGCATTAATGTTAATGTTTAAAAAGGAAATAAATATGTGTCCGACATGTTGAGCCAATGAGGGACTGTTCATGTAATAAATATCAGAACCAAAAACCTTCAATAGGATCATTCCCACTATGACGTTTAGGAGGTTCACTAAATATTCTCTATTGTTTAAATGGATAAATGCAATCTCACGTTTTACAGTCAGTGTCATTTGGACGGAGGATTTCTTCTGTCCATGAAATTCGGCTTCGCAGCGGAGTTCTTGGTGGTCGTCCTTCTCCTCGGGGATGAAGGTCAGAAAAGACTGAACCTCCCAGACGCCCTCATGGGTTTCTCTGTAATGCTCATAGATCTCGTCTGTGGAGCCTCTATTCCATGTGAGTTTAGGCATATGGGAGGGGCAGGTGTGGCTGACTGAACAGATGACGCTGTAGGGGCGACCTTGGATGGGTGTAGATGGTTTAATCAGAGTCGGCGTTGGAGGATCATCTATACGTGAGAAAAAAGGAGAAAGCGGGATAAGAATTAAGAATTTCTGCTACAGAGAAAACTGCTTCAGATTTAGGAAACGTCGGAACGTCGCTGACATACTGAGCATCTTAAAGCTGACACAGTCCTCAACGAAGGAGAACTTGTTGATTTGAGACGTTTGAGTCCCTGTTGGTACTAATTCAACCCGGAAACAGAAAGGCCCGTTGTCGTGGTCTTTCATTTCGTCTATTTCCAAGGTGCAGTTGCCATCACCCAAAGCTCCCAACAACTTTGTGCGGCCCCGAAAGTTTTCCACGACCTGTGTCTGGTCCTCGTGAAAGATCAGGTCATTTTTTGGTTCTTTAAGATGCCAGATCCCCCTGATTCTGCTGTCGGGCAAGTCTTTTCTAACTTGGGTGAATGAACAGGGCACCACAACGCAGGATCTAACCAGGGCGTTAAGGTTTCTGGGAACAGTGGCTTTCCACACTCCTGTGAACACAGGGCTGGTAGAAGCTGAAAGAGAGTAACAGAATATGCAAATGAAGAAATGACTTGTGTATACTGGGGTGTATATGGGAATGAGAGTGGACACAGAGGGGTACCTGCTAAGAGCAGACACAACACCATCATCTTGCTGTCCTTCTCCATACTTCTCTGACACGTTGCAGGTCTACAACACTGTGGGATGTTAAGGTGACCTTGAACAAACACAAAAAAAACGAATACAACATCCATCTGTGGGAGGAAGCTGATGAATTATTACTGTGAGGCAACAGCCCGAGTTACAAAATAACATTGAGAATTATATTTTAGACAACATGAGACATCGGGGCGTCATTTGCAGACCAGGCTTAGGTGTTAAAGAATCCAAAGAGAGAATCTCTTTTTTTTGTGTGCCTACTTAAAACAGTTCTCTATATAAAAGGATTGACTTTATGTGACAGCTAAAAAAAAAAAAGTAGATCTTTGACATGTAGTGTTTGTATCCATAGTGCCACAATAATGTACCATAGGTCTTATTCATCAAAACATCTAAATTAACAATTAAATAGCTTTTTCTTATGCATGTTATTCAGTACTAATCTGACAGAATTTAGCAGTTTAAATATTTCCCACTCATCATTTAGTTTTGTTTTTTTGTGCAAAAGAAGGAAGTGTGATCTCTAACATCAAGTTACAGCTTTGTTGATACGGGAGCGTTTAAAAAAAACATCTTCAGAAACATGAGATTCCGTCAATCTCTTTTCAGTTCCTCACACTTTAAACAAAGAAAATCTGTTGAGCCAAACTAAGAACGATGATTGAATAAAATCCTCCAGTGGGGACCTGTATGATTCAACTATCCTCAATTACTTGATGGAAATGTACAGAACCAGCAATGATCGTGTAATGAAGCGTTGTAAGAGTCTTACCTGATGGAGCGGAGCCGTCTGTATGGACTAAAAACTTCTTTTTTCTTCTTTGTGCAAGAAGGTTGAGGCAGAGGAAGTAGTTATTGGAGCAGAAATCAAGGGGTGGTTGCTTGTGCACGTGTTTCAGCGTGAAAAATCCATCAATCCAGCATCGAGTTAATGAAAATATGACCTCTGGGGGCAACAGAAAACATCGCAGCCAAATTAAAGTCCTTTACAAAAATAGGTGTATGATGGGTGGGCCTTCTGAGAAATCATTGAAACCCCCACCCTTTTTTTTTTTTACATAAAACACTTGACAGCTTTCTTGGAAAAAAGAAATACGTTTAATGCCAAAAAAGCGAGCGTTACTTCCTTTGGTAAAGCACATTTTTGTTTATTTTGAGAGTGAGAATTAAGACGCAGAAGTTATACATCCCAGATTCTTTCACATCCCCGGTGAGAAGGAGATATGAAAGTCAGTTTCAGAAAAGTTGAGAAGTACGTGCATTCTTTTTTTTTTTTCTTTTACTGTGATCAACTGTATTACATGTGATATACTGTATGTATTTAGTTTAATACGCTGATTGACCTTTTTTCACTCAGAGTGCAAAAAAGGAAAAACAGTAATGAGGCCTGAGCCATAGAATCATATTTTTAAAAAATCCGTACAATTTTATTAAAAAATATATATATATATATATATATATATGTTTTTTGTGCAAATGAATTCCAGAAACCTACCAGAATGAACATAATATGAAAGTATTGAACCATTAAAAAGTGATTCCCTTGGTCCTTGGTGATTCCCTTAAGTCCTTAAAAATATTTTTATTTTAACTTATTTATTTATTATAACAACGGGTTTATGTCCTTAAATGTTCAGACCATCACACAATATCTAAACATGTTTTTTAAATCCACGCCCTGACTCAAGAATATAAGCTGTGCAGCTGCATCAGAGAGAGAAGATCCTCCTCTGACTTCCGCATCTTAAAGTCTTCTGCCATAAAACAGCTGCTCTCGTCTTTGCACTGTACACAAACATTTTTTTTCTGATGAAAACAATCTCCAAGAATAACTGACAGACAGCAGTGAAATAAGGTAAGATGCTTTACTGTACTACTTTAATGTACTCTGGCCATATTATATATATATATATATATATATATATATATATATATATATATATATATATATATATATATATATATATATATATTATGTAGACTTTTCTGCTTGGGATGACTGGGTACTTTTGACGTCATCATAATCACCATTTCTTTTTCTTGTGTGCAAATTTATATTTATATTTATTTGTTGTGCAGAGGGCTTTCTGTGCACATGGCACACATTTTAAAATTAGTTCTGATTTGTAATAACCATAGGATGTTCGTCACCTTGAGTAGATAAATGTTATCATTTCAGAAGTGCAGGCATCAGCAACGTTTAGGCCGGAGAGTTCAGTCAATGTCAATGATGAAAATCAACTGAAATCAGCAGCAACAGCACGTAGGAACAGTAGAAACAGCCAGCCTGTAGGGTTGCAGACTATATGCAAAGCTGCAGCTTTAGGCCTCTGGGAGCCTTGTTTCAACATTACATATGTGACCCTATTCCATAAAACATTGGTCAGCATGTTTACTGGTTATGCATCCATGGGTCTGCATTCAAATCTGAAAAGATGCAGTGTGGCCTCAATATTTTTGATATTTGTTATAGTGTATAGTGTATGTTTAAAAAAAAAAACTTGCTTTCAATAAAATGCAAATGAATTTTTCATTTTTTTTTATGTAAGCCCGTTTCAATGAAAACAATTGAATGAGTACAGCCGGAAAGTTTCAAGGAAGGAAAGGCAGGAAGAGCTCCTATGGCGGCAACCCTACGACAGAAAAGCAGTTTACTCGCTTCAAAGGTACATGAGTAAACATGCAATTATTAATTATTGTCTTATAAACACCCCACAGTGTTGTAGACCTGCAACGTGTCAGAGAAGTATGGAGAAGTACAGCAAGATGATGGTGTTGTGTCTGCTCTTAGCAGGTAACCCTCTGTGTCCACTCTCATTCCCATATACACCCCAGTATACACAAGTCACTTCTTCATTTGCATATTATGTTACTCTCTTTCAGCTTCCACCAGCCCTGTGTTCACAGGAGAGTGGAAAGCCACTGTTCCCAGAAACCTTAACGCCCTGGTTAGATCCTGCGTTGTGGTGCCCTGTTCATTCACCCAAGTTAAAGAAGACTTGCCCGACAGCAGAATCAGGGGGATCTGGCATCTTAAGGAACCAAGAAATGACCTGATCTTTCACGAGGACCAAACACAGGTCGTGGAAAACTTTCGGAGGCGCACAAAGTTGTTGGGAGCTTTGGGTGATGGCAACTGCACCTTGGAAATAGACGAAATGAAAGACCACGACAACGGGCCTTTCTGTTTCCGGGTTGAATTAGTACCAACAGGGACTCAAACGTCTCACATCAACAAGTTCTCCTTCGTTGAGGACTGTGTCAGCTTCAAAATGCTCAGTATGTCAGCGACGTTCCGACGTTTCCTAAATCTGAAGCAGTTTTCTCTGTAGCAGAAATTCTTAATTCTTATCCCGCTTTCTCCTTTTTCTCACGTATAGATGATCCTCCAACGCCGACTCTGATTAAACCATCTACACCCATCCAAGGTCGCCCCTACACCGTCATCTGTTCAGTCAGCCACACCTGCCCCTCCCATATGCCTAAACTCACATGGAATAGAGGCTCCACAGACGAGATCTTTGAGCATTACAGAGAAACCCATGAGGGCGTCTGGGAGGTTCAGTCTTTTCTGACCTTCATCCCCGAGGAGAAGGACGACCACCAAGAACTCCGCTGTGAAGCCGAATTTCATGGACAGAAGAAATCCTCCGTCCAAATGACACTGACTGTAAAACGTGAGATTGCATTTATCCATTTGAACAATAGAGAATCTTTAGTGAACCTCCTAAACTTCATAGTGGGAATGATCCTATTGAAGGTTTTTGGTTCTGATATTTATTACATGAACAGTCCCTCATTGGCTTAACATGTCAGACACATATTTATTTCATTTTTAAACATTAACATTAATGCTCATATATGTATTCTGTGTTTTTTTTGCAGGTATAAAAACTTACAACCACATCATCATTCCTGCAGCAGTGGCGTTGGCCACCGCCGTGATCTTTGGAGGCCTCTGCATTTTCATGGTGAAAAGATATAAGTAAGTTATTTCATTCCTCAGTTCAGCGCCAGCATCTTTTCCTCTCAATACAACACATGTAATTTATGAACTTGTATGCAGTATGTGCTCCTCCTAAAATGATATATATTTATTTTTATCTGTCCACACAAGGAATCGCATTGCAGAGCTCCAAAGTCAGGATGGCACGTGAGTAGAACAATGTTGTAGATTCAATGTCTGATGCTTTACTGATAAACATGCTTGAGCAGCATTATGAGAATATGATTTTTGTGTTTCATGCTCACATTTAGCGTGTGGAACCGGCTTTCCAGGCTGACTCGGAGGTGAGAAAAATCTTTTTTCTAGGTAACTGCAGTTGGACTGTCTGAGAAGCAGTGTGATGTTTTTATTAGCAGCTAGTTCTGTAGTGTTAACCACAATCTTCATTCAGCAGCACGTGACTCATATGATGTTTATTCCTGTTCCTTTCTCTTATTTATGCTCGAAGGGGGAGAGCCTCAACCTGACAACTTCACTCCAAACAGGTGTGACTTTATTATTTAAGGGTGATTATTTTTATTAATTAATAATATTACTCTCATGGTCAGTGATTGCATCACAGCATGTGATCCAAAACTTAAAAGAAAGAGCTAAATAAGGTTTCAAGGGTCTGAGTAATAATCCTAGTGACGCCTTTCCCATTATTATTATTATTATTATTATTATATTCAGGGGGCGACACGGTGGTGCGGTGGGTAGCACTGTTGCCTCACAGCAAGAAGGTCGCAGGTTCAAGACCCGCCTTGGGCCTGGGTCTGGGACCTTTCTGTGTGGAGTTTGCATGTTCTCCCCGTGTCTGCGTGGGTTTTCACCGGGTACTCCGGTTTCCTCCCACAATACAAAAAACATGCTCAGGTTAATTGGTAAACTCTAAATTGCCCATAGGTGTGAGTGTGAGAGTGAATGGTGTGTGAATGGTGTGTGTGCCCCACGATTGGCTGGCGACCATCTGGGGTGTATCCCTGCCTCTCGCCTTAACGCGCTGGGATAGGCTCCAGCAGACCCCTGCGACCCCGAAAGGGAATAAGCGGGATAGACAATGGATGGATGGATTATTATATTCACATATACTAAAACTTATATTAAAATATATGTAGTTATATAACATGTTTTAAAACAACATGTAGCACTTAAAAAGTGATTAACAGTTAAAACAATTGCTTATATTGCAAATAAAACCCAAAAAGAAAGGCTAAATGATTTTGTCTCAGGTCCTCATTCCTTTTTTTTTCTTTTTCTTTCAGAAAATCCAAGTTGGAAGTGACCAAACGTCAGGAAACAGCAGATGTGAACCAGCATCTATAAACCTGCTTTTATAATCAAATAAAAAAAAAACCTTAATAGCAGCTTAATGATAAAGAAGACAAACATATGAGCTTTACATTTCCTGTTAATACTGCTTGAATATTTTGTCTGTTGCAAATTCCCATTCCTTGAAGTAATATTGATTTTGTTCAACCTGCAAGTTGAGGTTATCAGGAGGAAACAGTGATGTATTTGTATAAAACCGGAGCCATGATAGGCTTCTCTGTATTCTCTGTATGTACTTCAACCAAACACTGATGCTGATAACATCAGTGTGAGATGTGGTTCATCTAATAATAACTTCCTGTTTCTGTGATGTAAACCTTGATCTTTGTGCATTAAATCCTGGCTCGTATCGTTGTGATTGTTTCATCACTGCTTGATTGGTACTGTGATCCTTTTATTATAGTGGAATAGAATGGAGGTTTACAGGCACCTCAGTAGATGACTCTAACATGCAAAATCCAGTCCCTCCCATCAAATCAGTTAAACTTGTAGAAGAATTGTACTAAATGGGTTTTTCCACTACCTTTCTAAAATTTTAAGATGCCCCCTGTCGTGTTGGACAGTCCATCACCTCTACCCTCAGTGTCCTTAGGGAGGCAGCAGTGGTCTTCGTTTGATCATGGTGGACTACAGTTTCTGCTCCGTTTTGTCACAGCACATGTCGGCGTTCACGGTTTCCTCAAATGAACTTTAGCTCCCCGGTCCTTGTATCGCTCAGGAAGCCCCTAAACCACGACACTCCCACCTCTGTGTTTGACCCTTATGCAGGACACACACAAAAAAAAAACCTCATCAGCCCCTTTCACCCACTACATTGCTGCAGAGGTTAAAGGTTAGGGGACTCTGCTTGCCCCCCAACCTTTACAGAGCATGACCCCCCCTCCCTTCAGAAACTGGGAGCAGTAGTCCACCGTGATACCGACCCCAGACACACCTTTTTCATAATCATGTTGTCTCAGCATTTTAGACATTAATGGCTGTGTGAGGGAGACAACAAATTCACACTTGTTACAGCAGCTGTACACTGACTACTTTGCATTATCACAAATTCTCATATATTCGATACAGTAAAATATTCACAGAAATCAGTTGGGTGTGTTCACTTTTGTGAGGGCCTGTATATAAACTGCCTACTTCCGCATTAATCCTCGTCTCTTAACTCGCCATGACAGACAGACGGACTGAGTCACACGTCTGCCCGACGACAGCAGCGAAACCCACAGGAGTCCTGGACCTCCAGAGGCCAGTCCCACGTCAGGTGACAGCTGATGGATCCAGAGATCAGGGAATATCCAATGTACCCCTCCCTCCTTTAAATATACCACACCACGACAGGGTGTGATCATCACTTTATTCTCTCTATTTTCACATAAATCAATCACATCAACAAAAAAGAAATGTTCTCCAAGCAAAATAGAGGCTCTTGATTGAAATATAATTGACTTCGTTTGAGACCATTGGTCAGCAGTGCAGTGATTTTTAATTATCTTCGAAACGTCTCGAGGCGTTTAGTGCTAAAACAGAACATTCGACCATCTGACAACGTGGTCGGTGCAATTGATCCGTTCTTTTTTCCAGTGCACAGCGACGGTGGAGAGACAAGGAGCGTGTTTGTGAGTGATTGGAATGACCCAGCAGCTGATTTATCACAATGACACATTACTCAGCAGTGATTAACTTGTCTCCTCTGTGTTTAATCTCATTCGGGGAGATCTGACTTTTTGTTCCTTTGATTGGCGACTATCAGGCCCCTAGACAGGCCCGCCTTTAAAATGACCGGCTCCTATTCAACGTTAGAACCTCAGCAGGTAAACTACAGGCGAAGAGAGACATCACTGTGACCAGGTAACACCGCTTTCCTCAAATTTAACATGCATGTGTTATTATTTTTGCATTTGGGATCATTTTTCTTCTTCTCTTTTCAATTCGCAGATTTGCTCATTGCATGTCCATTCATGGGTAACCTGCCGTCCACCAGTCTCATCACACCCTCCACATTACTGCTGCTGCAACGGCGACGCTCCTCGGGAGGCAACAGAGAGGACACGGTCAAGCTGGAGGACCTGCTCACGCAATACGAGGAGGACTTAGGCGGCGTCAAGGCCAAGAGAAGATTTTCTCTCAAGAAAGTTAGCCGCGCCCGCAGCACCTTTTACGCCGACCTGGCGTTTCAAGAAAGTGAGCGTTTCTATCAGAAGACGGGCGAGATGCAGAACCCGGCGTTTGTCGGGGACCAGGGCGCGTGAACTTCAGAATGATATGATATAAAAGTACGTTTCTCATCAGAAGACTTGTAGCGGGAACACGTGGAGGGGAAGTGAGGCCTGAGAATGACGCCCACTCGAGTGAAGCAGAGCCGCTCCATGTGTTGTTTTGCTGACACCTTTTTTTTTGTCAGCTCACGGCGAAACGAATAGAAGTGCGTGAGACATCCTGTGACCTAGAGAACTGAAAGCATTTACCGAGCAGTGAAAGGTTGTTTCTCCTCGTTCTGATGGCTGATATTTGCATTTACAACTGACCGAAGCTGAAATATCAATATAAAAAAATCTATTACTTCAACGGGAATTATCATAACCAAAAGCTAAAGTAAAGAAAAGGCGTCACAAAAGGTAATAACTAGTTAAAACACTATTGTATGTTTGCAAATGTAAAACGTCCCTGCGGTTGATCTTTTGTCTTGTTTGACCCGTTTTGTCTTTTTGTTGATTGTTCTTGATTCATTCTAAATGAATATATTTTTCAAAATGGTCTGCTTGTTTGTTGAGTTTATATCACACCATACCCTGTCTGACCCGAATCTCAGCCAAGTGACAAAATGCCCCTCATTACAAAAAAACTAGGCATTTTCAAGAAATAAAAACAAACTAAAATAAAGAAAATCCACTTTATAAGCTAATAAAAACTAAAGCAAAAATATAAAAAATGAAAATAAAAACTAACTCATTTTCTTGGTTTATGTATTCTTGCTTCTTTCTTTGGAGCAAATACTACAATATAGCATGTTGGACAATTCCACTCAACCTTGCAGCTGATCCTTTAATAGATTTATCTACTTCTATTCACTTCTCTGAGGGATTTTAAATGGTTTTCCTTTGGTCAGCACACACAGACCATGATATTGGTTCATTGGTTCATTTATTATCTTGCGCATTAATCAACAGTCAACTGTAATTGAGCCAGTGATAAAACGTGAAAAGACAGATAAACAGACAAAAAAATGCACAAAGCAAAGGTAAAGTGTACAGAACACACTTGAGCAGAGTAGATATAAGGGCAGACTATGGACTATATGCATCAGGTAGAAGAAACACACGTAGTGGATGTATGCATGACTCTGAATTACTTTTATATTCATGATTTAAAGCTTCATAAGACGCACGGAACAATAGGCCCTAAGTGAGGTTTTTGAGGGGAGGAGGTGAAAACATTATAGGTTAAAAAGTAGGGATAGGTTGCATGGGGCGGTTAATAAGCCTTACAAAACAAAACAAAAATAAAATAGAGAAGCTATGATATCTAAAATAATCAAAACCTCAGCACTCAAAGAGGGAAGTGAGAGCAACAGGGGCACACAGCATGTGTGTATTGTTTTAAAATAGAGGTATAATATCATCAGGAATTTTGGAGCACAGGACAACATGCCAAAAAATTCAGAAATCAAATTATGATTTATACTGAATTGTGAAGAACTCAGACTTCCTTGAGGTAAAAAACAATAAGAAGAGAAAGGTCTGGTGTGTGTGCATGCGTGGGATGTTCAAAATGGAACGGAAACTCTAAGTCATAACCCACAACAGGGAAATGACATGCGGCGCCACACAAGACTGGAAATGTGTGTCACTTCATCACTAATCGCCAGACCCCGAGAAAACAAGATGGAAATCCTGTTTCTGCTCCTCCTTTTCCAGAAAGGTAGGTTACATCCTCTGAATATCCATCAGAAATCAGAAAATCCATCATGTCACCGTTAGAAACGCAGACACCTTCTCACCTGCTCTCGCCCTGCGGCGGTTTTCCTGTGCGTTCACTTTCAGCTTTTCACGCTGAAGCCTCGTCTTGGACTCTCAGCGCGCCGTCCTCCGTCAGAGGCCTCCCCGGGTCCTGCGTGGTGATCCCCTGCTCGTATAACTACCCTGATCCGGGGAAGCCGGTGACAGCCTTCACTGGGATTTGGCACCAGGCGTCAAACGAGGTCGTCTATCACCCCGTGGCCACAAGCGTCCATCAGCGGTTCAGGAGTCGGACGGAGCTGCTGGGAGACGTCAGGCAGAAGAACTGTTCGCTGAAGATCGACCCTCTGCACCAGACTGACCAGGGGCCGTTTTATTTCAGGATTGAAATTGGAGACTTCAACAGTTTTTCTTACCATCAGCACAAAGTCTCCATCGCAATGATCAGTACGTTTCTCTTTCTTTACCTGCATGTAAATCAGCAATTACTCAAAGCTCTGAGGTAATGACAGAATGAATCATTGTTTCTGCTCCCATGATGTTATCCTTTATATTTTTGCTCATTCCCTCAGATCACAGACAGGTGGATTGAGAACTTTTGCTCTATTTCCACACAAAAAAAGAGCAGGGACAATAGACAATTCATTGGTAATAACAGTTATTTCATTTTCAAATATTAGTTTCAGACTATGCATCCTCCCTTATATAAGTCTTTGTTTAATTCAGTTCAGATTTTAAAATAATATAATTTTTTCTATATAATACTAAGCACTTCAGGTGACAAAAAAAGACAAAAAAAATCCCGAAAAACACAAAATAATGTCAGAATAATATAAGTTAACCAACATACACAAGACACAGGACCTCACTACCTAAATATATTATGGAAGAAATGTGGAGTAAAAGGTATTGAAGTTGGTGATTCATATATATAGACAAGAAAAATAAAAATCTCGATGGATCTGCATTTACTTTAGGAACCTTTCTGCAAAACTGCAACTGTTAGGAGAAATGAAACTGAATGTGGTCCAAGGTATTTAAAGCACTCAGGGACGGCGGCTTGTTGGGATCACAATCGTTCTGCTGATCTTTTCTCCTCAGGCAACCCGAATCCCGTCAGCTTCTCCGTGAGCGAGGAGGTGGACGAGGGCAGGGACGTGTCCGCTTCCTGCTCCGTGTCCCACTCCTGCCCCGCCTCCCCGCCGGTCTTCACCTGGAGCCACTCGGGGCGGAAAGACTTCCAGCCGCGGCAGCTCGACGACGGCCAGTGGGAGGCCAAGTCCGTCCTGACCTTTCGACCCAGCCGCGCCGATAACGACAAGCCTTTACGGTGCAACGTAACGTACAAGGGAGGGCGGCAACAGACGGCGTCCAAGGTCCTCAAAGTAAAATGTAAGTGGCAATAAGTTGGATGTATTATAAATATTATAAATAAACAGGCAGGAGCGGCAGGCATCACGTATGTGCTGTGTGTAAGTTGTTACACACAGTTTTTCCCACTGACTTATCAAGTCATAGGAAAAGATTTATGAATCATTCATGGTATAGGGAAAAACCTGCATGAACCACTAGGATGAGCTGGCCGCGTGTAGACATTGTCTCATCTCATCTGTCCGTTTCCCTGCATCAGCTGCATCTAACAAACAGGTTATCATAAAACCATCAAGTCATGCACCCAAATGTATATGGAAATATCACATTCACACAAGTGGTTATTATAAGAAGAAGCCTTCATGATGCCCTTAATATAATAGCCATAAGTGCTGGGTGCCAACATCTAAGATACTTATTTAAAAGTTTATCTGAAAAAGTGGCAAAGTTCCTGTTTCTTGCCATAAGTCCACCACAGCTCAGAAAAAACACATTGACAGGAACCACAAAAACAGATTTGAAGCTCGGATAATTCAAACCGCTGAGGCCTCAAATAAACTGCAGATGAACCTTTTTTTATCTTTCATGGAAAATAGTGTGGAAAAAGGTGTGGAAAAGTAAAAAATACACACTTGAAGAGATTATTTTAATAGCCAGTATTACCCTGAGTAAAACCTATTTCATCTGACTGGTGAAAAATTATTAATTCCTCCTTGAGTGGCTTTTTAAAATATTGTTTCCTGCTTTTTTAAAACTATTCTTCAACAATGACTCCATGAATGGCGATGCCAATCTGTTCTTCACTTTATTTAACCGTTATTTAACCTGCTTAACAGCAACATTTGCAACATAAATAAGATTTGCACAATAAGTAGGAGAACAAATAATATGAATTAATGGATAAATGGAGTGGTGGAGGTAGTATAAATGAGTGTTACAAAGTCTAATACCCTTGAGTTCTTTCATTTTAATCATTTTAACAATGCTATTAAGAGGTATCATGTCCAATAAAATGTCTTTTTTCCCAGTTTAGTAGAAAAATAAGCAACAATAAAGGTGAAAAAAGGCGATTAGTCAAGCCTAGATCATAGGCTGTGATGTCCAAGTTTTCCTAACAAGGTAGGATAGGACATGCATTTATGGATAAATGCCTCCAATGAGTAAATATGTACATTGTACATGCAAAGAGCGTATGTCCTATGTTGGATACACAGGCACATTCTTAAATACAACCAGTCATTTGTTGTTTCCTTGTATTGTACACGAGATAATACAAGAAATATAGAAAATCGCCAGCCATGCCCTCCAATTGTGTGTTTCCATCCAGATGCCCCTGTGAGCGTGAAGGTTGAATACAAGTCAGATGTAAAGGAGGGAGAGGCCGTGAAGCTGAAATGCACCAGTGACGCTAACCCCGCCAGCAGCTTCCAGTGGCATAGTAAAAACGGCACTAAACTCCACACTGGAAACCGCTACACGCTGAAAAATGTCTCCAGACACGCAGATGATCTGTACTGTGTTGCCATCAACACAATGGGACAGCGCAGGTCAAGCCCTGTGCAGCTCAACGTGTCATGTAAATAACAATCAAATAGATATAACGATAATACGAAGATGAGGATTCGACCTCAGCCTTGGGGGAAGGGGGGCTCGGATCAATATGATAATATGACATAATCAGGGTATCTGCATTTGATATTTTACAGATGGCCCTGAGATCAAGTCGGTTTCTTCCTGCTCCTCAGACGGGGATATGGTAAAGTGCACGTGCATCGTAGAGTCCCGGCCCTCCAGCAAGGTCCATTTTTTGCTCCCCGACGAGAAGATCCTGCCGAACACCGTGGTGGAAACCCACGGCCCTCTCACCATCGGGACTCTGCAGGCAGACCTGGGGTCGTTGGGATACATCCACTGTGTGGCAAACAACACGCTGGCCAACGCCAACATCACGCTTCTTTTACCGGATACAAGTATGTCAAAGTTTCAAGCACGCATCAGTGCACATCTCCGTATGATATGCCTCCATAACGGTACATTCAGAGAAAAATGGTACCATACATTTTCTGCTCAACAGGTAAGATGACGACTTTTCTTTATCTTGCCATCGGCGGAGGAGCTTTGATTTTGGTGACACTAGTGGTGGTGGGAGTCGTTGTAATATGGTAGGCTTACACGGATAATGTTTAATGTCATTGAATGTGTGTGGAAAATGAATTATGTTTCTCTCTGCAACATTTCAAGAAAGAAAACTGTGATTTGATAAATATCAAATATACCTGCCCATGACAGTTCACTAGGAAGACTCAATTACCAAAAATGCTCTGTACATTGAAATGATCATTTTAATTTAAGCAAGGGGAAACAACTACTGTGTATGACAATTTTCAAGCTACTTCTCAAATGAAAGGCTATGCATGTGTTAGTAAAATGTCTGTGGGTCCAGGTAGGTTTAACCACAGTTTGCAGAGTAGGTCAGCTTGCAAATGCTTTTAGGGCACGATAGCATGCTCAGCGTAGGTTTCTGTGGTTGGTTGAAATAAGGTCAACTTTTTTTTTTCTTTTAATGGTCCTAATTTAAATGGCATTGTTCTACCAGCAGGGGGAGAGCTAGAGATGTTCCACCACTTCAAATGCAGACCCCAAAAGCAAATGAAACCGCGGGGGCCCCCGAGTACACCACCGTACCAAGGTTTGATACATTCACCTCAGTTTGGAATAAATAAATCTTTATTACATGTTTCACGACGTGCAAAAAGGCTATGCAACTGTGTGTGTGCATGTGTGTATGATTAAGTCTGTTTGTTTTCTGTGTCCTGTCCTCAGGAAAAAGCAGACCTATGATGATATACAGTTCTCAAGCGATGATCCTGTATATGGCAACATTGAGGTTTGTAATGTTGTCTCAAATTTTATTAATATTTACACCAGTGAAATAAGTAAGTTTATCTTATTTCCCCAACAGACTGAATGGGCAGTAGATGATGCAATATATGCCAATACATAAACAAATAGATTATGAAACGCTCCAAAACTGCTGCAGGCCCTGTGTGTGTGCCATGTCACTGATGTGATGAGGATGTGGACCAAGAAAGCTGCAACCATTGATATGCTATTCATCCAGTACTTTTTTTTTTGCCTCCTATTCATTTATATGCAGCATATTTTTCAAAAGTTCTCAAAGGGAAACTTCTGTGATCATGATCATTTGTGTTTGCATGTTTCTCTATGATTCCAGAAAGTCTGATTAACACATATATAGTACATTTGTTCTGTAAATAATAACAATTTTTATTTTAGTTGCAGCTATGTTTAATAATCCTTGTTTTCACACACACATACACACAAACTACACCTTACGTTGCCCTTTGAATTTCCTATTTAGTAGTAGTAGAGTAATTTCATAAGTGAGAGATAAGAATATAACTGTGTAATGCTTCCTTCTAAATAAAATAACGCAGTAAACAATGACAAGCGTTGACCTTTTTTTTGTGCATTTCCAGAAAAGCAACATGGTCTCTGTGTTAACACACTGTAACACATGAAGTAGAAAAATGTTTAAGCTGTTCACAGATTATTTTGACTCATCCATCAATTAAAACGGTAAAAGTAAAAAAAAAACAAAAAACGTGCCCATGCCATTGTTGAGAAAGCCCTTGTCTCGTTTAACACAACAGGAAGACAAAGGGGAAGCTGGGGAGCGTCTTGACTGATCACAGTGATATGTCACGTATCATAAACATGAAAAAGCTAGTTGTTTTTTTTGTAATCATTTTCAGTGTAAACGTAGTTTACAGCGAAGGTTCACTTCTCCAAAGATATTTGAATGAACCAGTTAAGTTAAAAAAATAGTTCATATGTTACTGTGAACTTTTATTTGTCAAAATTATTTTCATAGCCGATAGAGAACCAGAGACAGCAATTATTTTATCAATTTTTAATCCTTGTCCAACTATGGTTTAGTATTGAGGCAACGGTCCTGTAAATTCCAGAACATGAGGAAAAACTTGCTGCTTAAATGCTCTTCATTATGAAAAAAAACAGGACTGTAGTCCTTAAGGTGCTGTCTGGGTCCTGAGACTTTTCCCTTAAATTCTGTTAATGGTCATAAGCTGTGGTGCTGCCTTCCTCCATGCTCCTGGCTGTTGCTCTGTGTTCTGATGGTGCATTTTTTACAGGTATGACAGCTGCAGGTGCTATTCTGCTACATATGAATGTGTGTTTATTGTTGAGTTTTAGCTGGGTTTTTACCTGGAGGGGTCTAATAAAACCTGTCACACTCTTGAACTAAGTTGTACTATGCAAGAGCGCAGTTCACGGCCAGAATTAATATATGTTCACACTAACATTCATTGAGCAAAAATACAGCATGTTCAATTCACCTAAAAAGGGAATAAGTTCATAAGTTTTAATCCTGAAACAAAGGAGGCAAATATCAATCAAGATATGCACATTATGTCTATTGCAAAACCCCTGATATTTGTGCAATTTGTTGCATTTATTAGATCATTATTATACAATGGTTAGTGCAATAAGCCCTGGGATAGATGGTGTTTTTTATTGGTTTTAATTGTCCTGTTTTAAACAGACAGTGTGTTGGGTCTTTGATAAAATCCGCTATGTATGTAATATGCCATTGTCTGTCATTGTTTATCCACCTTTATTTTTCATGATCAAATGAATACTGAGAAAGCACACAGAACACTGGGTTCCAGTCACCAAGATAGAAGATACAGTTTGCCAAACTACAAATGAGAAAAATGTGAGATAGATTTAAAAAAAAAAAAAAAAAAAAAGATGTGTTAACAAAGGGCTGTTGTGTGGTTAAGGCTATCACATGATGATCAAACTAAAGGCCCTCAACCAGGATAAGTGAAGAAGATGAACCTACAGATCCAGCAGCAACGACAGCGTTGCATGCATGACGGATAACAGAACAGTGTACTGTGTAATCCTAATTCATCGTAACATTAATACATGATTAATACCATTTTCATTCTGGACATTAACAATTCAATTCTGATCAAGTTATTTTAGGATCTTTTAGAGAGAAATGCCACAGTTGGCTTAACTTTCTTTTTGAGAAACGAAATTGAGGAAATTCCCCTTTGCTTGCTGTTAAAGCACATTACCATATTTCGAAAGTTCCTCATCATGCTCACCTAGCAGAATTATTATGGGTGTTTTGTTTGCTCATGTGTTTTGTTCGGTGATAATTCTACAGCTTAATGTGATATGATTATCATCAAGGTGGTCTTAATGTGCTTCATAATTCCTCCTTTATTCAGGCACTTGCACAGACAGGCTCCAGGTGGTGCTCAAGCACCTGAGTTTTTGCCCTCTATCTAGATAGGTGCTATTTGACTTTAACTATCCATCCATCCATCCATTGTCTATCCCGCTTATTCCCTTTCGGGGTCGCAGGGGTCTGCTGGAGCCTATCCCAGCGCACTTTATGGGCGAGAGGCAGGGGGATACACCCCAGATGGTCGCCAGCCAATCGTGGGGCATGACTTTAACTAATATTAGTTTAATTATATTTAATGATGACCCGTTGGCCCTCCCTCCTCCTCCTTGAGCAATAATTACCACAGCACGACATCCTGCAGAGCATCATGGTTTCTCACTGTTTCTCTCGTTTCCAGCCACCCTGGTCTAACTCAGACTAGAACTCCCCTGTTGTGCAGCTCAGTCTGCTGCATGTCTTTCTGCTTGAAGAATGCATTGTGTTTCTCTCATCGTTTTCTATTTAAGGTTTACAAATGAAACTTCTCACTCTCATTTTAATTAGAGTTGTCACATTTTTAAGGGATGTGCATCTTGGTCTCACCTCTGGTGCAGTGACCACAAACTCAGTCCTTTGGCCTGCAGCCACGACTTCTTATTGACTTAATAAATACTTAAATTATTTACAACATTCTATCATTTCAAATGTGAGACTTGAAATGCAACTTTATTGATTTGGCATAGCAGTTGTTAACTGATTAATAGCTTAAAAAGGAACATAAAGATCTTTGCAGCATTTTTCATATTCATTCTGTGCGGTCACTTTCACTTCAGAGTGTGCTGAGTTTCTTTTTTTATATTTGGGTAATGTCTACTTTAGTAAAGCCTGCAATTTTCCGCTTTTACAACACTTTAACACTTATTAGGCTTTAACAGCACACCCATTTACAATGAAAAACATGTAGAACAAATAACAGGAAAAGGTTTATTTGACTGACTCAACTGCTTTTATTCAGCAGGTGAGCATAGTACTTATAAGGATTGGACACTGAATAACGCTGAAGACAAGCATCACCATTTTTACCACTGGAAGTAAAACAGAAGTTTCTGCTCCAGGACAGATGACACAGGAAGTGATTTTGCAAAACACATTAAGCAAGACGATAAAAAAGTATCAATTGAAGTAATAGAGCTTTTATCACATCTCCACAAGATGACAAAGTTCCACAGAAAACAGAACTCCGGTGGAGCTCTGCTCACTGGCAACTGAGACTGCATTTAAAAAAACACAAAATACGAAGACGGCATTTGAAATGAGTCCAACAGGCATTGTGAGATGCCGCTTTTAAATTAATAGTTATATATATGACACATTTTCATATACATTGTCTGTATGATCCACACTTTGATTCATGCATTGGTTCGTCTGGCCTACAGAGACCTGCAAAGACAAGAGGTTGGATTGGCTTTAGTTACGAGAGGAGCGTGTCTGAGCTTCTGTTGAACAACACAACTGAGCGGTGGAATCGTACCTGCACGTTGTTGTAGATCGGTTCATCAATGGACTTCACCTCAGGAGGATCTTTGTTGTCTGCTTTTACGCACGATTCTTTTCTGGGAAGAAAAAAAAGAAATTCAATTCAATCATGTAATCGTGTTAATTTAAAAGGGGAGGTAGGAGACAGGACCTGCGACCCTCTTGCTGTGAGACACCCGCTGCGCCACCATGTCGCCCACACACACACATTCCTCACAGACATGTTTGCAGCTGTTAATGAGACAAACCTCTTGGCCTTGTTCAGTGGCGCTCTGCTAAAGTTCGCATAGTATCCGGAGTCCTTCCGAGGTAAAGGATGTGCACGCCTGTGAAGACAGGTTATCACCATGAGGCATGTACCTCACTCTAAATAATAGAATTATTGTGGAAAAAAGGTTTAAGTCCTTCATCTCAATAGCATACACAATAATAGAATAATACAAATGTAAATATCAGTTATATAAATTTTAATTTTAAAAATAAAAAATAATTTCATCATGTCTGTATGTAAAACATAAATAAAAACAAGGTATTTTTGTGATTGTAAAAGGTGAATCACCTGCGTCTGAAACACACAATTCCAATGACAAAAAAACTAAGGAGCAGAAGTGCAGCGAGGGGTCCAAAGATGGCGGCAGGTACGTGTGCTGCCGAACTCGCTGTGAAGGAGATTACAGGAAAGGTTTGATCTTATGGATGAACTTTATATGTTTAGCTTTAAAACCAATGATATAAACGTCACATTTAAAAGAAGGGTGGACGGATTTCTTTATGATTGTATATTATCGATCCTGCAGCACATTTCAGTTACATCGAGTTGAAACTGACTATTTAGGAATGAATTATAGAAAGTTATACCTGTCGGGGATATGGATGTCACAGTTGTTCCTGGCTCAGGTAGATCTTGCTCGGTTGTAATGCAGAAACATGTGAACTATTAGTTACAATACACGTTACTCGAAAATAGAAATGTATTTTTAAATGAGAATTAAAATGACATTCTTACCAATGACATTAATTTCGACTAAATCTCTCACGAAACTAAATTGTTCACCTTTTCCTATAATTCTCAAATAGATTTTTGACATGTTATCTGTGACATTAGAGATGGTGAGGGAGCAGTTTCCTTTGTTTTTGTCTCCGATGAGCTTGGTCCTCCCTCTGAACTTGTCGTCCACATATTTTTCATCCGTGTGAGAAATGAACGCATTTTTGTCCTTTGGGTCATCTGTATCGACCTTACTTTCATACAATGTTTTCCAGTACACCCCGACATCGTCTTTGTGGTATTCTTTCGGATAGGAGAAATGACATTGGATGGTGACATCTGAGCCCCATTGTGCACGAATCGTCCTGTTGACATCAACTTGCCAGTCTTGAGCTGTGTTGAAAAGCAGAATTCACCTTTTCTTCAGGCCCACAGGTCATAATAAAAACCTTATAACCAACATTCGTAACACAACACATCACCCACCTTTCGACGTCGAGGCCAGGATCAAAAGGAGACTAAGACCAACCAGGGGCTTCATCAGAAGCAGGGAAGACGTTCTGTGGTTTACCAGCTCGACAAACTACACGTTCAATGTTATTCACTGAGAGACTGAGCGAGGAGGGGATGTACTGCTACTGTTATTGACATAAGCAACGTGTCTTGCATCGTAACGGTGATGTGAAAGGGTGTGAGTTTCTGTCTTTTAGAGTGGAGTTATTTGTTTTTAAAAAAAGGAAGGAAGTGAACATTGATCTTAGTCTCATGTCTTTTTGTTTTTTTTACTACTCAGATATTTACTACTTGCAATATAAAGTACAGATTATTAGTGTTTTTGCTTTTATAGTATAAATCTTAATTATTCAACCTATCAGTAATTTCTTTAAATGCTTTTAATGTAACATGCTGGCTTTGTGGAAGAGGAAGTGACCCGTGATTTTTACATTCAGAGAGGTGCTTTCAGGACCACATAAGACAATATAGTATTTGGACATGGGACAGATTTGGAATAGATGTGATATGTAAAGCATAAAAAACATGGTATAAGTATCTATTAATAGTAACCAAAAAACACTGAATTTGTATATATATATATATATATACAATATATATATATATATATATATATATATATATATATATATGTAGTCTTTTTATTATTTATTATTATTTTAGGATATACTGTAAGATGCTCACATGGTGCATGTTGCTTTAAAAAGTTGCACTGAGAATGACCATAAGTGACCTATAGAAGTGGTGGCCTCAGGCAGGAACTCACATGCCAGTAGAAATATACACTTAACGGGATAATCTGACCGTGCAACAATAAACCATTCAATTTATTTGTCTTTAATGTCATTAGCAAACGGTTACATCGAGTTGAAACTGACTATTTAGGAATGAGATCATAGAAAGTTATACCTGTCGGGGATATGGATGTCACAGTTGTTCCTGGCTCAGGTAGATCTTGCTCGGTTGTAATGCAGAAACATGTAAACTATTAGTTACAATACACTTTACTCGAAGATAGAAATGTATTTGTAAATGAGAATTAAAATGAAATTCTTACCAATGACATTAATTTCGACTAAATCTCTTACGAAACTAAATTGTTCACCTTTTCCTATAATTCTCAAATAGATTTTTGACATGTTTTCTGTGACATTAGAGATGGTGAGGGAGCAGTTTCCTTTGTTTTTGTCTCCGATGAGCTTGGTCCTCCCTCTGAACTTGTCGTCCACATATTTTTCATCTGTGTGAGAAATGAACGCATTTTTGTCCTTTGGGTCATCTGTATCGACCTTACTTTCATACATTGTTTTCCAGTACACCCCGACATCGTCTTTGTGGTATTCTTTCGGATAGGAGAAATGACATTGGATGGTGACATCTGAGCCCCATTGTGCACGAATCGTCCTGTTGACATCAACTTGCCAGTCTTGAGCTGTGTTAAAAAGCAGAATCCACCTTTTCTTCAGGCCCACAGGTCATAATAAAAACCTTATAACCAACATTCGAAACACAACACATCACCCACCTTTCGACGTCGAGGCCAGGATCAAAAGGAGAATAAGACCAACCAGGGGCTTCATCAGAAGCAGGGAAGACGTTCTGTGGTTTACCAGCTCGACAAACTACACGTTCAATGTTATTCACTGAGAGACTGAGCGAGGAGGGGATGTACTGCTACTGTTATTGACATAAGCAACGTGTCTTGCATCGTAACGGTGATGTGAAAGGGTGTGAGTTTCTGTCTTTTAGAGTGGAGTTATTTGTTTTTAAAAAAAGGAAGGAAGTGAACATTGATCTCACTCTCATGTATTTTTGTTTTTTTACTACTCAGATATTTACTACTTGCAATATAAAGTACAGATTATTAGTGCTTTTGCTTTTATAGTATAAATCTTAATTATTCAACCGATCAGTAATTTCTTTAAATGCTTTTAATGTAACATGCTGGCTTTTTGGAAGAGGAAGTGACCCGTGATTTTTACATTCAGAGGTGCTTTCAGGACCACATAAGACAATATAGTATTTGGACATGGGACAGATTTGGAATAGATGTGATATGTAAAGCATAAAAAACATGGTATAGTATCTATTAATAGTAACCAAAAAACACTGAATTTGTATATATATATATATATATATATATATATATATATATATATATATATATATATATATATATATATATATATATATATATATATATATATGTAGTCTTTTTATTATTTATTATTATTTTAGGATATACTGTAAGACGCTCACATGGTGCATGTTGCTTTAAAAAGTTGCACTGAGAATGACCATAAGTGACCTATAGAAGTGGTGGCCTCAGGCAGGAACTCACATGCCAGTAGAAATATACACTTAACAGGATAATCTGACTGTGCAACAATAAACCATTCAATTTATTCGTCTTTAATGTCATTAGCAAACATCGGATGTCACATCTGGCACATGTTGATGGCTTTTTTTTTTGTCCAGACCAACAGTCCACAACCCAAATATCATCAGTGTACTATAACAAAAGACTAAAGAAACTTGAAAATAATCCGACTTGAGAAGCTGTAAGAAGTTATTTTTCTAATATTAAGTGACTCAATTTGATTAATTAATTAATTCTAAACAAGCGTATTCCTCATTAGGATCGCAGGGGTTAATTTATGGTTAACGGATGAATAATTTAGTTTAGTTTATAATCTTTCTATAAAACAATGGCATAGAATTTGTTAGGGACACGGCCCTACCATTATTGTGCTGCACTGTGCAATCACTATCAGTAAAACCCAAGGAAGTAGGTTTCATTACTTTTATTTAATTTTTTTTTTCTCGCATTAGCAATTATATCTAATCCGAAAATGATATTTACGTATTTAAGTATGCATTAGCTATGTATGTGTACATGTGTGTATGTGCGTGAATATATATGCAAATATGTAAATATGTGTGTACGTGCATGTATGTATGTATATGTGCTTTGCTTATGCATACTTTTTTCTTGCTATTTATTAGTATTTTTTCTCCATTCTTATGTCCATAATGCATACTGTGTATGCGGATCAACAAATTCTACGAATTTTGTACATAGTGTTGTGTATTTTTATTTTCTATAGCTTTTATTTTCTTTTTCTTTACTCTGTACGCTGCAGTAACAAGCAAATTTCCCGTTGGGGGATCAATAAAGTCTTATCTTATCTTATCTTACATGAAAAGGCCTTCAACGCATTGTGTTGATAAGTAGGATAATAAGTGCTGGGGTCAGCAGTTTTGGGAAGGCGTGACCGAATCCAGGATCTTCTCCCATCGCCATAAAACTCACCTAGGGAGCATGCCAGGCGTTCAGGAACACTTGACACGACAGTGTAACGTGCATGGGCGCTGCTCGGTGCGGCCACGCGGTGGAGCCAGACGCGCTCGTGCGACCGGAGTGAACTTTGGCACTGATGTCCGGTCTCCACCTGGAATGCGGGCAAAACTCCGATCTCGCAGCGCAGTCATATGACTCCCAGATGGCTGAATGCGGCTCGGCGAAGCCGCGGGTCAAACTTTCCCAGCGACTTTCATGTTCTTGAAGAGTTTCCCGACTTTGCTGCAAAAAAAAAAAAACCTGTCTGGAGTGAGCTGCGGGTCGCGCAGGCAGATGTCGCTTAGGCGGCGTGCGACGATGTAGGAGAACTTCGAAAAAAAGAAAACAGAAACGTTCTTCTTCACCTGGGGCACGGTTTTTTCCCCATTGCGATTACCGCAGGGGACAGATGGACACTCTGACCTACGGGAGTCCCGCGGGAGGAGGCGACGATCCCCGGTCGGACGCCCGCGTCCAGAGCCGCGTAGCAGCGGTCAGCTCTCCTGCTGTGACCGGCGCGAGGCTCACCTTACCCGGGGTCATGGACGCCGAGGGGAGGGTGGACGAGTCGAGGCTGAGGATGCACATTTTCAAAAACGGTATCTATCTATCTATCTATCTATCTATCTATCTATCTATCTATCTATCTATCTATCTATCTATCTATCTGAAATATCTTATTCCCTTGGCAGATAATATTTCTTATTTTTTAAAGTTTCTGGATTTTGGTCAGTTTAATCTCAATCACAATATGAGAAAACCTAAATTATGAAATGAAGGGTTTAAAAAGTAGACTACGTTGTAGGAAAATTGTTATTATTATTATTATTATTATTATTATTATATTATTTTTAATGACAAAATTGTACCAAAGACAAGTACATTTTAATTGAAGATAATTCTATTCTAATATTATGTTTATTGTACCAAATGCAATATATATATATATATATATATCAACAAATTCTATGAATTTTATACATAGTGTTGTGTATTTTTATTTTTTATAGCCTTTATCTTCTTTAGTTTTTATTTTATTTTATTTTCTTAACTCTGTACGCTGCAATAACAGACACATTTCCCCATTGTAGAATTAATAAAGTCTTATCTTATCTTATCTTGTTATATATATATATATATATATATATATATATATATATATATATATATATCCATCCATCCATCCATCCATTGTCTATCCCGCTTATTCCCTTTCGGGGTCGCAGGGGTCTGCTGGAGCCTATCCCAGCGCGTTAAGGCGAGAGGCAGGGATACACCCCAGATGGTCGCCAGCCAATCGTGGGGCACACACACCATTCACACACCATTCACTCTCACACTCACACCTATGGGCAATTTAGAGTTTACCAATTAACCTGAGCATGTTTTTTGTATTGTGGGAGGAAACCGGAGTACCCGGGGAAAACCCACGCAGACACGGGGAGAACATGCAAACTCCACACAGAAAGGCCCCAGACCCAGGCCCAAGGCGGGTCTTGAACCTGCGACCTTCTTGCTTATATATATATATATATATATATATATATATTTAAGATTTCAGTACATTTTGATATAGACATTTTTTTGATCAATAAATATAAATGTAGAATTGAATTGTAGAATTTATCGATTTTGCACATGTCATTTACTGTCATTTCACAAATCATATGTTTTCCAGCTAACATAGTTGTCTGAATGTTTTACACCATTGAAGGGAAAGGAAACCTTTTATAATCCCAAAATAATGCCAACTTAGAAATATAAATGCTCTGATAATGCTGTTAAATTCATTTTTTTTTTTAAATAATTGCGCATTCCTGTATAAGTACAGTATAGAAAGAGCCAGGACAGTGGGATGATGCCAAAACTGTCATTTAGTGTAACCCTAAAAACTTAAAAAGGAAAAAACATGATTTGTCACTGACCCACCTACAGATGTGTATATGTAACCATATGTAATCTTATGCATGCATACACGTATGTTATATTGAACAAGACGTAATATGATAGGATGTTTTGGCTTAAAACTGTTCTAAATTGCCTATACTAATAAATACTATTGCAACACAAACTAAATCACTAATACAGCAAGGAGGTTTAATGATCACATGCATCAAGGGTCAGTCCCGATATGCTGAATAGCTCCTACAAACCAAGGAAGTCAAGTGATGCTTTGCTTCAGGGCATCCAGGACTTTATCTGAGCCACAGTCAGTCCATTCTGTAAAATCAAACATGGAACCCCCCCTGGAGCAAAGAACTCCAGCGTGACCACTGTGATGAAACCACAAACGCCGTTCATGGAAGTTGGCGAGATCTTTCTAAGAAGCAGAATAAAATCACATGAGATTCCCGGTGAAGTGTGTGAAGCTAAGAAATGAGGATGGCACTGGAGTAGTGTCTCAGAAAAAAATGTAAATAAGTGTTTAAAAAAGTAGCTTACGGTCACATGATAATAGACTAGTCCAAAGAGACTAGTGCTGGGGTAAAAAAAAATCAAATTGAATCTATTGTCTGTGAGCAACAGTGTGGAAATACACCCTGCTTTTCTGTTGCCCTCTGACCTTTTTGCACATTCCATCCCTACAAAGATTAAAAAACCTGCAAAGCAGAACATTACATAACCTATTGTTTCAAATCTCCCTGAAAAGCGAGCAAAGTTCACCCAGCAGCTATTGTTTTCTACACAGTTTAGTGCCTTTCAGATTCCCTCTCATCTCCACATATACCTATGTAACGCTTCAGCTGAATGATCCGGATGTGTTTCAATCCCCGTCAAGGTGGCGTATCGCCCTCCGAGCGCGGCCTGGCGTGGCGCTTCCTCTTCGGCATGTACCCGTGCAGCTCCACAGCTCTGGAGCGCCCGCTGCTGCAGGAGCAGCTGATCGTCCGTTACCAGGTCATGAAGAGAAAGTGGCAGCGGTTCCTCCCCTCGGCCGTGCGGCTGCACCTCAACGGCACCGACGGTAAGACGCTGAACGAAGCGCGAACCGATTCCGCCGTCCCACCATGCGTCAACCTAACCGGCCGCCGTTCTCTTTTGCCCCCCTTCGCCAGCCGAGTTGGTGGCGGCAGCCGAGTACTACGAGCAGAGGCAAGCGCAGGTCCAGCAACAGGCCCAGAACCTGAGCGAGGACGTCAGGGAGCGTCAGACTTTCCTGGAGCTGCAGGCAGAGGTTTGATATATGCAATAATAATGGCATTCTTCTCGTTTGTGCCTTCCAGTGAATGTTGGTTCTTTTGGGTTAACATGGGAGGAGTAAAGTATGTTTAAGGCCGTGCACACAACAAACATTTTAACAGCAAATACATTTTATTCGCTTTTCTAATGAAAACAGTAGAATGCACTTTTTTGTCTGTTTACTTACATTTTCCTTTCCTATTTGTAGATGTTGTTTGTGCGGGAGACATTTGACGAGGAAGAGCTGCGGGAAGCCATCCGGATCATTGATGCAGACGCCCCCAGAACTAACAGAGACCTGAGCTTTTATCAGTGGGTGACAGCCACGGTTGTGTCCTCACGGACGTCTTTTTGCCCTTTACAAATTAGATGTGCGACGTGCGCAACGAGCGCGAACGTGGATTGTGATTGCTGAAGCTAAACGAGAAGTGTCGCTCTTTAAATATGAGCATTGAAATAAATGCCATATCTTTATGAAGCAGGGGCTCGTAACCTTTAAGATAAGAAGGATCCCTCCTGTCTACCATTTAAATGACTGATTGCCGTGTTGATTCCTCTGTGAGTCTTTTCTACCATCAAATATCTGATAATCACCCAGACATTGTTATTATATTCACCACAGTCCACATGAATGTCCAAATGTCTGGTTGTGTCCGATTATCAGATCAAAACCCAAATCGATTCATCTCTATGTTTGCTAAAGAAAAACAGTGCATTGTTATATTTGAGAAACTAAAACCATCTTATTTTTCATTTTTGCTCAGAAAATGCTAAAATGATTGAATTACCAAAAACAACTTGTTCTGTATCCTACTGTCTTAATATCTTGATTCCATTAATTAGAATTTAAATGTTTCATTATTTTAATCTAGGAAGACGTTTGAGGCTTTCCAACTAATTTGTTTCACTTATGCCCCACTCGTACTGTATGTGTCTGCAGGGGTGAAGGTTCAGGCAACCTGTTGGTGTTGAGAGACATCCTCATCACCTATGCTGCTTTTCATCAAGGTAAAAACAAGCATGACTGCGTCCCGCTCCCATTGACTAGCCCAGACACTGACTCCTTTTGTGCATCGCCTCACTGTGGATTCAGAGGTCAGTTATGCCCAGGGGATGAATGACCTGTGCAGCCGGTTCCTGGAGGTCCTGGACTCCGAGGTTGACACTTTCTGGAGTTTCTCCTGCTACATGGAGAAATTCTCTAAGGACTTCATGGCTGATGGCCTGCACAGAAAAATAGGTGGGATCAGCAAAGGGATCAAAAACACACTTTTCTTTATTAACTCATTTTTTTTAAAGAGCTACAGTAGGTGAAAATAAGAATTGGCTGTTATTGTAATTACAAAGGCGACACGGTGGAGCAGTGGGTAGCACTGTTGCCTCACAGCAAGAAGGTCGCAGGTTCAAGACCGCCTTGGGGCCTGGGTCTGGGACCTTTCTGTGTGGAGTTTGCATGTTCTCCCCGTGTCTGCGTGGGTTTTCACCGGGTACTCCGGCTTCCTCCCACAATACAAAACATGCTCAGGTTAATTGGCAAATCTAAATTGCCCATAGGTGTGAGTGTGTGTGTGAATGGTGTGTGAATGGTGTGTGTGCCCCACGATTGGCTGGCGACCATCTGGGGTGTATCCCCCTGCCTCTCGCCATAAATGCGCTGGGATAGGCTCCAGCAGACCCCTGCGACCCCGAAAGGGAATAAGCGGGATAGAAAATGGATGGATGGATGGATGTAATTACAAAGGGGTTTCAGGACCTCTAGTGGCGAAACAGGGGTAATGAAAACACTGCCTCGTCTAATGAAAAGGCAAAGGTTTGATCTGCAAAAAAGAGTGTAAGCCTGTTTAAACTGTGCTGTATGCTGCGCAAGAATTGAAAAGAATTATGTCTTTTAGAGTTGGAGGCGGCCCTGTTGAAGGAGTTGGACCCATTGCTTTACTCTCACTTATTCACAGACAACTTGGAGAGCTTCGCCTTCTGCCACAGGTATTGCACGTGCACATCAGGGTGCATGTTTGGTTTTTTTTTTGCACCATTCAGTTCTCTGAATATGCACGATACACACACACATGTCCTGATGCATGTTTGGTTTGTCTCTTTCTAGATGGCTGCTGCTGGGTTTCCAGCGGGAGTTTGAGCAGAGCGACGCGCTACGTTTGTTCGAGATCCTGAGCTGTGACCACCTGGACCTCATCTCGCAGCAAGTAGAAAGAGCCCGGTATCAGGAGAGGCTGGCACGGAAATACACCACAGGTAAAACCCAAAAACTCAAAATGACGAAAAACACACTAAGATTTACCCCTGTTAAATAGAACTGGCATGTGGTGTAATCCTGAAAATCTGGTAACAGTAAAAAATTAAAAACACATACTTTCAACTAGTTTTATATTCTAGGTGTATTCAATATTTTAAATGTATTATTCATTTGTGGTTACACCACAACAAAATTTATGTCAAAAAAATCATGCAAAATTGTGATTTTCGTAAAAACAAATGACGCAAATGAACACAAAATGGACATTATGAGAGGCCTTAAGAATAGTTCCTAAAATTAAAATCTTGCCAACCACGATTTGTCGCTGACCCAAATGTTTTACGATCCCTCGGCGACGCTCCCTCGGTCTCTCGTGCCCCGATGCGCTCGCAGAGGACGGTTCCGTGCCAGAGCAGCGGGCCATCAACACCGACTTCACCTTCGAGCTCTTCATCTGCGCGGCCATCCTGTTAGACCACAGGGAGTCCCTGCTGCGCTGCCGCGGCGACGTGCAGCTCATCCAGTTCACCAGCAGGTTAGTCCGCCCACGCGGGCGAATCGCGGCGCCTCTGTGAGTCTGCTCGAGTGTGTTTGGCGCCAACCTTTGCTTCTCCTTGTGCAGCCTTCAGGGAACACTGGACCTGAACAGCACGCTGAAGAAGGCAGAGCACCACTTCTACAACTACTGCAAGCGCTGTGCCTGGGACTACATGAACGGCCGCTTCAGAGCACACAAGAGCAAGGAGGATGACTTTCTTTACCAGCTCCGTAGTCTGTTCGTTTTAAAGTGACCGCTACTGTTTTAATACCTTTTTTTGGCGCCTTTTTGAAACTGTAATTTGGAACAAGGGACAGATTATCCCAGTTTGGAGTTTTGATTGCACATATTCTTTACACTCCTGAGGGAAACACACTGATGCACTGATGGCTGCTTACTTTTTTCATCAGTTATTGTTTATTACAAATGTATAGTATTTATTGTATGAAGCTAGACCCGACGCATTCCGTGAGTCATTTCGGTTGCTCTCATGAACTTCCACAATATATAAACAGCTTTTTTTTTTTTTTTTGGAAAATATCGACTTACCTCAAAATCAGATCGTGAAGGATTTCCTTTCACGGGTCACGCATATTTCTAACACAGGAAGAAACAATTGCCACGCCGATGTGCCTTGAGTGATGATTAAGATCTGCTCTGTTGCAGCAGGTGGTTTCTGTAAAGCACAAACTTCAGTGCTTGCCAGATGCCTTATATGTCAGAGAGGCCTATGTAACCAGAATAGATATCTGCTTTATGAGCTCTGGCAGGGGGTGTGCAGTAAGGGAAAGGAGACATTTGACTGGTTCTAACAGCACAACTAATAGAATGAGGCTCAATGTATGCTACTTGACTCACATTGTAAATAACCATTAAATGATAATGTTGCATTATTAATGGTCTTCCACTGCAAGCAAAACATACCTCAATTAAACTAAGATTGTTTTCGGTGCTACAAAAATTGAAATGTTGGACCTCGAATTTTGCAATGAAAGAAAATGAACTTCTTTTTGACATACACGGAAGCACACAAGAAAACGCCTGCATTTGTTCAAGCACTGATTTAATCTCCCCCCCCCCCCTGAGGAGAACATGCATCACTAAACCAAAAAGCACACCGCTACTATCTAGTTGTATTTCTAGTGTGCTCGTAATATGAGCCATCTGATATTTCAGTTCCTGTGCTGCAGATGGTTTTAACAGCTCCAGTCCTCCATTTTTAATCCATGTAGACCACATCCTGGCCATAGGGTTCACATACTTTTTGAAAAATCAAAAAGAATTCATTGCATTTTCATATTTCAAAATTCAATCACATTTACTTCCAGTTAAAAATAAAGTGACACTTTTCATGTTGCCCACTTTTGATCAATAGAATCAGAACATCCAATTGTCAATCAAGTGGAGCCTGCCTTCAAAATGTTTGAGGTGGTATTTAACATATCCGTATATGTTAAATAGTGTTAAACTGCTAGCTGTAAAACAAATTGCCCACTTAAGGGGAATAAAGATTTCATGGCCTTGAGATTTTGGGAAAAAGTGCTTCATTCCAGAAGTATTGCTTAATATGTATATTTAGAAAAGTGCACCAGCAACACTGTATTTTTCATGGTCACAACAATTTTTTCACATCTTCATGGTCAGAAACTGCTTAATAATATCGCAAACTCGAAATTCTAAGATTTAGATATCAAATCAAAGCTGTGTTGCTTTCTTCAGTCTGGCATTTGTTTTGCTCAAATATCAGAGAAGTACAGATTCAACAGCAGCTTTTATTCTGGGAACACAAACAGTCAATTGGCAGAAACATGGGCCTAGAACTTTCTGTGTGTGTGGGGGGGGGGGGTCACCTGACACCGTGATAGGCTCTCCCTGCACCGGGCGCTATAAACGCTGGGGAAGCGCGTACGCTCATCCTCTTCGTCCACCTACCAGGACAGGGAAAGGAGCGCTGGAGAGGGGCTCAGACGCCGGTGTTGTGTGCTTTAACTCTGTAAAGTGTTGAACATCTGACAGCTCAAGGTAACTCCTTTTCTAGGAGGAGCGCTGCACCCAGCCTGGCTTCAACGTCTGTCTTGCTTGCTGCTTTCTGAAGGCTTACTGACAAATCATCGGGACATTTCAAAATACATGAGGTTACGGTTGCACGTTTCCTGTCATGCAATGGCTCAACAGCAGTATTCCAATGTAAAAGCACGCAGCTTATGTAATTGACTGCCCAGAAAATATAATGTTTGTCTCACAAAAGTGTCACTTTGACGTGATCTTGCCTCTGTAGGATTAGTGAGTTGACTACATAAAGGGGTATATGTTTAGAAAAAGATATAATATAAACACACTGCTGTTCCAACATTTTTTTGCACATGGCAAGTTCCAGATTTGGGTGTAGCCCGCATGGTGAAGCAACAGCACCAAGTCAGCATTTTTCTTTCTGTGTTACACAACTGAATAACAAGTGATAATTCAATACCATGTTTGGATAGGAACAAATGTTCTACTGTCACTCCAGAGACATCAAATCTAAAAAAAAGGCATCTAAACTTGAATGAAGGCAGTTTTGTGCTCTGTGATTTAGTGAAATTTTTCACTGTGCTTGTGCTGATTCAAAATAGTTCATTTCCTTGCTCTTAGACTCCTGGTTTTGTCAGAGCCAAAAAAGTTGTGTCACCAAGCGACATATTGACTTATCCACTTATCAAATATACTTGTAACTCCGCCTCCATGCTGTAGTTTCCTGTGAGCATTTTTTTGTTGTTTTTAAGGTAGAGGATCCCTACCTTTTTAGCCATCTTCCATTCATTACAAGAACATGAAGCTACGCGCACACTTATTATAGTAACTTTAAGCTATTTGGAGCCAGCTGTCGGAAAATTGACATCACCACTGAAGTGTTATGTTGCTGAGAGAGGCCTGGGGAGAGTGGTGTGCAGAGTGAATTGAGTGTCAGGAGATGCCAATGATGCCCCTAAACGTAGCTGAGCTTCATGTTACCATGCATGAGGATGACCATGCATACATGCAGTCAGGGGCGTAGCTCCAGATTATGGGCCCCATACTCCCCCCCCCCACAACCACACCCATGCATACAGTTGCTATATGTGGCCTGTAGGTGCTTAGGCTCCAACATGGTAACATGAAACAAGACAATAAAAAGGGCTAAAACTATTGCTGTGTTCCTCTTGTGTATTTCAGATGTCTAAAGGACCAGCAGTAGGCATTGATCTAGGGACCACGTATTCCTGTGTGGGCATCTTCCAGCATGGAAAAGTGGAGATCATTGCCAATGACCAAGGAAACAGGACCACACCCAGCTATGTGGCCTTTACAGACTCCGAGAGACTGATTGGAGATGCTGCCAAAAACCAGGTGGCTATGAACCCCACCAACACTGTATTTGGTAAGGTTTGCGACCCCACCACAGTCTAATCTTTTTAAAAAAAAAAAAAAATCTTCACTATATATATTTAATTGTGTATGTATTGTGATATCATGGGAGGTAGACCTCAAGCAGGACAGTTCAAATAATGCAAGGACACGAGATATCCAACTAATTATTAAATCTCAACAAGTCTCTCCAGCGAGAGATCACACTGTATACACTCTGAACTTGATATATGACTTGTTTGCTCTCTCGAATCGTCTCCAGATGCTAAGCGTCTGATTGGTCGTAAGTTCGACGACCCTGTGGTGCAGGCAGACATGAAGCACTGGCCCTTCAAGGTTGTGAATGACTCGTCTAAACCCAAGATGGAGGTTGAATACAAGGGTGAGATGAAAACCTTCTTCCCTGAGGAGATTTCCTCAATGGTCCTCACCAAGATGAAGGAGATCTCCGAAGCATATCTCGGCAAGGTAGCTAATAAATGACTGAATCTCTGAATACTATGCTTGATATGACCTAGGGTAGTTTGGATTTATGCGCATGCACGAGTGAAAAAGTTGCAGCAATGCTTATAGTTAACCCCTTGATATTGTGAGAAAAATGCCTTTTTGTTGACATGAGGTCTTACTTTGACAGTCTGTGACCAACGCCGTCATCACTGTTCCTGCTTACTTCAACGACTCCCAGCGTCAAGCCACCAAAGATGCTGGAACCATTTCTGGGCTAAACGTGTTGCGTATCATCAATGAGCCCACTGCTGCGGCCATTGCATACGGCCTTGACAAAAAGGTAACTAAATGATTACATACAAACCAATTTAGCATTGCCCATATTAAAACCTAGAATGAGTTGATTAAAAAATATACTTAAAATTAGTGGACTTTCCCTTTAACCTTTTATTGTATCAGTAATGTTTCCATTATTTTTTTCAGGTTGGCGGTGAACGTAATGTCCTTATCTTTGACCTTGGCGGTGGTACTTTTGATGTGTCCATTCTGACCATTGAGGATGGCATCTTCGAGGTCAAGGCCACAGCAGGTGACACTCACTTGGGTGGTGAGGACTTTGACAACCGAATGGTGAACCACTTCATCACCGAGTTCAAGCGCAAGTTCAAGAAAGAAATCAGCAACAACAAGCGAGCTGTGCGACGTCTGCGCACCGCCTGCGAGCGCGCGAAGCGCACCCTCTCCAGCAGCACCCAGGCCAGCATTGAGATCGATTCACTCTTTGAGGGGACCGACTTCTACACTTCCATCACCAGAGCCCGTTTTGAAGAACTCAACGCTGACCTGTTCCGTGGAACCCTCGAGCCTGTGGAGAAGGCCCTGAGGGATGCCAAGATGGACAAAGGCCAGATCCATGACATTGTCCTGGTAGGTGGCTCCACACGTATCCCCAAGATTCAAAAGCTGCTGCAAGACCTCTTCAATGGCCGTGACCTCAATAAGAGCATCAACCCAGATGAAGCCGTGGCCTATGGTGCAGGTAGATAGCTTTATTATTAGAAGTCCTATATTTATTATCTTGTTCATACAGTACAGTATAAAATCTTCTGTACAAAGATCAAAAGGTGCTTTATATAAGAACGTTCTACTTATTATGGCATTGATCTCACACTTCCGGAAATCTTCACAGCTGTGCAGGCGGCCATCTTGGCTGGTGATAAGTCTGAGAATGTACAGGACCTGCTCCTGCTGGATGTCACGCCCCTGTCCTTGGGAATTGAGACTGCTGGAGGAGTTATGACTGTCCTTATCAAAAGGAACACCACCATCCCCACCAAGCAAACCCAGACCTTTACCACCTATTCAGACAACCAGCCCGGTGTGCTCATTCAGGTCAGCTGTTCCCTCCCCATAGCGCCTGTATAGTACAATAACTTAATATATTCTCTCGTGCATCAGAATCTGACTTTAGCATTTCTTCTCCAGGTTTTTGAAGGTGAAAGAGCCATGACTAAGGATAATAATATCCTGGGCAAGTTTGAACTTACCGGTATTCCACCTGCTCCCAGAGGAGTCCCTCAGATTGAGGTGACATTTGACATTGACGCCAATGGCATTCTCAATGTGTCTGCAGTGGACAAAAGCACTGGAAAGGAGAACAAGATCACTATCACCAATGACAAAGGTGCCTAACCATTAAATATTTGAATAAATGCAGAGAGCCTTGAAATGCACACATAACACATAGTTTGAGAGCTTTGTATTTCTTTTTTCCCATAGGGCGGCTGAGCAAAGAGGACATTGAGCGCATGGTGCAGGAGGCAGAGCAGTTCAAGGCAGAAGACGAGATCATGAAAGACAAGGTCACTGCCAAGAACTCCCTCGAATCCCTGGCCTTTAACATGAAGAGCACCGTGGAGGACGAGAAGCTCCAAGACAAACTGAGCCCTGAGGACAAAAAGACCATCGTGGACAAGTGCAACGAAGTCATCGCCTGGCTCGACAAGAACCAGGTAAATATTCAAGGAATGGACCATGAGTCCTTATAAGAGATTCCTCTTTTGTTTATAATGTGTTAACACTTTCTTCAATGTCATTTGTATATAGAGTCAGGAACTAAAATATGTAAGAAACCACATTTAATCATAATCATTTCTTATTCCTGTTAACCAGACAGCAGAGAAGGAGGAGTATGATCACCAGCAGAAGGAACTAGAGAAGGTGTGCAACCCTATCATCTCCAAGCTTTACCAGGGAGGGATGCCAGGAGGAATGCCGGGAGGAATGCCGGGAGGAATGCCGGGAGGAATGCCTGGTGGAATGCCTGGTGGCTTCCCTGGTGGAGCCGGAGGAGGCTCCTCCTCTGGCCCAACTATCGAGGAGGTTGACTAAACAATCAGTTGATTGATTAGTCTCTAGATCCCAACATACATCTGTTGTCTTAAAGCTATCATCTTAGCCAGAATACATTTTTAATGTCATCATATCACTGGCTCATCAGGGCCTAAAATATTTCTCTATAATGTTATTTAAAAAGTAAAGTTCATTTTTTGAAAAATCTAAAAAACAGACACTTGCATACTAACAATATTCAGATATATAGGAGATAACCAAGTCTTCTTTATTTATTTCTCCACTGATGAGTTACAAGACATACGTTTTCTGTTTGTATCTGTGATTTTTAAATATGAATTCAATAAAGATCACCGATGAGATTCAGACTTGCAGCGTACACTGTTTTTTGGGGTTTTTTTGTAGATCAAACCTCTTCCTGAATACAACCCATACATGTTCTGATCATAATCAATAATCCTGTGTCGTTATAGTAGCTGCTATGTATCACAGGAAGTTTTGCCGTATTTGAAAACGTGTAGATTTGGTGTGATAAAATGAGCGTTTAACCGGAAAGTGTGTTGGTTGCTTCATGTACCAGAGCAGGGCAAACGTGTGCACAAACAATAAATGACTGTTTTACTTTTAAGTAAATTCAGGTGATTATCGCCAGATGTTCTTTTTCACAGGCTTATTGTATAGGTTTGGGGAGAGTAAACCTATAGTATTGAGTGTTACATAAGTACTGCAGGATAAGTCTGTGAGATACACATATAAAAGGCCACACAGCTGAGACTCTGGGATGTGCATCCTGACCTCGACGTAGCCATGCTCTTGTCATTTGTTTTGCCCTCATGGCCTCTGCATTGGGCGAGTTGCTGAAAATTCGTCTGTGCAAAGATTTGTACTCTCATCCATGGTGAGGTGTGCCCTAATTAAGGGAACCCAGATGCTTCTTTGATTGTATTCCTGGACCTCAGATTGTGGAGTACCTGCAATCAAGCCCCAAGTGAGCGGACACAACAAGATTGTTAATGGACAGACCGCAGTGTTTGGGTCCTGGCCCTGGCAGGTTTCACTTCAGGTAGACTTAGAAAAATCATCTTCAACCAATACTGCATGCTATGCTCTGTACAGCTTCTGTGCTATTTAAATGACACTGTTCGTATGAATCGATGGACGCATCATCTCAATCCTAGGATGGCAGGGGTTTCCACTTCTGTGGCGGATCCCTGAACAACCAGTACTGGGTCGTCACTGCTGCTCACTGCCATATGTCGTAAGTCACCATCACAGTAACTGTGTCCAGCGCACACACACATACACACTTTCCTCCAGTTCCAGGAATGGTGGGCATCGTGTCCTGGGGCACCTCTAACTGCAACGTGTGCACACCTGCCGTCTGCGCCCGCGTGTCCTACCTGCGCCAGTGGATCGACCAGACTATTGCTTCCAACTAATGTGCACACAAACACATAGAGAATCTCACAGGCATTCCAGCACTTTGTCCTCATGTGGTTGAATGCAGCATCGATAGCTGTCAGGATTTTACTCATCCTCAGTCAGTTTGACAGGATGTAGTGGTACAAACAATCTGTACGATTTAAGTGTGCATGAATAGAAGACAAGTTAACCACAAGGTCTTTTATACAATAACATAATGACCTAATATGATGACTTTTTCCACGTGCAGCTCTTTCTGCTCCATCAATTAGACAGAATTTTCAGGCATGTAGGATTCCATTCCATATTGATATTTTCCCTCCTATTTTACCCACTCAATGTGCATGCATTTACAACTTGCTGTTGTGACACTGCAGGATGTCTCATTGGCAGCTGCATGCGCTGAGAGGGAGGAGTGAGAAGTGAGAGAATGTTTAAGCCGTTGCAAACTATACATTGGCTCAGAATAAAGACTCTTGCTACAATAGAAAAATGGACACCGGTAAGATGCATCTTATATTATATATTTTATTTCATCAACCTGCAAGAACAGAATGTTTTAGTACATTGTTTGTTGACAAACTGATTTTAAAGTAGGTATAAAGTTAGGCTTTTAAAATATAGAATTTATAGAATAGAATATTGTTATAGAATAGAATAAAGGCCATGACACTATGTCTTAATGTAAAGGATAAAAATAAAAAATAAAAACAGAATTGTAATTTGTGTTTAAAAATTTAAAATAAATAAATAACAAATAAAAATAAATACTACTCATGCTTTTTTAAAATAAACAGATCAACAGATAATCAAACCAAATGCAGAGATAGATATATAATCATTATAAATAGATGGTAGTAATAATGTCAATAACTGTAACAACTTTTGAACAATTAGGATCCACTCCAATATTGTACTGTGCAGAGGAGCTCAGTGTTCCATAGAACATGCTCTTTTATTAAAAAATAAATACATAAATACCAGTTTGGGGCATTGTAATTGTATTATTTTACTAAACAGAATTAAATTCGTAAAAATATTATAGTATTATAATTTTCTACTTTATTTTATAGTCTATTTCATTTTGTGGGGAATTTATATTACAATTAACCTAATTACAAAATTTGCTTCATGAAATAAAGGAAGTGGTGGAAAACGCAACGTTGCAAAATACTAAATGTATACACTTATCTCTGATCAATTGTGTAATCTGGTTACAGGGGAAATTCATTACCTTGTTTTCTCACTGCAAGCTGCAGAACAGTCTAAAGTTGATGTCAGTAAAAGCAAATGTTTTTCTTGGTTCGTTAGATAACATCACATCTTACCCCGCCGAGGAGGAAGACACGAGCAGCGGAGTTGGTCTTAAAATCTCCCTGGTCATCTACTGTGTGATTTTTGTGGTTGGGACGGTCGGCAACGCTCTGGTCATCTACGTGACGGGCTTCAGGATGAAGAGAACAGTCAACGCCGTCTGGTTCCTCAACTTGGCCCTGGCCGACTTCCTTTTTACCACCTTCCTGATTTTCACAATCATTTCTGCCTCTCAACAGCACCAGTGGCATTTCGGGCGTCTCATGTGCAAGCTCATCACTTTCGTGAACACGGTCAACATGTTTGTCAGTGTCTTTCTCCTGATGGCCATAAGTCTGGATCGCTGCCTGTGCACCTGCGTAGTGGTCTGGGCACAGAACAAGCGCACCGTTCGCAAAGCTCAGGTCCTGAGTGCTGGCATCTGGGTGGCAGCTATCATCTGCGCCACCCCTTATGCCTTTTTTCGTGACATTATGGTGTACGAGGGGATTGATTACTGTACATATCTCTATACCGCCAAACAAAGTTGGAGTCTTCATATTTTTCGTTTCGTTATGGCCTTCCTCCTCCCATTCCTGGTAATTGTGATCTCCTATGTGGCCATAGGTATTCGTGCAAAGAGCCTGCAGAGGAAAAGAAAACGGAGATCTCGCCGAATCATTGTCGCCGTCATTCTTGCGTTCTTTTTCTGCTGGTTGCCCTTTCACCTTTTTTATTTTATAGAGTTAATCCCAGGGCTCCAGAGCATTAGTACGATCGGCGGCCCTCTGGTTATATGTCTGGCCTTCCTGAACAGCTGCCTGAACCCCATTCTCTACGTTTTCATGTGTGATGAATTCCAGAAGAAGCTGCAACAGTCTATATGCCATGTCCTTGAGAGCGCCCTGGCAGAAGAGCACTTGTCATTTATGTCGTCTCGCTCCTTGTCTTCACACTTCTCCCGGAAGTCTGACCCTGCTGCTGTGCCCGTGGGCATGAAGGTCAAAGGCTCCGACTTAGTCTTCACAGAGAGCACAGAGAGAGAGACGCTGAGCACTGAATCTGTAAAGTAGACCACAAGCGGAAAATGGTATCAGAAACTGAATCAGATATACATCGTTTAACAGAGAAGAATGCATCCAGTATGTGTTTATTTTAATGGTTTTTTTTGTTGCAGCTTAACACGTCTCTGTGTATACTGTGAGTTTATGTAAATATTAAATTCTTCGTGAAACAATACATGTAAAACATTTAAGGATTCTTTGTTTTGTCAAACTTTCAAGACCAAAGATATATATTTGCCTATAATTAAATACCAATCGTGTGTTTATGTTTGCAAGATTTTGATGAACCATCTTTTATGTACATGTCTACAGACAGGATCTTTTTTTTTTTTTTGCTTTTCAAAGTTCCTGTATAATGTATAATTATATATGTAAGCAGGTTGCTAATAAACTGATGGCTATAAGATTGAACTACAGTTGTGTTCATGTGATGATTTTCCAAACCAGCCACACATTTCTGTTTGCTGCTCTTACCACTGCTGAATGAAAAGAGCAGGGGCATAGGGTGAAACCCACATAATCTATAGATCGAAAAACCACATCCTGTTATTGCCCTATTAAAATGTGGAACACTGTGTATTCAGTTTTTTAAACTTAGTTAGATTGCACATTAGTTTTTCTGGAGTAGGAGCTGCCTCCCTAACAAGTTCTACAAAGATTATTTTACATGGGCCAATTTGGTACATAATCACATTGTGCCTTTGTAAGAAAGTGAATCAAACATAGGAACGTTTTTTTTCATTTCTCCAGTTGGAGTTCATCTTATGTAATTCATTACATAAAAAAATCTGAAGAAATTTCTGTCTGCATTTTTTGTTTTTTTAGTTATAAGGTAAAAAAAATCTGCTTTAGTATAAGAACATCTCTATATTTGATTAGATGTCACAGAAACTGCTGTCTGCCAGCTGTGTTTGGAACTAGCATAACATGGAATGTTATTTATATGCTACCCCTTAAACATCCTAATTGCTATGTTAACCTCTGTGTGTAAATAATTCAAGGAAACAAGGCTGAAGAGCACAATGAACTTAATAATTGTTATTTATTGTATCCAGAAAAAAAAAACCCAGATGAGTGCATTAATTTATTCAGACAGAATTCTACACAGAATGTATGGAAATAAAAACATTACTGCTGAAAAAACTGCTAAAAACCTAAAAACAAACCTTGAAACAATTGTTTTCTTCAATGCATAGACAATACAGTCTGGTTAAGGCTCAAGGTTCTATTATTCCCTTACAATAAGTCCCATTGTGCAGATTGCAGGTCTATTTAAACATTAACTGCTACATCATGGCAACTTTCCAACTGCATAGAGTCCCTTCTGTGTTGAATAACTGCACAGTAGTCATCTAGCGATCGTAGAGCTCCTTCATCTCCTTAAGGACCTTGATGCTTTCGCTGTATCGTAACTGGTTCTTGTTGGAGCACTCCTTCCATCTAAAAAAAAAAAAAAAAACAGTATGACTCAAATTAACTCATTTCAATATTTTTAACTTTCATGTCTCATGCCCTCACCCACAAAATTGAAGGCCCCCTCCAGCCCTATTAAAACACTCTATATAAGTAATTGTCCCTCTTATTCCCTCAAGTACAAAAAACATGTGTAACATACTTCTGCCTTATCCGTTTCCAACGTTCCATGTGGTCACATATGAGGGAACCGGATATTGGAATTGAATCTGCTGACTGTGAAAAGAGAAAATCGTCAAATTAACTTACTTGACAATAGATGTGCGCAATTTACTATCACAATGATTCATGGGGTACATATTATACAGGACCTTGGCAACAGTGGGTTTTTCAGTCTGTGGGATCCTTAAGTTGATCGGTTCCCCAGAGGTGTTGATAGGACAGGTGGTTGGAGGAGGGAGCCTGTATACATTCTGACCTTTACCATTGAGCATGTCTGTGACCTGGAAAAAGAAAGAAAAATGAAAGGAGCACAGTAGAAGTCATTTCTGCAACGATTTCCACATTGATAATGCATGAGAAATAATGACCTCTTTAGAGCTCCGACTTGTATTTAACAATAAGTGATATACTAATCTCTTACAATCCGAAAAAAAAAAAATTCCCACTTAACATTATGGGTGTTTAGCTAAGCATTTTTTTGCACAAGTGCAAAAGTGGTTTCATTTGATGCCATTCTGAGATAACTACTGCTGAGACATTTGCCTTCCCCATACACAACAGATGTGGATGGAATTGAAGTTATGGTGCTCAAAGCACTAAAAACTATAACTGAAAAACTTTTGTCAAACAACAAATACATGCTTCCTCACAAGCTTAACTGCTGCCAGCAAGGCACAAAAATAGGTAAGAAAAATATTATTTGAATTTTGATAAAATTAATCTATTAACCACAGTAAAACTAGGTCAACATTGACAGAAGTGTATCCACCACGAGTGCATGCCGCACTCCACAAAGGAGCAAGCTATAAACATTTTAAAAACCATCTTTCAAGTCTACACACTCACAAAACAGACAGTCGGTTGAGTATAGGTTTGTACAGTCATACATGATTTATATTTTTAACAATTTTTAATAAAACTGATTTGTTCATGGTAGCTGAATGGCCTCACCTCTTCCTCGACAATGCTGTGTGGAGGGCTTGGGGAAGGAGCTGGTTCCCGAACAGAGGGATTGTTTCTCATCCAGGCACGGCAGATAGGATACAGAGGGGTGCTGGTATTATACTGAGCCAGATCTACACTGCGATCAAACAACTTGATAATGTATGCATCTGGCAAATGGAAAAAGAAAGAAATCCACATGATGATGGAAAAAAGTGAGAACTTTCACAATGAACAGAGGTGATCACATTCACTGAATGACAGTAGGGAAAAATAATATCATGTGATTTTTCTCTGTATTATTATTAAAGGCCAAAACTTTTATTAGGTTTACTTTGTTTATGCTGATTGCTCTCTGGTATGCCTTCATCCATTTCTTTCCTTTTCTTCCTTCGGTGCTGTGGAAATCGTGCTGACGGCCTGGAAAAATCGAAACAAGGATGAGAACTTTAAAATATGTCCACCAAAACATAATCAATAATTGAATGTGTGCAGGCATGTATAAGCTACATCCTTTCGAGTTATCGTCATGCCCCTGTTTATGTTTTTGAAGACCGGGACAATCTGTGTTTATAAGTTACTGTTAGCCCTGGTAGAACCATATGGACACTTGCCTTTTCCCAGCAGATGATGGAGACAAATCCCTGAAGAGAAATAATGGAATATGCAATTATATTAAAACCAGACTTCAATAATGAGTTTTATGTTGAAATTTAAAAAAAGCAAGTACAATGTATCATATATTTTCAATAGATACCAAATCCTAAATCACTGATCCTTACTTGTTTAAAGAATCCACAGATATTTTACCAGCATCCCCCTCATTTTGCTCCCTGTTAAACGTAAAAGAAAAAATGTGCATGACTGAAAGGCAAATCACATTAATGGGCCTAAAATCATAGTGTTTCACTAACTTTTCATTTTCGCTCTTCTCTACCAGTACTTTTAACACATCGTCCAGTCTACCGCGGGCACCAGTCCCCTCTGCATCTGAAAAAAAGTTGTAAAAAGTTGAGGAACATGATGAATTACTCACAGATAACGTTACCAATGAAGTGTTTATATTGCAGGTAGGTTACATCTAACCTTATTTATTACCTAAATAATATATTATGGAGGAAATTGTTAGTGTATATCATAGAGAAATCTGCAGAAGAGAAACAGCTCACCTTGCCTCTCGGTCTTAATCTTGATGTGGTGCATATCTGTTTTTCTTGTAGATTCCACACGTTAAACCAACACTCGTTTTTTTATTTCTTAAAAGAAAAGACAGACATAAGTTCGCCTTTCGTGTGTTAAGTCTAATGCCGATTGCAACAAACGCTACTAAGTGAGGACAGTAAGCAGTCAGCGTTACAGGAATCTTGGATGCTGGTCGCCGTTTAAACAGTTAGCCACTTTCTACGTTAGCCGTAACCATTAGATAACACTACGTCGCCAACACAACGTCATCTACAGCTAAATGAAACGATGGCTATCGTAATAGTAATTATCTCTAATGTTTTCCGTGCGTTCGATTTAAATAAAACGTACATTAGGCCCTTTTATTTACTATACCGGTTCGTAACGTTCGCTAGCTAAGTCAACGTACGCTAACTAGCCTATTTTTGACTAATCACAACAGACATTCCTCTTCCGCGCGCTGCCGGTATCGCGTGAGCTCATTGGCGGTTGTGCCTCAACGGTCTGCTACGTGATTGGAGGAATGTTACGTCGATCGCATTTATCTAGGCGCCTATTGGCTGTGCGTCCCCGAGTAAATACGCTCGGCGTGAACACTGACGCTCAGTTTCGACTTCACGTTGGTGTTTTGAATTTTGTCAAAAACAGCGAAGTAATGTTGTTCTCTTTTTTTTATAAAAAAACAAACATGTCGGACTTGTAGGAAAGATGGATATTGAAAAAAGCCAACTGTACTGCTTTCCTTTCGAGTGTTTATTGCGTGCAAGCGTTTGACTCCATGGTAACTTTCTTTTGTGGATATCAACTCTGAGGCCGGAGGGTAACGTGGTCTTCTGTCAAACTTAAAACAGTAACACCTATGTAACCCAGCCAGACACACACCCAGATACAGCTATAGTTGTATAGTTAAAACTACCTCTGCAGTGCATTCTTTCCAATGTGACCCAGCTCTTGACGCCAAAGCTGTAATGAAATCTATGAAATCCAGGTAAGAACTACAGACCACGTTTGCATGGGGCCAGAATCAACGATCACAGTAGGTAATATGTTTTAATTTTAAATCACTATTGTGTTCACAAGGCAGCATCCCATCCAATCGGCATCTTCTGCGGGGAAGACAAACTACCAACCCACCAGAACCCAGTCAAAGAAAAAGAAAACAACGGTATGTTTTAAAGCTAACTTTACATGTACACTGCAACACATGTTTGATTCTGTAAGTCCTACTCAATCATTATGAATTCAGTGCCAACCACTCTTGCTTTTGCTCTTTTGTAGACTTTGAGTCTTGTGCATCAAAAGCGGCGCGACGCTCCACGAGTACACACATCTGAGAGTCCTGACCAGCGTTTGGCTGCCGCAGATGGACAACCTACGTTTGCCCAGTCCTGGCCTTCTGTTGACGGTGGATCATCTCCTACTCGCACTACACCCTCATCCAGCATGAACGCACCCAGCCAGTCTGCAGGAGCAGAACAATCCACAGCTTCCCGTGAGCAAGGATCTCACCAAGATTCAGTGCTGGCAAAGTATGTTTCACTTTCCGGGTGAAGACCTTAAGTCCTCCTCTCACTTTTTTTTGCAGCAAAAACAATATTAGATGCAAGACAAGGTCATCCATTATCTGTAATGATGGGAAGATTTTGATGAGAACTTGTCAGTGGTGATTTTATATTCCTGTTTGAATCACCTTCTATAACCAGTATTGACCTTTGCTCTGCCAGGTACGTGGACCGTTTTCGCCACGGTCAGCCACGGAGCCGAAAGGAGCGCCAGCAGAAGGCTTCTGCCATTGGAGAGGAGCTGCCTTTTTGGTGGATGTCGTCCTCATCTTTACCCTCCAGTTCAACGCCAACTAAAACCACAGGCAAAGGTACAATCTCCTCAACATACGGTTATCAGCTTCGGCAGCCTGATGAAACAGCAACTTTTCTGGAAATATCTCTTTGTGGAATTTCTTCCTTTTTTAAATGTCACCCTCTCTCCAGAAGATAACCATGGAGCTGCAATTTTCAGTCCAGCAGGACAACATCGTGACCGAACTCCGTCCCCTTGCAGAGGAGCCCACAGTGTGAGTACATCTGTTGGGTACACCAAATTTCGAGTGCATATTAAAGGCTGTTGTAGTCCTGTCTTATCTACTGAACAACAGTGAAATGTGTAATGTTTGACGATACTAAAAAATGTAGTCACTTTCATTGAAAGATATATAAAACACACGTTTTTCCCATTTCTTACTACTTTGATAATGCATTATTGGGCACACACACCTGCACCTGACCCCTTATTCCAATTAAGCGAAATATTTAATTATTTTCATTTTATAAGCACAGGTCTATTTGGAAACCTCATGCGTTTAATAATTGCACAGGAAGACCTTGATTATGTCACAGTTTATGATTCATTTATAGCTTTTTTTTTTACCAGATACTGTCAAATGCAGAATCATCCCTAAAATATGACTAGATTATGATTATTATAGATAAAGCTGCATAATGTGACTGATTCCATGACAATTTTTTTACTCAAATGCTGCAAATGCAACTATCTGGGTGTATCTATCTATTTATCTACTATTGCTGTCAAATTCAACACATTATTTTAAATATATAATGCTAAAAAAACAACATAAAGGCAAGAAATTGCAGAGTTAGATGCCTCAAAAATAAACACTATATTGCTGCACACAGCAAGCACTGAAATACAATAAAAAAATTAAGATTATTTTCTTCCAGGGCAAAACAATACAAAATTCTCAGCATCTCTTCACGTGTGAATCAGTGTCAGTGATTTTACATTTAAACATCCATCATTACAGTCTTTAATAATTATGAAAGAAAGTTTTTTAGCAATTTATTGCCGCAAGTTATGATTTTTTTTTTCTTTAATCGATTGAGTTGTGAATGTTATTCATATTTATTATCAACAGCAAAGTTGTGACTTATTTGCAGTTCTGCCTGTCGTCTTTGTTCCTCAGATTTTGTCAGACACCTCCCAGGGTGAATTTGATGACACAGATATAGTACACCTTCAAGAGAGGGCCAGCAGACTTCTGCAGAGAGGGTACAAAAATGGTTTACCTTAATGCTATATTAATTAATTCCCTCAGCTATATGCAACCTTCTGTCTTTTTTACAGTGAAGGTACTATCAGTGATGGATCCATCCCTGTGAGCTCAGAAGGCCTGGCCTGCTCGGATCTTTCCTCACCAGTCAGTGTCGATGAACCAGTGCGAAGACCTTTGGTACCCAGCTTACTAAAATCTACTACAGGTGAGGCAAGACTGTTTATTTTCCTCTATGTAGAGTAATCAGCTACACTGCTGCTCCCTCTTATGCAACTTGTATCAGATGATTCCTCATTTGTACACACAAAACTTCTGTGTCAATATTGTTGTGCAATGTGTTTAACATTTACAGTGAAAGCCAGGTTAGACTCTGTCGAGGGCATGTCCACCCAAAAATCCTCTGGCTTTCCTTTTTTGGTGCCCCCCACACACCCACAAGAGGACATTCTGTTCCAGTGGCGTTTAAGGAGAAAGATGGAGCAGGCCAGGGAGCAGAGCCAGTCCCAGCAGCACCCTGGATCCTTGTTTAGCTGGCAGGGTCTACGCCATCCCTCAGCCAATGGACAGACTTATGAGGTTGGAGTCTTAGTGTTTAGAATTTGCTCTGTTTTCTTTGGAAAATACTAATTTGAGATTACACAACCGCCTTTTCTCTGTGTCATCTGCAGCAACAGCAAAATGTTCCACCTCCTGCACCCTCACAAAGAGATTCTCACTCGTACGTCACTGCTCCCCAGGTAGAAATCAAAGAAGCCCACGGACCCTGTCCCCCAGCTTCGGGTCCTCCTTCCCTCCCTGCCCCTGCTGACCCTGGCTCTTCAGTCTCTCAGCCTTATTCTATCACCCATGTTCCTGCCCACATGCATCTACTCTGTGACATTTTGCCCTGTCCCATCAAATCATCTCAAGCTAGCGGGCAACAAAGCATTTCTCAAAGACTGGATGTGTCTCCGACTGAACTTGTCCCTAAAAAGACCCAAAACCCTGCCTCTTCTGGACCTACACAAGCAGAGTGGCAGAGTCGCCACAAAAAGACTGAGAGGAGTAAGAAGGAGAAAGCTCTGACAGAGGATTTGGAGAAGACTGAGAAGAAGACAGCTGTGGCCATCAGAAAGCAGAAGAAATTCTCAAGGTAAAGTATTGAAAAATGCACACGGTGTACAACAGCAGCTCTGAACACTAAATATACGCGTTTCTGCAGATACACTGTGGATGGCGAACAAGCTGATGGGCCAAGCCACACGAACAGAAGTTCTTCACAACAAAGAGTTTCCAAAAAGGTCAATTCATGCACAGAGCAGCGGCAACAGGACTTTTCCAGTGAGAGCTGTGCTGTCACGCCACCACCGTCTCCAATCCACAATGCATTAGGACAGGTCAGTAGAGCGTTTGTCTCACATGCACTTCTGCCTTTACCCTTATATTGTCCTCTTGGGTAAAAATGCACTAACTATAAGCTTTTTCAAAAGGGAAAGTTTTCAACCTGTTCTTAAATGTAGGAAGGGTGTCTGCCTCCTGAACTGAAACAGAAAGACGGTTCCACAGGAGAGGAACGCTGTCTGATGCATAAATAGGGAACTGTTGTGATGAAATCAGGTTTACACAACTGCGGCTTAATATTCTGAAATACTAATATAGTGATGAAATAGTGTCGTGTGACCTATTGTCCCCTTGCACAACTGGAAGACCACAGATGCTATACAACTTAATAAAATAACCACAGTTCAGCAAAATAAATATTAAGAATACTTCTTTTGCCCCAGGCTGGGGGCATTGTTTTTGTTATTTTAGAATAAATATTTATTTCTGAATAGGACTTGTTCTATCTCTGACAACACCAGCATTGTATTACATTTCAGCCGCCGTTTTTCTGCCACATGGTCAACCATGTCCGTTATTGCACAAACTAAAACCAGGCTTTAGAAAGTGCTACTGTATGTGTGAAAATGCAAGGTATTTGTTTTGCTGCCAAAATGAGATTGAATTTTTGTCAGCAGATTTTTTGAACAAAAGTTATTTTTCTGTGTCATTTTTTGTAGTTTTGACTTGATTGCGAAACAGGTTGAAGTGTAACAGGTACTTAACTAATTTTCTTTGTAGCAATAAATAAAATAGCAATACTAGAATGCAATTTAAGTCGAGTATTTAAAATGAAAGTGATGTAGGGAAGTTTTAACAGCAAAATGTGCTTAATTATCAAAAGGGAAATTACTCCTTGTGAGGAATGTCTATTTTTTAAAATGTTTACTTGATGATCTACTTGTGTGTTACTACTGATCACCGAGTCATTTAACTATTATCTATAGAAATACATCATGGTGTTTGTGGTGGCACAGGCCATGCCTGATTTTGTTTTTCCATTCATTCTTATTCTATATGATTATCATGAACTTGACTCATTTGTCATAATGATGAGAAAAAGCTGCATTAACTAGTAGAGTGCTCTCATCGGGACTTGACAGGTTGTTTCAGAGGTATTGTTCCCTACGCTGGATTCCTTTCCTACAAAAAGGAGCCCGGTCTCATCAGCTTCTCCGTGCACAGCCTCTGCTCCTCCACAATCCTCTTTCCCCCCGTGCAGCCCACACAACTCTCTGGAGGTCCTCACCCAGCTGCTGCAAGAGGCTGAAGGTGAGCTCATGGTTGCAGAGAGCACCGACCTTTACCCTGTGGCTAATTGGGAAGAATCTATTCGGAACTGTGAACAGCTGCCACTCTGAGTCTCTGCATTCTATAGCAGTCAGATTCCAGTCAAAATCCCTGGAAATTTCGGTCTTTCTGTTTAGTGCAGCATGTTTTTAACATGTCCTCCTATACCTATGTTTTTATTTTATATTCAGATTCGGATGAACGAGAGTTTGAAGATGACCCTTTACTCCAAGTTCTTCGCAAACAGAGAAAGTGGGTGAAAGAGCAGATAAGGTAACATTTCACAAATGGTTAATATGATGAAGAAGAAAAAGAATGATTCTAGAACACCTTATCTTGTGGCGCTATGAAATGTAGCTCTCATATTTTATATTAGAAAGATTTGAATGAAGCCTTGAAAAGACTCCAGAAAACAAACTTATTGTATTTTTTTCCTTTCAGTGAAGTGGACTCCATGTTGGATCAAATCCTGGAGGAGAAACAAGTTACTTGAACTTTAGCAACAGACACTTGATTCATCAGAATGTTTTTTTTTTATTATTTTAAAAAGAAATATAGATTATTTTAATATATTTGGAGATATCTACATAAACACTTTGAAGTAACATCTTTGTGCATAATTAATCACAATCACAATACAGTGCATTTTACATTTTAACATAAGTAAGCAATGATTCATGAACACAGATTATTTACAGAGACCGTTTCCTTGAAACATTATGTAAGATCGATGAGTAATAAGCAGAGCAGTATATACAAATCTGGGAGCAGGGAATATTCGTATAGTGCCAGGAACAAATCTCTGCTTTGGCACATGCTGATTGTTGCTGTGACCATAGGAGCTAGCGTTATTTGTGTCTGCGTGCATATGGGTGTCTTGCATTTATTTTTCATACATGGCGGAGATGGCAGAGATTTTTGTGTTTGATATTTAATTTGCTCGGGCCAGGAAGCCGGAGTTTTCAGTTTGCAGCATGGGCGCGGATATAAAAATGATGCCTTCTGGAGAAACCGCTGATTCCAAAGCCATGGTGTCCACGCCCTTTGGGATTCGGTAGCGTCTGTTAAACTGCAGTGTCGTTGACCCAGGACCATCCTTCTATAAAGAGGAAAACGTGTATAACAGATCATATTTTGTAGCTATTTTTAAATAAACCCTTAAATAGTACAGTAACAGTAACAGAATACTTACCTTTTTTTCCTCATGCTTGCCTTGCACCTCCACAAAATCTCCAATCACTTTGACCAGTAGGTCCTCTGGGTTAAAAAGCTTAACATCCACTTGGACTGTAAATCTGCTGTCATCACAGGTCACCTTCCAACATAAGGCAAATTACATTATTATGAAGGCATTAAATATACTGGGTATATACAACTCCTAATTGTAGTTTCCTTTGCCGTGTACAAATATTTGAAATTTTTTCATGGACTGTGAAAACAATATTTCAAGAAAAAAACAGTCAGCTTCTACTTGAACCCTTGAACTTGAAGTACTTCTGTGTCAAACAGTGCATTCAATAGCATGTTCAAATTAATGTTATTGTAGAAAAAATTGGGATGTTTTTATGCAGGTAAAAAAAAAAAAAAAATACCGCAAAACTGATTTCCTTCCAATATTTGTGCAGTGAGCTGAAGTGATTTACCTCTGCAGAGCTGTAATTATCCATCTCTGGAAGCAGCAAGTTCTGGGACCAGTTATATTGTCCATAAGTCCCATTAAGCCGAGGAATAAGAGGTGGTAAAACCTTTTCCCATGGGATGCCGCCAACTGGGATAGTGGATGGCAGGATGAAGTCCATTTTGAATCTAGGAAATGATGGGGTAAAAGAAGGAAAAAAAAAAGTTGTATATTCTGTAAGAATACAGAAAGTTCCACAAGAGTGCTCACCATGTCTTACCTCTTGTTAAATTCCTTGAATCAAATCAGTGTGCAGAAGCAAAGGACAGCCCCTGTTGAGCTGCTTGTGTTGCTTAAGTCCTGGATGAGGTGACCGTGTGTGCCGGTCTGTCTGCTCCCCTCCCTCTGCTTGCTGCATGTGTCTGTTGTGGTCCCTGTTTTATAGCGGGGTTGCATAATGAGTTGGGAATTCATATTGGGGCACCTTGCCTCTGTTATGTTCTAGACTTACGTGTACCCTTGGGTGTTGAAACAGCTAGGGTCGTAGCTATAGGATAAAGAGTGTTTTGTTTTGCGAGCAATGCAGCTGTTGCAGGCTTTGACAATTACCGTGTTCATTGCCTTTGCTTAACATTAAACATACATGTCTTCAACACTTCATTCCTAGGGATAATAGCACCTTTTATCAAATGTGCCGCTCAGGTGAAGTCATCAGATCTGTTAAGAACCACAAGCTTAAGCGTGGTTGTCAAGGAAGGTCTGTCCAAAAATAAGTTAAAAAAAAAAATGATGCTGACACTTGTGAGCTGATGTGAGACAGACAGTGACAGCAGGGACGTCCCGGACACATGTCGGAGCACGTGTGTGACCAGAGAGCCACGCTGCCCTCATCACTCACCCGTGACAGTGGCGGAAGAACATTCAGGTCCTCAGTTGAGTAATTGCAGCAATATCACATTGTGAAAATACACCAAATCAAGTACAAATACAATACTCAAAATATTAAGTACACAGCTATAAGCACGACATATTTAAAGAATCATAATAGTGTAGAATTTATAATATGATAGTATTGATATAGTTTATTTTGCAGGGCAGTTTAATTTATGACAATACTTTATATAATACAATGATTGAATGTTGTGTGTGTGTGTAAAACCTTTATTAATGAAATAATTATGGCTATGTATATAGCAAAGTAAAAAGCACAATACAGTCTTAAATGTAGTAACAAATGATGTGGTTTAGGTTGCAACCAATAAGAACCAGGTTTATGTAGGTTTTCATGTAGGCATTCTGAATACACACATAGTAACATGTGAAAACATTATTTATCTACAAAAGGTCTTAATTCAGAGTTCACTCCCTATAAACCTTTTTTATTAGGGAAGACCCTACATCAGGCCAAGTGCTGATAATTCTGGCTTGTTCTTGGCACATTATAGCAAAGTCAACAGATATGAACGGGTACATATTCTCCCTGTTAGTAATGCTGAACGTGTCACTTAAGCTTTGACTGGAGTGACTAAAAATGGCACTGATTATGTTATGACTCATATAGGATAATAGGGAGGTGGAGACATTTGTAGGGATTAACTTATTGGGTTTCACAACAGGCGCCAGTGATTGTCCAGACTCTGAGACTTCTATTGTAATTCTGAATATAGAGTATACACACACACACACACACACACACAGGTTCAGAAAATAGCTCCACACTGATTCACAGATACTTAAAGCATAATGATATTCCAACATATGTATCAGTTGTTCTTGCCAGGAAATAAAAACAAGTTATTTGTAAATTTGATGTTTTTATTTGTCATTTATACAAGAATGAAAAATAGTGTTGGGTGCACATTCACACACAGACTTCCTCAATCCTCAATGAATATTTTATGAAAAACATAACATTACATTACAACTTCAGGGGGAAAACGGCTTGCCTATTTTAATGCTTTGAACTAACCTATAGCCTGACATCCAGCTTAATCATTAGATATTGTTAGATACTGTACAGAACAGTTGTGTATTACAATATTACCTGGGATACACTATGAACAAAGAACTTTCTGCCTTGTCAAGCACAAAAATGTAAAAGTTTATTTGTCCAGTCCTACAGCATTTATCTTTTTAAGACAATATGAATTACTCCTTTAGTGACAATCCAATTTAGCTCCAGAGACCAAAGCATAACAAATAGTAATCATCTATAGTTCAAGAAAGAATATTCTTTGGCCCATTATAATAAATCATTACTTATTTTCAAGGTCTATCATCAAAAAAAAAAAACATCTCAAGGAATGCCAAGTGGGATTGTAAACGAGAGATAGTCTCCCACTTCCCCCCATTCTGCTCGGAAATGCTGGAAAATTGTTATCCACGTGGTGAGTACTGCGACCCACAGCAGCAGCCCCAACGCTGAACGCTTTACATCTGGATGAACACACAAAAACAAAAGACATTTAGTTGGCATGCTGTTAAAACAATTGATACACTGGTATATCATTCACATCATGTTCTTTGCAGAGTTTAACCCACTAATGTAGATGAACCTAGTGCTATTGCCCGTAGTAAGGTCAATCCAAAGCTGCTCTAACTTTTTCACAGCTTGTAGATCAGTGGTTTGGTGCTATGGGCACACTACTGGGGAAACTAGTAATCAAAGGAGCCTAGATAAATTGTATTGTAAAGACATTTACATTTTAATGACATCCTGAAATGGTTTTAGCCTACTTAGACAAGTCTTTGTCTGTGTTTGAATATTAATGGTCCAAAGGATTTTTTTTAAATATTTTTTGCCCATAGGACCTGATGATACTTGTTACTGCAACACACCAATGTAGATGATGCGTCTAATAAACTAATGTAATGTATGATTCATGGCTCTTTCTCATTAAGTTACTCAGAAGTGGATGTGAACTCCCACAGCTGTGGTGGTGAACTGTCTTTTTTACTGATGGGTGTGTAGGCTTCTATGGAAGTCATCTCAATGTCCCTATGTATAGAGACCACAGTCCTCATTATAGGTGACCTCGGTTCCTACACCACACGCTTCCTCCATGTCAGTCCCCACCCCCCTCTTCCTCCCCCTTTCCTGTCAACATCATACATTGATACTACTCAAGCACAAACACACTATACTAACAAACAACAGAAACATTATGTACTGCACATAAATGCATTATATTTCACAAATAATATACAATATATGCAACATTAGGTGTTGCATGGTAAGTTTTAGGACTCACATGTTTTTATCTGAAGTTGTTCAGTGTAGGCTGGCTTTACAAAAGCCTCTCGAAAAAACCAAACAACATTGACAAGCCACAGGAACGGAAGAAATGCAAAGCCACCTAAGAGAGAGGAAAAAAACACTGTTATCTGTAGTAATAAATTAATATTTGGTCAATCCTATTCCAAGATTCATAAACACTTTTCCATGTTTCTTGTTATGAATAATAAAAACTAATTATTGACATGATTTCACTCTCATTACTATTTTTTTTAAGACCATCTTGTAAATAAGGTGGTTTATTATAGTGAGAAATATAGGAAGATCATTTCTTTCAATGTCTACAGACACTGTAGCCTAAAGCAATTATGTGTCCACATTGGTACATTATAATTTTGCTAATATTTTAACATAAATGGTAGCCCTTTGCTATATTGATCATTTGCCAATCAAGAACCAACGGTCAACAATTGAAAAAAAAAAAGAATAAACGGGAAGGATATTACTTCAATCACTTCAGCTCAGTAAAACACAGAAAACCCATATTAACCAATTAATGATATTTTTTCTAAATGATATAGACTACGATGTTATTCTTTCATCTGGATAGATTTAACGAGCTTTATTAAGTATATGGAATAAAATTTAGTTGATCCTGGCTATGTGTATCTTTTGCTCTCACCTAAGTAATATTTCCTGCATAAGCCAAGTTTCTCCTCATTGGGCAGTCGTTCCAGGTTCATTCTGACTTTCACTGCTAACAAACCTTAGGATACAGAAAGTAAAAAAAGGCATTACAGCACATTAAGAACTGTACACAGTGACCCAAATAACATCAGATTTCTGGTTAAAGGGTAATGTTGAAGAGATTGCGGATTCTCCACGGTCGTGGAAAATTAGTGAAAGGTAACAATATAGGATAGTAGTTTATTGTCATTGATACACAGTGCATGACACAGTACACCAACAAATATGAAAAGTATTTAGATTTCAAGTAATAAAGCGGTATGTTAATGCGCGTTAGCCTAGCTAGCCAGTCAGATGACAAGGGATAACATTAGCACTTTGTTAGCTTCCGTATAATTTGGCTAAAACAGCCAGTAACAATAACTTACATCGGTGTCACAATTATGGCCGAAAACATAGTGTTTCTGATTTAGGAGGTAAATACTAACCTACACAATAACGTGATTATTTACCGTTTATTTAGAAGACCAAGAGATAGATACGCGTCGTCAATTAAAGGAAAACAATCAAAAACACTTCCTAATTCTTCTTCTCTAGAAGGTAATTCCTCCTCCTCTTGCTTCTTTTAGCTTCTTCTTCTTTGGTATTTATCGCCGGTTTACACGCTAAACGGTGAATTACCGCCTTCTACTGGATAGAAATTAAGATTAAATTTTACCATCTAATCGGAGTAAAAGTAAGAAAGAATTAATTAATTAAGTTGTACGCCACCCCACAATCCTTCCTATGAAACAACTTCTCAAGATAAGCCTAGAAAGGGTCTGAAAGCTCGACGTGCGTCTCCCTCTACGTCGTCTTTCGCCTTTGTTCCTGTTTAATGGCGACGAGGGAGAGGCGGGGGAGGATGGGGGGTTAATGCAACTTCACAGCGGTCTGAGGTGCTTACCGCCACCTACCGGTCAGGGGTGTCAAATAATGCCTTCACACATTTTCTTTATTATATAGTAAGAATCGTTTATTTATTTATTTATTTATTTATTTATTTATTTATTTATTTATTTATTTATTTATTACATTTTCTTTCCTAGTTGTTTTTAAAAAGACCCCCCCCAACAAAAAAAAAGAAACACAAAAACAATCACGTACAATGGTATTTTTTGGAAGAATAAAAAACGCAACAGTACCTATTACAGTACCCCAGCATTCATTCTTCCTCTTTTCCAGTGAACCCCAAATCACTTCTTTCTACATTTTACACTATTTGTGACAAAATACTCTCACTTAAAACTAAAATGGAATTATAATATCATATTTCTGTTTGCTTTAGAAAAGCTTTGATTATGCTGTTGGCCCAGGAAGTAACAATGAACATAGTTTTCTTACAGTACATCGAAAAATGTGTAAAAAACCTGAACAGTACACACAAGACATACAAATGGTAATGAAGCCATTTTATTTTGGTTGTGATCCAAACCCTATTCAGTTGCTGAAGATTTCTGCTGCTTTCTCTCCTTGAGCATCTACACAGACGTCTTTCTCTCCTCCATAATCAGATTCTTTTGATGACTTTCAGGATGCACACTGCCATCTACTGTGTTGCAATAAAAATAGTAGACCATTAAATGATGGATGTAGCTGAATGAACTAAAAATAAAGATACTAAATTTAACTTCTGTAGTACTGTGATAACCTACGTCAACGTCTTTATCTTAAAACCACATGGTTTATTTGATTTTACTTTCTTCTTTCTTTCTGATATATATTTTTTCATATTTATATTTTGTTTGTCATCATTTGATTTTCTGTAGAAGAATAGATTTTTCTCTATAACATCGTACAAGTATTATTCATTTTATTTAGGTGAATTATTTAGGTAGGTTTCCTGCCTCATCCTTTACTTGATATTGCACTATTTGTTATTTATGTCCTATTTTGTTTTGCATGTTTTTTGTGTTGGGGCAGCTTATCCATAGTCGCACACGATGTAAACTATATATTCAAATGCATCAATAGATAGCGTTAATATGAATGAATAAACATCTTTTTGTTGATTTCACTACAAAATCAATCACACTGCTTATGCCTTATATGTAGCTTATACACATATTTCATTATTTCATACAGGTTTGTTTTTTCTAACATTAAAGACTTTTTAATAACAATTTGACTCCATGGTTAATTATTTAAAATTAAACTAAGAATAAAAGCGATATTCTAAGGGGGAAACTTGCCATTAGGTGGTGGAAGATGAAACTTTTGAAAAAAAAAACTGGTTTTGTATAATACTCTCAAAATTCATATTTATTTAAATGTGAATGCCATAAAATATACCGTATATAATATGAATGACATGCATTATGTATGTACTAACATTGACATTGACCTTAGGGCGGGCGTCTTTAGGTCTAGTGGGCCTAGGTTTATTAAAATTAATAAGTAATAATTAACTATTAATGAAGAGATAACTCTTAAAATGAGACATAATGTGTATGTACTATGTGAATACATGCTTTCGAATAGAGACTAAGATACAACCACCACCAGAGGTCGATCCACGTTCGTCTGCCTGTTGCAGTCATACCGAAACTCACTTTCCCTTGCTGCATTGCGGCGCCCCCCTCCCAACTCGCGCCTTCCCTCTTGTCTCTCCTCGCTGCTGCTACTAGCCGTCGCTGTGTGTGTTGTTGTTGAAGCAATGATGGCGGCAGCGGGATGCGGATCAGCAACCGCGGCTGCCGGAGGAGGCCAAGGTGGAACCGCTACGGCCAGAGGTCGTTTCCCCGGTCGGCCTTGGTCGTCTCGCAGTCGTTTGCGCTCTGAGAAGCGTTGGCAACTCGGACGGTCAGGCTTAGAAGCTGACGATGTGACAAACGGAGGGCCAAGGCCCGCAAACCTGGCTCTATCGTTAAACGAAGACCAGTCTCACTTGCGCTTGCTCGGGATAGAGGCGAGCCACAAGATCCTTGGCCAGGCTGGATACAGCTCTAGTGGGAGTGAAGAGGTGAGGCCCCAAACCGACCCAGGAGTTAGTATCTTTATTTTATTTTCTCACATTTTGTGTGATTGTTACATATTTTAAGAATGAATGCTTCCCACAGTAGTGTGACTGGATTGTGGAGAAATGTCAACATCCCTTTTGCTAGGCTAACGTTACCTTGGTAAGCTAACATGCTAACTAACGTTAGCATAGTGCAGCTTTCCATGACAGTGAGTCGCATTAATACCACTTCTAAAAAGCAACAGAGCAGTTTAAGTCACATTAGCACTGTTTCTTTTAATTGCTATCGCATGGGTTAATAAATGGCGAAACAGTGAATAGAATATATTTAAAATACCTCTGAGTGAGTCTCAGTGCGACAGTTTGTAAACAGGCATCGCAGTTATTTCATGTATGGCCCGCTCGATATCGGGCCAGAGCACCGTTAGCAGGGAGCTAATAGTAGTGAACACAAAGAACGGGAAGGCTAGCTATTGCTAACTGATCTGTTTTCATACGCCGTCCAGATGCTTAGCTTGCTCCAAAGACATGGAAAACACAACTCCTACGTGTTGCGGATACTCATGTCTGGCTTAGCGTAACTACGACGTGAACACGCAGTTAAGTAAGTTTTAATTATGGCTAAGTAGCACGAGTGTTAATGCTTTCAGGGGGAAGGTACGGCTAATTGCTAGCCAATGTTACCAAACACGACATGTTTAAATGGTGGTGCAGACGTGTGCCAAAGCCAGTTGTACCCTTGTTGTGAGAATTGAAAGCTCCCTACGAATACACATGCAGTACTTAGCGTCTAATCGTTATTCATGAGTAGCGCTGCTCGCAGGCGCTCCGCTCACAACTGTAGGCTTCAGTTAGGTGTACAGTACTGGAGGGAATCGTAATTACAACACACACATTTCCCTGCAGTGTTTTGGAGGTGAGCGTGCTAATGCTCAAGTGCGATTCATTTAAAGGGTTACCCAGAGAACACGTAATTGCACGCTCAGAAGTCCAGAAAGTGTTTTCCCCAAACAGTCATGCATGCAAGTTGTTTGTTGCTAATGTGGCCCCGAGTCAAAGTTGTCATACTACTTGGAAGAGATGAATGAAAAGATGTTGGTTAAATGTGGAACTGAGTCAAACAAGTGTCCATTGTCTGCCATTGAATTTCAGGTTATTAAGCAATTAACTGTTTATTTATTTTTAAACATGGCCTTTTGTCCAATATAGAAAAATAAATGTATATTGTTTTGGTCAGTGTATTGTTAACATCATCTGTATGCTTGACATTCATTTATTCTTCATAATAAACATTTAGGTTTCATGTAATTTACAACATCTTGTGGCATTGATCACTGGACATATATGCCACAGTCTAAATGTGTTAATATTTGAGACATAGTTTTTGCTGATAATTTAGTAGCTGAGAGCAGAGTTGTGTTGCTTCAAGTGCTAATGGTTCTAAATCTGTTTTTACTTAAAGGGAGATGACTTCACAGGATTTGAAGCTGAGAGAAAAGGTTCCAAAGGACGTCTGTGGTCTCGACAAAACCCTTCCAAAGGTGAAGAAAATTATATTACTGCATCACACAACATGAATAGTGTAATTATTGAGTAACACACAAGATGAAGAATGAGGAAAAAGAGAATTTTGTTTCACTGTTTTCACTGTCACGGTTTTTAATTTACTGAAAGTGTTTTTATGCTTTATTTTTTTCTTTTGTAGGTGATGCTGTCAACACAAAATCTAAACGACAACGCAAGAAGCTACTGCTTGATATGCCAGCAGCGGAGGCAGCTATTAGTCCACCCGATCCTGTAAAGGATGTAAAATCCATGGAGGAGATACATACCATTTCTCCTGAAGCAGAGCCTGCAAAGGATTGTAGGAAAAGTTCAAAAGGAAAAAACACTATGGATCGGCAGTCCACTAAAAGCAGAGCCTCATCAGCAGCACCAAGGATTACTATAAAGTTGGTGGCCAAAAAGAAAATGAAAACTGCAAAGGAGCCCCATAAAAAATCCATGAAGAAGTTGAAAATAAAAGGAATTCAGGATCAGCCTAAAGCAAAGGACATTCACAGTGACCAGATTTCAAGCGCTCATGTCAAATTAAAAACTGAACCACAGGATGATAAATATGGCACAGAAGATAAAGGAGAAGGGACATTACCTGCAAGAAGGCGTGGGAGATCTGCTTCAAAGACAACAGAGCCTGTCTGCCAGACGACCGCCAAAGTTGGGGCTGTTGACCATAAACCAAAAGAGAGAATATCAGCTGATCGAGTTGACACTGTAAAGGAAAGTGGAACTGTCGAGCCAAAAACAAACGCAAAGCAATTAAAGCATAAGGAAATTGTGACAGAGCCAGCTTCTGAAGGTAATCAACTGATTCGTAGGAGCAACAGAGTCACCAACCCATTCTCGAAAAAAGTATCTGACAGTGCAGCGGAACCGGAAAGCCTAAGTAAAACTGATGCCATTCTTGCAGAGTCCAAGTCAAAAGTTTCTAAAACTGTGGAGGCCAAACCATTGATTAAAAGTGATGTACGGAGGCAAAGCAAGAGGCTAAATAAGGATAATACAGTGCCAGAAAACCATGGTCCATCCTCCACAGAAACTAATCATATAACAGTACAGCCCTGTGACAGTTTACCTTTAATAAACAATGAACTGAGGGTTCCAAGTTTAAAGTTGTCGAAGATCAGAAACCCAAAATATGATGCACAGGCCAGTGGAAAAAATTCAACGCGAAAGAAAAAACGGAGAAAATTTGTCTGGTCTTTAATTTTAGTAAAGGAAGACATTCAGACGCAGGTTCCTGAAAACACTGTCAAAGCACCAGAGAAGATTGTGAGTGAAGTAGATCAGTCCACTTTTTGTGACACCAGCGTAAACAAGAGTTTGAAGGGCATGGATGAAATTTCAAAACTGGATAACTCTGCCCCACAGGAGAGTAATAATATGGACAACAAAGAGAAGGGTTCCCAAAACAAGGGTGACATTTCATTTGAAGAAAAGTCCACATTGCAGGTGGAAGTTGAAGTGGAGGACACAACTGAAACGCCTCTGCAAGAAATCACAAAAATGGACTGTGGGAAAGTTGTTCCGCCTCTTCAGATCAAAAAGGTCTCCTCTCCTGGTAAACACAAAAGCTCAAAGGCATCCTTTTTAATTCAGCAAGTTAGCCCTGTGTCTGAAAAGAAAGAGGATGATGTTCCAAAGGATCAAAGTGAAGTTAAAGAGGATAAACCATCACGTCCGGCTTCTGAAGAAATACCAACCAGGAGACTAAGAAGGAGAACGTCAAGCCTTGATTCACCGCAAAAAAGGTCTGATTGTCGGATGGCTGCAACAACTCAGAAAAGGAAGTTAAGAACCAGTCTGCAGGATGAGGATACCCCACAGGTGCACGATGAAGATTCTTCTCAGGTTTTAAAAGAAGATTCCAGCACACACGTTCTTCCTGAAAACTCCTGTCAGGTTTTGGCAGTAGACTCGTCAGAGGTTACCAGTGTAATATCTCCAGAAGTTCCTGATAAGGAGTCTCCACAGATCGCTGATGATCCCTCACAGGGGCCAGGGGAGGTTTCTCCACAGAAGGAGGAGAATGAGGTAGAACCACAAACAGAAGAGGCCAAACCTTTGCCTGTGCCTTCTAAACCAAGAAGGTGTAGAAACAATAAATTGGGAAAGAAGAAGTCTGTTCAAAGGAAGAAAGCTGTCATTTCTGCTGAAACTGCCGTCAGTGTAGAGTTGGCTACAGTTGAAGCGACTAATACAGAGCCTGTGCCTAAGGAAGATAGTTTGCCTTTAGAGACAGAAGTAAGTCAGCCAGAAACAGAAGATAGCACACAGCCTGAAGCAATACAGGACACTGTATTAGTTGAAGAAGAGCAGATACAGCCACCCGTAAAGGAGGAAACGGACATTCAGTTGATAGATAGTCAACAATCTTTGGCATCCGAAAGTCAAGCAAGTGTTCCAAAAACGTGCCTAAAAAAGAAATCCCTCAAAAAAATAAAAAAGAAGCGTAAAAGTTTGATCGGGCAGCGCCAGAAACACCGGCACAGGAGCAGAGATGGGAAGTTTGCTCCACTTAACATATCTGAAGGTCAGAATATTGTTGAGGGAGATGATGACATTTCCACCCAGTTGGCAGCTACCACACCAGCCATTAGCTCTAAACTTATTGGAGTACATAAAAAGTACAAGAAGAGACTGTCTGGCCTTCAATTTATTGGGTCTAAACGACCAAAACCACCATCTAAAATAATTTCTAAACTGATAGAAATAGGGCTCGACAAAGATAGTATGAAACAGGAGGAAACGGACACATTGGTTGATGGAGCACGGCCAGATGTGGTAGATGCTCAGCCTGGTAAATCAAAGTTTGTAAAAAACATCAAGCACTTCATTATGCCTGTTGTAAGTGCTAGGTCCTCACGAGTGATCAAGACTCCGCAAAGATTTATGGATGATGCTGGAATGTCAGTACTGCCTCGAAGAAACTCCCCAAAGAAAGGTTTTCAATTGGGGTTGCAAATACGTCCCGGAAAGAGGCGAGATGATGGGACAGGCAGAGCAATATCCCCTATCTTGCCATTAGACGAGGAGGACATATTGAGTAATGCTCAGTTGGATGTCGATCTGTTCTCAGCTCAGGTCCTAGATGACAACAGTGATATTGCAGACAGCCTATTTTCTGAGACAAAAAGTGGCAAAATTGAAAAGAGGCGGCCCCTTTTAAAGAACTCTAGTTTTAAGTGGCATGTACCTGAAGAGTCTAGTGAGGAAATGTATACACTGGACAAAACTCTAGAGAGCAAATGTGAGGATCTCTTTTTACCGCCACCAATTGATAAGCCTGCAGAAGTACCTATTGACCTCCTAGACCCTCAGAGAAGGAAACCGTCCCTCAAGTTTAATAAACAAACAGCTCAACTCAAGATTTATCAAAGGCTAAAGAAGCTGCACACAGGACTTCCCAAAAGCAGAAACACAACAGAGATGGATAGCATTAGTAAACCTCTTCAGCCTCCTGTTGATTTAGCTGAGGGACTTGATGATGAGGCCATGAGCATAAGCCTGAGGCAACGCAACACAGACACAGACACAGAGAAGGACAAATCCAAGCTCAAGATAGAAGACCTGGACAGTCCTGGAGTTGTGAGAAAAGTGTCTGTATGCGTGAGGAATACAAACTCCAAGTCTCTTGTACTTCATCCTAGTAAAGAGGAGGATTTACCTAAGAAAGACACTCCCCGTTGTCAGTCAGGTAAAATAAATAATTCTAAAGCAACAAGTTATTTAATGTTTAACAAACACTGTTTACTTGATAATATCATAATTGACCAGAAACTGCCATGTATTACTTTACAGGAGAGCTGAAGAAATCAGGCACAGGTGAAAGTGACTATCCGGGGTCTGTGGAGAAGGGAGCTTCACAAAGAGCGCGCCTCTCTGGTGCAAATAAAAGAATGATCAATCTCCTCAGGAAAGCCAAGGTCCAGCTCATTAAAATTGACCAGCAGAAACAGCTTAAGTCATCGGGGGTAAGGTCACACTCACAAACACACTATTTTTATTGTTATAGATTTAAACAGTTTCCTTTCAGATATTAGAAACCATCCTATGTAAATGCAGTACATTCATGAATGAAAAATATTTTTTTCTACTTTTCTGATGCTTGTTTTGCCCATTATCCCTCCAGCTGTTGTGTGGCCCAGCTGGAGCCAGGTCTAGAGATTTGTCCTCTAAGAGACAAAGGAGGAAGCAGAGGCCGCAGATTGTTTCTGAAGGTTCAGTCAAGATAGAGCCACCCCAAGGACAAGTAAGGCAGCTGGGATCGATCCTATCGAACCTACTCCATCTCTGTGTTTGATGTGTTGAATGACTTTTTAATAAACATTCTGGTGTAGTCAAACATTGGCAAAAGAAAACTCACTTTTCTGCCTCCGTCAGGTCTAGTCATTTTGCTTTTTGTTTTTTCCCCCTCAGCCACAGCTCATCTCCCCTCTCTGTCAGGAGTTCCGTAGAGCAGGAGGTCCGCGCATCAAGCATGTTTGCCGTGCTGCATCCGTGGTGCTTGGACAGCCTCGAGCCTTGATACCAGATGACATTCCCAGGCTTAGTGCGTTACCGCTGCATGAAAGAAGTGGCATTTCCCCGTCAGCCATCACAAAAGGTAGGCGTGACCTAAATGTCAATCTTATATTAATTTATGCTCCTGAAATAGCCCCATAAAATGAAATGTGAATAAGTTAATGGCAGCAGGAAGGCAGGTTTATATATATACCAGTTTTTAGTAGTATTACAGTGTACTCCCTCTAGGCAACCAATCCTATTCTTCCGTATGCAAAAGCACATTAACCCTCAAATATTGGTTCATTTGACTTGTGTGATCGCTCCAAGCACAGCACAGATGCATGGATAGGATTCTTGATCTGGTGCGATTTAAAGAGGTCTGTCTTACAGATAGGCTTCACAGCAGTTGTGCAGACCAGTACTAGAATGCTTGCTCTTAGGAGCTGCTGTCCTTGCCTGTTTTTTCTGTCTCTCTCACTCTCACAAAGACACACAATTGACCTGTCTTTGAACAGCCCACCAACCTCTGCTGTTTTATTGTATACAATATATTTATGCAATGCCACAGCTCTGAAGTGTGTGTGTGTGTGTGTGTGTGTGTGTGTGTGTGTGTGTGTGTGTGTGTGTGTGTGTGTGTGTGTGTGTGTGTGTGTGTGTGTGTGTGTGTGTGTGTGTGTGTGTGTGTGTGTGTGTGTGTGTGTGTGTGTGTGTGTGTGTGTGTGTGTGTGTGTGTGTGTGTGTGTGTGTGTGTGTGTGTGTGTGTAGGATGGGGGTTTGGACAAAGCTGCAGCTTGCTAACAGTAATATGGGAGGAGAGAGTCAGGGAAGGACCCAAACTACACCTCAGTGACTTAAGTGTGCATGAGAAAGGCAAGGTGGCCTTGGTTGCAGTGTGAGCCTTGGTCAGCTGAGAGTGGAGAGAACGGATTTTAATGGATCAACATGGTTTCAGCAAGGCGACTGAGCCTAGTGTGAACAGGCCTTAGTAACAGTAATCAGCCTCTCAATCCTACCAGAGGATGGAGTAGTTTGATATTGATTTATTGTTGTCGCTGAAACTTAGACTGATTTGATCATTCCTATTAACACAGATAAATCTAATCAGAATAATGTGTCTGACTGTAATATGAGTAATTACTAAGTGATCAAATGTGTTGTAACTGCAAATCTGCTTTTGCACTCGCGGTCATATTTGGTGCAGTTTGACCAGGTGATGGTGCTATAACAAACAACTTTTCCTTTTTGCTCAGCATTGAACTTGGTAAAAACAAACACAAGATAAAACTAATCAACATGCAGCTGGCTAACTTTCCCCATTTTTCTTGAATGTGTGTTGTTACAGATATTGGCTCTCCCTCAGAATCTGATAGTCCTGGACTGTCCGATCCAAAGGTTACCAAGGTCAAAAAGCCAACAAATTTTGTGAAACGAAAAGGACTTGGGCCATTTGGATACCGCTCACGGAGGTGTGGAGTTTGCAAAGGCTGCAACCACGAGGACGACTGTGGCAAGTGCATGAACTGCCTCGACAAACCCAAGTTTGGCGGTCCCAATACCAAACGGCAGTGTTGTGTGTAAGTTGATGCATATTTTTGTTGTTGTTGTAGCGGTGCAGAATACGGTATAAAAATAATTCTATATTTTTCCTCAAGGTATAAGAGGTGTGATCAAATTGAAGAGAGAAAAGCACGGCGACTAAGTGGAAGGACAGCACCCAAAGGTAATTTCCCACCTAAGCATGCCAGCCTTATGTTACTCTAATACTTGAATATCATTCAATATGGCAGTGACATATCTTTTTCTTTCTTTAAAGGTCCTTCTAAGCGACGGCGATCCTCTCTAAGCGGGGGACATTCAAGCGACGAAGGGTTCGATGGTGCTGTAGACTCGCCGTCTGGTCTGCAGGGTGATGATCACAGTCCGTCAGTAAGGAAGCAGCCAAAGCGCGTGGTGAAACCTCGCATCTACTTTGACTTGGTGGACTACGACTCTGATCTGGATGAAAAAGGTGTTTCAAGCTCAGCCTCACCAGCCAGGAGAAGGGGACATGGACCTCGTTACAGTCAAGGTATAATATTTGGAAATAAGAATATATTTGGGCTTTATTCGTGATCATTTTTGAGGCTAAGCAAGAATAGACATTAGTGGATTTGCTATGCTTTTGAAAAATCCCATGTATATAATTTTCTGCTGCACACTTTAAGATTCAGTGTGTTCTTTACTGACATCTGGTGGTGAAGTTGCACTTGCAACTGACCAATGAATCAGTAAGAGTGACTGGGGAAAAAACAAAGGCCCTCGAAAGCATTTGGTTTGTTAAATCCTACATAATGGTAAAAACATGGATGTGAAACATGGTGGTCTCCATGTAGGAGGATCTGCTCCTCATGATGATAAAAAATACTCACCCTAAGGTAATAACACATCTTATTTTGATTGAATTGTATACCACATAAACATATGAATGCATTACATTTTATTTCTGCCAAGGGCTCTTTTTAAATCTAAAGCACTGGATTTTAGTCTTCAACTAGTTGCACATTTTTATTCATACCACAGAGATAGGATAGATAGGATGTTAAATTTTTAAAACTCATATTATTTTAGATCTTTTATTTACTTTTTTCCCCAAAAGCGTTGTGCAGTTGCTTCTAATAATGAACCCTATTCTCCCATGTCCTTCAAAGACTTTGTGTCTCTAGATGGATTCCTAGGAGACATTTCAGATGAAGAAGTCAGGCATCGAAAGTCCACCTCACACCGAGTCCCACCTGCTCGTCGTAAGCCTGAGAAGGTGGGTAATCCAGAAGTAACTGCAGTGCAAATGGACACACATTTTGCCTGCAAACTGTTTTGTGTATGTGGTGAATTAAAACGTCTATACACCTGTAGCAGAGGAGGGCATAATGATCACTTAATTATCTCTGATCCATAATGAAATATATTCTTTGAATACTACTACTTTTGCATGCTGTATCAACATAGATGAATATGAGGAGTTGGCCAGACAAACTAGCAGCTGCAACAAGAGTCAACTGCTAACCTAACTTCATGTCCTAATATACTGGTTCCACCCTTTTTGTTGCTAATTGCAGTTTGCATGGTAATCTCTGTGGAAGCAGTGCCAGACACAGTGTATGCATGATGCCCACAAGAATACTTATAGAAAAAAGTTAGGCATTGCTTTGAGGATGTCCATCACTGTCCTCACCCAAATTCTGCTAATCCCTCTGGGTCTCTCCTCTCAGGGTCCTTTGGAGCAGACTCCCCCCAGTGTCCTGGCTGCCCTGGCCCATGGATTTGAGCAGCGAGATGTTGAGTCTTCTAAACCTACTCACAAAATCCGGGTCGATTTCAAGGTAGGTCTTTTATTTTTATTAATTTTTTTTACAGTCCCACATTGCAGAATTCCCTGGTTAAAAGTTTTAGAATGTTTATTTGTTTTCTTCAATTGTATGGATTCTGCAGAATGTTTTAATCTCAATTCAATACAAAACAAATGTCTTAAAGGTCCCATATCATGCAAATAGCCACTTTAATGTCTTTTTTATCTCTAAGAGGGCGCACGGCAGCAAGATAAGATCTAGGGTTATCTAAAAGCAGTCCCATGCATCAAACACTTGGAATGGAGAAAATGCCTGCCAGTCTGGATTTAGAAGCTTTGCCATTTCCCGCTTTCCCAATACGGCCTTATTGCCCCCACTGTCACACCCACCTAAATATTTTAGTCTTTCAATTAATAATCAGGAAAGAAAAAAAGGCTTATAAATATTTGTGGGGGAGACAAAAGCTAACTGAGAGAGCACAGTAAAATGAGAATGAATTGAATTTTAAATTGCTAATATATCATGTTAGGGGTAGAAAATCTTAATAAAACCCAAAAAAGGGAATGATATGGGACCTTTACATTAAAATAGTCTCAATAGTTCACATAATATAATTACATTTGTCCACTAGAGGTCAGTGTTTATTTTTAAATTCCAAAATGAATATATTGTACAACTCATAAATAAGTGTGAATTAACTGATTTCTGTGACAAAATTTTATAAGAATTTTCATAATAAATGAGCAATATGTGTTTTTTTTATTTTTATATTGATCACCTTAACCATTTTTCTGACTAAATACATTGTTCAGTCTTTTCTCAGTTAATTTGATGTGTACATGTTGTCTCGCTTTTAGGAGGATTGCACTGTGGAAAATGTCTGGAATATGGGTGGTTTGAGTATTTTGACCTCTGCACCACTCATGCCTCCTTATGTCTGCTTCATTTGTGCCAGTAAAGGCCAACAAGAGGTAACTGCTTCATACTATGTGCTCTATTGAAATATCTGGTATCTCTTTGGCTCTCCTAATGCTTTAAGCCTCTTGGTGCCAGACTGTATCAACTCCAACAAGGTTCCAAGCAAGTTATGTGAAAACGCTGTTGTTTGTATTTACTGCTGCATTATTTTTTGTGTAATAAAATATGAAAAGGAGAAATTCAGACAAAAACCAAATTAAAACTAAAAGGGTCTTTCTCCACGGTAAGTCATCTGTTGAGTATATGCTGGTCATTTGTGCTTTACATAACCTCCATGAAACAATCAGGAAATAGTGTTTTAATCCTCTCATTCAGCTTCTCTGCTCTCTCCTTGCTTATCCGATCAGCTTGTTTGCTCTTGCTCTCACTTTCTCTTTTCCTTTTGAAAAGTAGTCAGGATCAACTACAGTCTAACTTTTAACATTATCGAAGATTTACCTTTTCTTTCTTTCTAAACTGATCCTAAATCAATACAAGAGTACTTCGTGTCTACATTATATAGGTACTATCTGTAATAAAACAAATAAGACTTGAGTTGTTCTATTACTATATAATGATCCAGAAATAAAATATTTTTCCATTTTGAACCTGAAATTAGAAACTTTTATATTTTATTCTTGCAATATTCTTTTTGCAGATGCTGTATTGCCAAGTATGCTGTGAGCCCTTCCACCAGTTTTGCCTTGAACCAACGGAGCGTCCCTCTGAGGAGAACAAGGAGAACTGGTGCTGTCGTCGATGCAAATTTTGCCATGTGTGTGGCAGGAAAAACAAGTACTCAAAGGTATAGAGTATTACATTGCTTGATGGGTACTGCTTGTTAATGTAAATGCTATCCAGTTGGTAAGCATTATATATTTTTTTCCCACTTAGCCTTTGCTGGAATGTGAACAATGCCAGAACTGTTATCATGCGTCGTGTCTGGGGCCTAATTATCCAAAACAGAACAAGAAGAGGAAAGGCTGGGTAGGCTTTCACTTCTCAAAAAAGCACTGTCCTACATTTTTCCTATAAGCCTGCTGAGTTTGTAATGGTTTCTGTACAGGTTTGCATGACATGCATCAGGTGTAAAAGTTGTGGAGTCACACCAGGGAGGAGTTGGGACAATGAGTGGAACCACGATAAAGGACTCTGTCTAGACTGTTCAAAACTCTATGACCAAGGTGAGGGGAGAACTGGACCATGATAATACATTAGTTCATCATCTAGTAATAAGCTCTCGTCTTATTTACTGACATTACTGGTCTTTGTTAGGGATAATATTTATTGAATGTCTCTTTTTGTTATTTTTTATAAGGCAACTACTGTCCGATCTGCTTCAAGTGCTATGAGGACAATGACTATGACAGTCAAATGATGCAGTGTGGCACCTGTAACCACTGGGTACATGCCAAGTGTGAGGATCTAACAGGTAAGTTTTAGTTGTGCTTGTCACATGCAAGAAATATCTTCTTGTATTGTGACCCGCATGAAGTAGATGATTTAGCCAAATCATTCTATTTAATGCCTCCCTTCTCTCTCCTGTGAAATAATTTCAGATGAACTGTATGAGATCCTGTCCAGTTTGCCAGAAAGTGTGGTGTATTCATGTCGGCCATGCAGTGTGACCCAGCCCAGTGCCTGGAGAGAGCTGCTCTATATTGAGCTCAGAGCTGGGGTGGAGAAGGTGCTCGCTTGCTTGCTCTCCTCCACCCTCACCCAGCACCTTGTTACTTGCACACAGGTAAGAGATTCAGCCCTTTTTGTCACAGATCAAAATCTTGTACTCCTACTGTAAGTTTTGTATTTTCCATATTAGTGTTTTTAGGTAAAACGAATGGTGTATGTCAAATATGCTATGCTTTCTCCTGCAGTGTGAAAAGTTGGTTGATCCTGATAGTGGATTAGAAGGACAGCCAGCCTGTGACCTCCGAGCTGTGGGAAAGAAGTTTGACAAAGGCCTTTACACTACGCTTGTGAGTTCACAACCAATGTAGCTTTATGGGTAATAACATGCCAATTTCAGTATTAGTGAGGACTTACTGGTATTGAGAATGGGAGGTGGGGTTATGTTAAAAAAATAACAAGTTCGTTTTTAAGTGTTTGACCACATCAGAAGTCAAATGTCATAGTTGTGAAAGTCAGCCGTCATAGTGAGAGTCTCCTATAAAGGCATTCTTTTGGTTTTTGTGCAAGTATGTGCAGCACTGTCGAAGCCTCTCACCACAATGTTGTACATGCTTGTGCACACAAATATTGCCATGTATATTTTCCAACACTTACCTATAGAATCATGTTAATTTGTCATAGAAAATGTTCCATGAAGATGTGGTTCAGGTGGTACGGAAGAGGCTGGAGCAAGAGGAGGTTCTTCCAGAGGAGCAAAGACCCACTGCCCTGGCACGCTCTTACTATTTAAAGGTACTTTACCAAAAAAGGAGCATTTATTTATAAATATGTATATAATAAAATAATGAATGTGATAACAATTATTCATGGAGTGAAATTATTCTCTTTAGCTCCTTGAAGAGGTATTTAACTGGTTCAACAGCCAAGACCCAAAGGTGTGGAACTCTTGTACCAAAGACTTGCCCATGTGAGTAATGGTTTCTATTTACCGGTTTATGTGCATTTAATTGCTTTAAGCATGCTAATAATACTAAATTATATATATATAATGTTTACGGCATATCTGTTTCATCAAGGTTGTGAATCATATTGAAAGTAGTACAGGAAAGAGTGGTACCAAAAGAAGTGCTTCTTTTTTTCTAGGGGGATGCTGTCACATGCTGTATATCCGCCCACAACTGAGCATGTTTATGCCCAGTGGCAGGCGAGGGAGCAGCTAACATCTCGGGCTCCGCTGGGACACCTGCAGGAGGATAATGGGCAAAGCTTGGATGTAAAGGAAGAGGAGGTGGCTTCTCCTATGTCCGGGGAGTCAACAAGTCGGAACCACTTCAAAACCAGCAGGCTCAAATTCAAAGGTTAGACAAGAATACAAACCAAATTATTTGCTAATTGTTTTGATGTTTCCCCATTGATCTAAAGCAGTGTCTGTGCCTGAAGATCCTTACACTTATTTCTCACTTATATTTCACAGGGAAAAAGGTACGGCATTCAAATGCTGATCCGGATACTGGGTGGTCTAAGGAGGATGAGAGACAGTGCTCTTTGTGCCAAAAATATGGAGACCTTAAACCCAATGTAAGTTATATATTTATGGCAAAAAAATAAATTGTGACACCCATTGTAAATATGCAATGTAAACAATGAACTGCCCATAAACACTATACAAATACAGTTTTATTCTGTGATGTTCTGTAGGAAGCAGGCAGGTTACTTTATTTGGGCCAGAATGAGTGGGCACATGTCAACTGCTGCCTGTGGTCAGCTGAGGTGTTTGAAGAGGACAATGGCTCTCTACTACATGTACACAGCGCCGTCACAAGAGGACGCTTGATGGTAATCATCTACTTTATACATTTTCCTCTATTTTTTGGTTTAATTATGCATATCCAGTCGGGGCAATTCCAAGAAATTTATTTGATTCCTTTCAAATTTGTAAATGAGCCTGACCAGCCTGAACTGAAACTGATATTTACATTTTTTATAATTGACTGCTCCTTCTTTATTACTTCTGACAATCTTTATTTCACTCTTCCCCCCATAAATCCCTGTTAGCGATGTGAACGCTGCAACCAGACAGGTGCCACAGTGGGATGCTGCCTGACTTCTTGTCAAAGCAACTATCACTTCATGTGTGCCCGCTCCCGTCACTGTGTGTTCCAGGACGATAAGAAGGTCTATTGCTACAAACACAGACAGCTGATCAGTGGCAGGGTAAGTTCTGCTCATCCAGCTCCTCTCTTACCAAATGTTATACAGTTTAAATGTAGGTTCTGAGCGTCTGTGTTTTCCTTTGTTGTAAAGGTAATAACTGGTCAAGAATTTGAGGTAAACCGCAGGGTCTATGTGGATTTTGAGGGGATCAGCCTCCGCAGAAAGTTCTTGACCGGACTGGAACCAGAATTAATCAATGTGATGATCGGTAAGTGCACTGATTTGAGCTGATGGCTTTTTTTTTTACATAGATTTAACTACATTATTGTGTTTCTAATTGATAATTGTCACTTCACAGGTTCCTTACAGATTGATAAACTTGGTATGCTGTCAGAACTTTCAGCTAGTAAAGGAAAACTGTTTCCTGTGGGTTTTCAGTAAGTTGCATTTGCCCTTTTAAAATTTAATTTTGTAAAACTTAAATTGAGAACACTGAAAGAACAGAACTTTTAAGATTTTGATTTTTTTTTTAAGGTGCTCTCGTTGGTATTGGAGTACAGTTAATCCATTACGCCAGTGCAAATATACATGCACAGTCCGGGAGGTCCGACCCCTTGTTCCTGAGAAACCTGTTGAGGAGATGCCTGACCAAGGAGACAATCACACCATTGCCCACAACCCCTGTCCCCCACCTGGTTTGTGACTTTCCAATCTAGAGCTGCAGCAAATTAGGAATTGACATACCACTGTAGAGGGATATTATCAATAGTAATTGTTTCATAATCCTTTTTCCAGAACCTAAAGCCCAAGAGATTGATATAACAGAATCCCAACCCCCAGCTGAGGAAACCCTTATGACAGTCTCATCCAGCAAGTCAGATCATGGAGCAAGGCCAAAGATTCCCAACTATCCCCAGACCAGACGACCAGCTGGAGGAATGTCCCGACCACTGCCATCCCCTGGTAAAATATAAATTCCAAACCTTTTTGGAGAGAATAATTTAAATTCTGTAATATGACTCAATCAAGAACACTGTTGCGTGCGGCCAGGATTCTCTCTCATTGGCTGTGCCTAACCTCTTCTCTTCTCACTGGTGACATCATTATTGGCTCCACCTCCTCTATAAAAGCCAGCATGTGCAGTGTCATGGCAGACAGACACCGAACCAGCAGCAGTGCTAACCATGCTCTTTGTTAGCCTTTTGTTTCATTTGTTTGTTACTTTGTTTGACCTGGAGATGGCCAGCAGTTCCAGTTTTCGTGTTTAGTTTATGGTTTTGGGGTGTTCTTTTAGGGGAGGGGAGGACCAGCTTCGACGTCCCTATAGGGGGTGGCCTGGGCCTCCCCTCATTTTCTTGCTTTTGGCTGGTCTCTCCAGATCCTCTTGGTTTTTGCTGAGTCTCTGGGTTGGTAAGAGAAGATATAATTTAACACTTTATTGGTTTTGAATATTGACATTATAATCTAACATTCTATTTTTCATTTTACCTTTACCTATTGTGGGGAAGGAAAAAATAATAAAATCATTAATACTTGTACTCTGATGTCCCTCCTTTATGTTGTGGTTTCCTGTTTTGAGCCATTATTCCTTTTTTTCCACACAATGTTTGGAGACCGCAACAAACACACATATCAAATATTAATATTTTTTTGTTTTCTTCATAGGAGCAGTCCAGTTGAAATCTCATCACATATTTACCATAAGTGATCTGGAAGAGACTCGAAGAGTTCGTCGCCACAGCCCACACTCACAGACAACAGGCATCCGCAGTCGCATGTCCCCACCTCCCCTGGGCCCTCTGCCTGGACCCGTCACCCTCCGAACTGGGAAATCGTCCCTCCCTACTTCCCCGCTGTTTCCAATTGGTGCTACAGACAACGTGATAAATTCTCCATCAGCCCGCCCAGTCGGAGGTAGAAGTGCTTCCTCAGTCCGATGTCCCGGGAATACAATGACCCATTGTACCTCATCTTTCTTTCCTCAGTCTCCCTGGCAAGACAGCGCCGGGAGCTTTCTCTCTCCAAGTCTGTCTTTCTCTCCATCCATACAACATTTACCCAGAAGTCGATTATCATTTGATCTGAGCCAATCAGACTCCGTTGAGGTGCCACACAACTTTCTCGCTTCACCAGAGCCTGAAGATGTCTCGCCAGCAAATGGCACATCACCCCAGAGGGATATACAGCAACAGAAGGATAAAGAAGAATTTCCCTACGGTTCATTTCACAAGGATCCCAGCCTCACTCTGGGCCAAGAGATGAGGACAGAACTGGAGGTTGAAGAGACACTGAATGAAGGTGTAGCGATGAACTGTGGTGGGCAAATAGTGGTGGAAGGTGATGATCAGGAGGAATTTTGGGGAAGAACCCAAGACGTACCCAAGAGAAAGACCCTTGTTGCCAACCTGCCACGGTCTGCAGTCTCAGCCAGGGATGACCTGGGCAACACCTCCTCTGATGATGATATGGAGCACTATTTTGACTTCTCACGGACAATAGTCAGCTGTCCTGGATCAAAAGATCATTCAAAGTCTCCTTCTTCCCCTTCCGCCCGAACTGTGGCCCAGCTGGACGGTGTAGATGACGGAACAGAGAGTGATGCAAGTATAGCTACTAGCGATGATGTTCAGAAAGGTCAGGGTTCTAGTCAAGCTCCGATCCAACCCAAAAACCTAAATAATAACACGGCCGAATCGGAAACTACAAACGGCACACAGGCTGCTCAGAGCCTGCTCCCTAAGGTATTATCCAATGATAAGCACACAGATTCTTCATCACTCACGACTTCAGCTGCCAGCAAAAGCTTGACAGAGAATTCACTTCAAGATCCACCAAAATCCTCAGAAGAGACCAATAAAGCCTTTGTTTCTCCACAAATTTCCAGAGCCTCTGCCCTTAAAGAGCAAAGCTTTGATACTCCTTTAGTAAATCAGGAGACTGTGCTTCCTACCCAAGTTGAGAACCCTCTGCCTAACTTACTCACAAAGGTGCCTGAGACCTCATATTCAGAGGAGTTACTCCAGAGTTCCAGTGTGGGGATTGCCTCGGGAACCCCTCTTGTTCTTGAAAGATGTGACTCTAGCCCGAGTCTAACTGAGATGGTGCCTTTGCTAGACGGCACACCGCCTGAAACCCAACGGTCTGGCCCTCGTAAACCCCTGAACTCGGAGTCTAATAAAAGCCGCTTTGACTCATCAAATGAAAAGTCTGCTGTGTTAATGAATCACTCAACAGGTAACGCAATAGAACCCTCATCAGCAGAGTCTACACAAAGTAGCCAGGGCACCCTGTTAGAGCTTATACAGCCCTCCCCTTTAACATCCACAGATGTACAAAACCCTTCTCAAGCCCTTGTCGACTCTTTGCAGATGTATTCCTGTTTACCGGGTTTCGGTCAACAACCTCTAACGAGTATTACGCTTCAGCCAGTAACATCCGCACAGGAGTCGACGTTTCCACACATGGAGCCCTCGTCTACTAAACTAACCACTCTCAGTCCCGTTGGAGATCTGACGCAAACAATACTAAACGTTGCCCCACAAAATGACCCAGTGTTAACTGTGTCAGGCACTTGTCCCCAAGCAGCAACCTGTGGTACTGTCTCAGTGCCGATTTATTCCACACAAACACAACCATTGGGTTCTACGGCTGTCACCATTGTTTCATCCTCCGCTTCAATATCTTCTCTTTCTGGACTTTGTTCAACTGCTCCAACGTCACTCCAAACAACCTCAACCCCTGTGATTCTAAATGGCTACAACTCTTCACCTATGCAGAAGGAGGCTTCTTCCGGTCACACAATCTCCATCAACTTTTCCACCCCCAGGCCAACTATAGAGCCTCAACAGCCCGTGGTACCCCAGGCTTTACCTGGCCATGCTATCCTCACTGTGAAGGAAGTGGGGGGTCCAAACGTGGATCCGACACCACACGTCCTCCTGGTGAACCGCCTCGGGCAGATCTTTGTGAAGAACCCAGAGAGCAACACGTTCCAGCTGCCCACTCCCAACTCTCCTTCCTATAACTGTGTCACTCAGATAGCCAGCCTTCTGCAAAGCAATGCACTGTCAGCCACGCTAGCAGCCGCTGGCAGCATGTCGACCTCGCCCAGCGGGGTTACCATGACCACGGCAGCTCCTCCAGCAGTCACCCCTGCAGTGCAAAATCCAACCACAATCACACAGCTACTTACTCACAACAGCAATGGTGCAGTGGCATCAGTAAACGTGAAGAAGCCGAGGAAAGGTGCAAAAACGTCAAAAGATGAAGCCGTTCCAGAATTGAAAAAACCAAAGAAAAAGAAAGAGTCCAGTGCATCTAAAAAATCCAAGTCATCCAAGGCTAGTGGGCAGCCTCCTCTGTCCACTGAGAATGCTCCCATGACTCCTGCAGAAAGCGCCCAAGCAATTATCAATCAAGCAATGGCAAGCAACTACACGCCCAAGTGGAGTGGACTTCGAACACTCAGCCCCTCTTCCCTGGTTTTGCCACCTGGCTTGTTAATTGAACCAGAGGCTCCAGCGACAACCACACCAACCGTACCAACTCCCACTCCAACTCCTGCACCCCGCCCTCGCACCCACGTCCGCATGAAGCGAGTGTCCTCGCTCTCGGACCGTATTGTGACAAAGAAGTCCAAAATCGATTTCATCCAACCGGAGACCATCTGCGAGGAGGAAGAGCGCTGCAGACCCAACATTCCGAGCATCTCCAGCAGGGCTTCAGGAGTTCGGATCAAGACTCCGACAGTAAAAGGAGTACTGAACCTGGATGAGTTAAAAGAGGAGCACTTCAGCAATTCTGACAGCTCAGGGTAAGAAATTACATTAGAAAATATATTTTTTTCAAAAGGTTTGAAAAACTAAATTAAGGGAAGGAAAAGGGTGTCCAAATGTTTGAATGGTACTGTATACAGGGTTCCTGCAGTGCCCTTAAAAGTCTTAAATCCATTGAATTTGGAACCCTGTGCAAAGTCTTTAAAATGAAAAAGCTAAAAATGTGGAGAATTCAAATGTAATACAAACACTTAGGGTTTTTTTTTAACTGTAATCATTGCTATCAAAAGATTTCCTTCAAATGTGGTTTCAATGTAAGTGAAAGGGCCAAACTCCACACTGTCAACACCGCATGTCATGTGCAAAAATGCTTTTTCTAGTTTCTGTATTGAATTTACTTATATTTATTTATATATTTGCTTCATGAATGGCACCTTTTGGAGGGTGCCCTTTAATTGACTGCTCTGTAAACATTATCAACAGTGCTCAACAGCGGAGGAATATACTGCATAGAAAATGTGTATTTAATTATTTTAAATTTACAACCAAGTCTCGTCTTTCTCAGGTCTGAACCATGGGATTGTATGTATCGGGCCGAACAAGGCAAACATGGATGGGAACCAGTAGGACACACCACCCTGACGGACTGGAAAAAATACTCTGGTATTTCCGCTCATTTGAATCATTTTTGTAAATTTAACTCCAACTAATGGGAGACTCATCTGATTTTGATTAAAACCAGTGCAAACTACGCTTTAGAAGGGTGTGAAAGTTGACTGAATAAATTGGTATGTATTAGGCGCTGCTTCCACCTCAGATGACGAACCATCACCATCCGATGAGGATGAGGAATGTCCAACGAACCGAGATCAGCCACACTTGAGATTTGAGATAACCAGCGATGATGGATTCAGTACCGAGGCAGACAGCATTGAGGGTGAGTCTGAGTGAGCATAGGAAACATTTTCCTCTAAAGACTCTATACTATCTAAACACATTCTTAATGTAATGCGTTTTTTTTTATTGTGGTAATAACCTTGTGATACATAATTGTCCATCCTCCCTCCAGTGGCTTGGAAAGCAGTGATTGACGGTGTGCAGGAGGCGCGAGCGATCGCGAGGTTGAGACCGCTGACATTTCGGAGGATCACCGGTGCCTGCATGCTGGGTCTGGTCCACGACGCCGTGGTGTTCCTGCTGGAACAACTCCAAGGAGCTCACCGCTGTCAACGCTACTCCTTCCGTTTCTTCAAGCAGTTCAGCCAGGAGGACGACCTGCCCGTCAATCCCAGCGGCTGTGCCCGCTCCGAGCTCTACCTTAGGTATGGTTACCGGTTCATTTTAAATCTGCTGTAAGTCCATTAGTCCATTACTGGTGATTATAAGCAGTGATTTAAACACTAGAATGTTCCCAGTGATGTGAACTGAGCCTATTATGATTTTCCAAACACGTGAATGGATGTTATCACAATACAAATGTTCTGACAAGTATTTTACATTTTGTAATTCCTTTTTAAATGAATTGAGCCATTGTTATGTAGACCTGAAAACCTTTTTCTTTTTTTTTTCCTCAACAGAAAGTCCACGTTTGACATGTTTAACTTCCTGGCTTCTCAGCATAGACAGCTTCCTGACAATGGGCCTTATGATGATGAAGAAGATGAGATTCTTTTGAAGTCCACAAGGTCAGGTTTCATTACGTTGAAGGCGTTCCCTGGATTAAAATGTTATAACACCTGTCTTAACCCTGGTTCCTTCTTAAATACCTGAAAAGTCCTGAAAAGCTCAATTTGCAACTTTCTTTTTACTCTGCTATATTTTGTGCAAATTTGTATTGAACCTGGAATGATAACTATTTCAGTAATATAGCAACATATTTTATTTAAACCATTCAGAGAATTCTGTTTTCTGGATGGTTTTGGTGAATTATTGTTTGCTCTTTCTCTTAGACGGGCGACTAGTTTGGAGTTGCCCATGGCCATGCGCTTCAGACATCTGGAGAGGACATCCAAGGAAGCTGTAGGAGTGTACAGGTCAGCACAGATTTACATTTGCAAATTACATCTATCAATATATCCACTCATTACATCTAATGTGTGTAATTATATATATATATATATAATCTTCTTGGGTCCTTGCTGGTTTTTCATTTCCATCTCTGGATTATAAGATTTTTAACAAGTGATTTGGTTCATGATGATATACTCTTCTCTCCTGCTCCTCCCGCTGTTTCCGGCCATTCCTCTGTATTTTATGTCTACCTAACCAGTTGCCCCATGTATATCTGTTGTAGGTCTGCTATCCATGGGCGTGGCCTTTTCTGCAAAAGGAACATTGAAGCAGGAGAGATGGTTATTGAGTATGCAGGCATCGTCATTCGCTCAGTGCTCACTGACAAAAGGGAGAAGTACTATGATGGCAAGGTTGGTTGTGCATCTGTAAATCATTTTATTCTAATATAGGTCTGTTACCCACCATAGCGAGCGTATCATTGAATATCACTTCTGTCTTCACAGGGCATCGGCTGTTACATGTTTCGCATTGATGATTTCGATGTGGTAGATGCGACCATGCATGGTAACGCAGCGAGATTCATCAACCACTCCTGTGAACCCAACTGCTACTCGCGAGTCATAAACGTGGAAGGGCGGAAACATATCGTCATCTTCGCTCTCCGGAAGATCTACAGAGGAGAGGAGCTCACCTATGACTACAAGTTTCCCATCGAAGACGCCAGCAGCAAACTCAACTGTAACTGTGGGGCCCGGCGATGTCGGCGCTACCTCAACTGAGAGATCCCCCGTTTGGAGAAAAAGGAGGATCCTGTTTACTAGTAAGCCTTAAATTAAGGTGGCACTGGATTGGGTTTGGGGAGGCAAAGGGCAGTCAGCACAGCAGGGGAATTAGCCACTATGAGACTGATCGACAATATTTGGCTGATCAGAAGAAATACGCAGGCATTTTCTGATTTGGAGAACAAGAAGAAGAAGAAGAGGAGGATAACCTTCACAGAAAACTATTGAGCGGTTTCATGCCTGCTAGGCGTTCACAAGGTACTTCTGCCTGTGAAGAGTTTAGATGTTCAGCTGGCCCAGCAACAATATAGGAGTAAATATTTTGGAGGAAGTGGTTTTTGGTGTTCATTTGAAACGCATATCTGCAATGTGGATGTTCTGCATCGATATGTACACCAAAAACCTTTCCTTTGATTCACACGTCAAGCCTTATCTGTTTGAATCATTGCTGAAGACTTATAGCTAGGCTTTGAGAGATTCCTTAAATGTTTTATTCATTTGTGGGAGGGGGTATGTCTGTCTATAGTACACTTGTAATCATGATTGCTCCATCCTCCAGTGATGGGAACATTAAGCCCCATCTGTGCAGTGGTGAGTGAAGTCAGTTCTTGAGCCATACATTCACCCAAACCTTTATTTTTGTATTTTATCTTACATTTAACACTTCTCATGTTGTGGATATATTTTTCTTTTAAGACTTTTTTTTTTTTTTTTTTTTTTCCTGAATCACAAGACAACCATGGTGCTAAGCTTTGAAGGGTCTTCAACGTCTTTGGTTGGACTAAGATGTCCTGCAAATCAGGAATTGTTTAGCTGTTTATTCACCCTGCTGAGACCACGTATATCTTAAATTTATGCACTCAAGCAGTACTCTTAACGTCATTGGGATAAAGTGTCTGCTACGTTTCGCACTAGATTTTAGGTCTGGTGTTTTCTCACCTCGCTTTTTATGTTGAGTTTAAAAAAAAATATTATTGCAATGTAACTGTTTCAATTGGTAACATAGTGTCATATTTATAAAGACAGCAACATGTCTTTAAGAAAGTTTTTTTTCTTGATGTACAGTGTATGTAGCAAACACTACCCAAGCCAAAAGTTAATAGTTGTGGTGAATATCAGTTTTTTAAATATATATTTTATTACTCTCATGGCAGATTCCCGTTACCTATTGCAATAAGACTCTGCTGCCCTACTGTCGCACATGAAAATCCAACAAACAGACAGATTCTCTTCATTTTTGTTAAACCTGCTTCAGTTTATCTCTTAATCAGGGAGAGCACTGCATTGAGCATCGCCACTGAGTGCGTGTGTGTGTGTGATGCGCGTTCAGCTCCTGCGCCTCGTCGTCGTCGTCGTGAACGCGGTGCAAAGGACTTTTTAGACGTCGCTGTTGCACAGCGACTCGCAGCAAACGCACGTCTGAGACGGAGCTGGAGAGGAGTCACTCTGCACCTTAAAGTAATGTGTAATGTTCTTAGTCGATGTACGGTGCCGTCATTAATGAGGTTGTTCAATTTCACACACTGTTCAAATTGGTAGTTCTATTTATTCATGTTTTGATTTTCTACTTTTAACGGTGAAAGGTTGTGCTTTGTATAAACGGTGGTGGTCTAGTGTATTAGAGGATCTCCCCCTTTTGTATCCCTTTTTTTTTTTTTTTTCGTTTACAAATCATGTCCTTTTGTTTCACTAATTTACTTGAATTTTCTTTTGGGGCAATTGTGTCATGCATTTAAGCCTTTGTGACAGAAATTGTTCAAAAGCAGGTATTTTTAAAGAGTAATTTTTATTTTTTTCGTTGTGGTAGATTACTGATGGTCTTAGAATCAGCCACAGGAGTAAAATGAGCACTGTTTGCCTCCCCACGCCCATGATCATCTTTTTTTTTTTCCCCCCCTCCACCCCCCCTTTCTCTCTCTCCAAACCTATTAGAGCAAAATTCCAATATGATTATATTTAGTTTTGATCTTCTTTTCCTCTTGCATGTCCAATCACTGGGATGGAGCCCAGATTAACTTGTGTCAATCACCTAGCTGGCAACAAGAGCAGTCACTCCCAACTCCTTGCAAGGATTCTACCTCAGCTGTTTAGACAGATGTTTGGGAATACTGATGCAAAAACAAAGGATGATAATTTAAGAGTAGCTTGGTTTTAATGTCCTGCAGAGCTGGTGTGTGTGGGTATGTCTGTCATTTTGTGTGTGTGTGTGTGCGTGCGCGCGTGTGTTTGTGTGTGTTTGCAACAAAGGATGCAAAGCACTAGTCAAAACCTGAAGATATCATGACCATCTCTCCCAGAATCTGTTCAGAAAGCTGTATGTTATATATACACACATATATATAAAAATATATATATAGTAGGGTTATTTTAAAGTAAGTGTAAAAGACATAAAAATGAGAAAATATGTGATCTTTAAAATTTACGTCTTTGTTACCATGTACAAATAAACCCTGAGTTTGTAAATATTTGTATACATATTTCTAAACCTGTTTAATTTTTCTATGCACTTTTTTTTATTTATAATGTTATTTGCTTAATAAAGATGTTAAGATGTTTGAACAATTGGCTTTCTTTATTCCACACATCGAGAGTAAATGTGAAATTGGGACAATTGAGCAAAGCTGTAATTATAAACCAGGATGTTATGGTATGGTTTTGTGTTGAGAAATTGTCTTGTAGATCAACAATACCAGCATGTCATTTGTGAAAATTTAATGGTTTTAAATTTAATTTAAAATATTTGGATATTTGATTGTTAATCCAAGAATACAAAGTAATCTGAAAGGGTCACCTCAACCACGATGGACATTTTTCACAGTTTTCAGACGTTTAATAGATAAAACGGTGAAATCAATCTTTGGTTACAGCTCTTCTTATATTTGTGTGCAATATTGATGTAAAAAAATTGGAGACAGTGCAAAGGATGTCTTACATAGGTTGTTCCACAGAAGCACAAATACAGCTTAATGACTAAGAACATTTTAGACAAAGAACTCAAAGAGCATGAGAAAATATTAGGGCATCAGTGCATATATAACTACAATATCATACTGTAATATAATTACATTTACTGAAAAGCTATGTGCACATGTGGCCAGAATATAACCTGTGCTGGTGCATTTATTTGCATTCCTGCTGAGAGTTGGATGAAAAAATCTTTATCTGCTCTCTGACCCAAACACTTCGACACCCAGTTATTTCCTTTATGCTAAGCTGACCACTCAGAGGTAGAACATGCAGCAAGAATTGCATGGAATTCTAAGGGTGATATACTTATAAGTATATTTAATAATGTGCTCTTGTCTAACAGTTCAATATGCTGCTGGTATGAAACACATACTGTACATATATATATTTGACTGGACAGCAGCAAAAAAATAAATTTCTAAAAAAAATACCATTTATAAAAAGAAGTTTGTAAAACGACCTGGAAAAAAACATACACCTTAAAGATCCTTAATGTGATTTGATGAGTAGTTAATCAACTTAATGATGTATTGTGTATCACAGAAAGGTAAGGCATGACGAGGTTAAGTAGAAGTCTATTTTTAATGAGTCTCCTTGTTAAACTACTTACGATTTGACAAGTCTAAAGTCCTAACCTGGACCTAGTCTCATGTAAGCAAGATATGAAAAAGTAGTGAAATCTCCTTTTTTGCATTTTCATGAATAGAGATTTTGAAGTTCATGAGGAAAGAATGATGAATAACTTGTGATGACCCTTTTTTTTTTTAATATAGTGACTTCTTTAGAGACCCTTCAATACTGATGAGCTGGTACAAATAGCAAATAGAGGTGATATAGCTGGATAAATAATTTAATTTAATTTTACATAGGACATAAACGCCCCTTAGAAACAGGCTCAAACTGACATCTATCCTTCATGGTATTTTCCATTTGTGCACAAATGCAGATTCTAGCATTTTTTGAATGGCTACCTTACTCATGTCCTTTGCTGATTTCTTCATAATCAACTACAATTTAAATCTGAATGATCCACCCCATTGGGTTGGAGCTTAGCGAGGGCGACGACGGCGTCGTTGCGCTCCATGAGTCTGAACAGCTCCACCAGTTTCCCTACCGTCCAGTCAGGGTGCCTGCTGGTGACGCCCTCCAGCACGGCTTTAAGGGGGCTCTTACTGTCCCTCATGGAGTAGACGTAGGTGACCCAGCTGGACGAGAAGCCGCAGTGGGACGCGAGATGCTTGGTGTTTCTGATGCCGCAGCTCTCTGGGTCCAACAAGATAACCAACTCTTCCAACACATCCATGTTGTCCAGCACACTCTGTAGAGGCGCCGCCACGATGTCAGGATCTACAGAAGAAATATACACAAATGTGTTGATCATCAGTTGATTACATTTATGTCATTAGATCTCAGTGTAGTAATTGTTATGACATGTTCGACTGAACAGAAGCCAATGTGAACTTGGCCAATATGTAAAAAAGAATGCAAAGCGTCGATAAGGTCGACAGGGGTTAGGTTTGGCTTTTTTTTATTCCCTTTGGTGTCATAATAAAAGCATCATTTCCACTCACTCAGACTGTCCTCAGGATGGGTTCCAGGTGAAGTGGAGACAGAGAACAACTCTCCATCGGTGTGCGATGTTTTTCTGGCCAGATTATTGCACAAACCTGTGTTTAACCAAAGCCACGGGAGACATAATGATGGTTAAAACAAATAGCTGACTTTTCCCAGATCACAGAAAGCTTCGCTTTCATTACGTGCATTTTTCCCAGTCGAAGCACCACAATTAGGCTTTGCCTTTATACTCATTTCTCTAATTTAAAAGTGCATACCTCCTCTTTTCTTCTTCATGTAGATAATGCAAGCACATAACGCAACAAGCATGGTGGAAATAGTGATTACTGATACTGCCCCTGCAAAAACAGAAAAAAAAATCCTGTCTAAATCTAGAAGTATGGAAAAAAAAATTCTTACAGCGTATGTTTAACTTACATTGTACTGTTGAAGCTGAGGTAGATGTGATAGATAGGGTAGATGTGATAGATAGGGTAGATGTGGTAGGTGGGGAAGGTGTTTCTCGCTGTGTCTGAATCAGAAATAAAAACAGTAAATTCTTGGTTTAGATGACATGGTATGCTTTTATAATGTCTGAGCCACATAATATCCCCCTTAGAGCACATATTTTTTTATATTCCATAGACAAGCTATAGTGGGCCTTCATAGTCTGTTCAAATGATATTAAAAACAAATGGTATTATCTCCTGAACACTTAATGCTATTACAATGTGTAGCTAAAGTAATGCTATTTTACTAAAGGTGGTATCAGAACAGCATCTGCACCAGTTGTTGCTTTGCAAAAAAAAAAAAGAATCCTAAGAAGTCTTTGACTTTCGGTTTAACTTTCAGTGAATATGTTTAAGTTCATGATCATAATATTTTTTAAACTTTTTTGGCTGCATTTTACATAAACAAATTGTATTTACCTTCTAATAATTATATGTGCCATCAATAAACTGAACAACATTTTCAACTCAACCCTTGATAAAAGGTGATTTTTTTTGGAGGGAGGGAAATGACACATAACTTCCTGTGTGCATATGTGCCCAGAAATAGCCCGAATAAAAGTAGACTGATGCGGATTACCGTTGAGTTCCATGTGGTCGTTGTCACTTCCTGAGGTGAGAGGAAAATTCGGGTTAAAAATTAAAGCCGGTTTTAGAAAGGTGGTCCTGTGGCGTTTAAAAAAAAAAAGTCTCTCTACTCACTCTGGTAGGAAACGCTGTGGTTGTTCTGAAGAAAAAAAACAAGAAGCAACAAGTGATTACACATCACGCGAAAAGCATAACTGTGGTAATGTTTCCACCTGCACACATCGTCTACTGCAGCCTGTCCGTCCTGGAAGAGGGATCCATCCTCTGTTTCTCTGCCTGACCGTTCTACGTTTTTTTCCCCATTAAAAAGGATTTTTAGGGAGTTTTACCTTGTACGCACACACACACACACACACACACACACACACATATATATACACATATATATACATACATAAATACACACATACATATATGTACATATGTACATACATATATATACATATGTACATACATATATACATATGTACATACATATATATGTATATATATATATATATATATATATAATATATATATATACATATATACACATATATACACATATATATATATATATACATATATACATATATACACATATACACATATATATACATATATACATATATACACATATATATACATATATACATATATACACATATATATACATATATACATATATACACATATACACATATATATACATATATACATACATATATATACATATATGTGTGTATATATTTGAGGGGTTAGTCAAGCAAAAACTTGATCATATAGACAGGAAGCTGAAATATGAAGGGGGTGTACTGTAGTAGGGGAAATTGAGAGAAAAAACAACAACAATTGAACACTCACCACTCTAAGCACAGTATATATACTATATATATATATATATATATATATATATATATATATATATATATATATATATATATATATATATATATATATATATATGTGTGTGTGTGTGTGTATATTCCTACCTGGGCTGGTCCTGGCACAGCACATCCCTGGTCGCAGAGCAGCGTTCCTGCACCGCGGCGCCTTCAGGGCAGGACGCGCAGCGGCGGCAGGACGCGGCGCTGCCGTCGTTGTAGAAGCCGTCGGCGCACGGTCTGGACGGAGCGTCGTGCCGCCCCCCTTCATCGTCGTAGCCGCAGTTCGGGGTGACTTCCCTCCCTGCGTTGAGAGGGAGTAAAGCAACGAGAATACAATCGTAACGGTGAATACGGACTATTTTTTTTTGGGGGGGGGGGTTGATTTACCTGGCGTAAAACGGCACGGGACGCACGATCCAGCCTGCTGATCCCAGCGGGTCGCCAGATCGTGACATTTGCTGGAGTACGCCGTCATCTCTCCACTCGGAAACGGGTAGTTTACTAGTAAAAGTTTAGTCAAGTCGTTTTTTTTTCTGTGTTCGCTTATTCCGCTTTGGGAGCCAATCCCAGCGCATGGATACAGCCCCCCCCCCAACACACACACACACATTCACACACACACACAGGCAATTAGTATCAATTACATGCACATCCGCGTGTTTTCTGTGGAAGGACGCCGGAGAACCCACGCATGCAAAAACACAAAGCTCAGAAACTTCCCACCCACGGATTTGAACCCGAGACCTTCTGGCTCTGAGGTAATAAACCCACCCACTGCGCCACCGAGTAGAAGTACACATCAAGCATTCAAGTACTATTAAGTGTATAAAAGTACTGCGGCATGTGAAGCACGTGTAATGATAAAATGCAGCTTATTTTGCGCATGTTGTGTAGGGCTCCATAACACTGCTTTATATTTATTATTTCATTTAAATCACGACTTATGGAGTTTGTCATGTTTTGTTGTCTTAAACCATTTAAGCAAAGATTTATTGCGCATTTTCTTGGACTCTTATGAACAGAAAAAAATACAATTTAATGTCAAGATGAGTTAATTATAAATGCAAACAACGTGGAAAGAAAGAAATTAGCGACGTGGGAATTAACCGGAAACTGTAAATAAATGAATCTAATGGACTAAAAGCGCAAAATCTCTCTCTGGAATATGGAATGGACGTTTAAAATAGAAAAGTGAAATAGAATTACTCAAGCAAAAAAGTGCAAGTACCGAAAAAAACAGTGTGAATTACAACAGCAGGCGACAGGGAATTTCCATATCCTGGTGTTTGGCCACATATTGTGCGTTTGTCTGGAAATAAAGGGAAATTCCGTCAGTTTTAGACAAAACGTTAACACGTTATTTCACGACTGGGATGAATTTTCCTTTGAATTCCGCAGTGTTTCACTTCCTCAGTCTTAAAAAAGAAAAAAAGAAAATGTAATTGCTTTCGAGTCATGCAGAAAAATGCAGAAACTGAGTTTCATCATCGATTCTGCAACTGCAAATTGTCATTTTGTGGTGTGTGTGTGTGTGTGTGTGTGTGTGTGTGTGTGTGTGTGTGTGTGAAGAGAGAAGCAAGGAGAAGAAAAAAAAAGTGTTAGTCTGTTTTTTTTCTTCTGACACTTCTCTCACATGACCTTTTCCTGAATCAGGTAAATTGCTTGTTGAGTTCATCAGTCTGTGTGTGTGTGTGTGTGTTTTAGTATCTACTAAACACTGATAATTCTGCTCTTTACTCATTGATGGAACTTCTAAACTACCAAAACTTCACCACAGTTATCCTACATTACCTTGCATCCTATAATAAATAAGAGGAATTATAATTTGAAAAGGCTAAGGACAAAACAGGAGCATCCTGGGTAAGCGGAGTCTGTTTAAATAGTGAACCATAGATTAAATTAAATCACCTACTATGTATACATCTTTCCAAATCACTCAGCATTGCACTTCTCGTGCAGATATCGATTGTGTATTATAATAAGTCTGTTATAGCTACTGGTTAAATTAAAATCTCAAACCTGGAATTTGGTGAGAAAAGCAAAGAAATGTGCATTGCATGGAGCATGGAGGACTTTTTAGTGTTAGTCAGTGTTAGCAGACTGTAGAGTCCAAAAGCAGAGAAATGTTATATTCAGACAACAGATAGTAGCCATGGTGCTAATAGAAAAGCTGTGTTTTTATGCATTTCTGAACATTCTACGGCATATAGTTTAATCACATCATTGGTCTTTGACATACAAGTCGTCATTCTTGTTACCTCTGCTTTGCCGCCTGTGCTGGAGCACATGGTCTGTCTTTTATCAGCTAGTGAACACACAGACAAACAGGATGTGAGAAACGGGAGGAAAGACATGCAACAGCCGCTCCAGCTGTAGGTTCACGTCAGGACACTCTGTTGTGGTCAATTCGACATCAAATTCCAATATTATGACAAACAAATTGCAACTCTTTGTTTTTTAGGATCTGCTGAGCTTGTTTCAAAGTCTCTTAGAGCGACAAAGTCTTCACAATCCGCTTCGACCTTCTTTTAGTTATCTTGGATAAAGCTTGATAGAAACTAAATTTATGTCAAAAGCAGTTTCATATTTACATGACTCATGATGGACGTCTGGGTTTTTGACAATTTCAACATCAAGTCTAAAAAAAAACATTGCACCAGAAGGAGAATGTGACCGATGATGAGTCAGGAACCACTGCGCGACAAAGCATGACATCTACTCTATTAGAGTATTAGAGTATTGTCTCTAAATCCTGTTAGTTGTCTTTAAATCCTGTTTTGTGGTTATAACACATGTTGGTTTAATTGAAATACCTGCGCTGCCTGTGAATCCTGTTGTGAACAGGTGAAGGTTTTTCCTCTTTTTTTTTTCCCTCAGTACTGTTGCTACCTGCTGTAAATCCTGTGTTGTAAATCCTGCAGCCTGTCCGTCCTGCAGGGACGATGATGTAGATGATGTGTGCAGGTGGAAACATTACAGGGAAAATTGGATATTACAAACAGAAATGTCATGAATTTGGGTGTAAGTGGAAGATGAGGAGCAGGATCCATCACAGCTTCCAGGTTTCACCAGGACAGCATCAGACCCTCCAACATCCGTAGATCCCTCAGTGGCTGCACTGCAGCATGCTCTGTGGATGAGAAAACACAGCAGATTTAAAAGTACAATAGTGGATCATCAGTATCACAGATAGACCCTATCGCAGCATCACTATGACTAGACCAGCCAGGGCCAGCCCTAACTATACACTTCTGCGAACAGGAACGTTTTTAACCTATTCTTAAATATAGGAAGGGTGTCTGCCCCCTGGACTAAGACTGGAAGACGATTCCACAGGAGAGGAGCCTGATAGTTGAAGGCTCTGCCTCCCGTTTTAACTCTAGAAATTCTGGGGACCTCCAATAAGCTGCATATTGGGAGCGTAATGTTCTTAATGGGTGATATGGGAATAAGAGATCCCTAAGGTAGGATGGCGCCTGACTGTTGAGTGCTTTATAGGTGAGGAGCAGGATTTTGAGATTTCACAGGAAGCCAGTGTAGAGCGGCTAATACAGGTGAGATATGCTCCCTTCTTCTAGTGCAGCTGCATTCTGGATCAGCTGGAGAGTCCTTAGAGACTTTTTGGTGCAACCGGACAGTAAAGAATTGCAGTAGTCAAGCCTGGAAGTAACAAATGCATGGATGGCAAGTTTTTCTGCATCTTTCAGAGACGGGAAGTGTCTGACCTTTGCTATGTTGCGTAGGTGAATGAAGGCAGTCCTAGAAATATGTGTAATGTGGACAAGTCTCGATCGAAAATGACTCCCAGGATTTCAGGCCTGAGTCCAATGATAATGAATCCACATTACATTGAAATATACTGACTTGATAACAACTATCCTCTATGAATGGAATTAAACCAATAGTTCTAGTTAGTTAAGAATTTACAGAGCATTTATATCACCAGTTTTAATTTTACAATAACATCATAGATGACGTTTTTTAGATGGTTTATACACCAATGACAAAGTAGCTTAACAATTATCTATAAAAATTATGTTTATAGATGCTGTTATAAACCCAAAACAAACAGCCAAATTAACTAATCTTTTATTTTATAATTATAATCTATAATTTTATTTAATTTTTTTATTTGTAGCTAAGTGTCATTCATGTTACTCACACAGGGTTAAAACCCAACACCTGCTGTGACATGGGACAGAACCTTTGAGGAAATCTGTGGAGCTTCCTCCCATTGTGTGGGCTGATCTGTTCCCAGTAAAAGGATTAAAGTTTAAAAAAAAAGGAAATATTTGTTTATCATTCAGTAAATGTTGTAATTTCCCTCGCGTTAATTCATCATTGTTTGAGTTATTCTGGAAGTGTTGTCAAAACCAACCCAGTTGCATAGCAGTTTTCTAATTGTTTTTGTATGTTTTTTTGTGGGTTTCTGTATTTCTGTTGTCTCAGCAAAACTCAGTGTAACAGTCTGGTAGTTAGATCACTTTAGCTTTTGGGTTGATTTTTTTTTTTTGCTCCATACACATTAATACAATTGTAATAATAAATTCAGTCAAACTCATTTTGACTTCTTAATTAAACAGACCTATGGAGCTTACAATGATCATATTTTTGCAAGGATATGAAGCATATTTGAGGTACTAACAACATAGCATTCAGAATTCCTATTACTCACTTCAAGCATAAAGCATCTCTTCTTCAACTGTTTTAAATATTATTTTGCAGATCGAACATTATTCCCTATTTCTAAAGATTGGCCGGTCATTGGAGTGATTTACACGTCTAAACTCAACAATAGTAAACTTTTAATCCTAACTTAAAGTGATTATATCTCTTCCTCTTCTGTGTATAAATATATAGATATAACTATGCCATTGTTACCTGGGATGAAGCCATAGAAGTACTATTACTACACAAACAGTATCTTGTAGTATCTTAACCTGTAATCTGTAAATGTTAATGTATATGCAACCTATAGATTACTTGCTATTTTTTATCAGTTCATAAAACTTTTATTGGGAAAAAAAGAGTGCCCCATGTAGATAAAAACAGCTCAACAGTTTTTTTTTATTGAATTTTGTACAAATTAAGACACAGTACAATGATTACATACCATTTCTGCCAAGCCTGTTCCACTAAATTCCACACTGAATCTCACACTGTACTTTCAATGTTTGCATGTACATACTATTTATTATGTGTCCAAATAATTACCAAGATTTATATTCTACCTTATTTGTTGCATTAATAATCTCTAAACCATGGCATATTCATGACTAAAAAAAAAATAAAATGCATGCAACATTATTGATTTAATAGTTTTTTGATTAAACACATTAAAGTAATGCTGTACAAATCAGCAAATACTCACTTTCAGCAGATTTAGGCCTGAAACTGAAGGTTTCCTCTAGTAAGCAATGTGCATGGCTACTGCACATTCTGTAGACATCCACAGGAGGACATCATTTTACAGTCATATCATTTGTGTGTTACGATAAATTTCACTATTCAAGTCATGGAAAACTAAGAGTTTACCTGTTCTTTCTTCTAATAGGATTACTCTCTTTTCAACTCATTCAATAAATGAATTCCCCGTTTGTGTTGTGTTATGAGCTTCCCGGCACATTTCACTATCACAAACACTCCCACATGATTTTAAACGTTAACAGATGTTGAATTAGGTCACAATGCCTCAAGACCGGAACCAAGTCACTTGTATATTTCAGCAGAGGATGATATCATTTAAATATTTATAAGTGGCTGCATATCCTGGAAAGTATGTGTGTATGTATATATGTATATATATATATACATATATGTATATCTGTATATGTGTGTGTATGTATGTATATGTATATGTAAATGTGTGTACATGTGTGTATATATATATATATATATATATATATATATATATACATATATATGTGTATATATATATATGTATATGCATGTATATATTACTTGCCAGGATATGCCTATATATATATGTACACGTGTGTGTGTGTGTGTGTGTGTGTGTGTATTTATATATATATATATATATATATATATATATATATATGTATATATATAGACAGAATCTGATTAAATCTGATTAAATTCCAAATTCCAAATTTTGCCATAGTGATGCATTTGTCAGCTGAAGTACAACACAGCTCCGTTACAGCGACTGCCCTCATGAGGTCGCTATACACAAGACAAACGTACAAAGTTCACACAACCGGTATAATAATAGTGAAAGTGAGAGGGAAGGGTTCCTGCGTCATTCAGTGTGGCTTTAATGCACGTACAAGACAGTGTGAAATGAGGAACAGTTTCGGTGCCCTGCTGTGAATCCAGACAAAGGGGACGACTTGTGACTGATGTCATGGGTGAGAACTTGGCGTAGGCAGCGGGGGTCAGAGTGTCGAGGCGTGTGAGATGTACTGGTACGTGCTGTTGATGCTCCAGTCGGGAGGGAAGTCGTGCACCGCGTGGCTCTTGACGTGCCTCTGCATGGCGACGAGGCTGCTGCAGTACTCTTGGCACACCGTGCACTGGTAGGGCGCAGCCCCGTTGTGGGTTCTCAGGTGCTTGATCATCGCTGAGTAGTCCCGGGAACGCTGATGGCAGAGAAGACACTCGAAGGGTTTCTCTCCTTGAAGCAGGGACGAGGGGATACACAGAGGAGAGGGAGTGATAAAGTACATGCATATATGTCACTTTCTTTGATTTCAATTGGATTAATGCTGTAAAAGCATTTTCATTTTCAAAGATTTAAGTGCTTCACTTTATTTTAAGGTGAAATCAGTTAAACTGGGCCGCAAGACCTCCATTGATACAGTCACACGCTTGATTTGCATGTTGATGAGCAACAAAATAGAAACTAATTTCTATTAAAGAAAATTGCATTAACATTTAATTTATTCAATATTTAATTAATTTAATACAAAATCAAGTATGGCCAATATGTTCATAAGAAGGATTTTAGATACACAATAGTTTACAGTATCTCAATGATTTAAAGAGAAATGTCACAATTACATATAAAGTATAAGACAGAACTTTTTTAGTTTTAGATTACATGAATCATCAAACTTGTTCAAACATATATTTAGTCTATCTTGAATTCTGATCCACTGTGGGTTATTTTTTTTTTTTAATTTAGCTTTACAGTGATTTTATTGTTGTCACCATTCATAATTATGGTAAATTCATTCTTTTTGTATTACCATTGACTAATAATATTAAGATGACAACATTTACAGTAGCCTGATTCTTTAATGAATTTTCTAGTTCTAAGTATCACATTAGTAAATTGAGTAGAAAACTGTTTGGAAGATCATCTGAAATCTAAAATAAAAGACTTTTATTGGCTTTAACGCAGTGGTTATCCAGTTCATAGTATGTGGTTAGTAGTAGATGGTCTAAGCATACAGATACCTGATGGTCCTATAAGCAAAAATATAGGTGATTCATTTATTTATTTTGGTGTGAGTTAAATATAATCCTACGTCTTTCACAGGTAACTTCCTACGTGCTTCTTCTGAGGCAGCAGTCAGTACATTCACAATAGGATGTTTACCGGTGTGGACGCGGTGGTGTGTGTCGAGTTGATGTTTCAGACTGAACTTTTTGGGACAGCGTTGGCACTGGTAGGGTTTCTCCCCCCGGTGCCCTTGTCGATGGGATTGCGCTTCCTGTTGCACAGCGTCTCCTCTTCCACAGAACCGACACCCTGCGCAGGCCGCCGCTGTACGAACAACACGGGCGGGGGAGGAAATAAGGTGTGAAAACCGTGGTGGGCAAAGGGCCCGAGGAAACCAAAGTGGCAAACGTGGCAATAGTACCCGTAAATTCAGCCCGCGTAAAGGCAGGCCGTCCTTTAAAAGCGTTTAAGTACCGTACCAAACCTGCTACCATTGTGTGAGCAAATATCAATAAATGTGAGTGTGAAATCTGAACTGTTTCCGGTGAATGTGCATGTTAACACCAACATATAAAATAGACATAAACTCTTAAAGCTAAACACAGACCAGTTTTAGTTGGTTTGAAATAATATAAGAAAACAAGTGCAGTTTTCTATCTACCTATTACTCCTTAATGAGTAAATCATTTTTTTACATTATCATAAGTTCTTACCATAAGTTCTTGCCCAATTAATTGTTAAAGCAGATTCATCAGTTCATCTGTATTATTATAAAGGTTCTATATTTTTATTCCTTTTATACTTTTGCTTGGATAAAATAAGACATTTGAAGACATCACTTTGACCTCCCCACATTCTAACAGTGTACAGGATGAACCAGTCGATTAATTGGGGGAAATAAACAGCAGATTAATCAATAATAAAAATGAGTTGCAGCCATGATTCATTCATAAATGCACAGAGACACAGCGCGGCTGTCACTGAAACTTAAAAACTCTATACTGTACTATATTGCTACAACATTGCTTTTTTCATAAACTTTGAGAGGAACACATCCATCTTGGTCAGCATCCTGTCACAGGACAATAAATTCTGTTTCTACATGCTTTCTTTCCTGTCACTAGTGCGTCCTGTCTGCATCTACTTACATTTACAAAGGTGTGAGTTTGAGGTTAAGGTAGCAACAAAGCTTTTGGTAGCTTATATATATATATATATATATGTACATATATATATATGTACATATACATATTTGAGGGGTTAGTCAAGCGAAAACTCGATCATATAGACAGGATGCTGAGACATGAAGGGGGTGTACTGTAGTAGGGGAAATTGAGAGAAAAAAACCACAACAATTGAGCACTCACCACTCTAAACACAGTCTGCTGAGATCTGCTGTCATTAGCACATTTCCTGTCCAATATTTCTCTTCTAGTCTCACTTTAAAAACCATGCTATGTAGTTTTTTATTTCACATTCTTTATCGTTTTATTTATTTTTTTTTAAATAAAATGTGCTAAAAGGAAAAGTTTAGGATAAACACTACAAACAATACTCTGAACTCAGGTGCTTAAATGCTTAATTCATACACAATTTTTTTTGCAGGTTTCGTAATGTACAGTGTTGAAAAAGGTGCTTGAGAATTATTATGTTTTGGTTTTACTTTTAGTAGTGAGTCTGCATTGTCGTGCAGCGAGCTGAGCGTAAAGTAATTCCAAGTAATCTCTCAAAGTGTGAACATAATGTTCCATTGAGCAGATATTGAACATCAGATAACGCATGTTTATCAGCTTGATTGTACAAGGCGAACTGTCACACACGCACACACGCAGGCACTCACACGCGCATGCAGTCACGCAGGCCGTCGGTTTAAGTGGCCTGCAGAGACTTACATTCACATTGTTATAAAATAGATCGATATGTTATTTTCTTCGTTCATACGGGACAAACCGCTGTTGCGACGCAGTGCATACTGTACTGCATGTATCTAGCTGTATTTAGTAACCACACTACTGCTCCTGTTGCACTGTGCTCTCGAAAAACCACAACTCTCTATCACTTTCCATTGCGCAGCTACATAGCTGGAGTCTTTCGAGGTTAGGGGTCACAGCAAGAACTCGCCTACTGTCATGTCAAAAAATGATAACGTTCTACAGCACCACTCGGACATACACACTAATGTGTAGTAAAAGCGTTTGATGTGTTGTGGTCATTAACAGATGCAAAGAAGTGTGTCTTCTGCTTCTCATAGTCATAGCATTACGTGGAGGGGTGGAGGCTGACTCCCGCAGGACTGGCACACTGAGGCGGCAGCGCTGGCAGTCTGTAACTCCTCTCGCGTCGGCCTTGGCGTCTTCAGCGTAGCTGTGGAACAGAAACTTTCTGAGAGTTGCAAAAAAAAAAAAGATTAAATTGTCACTTTTTTTTTTTAACAATTACGGCAAGTGCATAAATTGAGGAATATGAAGGAAAAGAAAAGCATCTTTTTAATAAAAAAACGTCACTCTGCATGTATTTTACAGCATTATGTGTTATCAGTGATAACATCTCTTTCCTTCCTGTCAATCCCCAACCACGCTCGTTTTTTTCTTTTTCATATTTTCATAAAGTCAAAGTAGAAAGAACAAAATCATGAGGTAACATTGAAGAATAGCCGCTTTTTTTTCCCCCTTCACTAAGACGCGGGGACAATTTGACCGATCTCATGTGGCTGTCGCTCTAAAAACACACAGTTTCAGTGGGTGGAAAACCTTGAATTTTGCAAAGGAGGGGAGAAAAAATCAGGGGGCTCCCCTTCACGCTGTGCTCGGTTTACGCCGTGTGGAACACTGTACAGGATGAAAGACGCGATAGAATGAGGTAAAACACACAAAAAACAACTGGGTTTTCTTTTTTTTTTTACACTTTTGTTGGGCAGCGGTAAATTCACTCACTATTTGTTTGAATGCATCTTTTCAAAAAACAGTGATAAATCTCCTTATTGGAACTGTTTGTTCACTTGTACCGTGTTTGGCCGATAACTGCAGTTTATTTAAAATAAAAAAACGGCAGTGATTTTAATTTTTTGAGTTGGACTAGGCCCGGCAGAGAAAGGGTTAACAGGGGAAATCACTCTCGTTGGAAAGTGCACATGCACCCAGACAGCAGTGAGTCAGGTGCTGCAGCTGTCGCAAGGGAACAACTGAGCAAATCAGGGGGTTCTGAATGACTGTGAGAGGAAAATCAAGGAGCGCGATGATTGAAAAATAAAAAACAGACACTTACAGAACCGTGTCCCAGCAGCGGACTCACCTCAGCTCGCTGCTTTCCCCGGTCGCGGTGAACGCGGTCGGGTTGTTTCTTCTCCGTTTCAATGGGCCTTGCTTGATGATGCCCCCCAGCGTGGCAGGCCCGGGGTAGTGGTTCTGTTTGTACCACGGGTGGACGCCGGCGTAGCCCAGTACAGAGCTGTGAGCGCCCTGAAACGAGGAGCTCATCAGCGGGATGTGGCGGGCGGAGAAGGAGAACGGGTTCGACTGGAGGGGCTGAGCCGCTGTCAGGCGGGAACAGTCCGCTATCTGCCTCAGGTTCCACAGCGGCAGCGTCCAGGGTGACGGGAGCGAGAACAGGCTGACAGACCTGGTGATGACGCTGTCGCCGTCGCCGGTCGCTGCAGACGCGGGCGACAGTCTGGGCTTCTTGACGAGCGGCGGCGGGCTGCCGCGTCTCTGACAAGGTTCAGGGGATGGAAGCTTTTTCATGGCAGCGTGCTCGGTGGCCTCCTTCCCCGGGAGCTTCTCCCCATGCGGCTTCTGATCTGTCTCTCCTGCGCTGTCGCTTTCCTCCGTCAGGTCTGTGATTTCCTCGTTCCCGCCCGCCTCTCTGTGGCCGAGGGCGTCCAGCTGCCTCCTGCACTGCTCCTCCAGCGGCTGCATCTCCAGCAGCTGGGCGGCCCTCAGCAGGAGGCGCAGGTCGGCCACCGACACCTCCAGGGTCTCGGCGTAGGTGAATTCCAGCACCTGCTGGAAGGTGCGGGGCAGGAAACACTCCAGGGTGCAGTGGCCGGGGCCGTCTGCGTCGCCCTGGGCGAGCTGCCGGGCCAGCGTCCTGCTGGCACAGGCCAGCACCAGCCGGTGGGCGCGGAACGTCTGACTCTTCACCGAGATGGTGGCGTCGCAGAAGAGCCCCGAGCGGCGCAGGTAGTCTGCCTGCTGCAGGAAGTGGACGTACTGGGTGTTGCTGATGCGGATCATTTCTGAAGCTGGCGGAAATATTAAAAAATCACATTGTGCCAACAATGAGTTAAAATAAGTGTGTTTTTTTTATTTATTTTCTATTTTAAATTCTTAATAGGAAAATCATTAGTGATAAACAGATACTTTATTTTGCTGTGGTTTACATAGTTTTTCCATCATTTCCATACAGTGCTTTTATCTGTGATGAGAACTGAGGGGGCAGAATGTACCCAAGGTGAGTTTAGCCTTGTGTTGGTGCTGCAACCCTTAAACTGACACAGGTTGTATTTTAAATATAGAAATAAAACCCAGTAAAGACCCAAATATCGTTAATTACACAGCACTGCATCAGTTAGGGGAAATTATTGATTTTATTATGCTTTAAGATGTACAATAGGTTCCTCGAGCACAGCCATTTCTGATATCATGTCTGGTCGGGGGGAAATGTTGCTGCTTTGTGAAGGCTTTGATATTCCGCGCTCACATACACACTCTAAAGCCACAAAGCCCTAACAGTGTATGAAACCATGACTAATGACTGTACACGAGTAAACATGAGTAAAGTTTGAACGTCAACAACAACGAGATAATATTTGGGCACGATAACCCTCAAATGCAAGAATGTGCAGGGGCGGAATAAATATGTAAATATGTGACAGATACAGTTTAAATTCTACGTCAAAGACGTCGACTGGGTGGATAGAAATGAGGAAAAAAAAGCCGCTGCTGTTCGTCAAAACTCCTGAACGCACAAGAGATTTTCATCTCCACAGTCTGATTCTTTATGATTATTCAGGGTTTGTTATCTGTTTTTTTTTTTTACTGCAGTGCCCACAACTGTGGATATAAATTGATGGAGACATTTAGTTGTTACTAGATTTTAAATTTAAATACTCATTCCTTTTTGCACCAGGGTGCAAGAATTGTGCTAATATGATGTATTGGGACATTAAGGGTTCTTGTCATTCTAATATAAAAGTCACTTTCCTTATTAAATATGGAATAAATTCAATTATCAAAAAAGTATAATATGTAGGTGGTACAGTTTATGGTTTCAGTTCATTATTAATTCATCAAGTCACAAAATTTGTAATGTTGAGCACAAATGGTGACAGAAATATACTGTAGACTACTTTGGTTGCCACATTTATAGTTATGAAAATGTGTATGTGTGTATGTTTATTGTATGTATACACACACACACACATATGTAAAAACTTACATGTGTTTCCTGTCAAAAACTTTAATATTCCAGGTAAATTCAATATTTAAAATTTATCATAGATTTTTGGTTGCACCGTTTGACAGTTTCAGTTAAAAGTTGCACAAAATTGTGATTTTTTGTCATAGAAAACGAGTCACACTTTTAAATGACATGAAACCAACATGAACACAAAATGTATATTCTGAGAGACCTGATGAATGCTTCTTAGAACAGTATATTATTTATTTATTTATTTATTTTTTGATTTTCTTATGACGTCAACCATAATTTACCATTTATATATATATATATGTGTGTGCTTGTGTATGCGTGTTTAATAGGCAGGCATGAAATGTATATATGCCTGCCTATTAAAAATGACTATGCAATCATAATTAAATTGTCTCTTTAATTGATATAATATGACTACTACTAATATTATTATTTGCATGTGTATGTATATATATATATATATATATTGCAGCAACTGAGAATATTGCTATTACTATATAATATTTAGTCTCATTTTAATTGATAGTATTACTGCTACTCTACTACTATATACATGTCTAATTGTATTGATGGATAGTTGCACTAAGTCAAATTTTTTGTTACGTATGAACCTCTGAATCGCATAGGAACATTAGTCTTTTATTGGAAGAAGGAGATCTCTGTCAGTGGTGAGTGAAGAGGAGATATTTCAAGCAAACTACTTCTTACACTGTACTTTTATTTTCTGTATTATTTCAATTTTCTGTAGAAGTAATGTGCTGCTGATCTCCCGCGGCTGCAGGAATATAAGTAATTGTCATATTTTGTGGTTTCGTATCATTGTCTATTCTACTCCCAGCTGTATTGTGAACTGTCTTTTGTATTTTTTATTTTAATTATTACATTCAATCATGCATTCAGCTGTCAGATGTACAAGGCACTCCTGCAGAGTGACATGGTTAGCAGATGATTGAGATCCTTGCAGTCACAGTGCTATCTGGTCGCTTACACGGGGGAAAACCTCGCCTGCATATGTCAGGTTAACACATCCTCTGACAGGACATGAATTCACAGACGGCCGTCAATCACCATAGACAACCCTAATCTGAAAGTCTCCATGGGAAACAGAAGATCAATAGCGGCACAGTAGTTCTGTGTTCACAGTACATCATCATGCCGCAGAAACACAGCTAAAGAGACCAAGGATGAGCATTGTTCAGTGTGTCTGCTTGTGGTTTTAAAGTCTCTGAAACTTGAGAAGCAGCAAACGTGTGAATGAGACACTTACCCGGTGTTTAGTGAACGTTCTTCCTGGAGAGTGATGAGCCACCTTGCATCATGACTGTGAAGTGTGTTGTAAAGCAGCATGTCTGTCTGGGTACAGGTTTTGGTGAGGGACAGGGTGATTTCCTCAATACTCTCCACGGTCCCTCCTCTTCGACTTATCTCTGCCTCATTGGTTGATTGCATATGGTGCTAGGTTGCTTGTTTCTTGTGAGTAAGTAAAGCAGTCTTTATTCTCTGCAATATTATCAATATTATATGCAACCTTTATGTAAAAACACAAACTGAACATAAATAAGGAAAGTGTTTATTTATGAAAGTATCAAAGTATGTGTGCACATGTGCGTCTACACGACTGTGACGAGGTTAGGGGGGTGTTGCATGACCTGCGGAGGAAGTAAACCCGTACATGCTGTACATGGTCCCCCCCCCCCAGCATCACTCACTGGTCACTACATTAATAGGTTGTTCTGTGCTCAGACAGAAACCACTTCAAAAGCCTCTGATCTGAGACAGGAAGCAAACAGACAACAGCCCGGGGTATAGGTACGTAGTGGGGAGGCTTCAGTAGAACACAACCATCAAAATAGCAGTGTCTGCACTGTCCTTTCAATATGTCAAGTTGTCTGTCAATGCCTCTAAAAACACATCAGCGGTACAGGTCAGCGTTGGGTCAGGTCAGGATCAATGGTTAAATGCATTGTGACTCTTTATTTGCCTTTAAAGATATGATAAATGATGAATAATGAAAAAGTACAGACTGCTGCTTGGTTAATATGTATTTATAGTGGAAATACAAGATAAAAAGCTCACAGAAGGCTGTAAAAGGGACCGCATCTCGGTCACGTGACTCCAGCGTCACCACCATGAGGCTTTCAACTCGCCATTGGAGACTTTCAGTACCTCTGTAGTCTCATTTAGCCACCTGTTAGCGAACGCCTTTTTTTAAGACAAGTAAATGCCTCAAACTCACGAGTGAGGCATTTACTGATCCGTTTAGTGCCGTAGAATAAAATGTTAAAATCCACCCAGCTTGTTTTACCCACAGACCTTATTTCAGGTATTAAGCCAAAAAATGGTTGAGTTTGAGGCGAGGTAATCAGAAGTAATAAAAAGCTAACTCAATATTAGATTTTAGGACTCATTCCTACAGTAGTCTTTACAATAACATTCAACTAAATTTGAATAGCAGTCTATTCTTCTGTAATTATAACTTTGCATATTGGCACCCAATTTCTCTTTGCTATACAGCGTAGTCATCACAAATTCTACTATGAACATGTTATTAATATATGAAAGTTGTTACACAATAGAATATGTTATATTTTGTTATTAAAATATATATTTATATAAGCATGCTCCTAAATTGGCAGCAATTAACATATATAAGGCTGTGAATAATTTATAAACATTAATAGATGACATGACGCATTGGTTCATGGAGAGTGTGGAGCTGAGGAGGAGTCTCATATAGGACCTGTCAATCAAGGTGGCCACTCCCATAATTCTATAATTTAAATGGATGAGTTATACATAAATTCACCCACTACAATTTAAATGAATGGGGGAAATTATCTATAATGACCATAACTGAGATATGCATCGGGCATTTTAACATGAGCATATACAGGACTCGGCCTCTAGTGGTCACTCCAGGAACTGCAGTTTTGTCACTTTCACTGTAGCTTCACTTTTCAGCACCAGATGTTGCCAGTGGTGAGGTCCACCACAGTACAGACAAAAAACTGCCTTTTGTAGCCAATCCAGTGCAAACCATTTACATCAGAAACAACAAGAGAACAGGAGGATCTGCAGGTTAGAGTCACGTGATCTAATCATTTTCTATGTCTTGTGTCAAAAATGGATTTATTAAGAATTCCAATCAATACTAATACAGGTAAGTTTATGTTTATTCATTTCATAATTTGCTTAAACTTGTCTGGGTGGGCCAGTGAATAATGTGGCAATGAAACAGTTAATGAAAGAGGTAGCCTCCAATAATAGAACTTCTAAGAAGATATGAGGTAGGTAAAGCCTAGAAAAGGAAGGAAACCGACATAAAAAAAAAAACATGAAGATAGATGTTTTCTCCACACGCCAACGCAAAGTGAAACAAAAACAACGTTTAACGCACACAGTCAAAGGAGGCAAAATCCTGCACTCTTCGGTTTCCTTTTGAGCAGCTGGGCCAGACACTGGCCTACGAATGCAATTGGAGAACAGATGGCAGCATATCTGATGCAATGAAATCTGATTATCGGCGCAGTGTAAGCCCATGTAATAACTTATGGCAAAAGCCCTTTGATGTCACATCTGGTATGAAAAGGGCGAGCAGCAAAAGGAGCACAGGATGGTAACATGTTGTTGAGTCCTGCACATTCTGAAGGCAATGTTGCTTTTCTGTTTCCCTGAAAAAACGTGTTAACCTGTTGGAGGTCAATTATCGTAAATGTTAAGTGGTGTAATGCAGGATCTCTGTTTTTTGCTTGAGAAACATTGAAGTCTTTTGTTTCACCTCTGGTAACTGGCCGTGTTCAGTAGTACACACATATATTTGAGTTTAGTCAGCATGGCTTTAGACGCCAAATTCACAGATGGTAACAGAAACGTAATGCACTACAAATGTAAAATTGCACAGGGGCCTAATTTAAAGGCTTGTGATATAACTTTCCATTTCAGTTTGTTGAGTTCCTCTTTTTTTCATGTGTCTGACTTTGATATGTGAACTCTAGTGTTCTGCATGTCTATTAACAGATGATAACATTACCACAGTGCTGATTTTTACTGCTCTTTTCTTTCTGTAAATACAGCAAAACAAACAGCTGGTTGAGCAGGGGGATTATTATTAATTATCATAATTCAAATAAATCAAACTTGTGGACAGAAGTGGAAAGTCTTTGGTTTAATCTCTGGACCAGGCAGGATTAGTCTGGGTGGTTAACGTGTGATAATAGCACTTCCCCCTTCCTTCATTAGAACGTGCGTAACTGTGAATGTGAGGATGTTCCTGCAAAAATGAGGATTCCTCTCTGTGAAAGTTCCCTGAATAAATTTTAAAAAATAAAAGTTATAAAAATACAACCATAAACA